>CM066229.1:4105305-5351070 GCA_033675125.1 Athetis lepigone
CCACACAGTGTGTGTAGCATTGTGTACGGACCGCGGTGCAATCTAGTTCAAGGGTGAGGCGCACTGTACATCCGCCATTACATAACTGTTGGCTTCCACTTGCTTTTGATCCAGTTTCGGCGATCGCAAGTGATGAGACATGGCGGAACTTTCTGAGTTGGTACAATGTTGGATGTTAAAGAAAGTTTCTTTTTTACGATAATAATAACAGCTTTTCCCATTTACAAACTATATGCATTTTATTTAACACATTTTGCTGAGTAAATTAGTTTTGATTAGTAAATTAGTACTGCGAAGTTATTGATGTGATACAAGAAACCAATATTAAGTAATACAGTCCCCCGCGGTTTCACCCACATCTTTGGTTGCTCCTCTGATCCCGTAGGTCGTAGCTATTCAACACTAAGGGCGTGCGCTGCGTTAAGCGGGCGTCCGTCGCGGGTGTCCGCGTGGCGTGCTGTTTCATGTAATCTCATAGAACAGCGCTGCGTGCTGCGGGTCGCCCGTCGCACGCGGCGCGGGCGGCGGGTGCCCGTCTCGCGGGCGACGGGTCCGCGTGACGGAGCACGCGAGCGGAGATGTTTCTAGGAAACGTTTGCGTTATCCGTGCTTGTACTGTAGAGACACTGGCTGACATTGCCGAAGTAAAACCTTTTTAGGTTCATTGTTGCGTTGCGAGAGGCGGCAGACCGTCGCGGGCGTCTGCGACGGAGCACGGTGCGGGTGTCCGCGACGGGTTGAATTTGTCCGCGACGGAGCACGGCGCGAGTGTCCGCGGCGGACACCCGCGACGGACGCCCGCTTTACGCAGCGCACGACCTTTAAGATTTTTTCAATTTCAACCAGTACATCTTGATTCGAACCAGTAAGTACTTTATAATATTAGTATAGATAATACTTAATTGTTGTTGTTAAAACAACGCGCTACATGTCGCGGGTTCGATTCCTGCATGGGATAAATATTTGTTTTGGCTAAAGATATATTTGTTTCAAGTCAAATTCTGCAGTGGGTTATTATCAGACAAAATTGAAATCAACTGCTCCTGTTTCGGCATGTAACTATAATGTACCCTTGGTTGGCTGATCAGGAATACTTATCTAGGACAGACGGTATCACGGAATACCGATGTTTGATATGTCCGCTGTTGTAAATAAATAACTCAGAAAACCTGCTTCCTATATACAAACCACACGCATACAAAACACTCAAAAATCCACCGTCCTAATTTAAGGAGTGTCATCTAAAAAAACACGATCCGTTAGAAAGTAGTCACAATTCACGTTTTAACAAAAAAAAAGTGCAATAAACACAGATTTGAGTGAAATCCACAGATAACATCTGCAGCTAGTTTGAATACCAAGTTACGTCCTTTAGCTGTTGAAAACATATGGAGACATTTTGTGAGCGTGCACGCGTGTGACTTTTAATAAGGAAAGGTTAGTAGATATCAGTAGGAACATTTTATAGTATACTAGCTTTTGCCCGCGGCTTCGCTCGCGTTAGAAAGAGCTAAAAAGTAGTATATATCTCAACTTAAAAAAAACACGTCAATACGTTACTCCATTTTGTCGTGAAAGACGGACTAATATACTTTCCCATTTATAGTGTTAGTAGTATTACATACATATTGGCCTAGTCCTGTTCGGTCTCCAGTCGGATTTGTTCGTGATGAGGAAGGGGAATTAATTGTGTTTTTCTTACTCCTACGCATTTTTTTCTGATTCGTTTTGGGATTTAAGACTGTAGTCAGTTGTGTCCCCCTAGAAATTGTAAGATTAAGAAGTTAATGAAGTTAGACTTTTTCCACCGCCTAGACCAATGACGAGGTTAAGGAACCCGGGGGGGGGGGGTCCTTAAAATATGACTTGATTCTCTGAGTAGTTTTCACTTGATCAAATTAATAAAAAAATACAAAGATAAAGAGCATCAAAGTTTCGAACGGTGGCTTGTGACGTCACTTCTCAGTAAAAATTGTACCGTTATCGTCATCTTTTTTTTCGTTTACAAAAAAAAAAAAGAAATATGTGTCCAATTTTCTTGATAATCTAACTGACGGACTAAATAGTGTGTCGTCTAGTCTATTGCATGGAGGGCGTGTCAGACTTTTACTGACTAAAACCCCCTCATGTTCCTTCGGTTGCCCTTTATGTTCCGGGGTCACGGTAACTATTATAAACATTCCGCAACAGTCTATTGCATTTAGTCTCAAAAACAATCAGGACAGTAAATAGTTTTTAAACATACACAATAACGTCTCCGCGCATATTCTTGACCCGTATGTTTTACATTCGGTAGGATCACGTTTACGTTCGCTTTCTAACTAACGACACTTTTCCGGAAAACTGACACCTGTCACATTTCATAGGATGTGTCAACATATGCGCTATATAAAGATAACATCTAGAGTTTTGACCTGTCCGGAAACAGAGAGGTCAAACGTTATTATGACGAGGATTTGTTATTTTTGAGGTTTTGTTTAGAAATGTTAAAAGCTAGCTTAACCTTTTAACGACAAAGTGACACTCTGTCTGCCAGTCTGTCGCGTTGCTATTGTCTTTTTATTGTGCCTCGGGAGTCATCTCGTGTTCTTGGTTATAAGAACACGTGTATGATCTCCATACTATTATTTAATAACCGTACAATTGTCATTTAAACTGAAATATTATTTTCAAACTGGACATTGGCAGAAATCACCGAAAATTCGGTGGATTGCCATATTAAATATAAAAGTTGAAGTTGATTGTGTCTCGAATCACGTGTGTTCGAAGGTATAATTGTAGTAAAAATAGAATGAACAAGCTAAAAGCATCCTGGAACTTTTAAATATGAGGTATGCTAGTACGTGCATTTTGTAGTAGTGTAGTAGGTGTTTAATTAATTGAAACTGACAATGCTTCATGATTTTAAGCCGCTAAATTATCATTGTGCATATTTTAGTTGTAATATACAAAAAAAATTGCCGTTTCTTTCATCTATATTAGTTGTAATATACAAAAAAAATTGCCGTTTCTTTCATCTATATTAAATACGTATAAAATGGTAAACTAATTAACTATGACTACCCTTGACGAAATAAGATTCCTAAAGGGGTATGAGTGAGTAACAAAAGTTCAACTTCCGTAAATGAAATCTAATACTTTCTATTTTTAGTTTGCATGTTTTTGTGTAAGTCGAAAATAACTTGTGTATGCAACATTTAAGAGCACTCAAATTTAAAGTAACTTAAGTATTGCATTATGCGAGTTATCTCTGGCATTAAGTAGGCCTTCCAAAGACCCAGGTTTTCGAGATACCAAAATTACATGATCTAAGCTTAAAGAGCTAGGGAGATGAAGGTTACTTATCATCTCTTTTTCCAATGTATCTTCTTTCTATGTTGGTTTCGGTTTCCAGTCAAACCGGATTCTGCTGGATACCAGTGTTTTACTTGGAGCGACTGCCCAGATCTCCACTAGGTACCCAGTTATTTGGCGACATGATACCCCTTGGTTAGACTGGCCAGGCTTTCTGGCTTCTGGCCACCCGTAACGGCTACGAATGACAAGCAAGACCAACGGCTTTAAGTGCTTTCCGAAACACAGGATGTCAGTGATAAACAAGAATACCACTACACATTTAATAATAAAAATTAAAGTGTTACGGCTATTTTTAAACCAATATTGGCCGTATATCATGCTGATTAAAGTGTAATATAAATAGAACCAGTTTCATTATGGTCGTTTGGAGTGGGAAGTAGTAAAAAAGGTATGTCGTCAAGCGGTTGTTACTAAGCCAGATCACGGTGTGGGTAATTAAATCACCTAATTAAGTGTGACAAAATTCAGCAATTCATTCCTTTCACACTTCAATTAACTGGTCCATTTGAGTCACTGATACCTAAACATATTTTACACTCATCATCGCGCGCGGATTTTTACAGTCGTCCGTCGTACAGCTTTTGCCGCTAAAACAATAAATAATCAAAAAATATATTAAAAATAAATCTAGAGACCTCCTCCGTACAAAATAGTTTTTTATAATTGTTTTTTTTTATTCTTATGGACTTGCTCTTAATCTCAGACTAGCCCGACTACATAGACGGGGTCTACGATGGAGCGAGCTTACCCAATAGATGCCTATGCACTCGTTTTTTGAATACTTCCGGGTTATATGAACTTGGAACCACAATGGAAGGGAATTCTATTCTTTTGCGGTGCGCATTATAAATGATTTTGAGAAGCGCTGCGTGCGGATATGAGGAATATCAACCAAGAAAGGGTGGTATCCCGCCGTACGACTGGATGGATGGATGGATTGTATGGCCGGTTTAAAGAATGTGCAAGGAAATAGCCACGCCCTTGGTAATGCCCTTGGCAATAAATAAACGGACAATGAAAGTCAGAGGATGGCCATACTCGCCTTGCTTATTGTTAGTAATTAGCGAAGGTAATTTGGCGAATGTCCGGCTTTTATTACATTTCCATTGGGAGTTTATTCACGAATTAATTAATTAAAATAGTGAAGTGAGGGAATACAACTAATCCTTACGTTTGTTTGGTTAAAAACTAAAATCTCTAGAGTTAAGTTCAAAATTTGGGAAAAAAAAATTACAATAACAAGTTGAAATTATTGAAAATTAAATAAACTTAATTAAGGAAATTATTATATTGCAATAAAACTTATGACATTAATAGAATCTGGTATTTATAAAATTTGGCGTTTTAAACTCTTCTAACATTTCTAGGATCTGGCATTTGTAGACACGCACAAAATAATAATAATAATAATATTCGGTGTGGACAAATGTGCGGTCATGCATGTCAAGCGAGGGAAGATTATGGAATCTGTGGGAGTTCAACTCTCAGATTCCATAAACCTTAGATCCCTTTCTTCAACTGAGACATACAAATATTTGGGTATGTCGGAAGCGTTAGGCATTAATGTTGCTGGCGTGAAGCAATCATTGAAGGAGCGCTTCTTCGGCCGCCTGAACAAAGTTTTGAGTAGTCTTTTGTCAGGTGGAAATAAGGTGCGCGCCTTTAATGGTTGGGTCATGCCTCAGGGATTATTTCCTTAAAGCTGTCGTGGGGATGCACCGAGATGTGGTCACTGTGGACAAGGACCTCACTCCGCTCTCCTTAGGTAAAGAGAACTGGCGCAAACCTGTAGTACTTGAGACGAAGGATCGCGAGGAGGTATGGCAGAGTAAGGAGCTACACGGACGGTTTTTCCGGGCCCTACATGGGCCTGATGTAGACTTTTTAGCGTCCGTATCCTGGCTGCGATTCGGTGACCTATTTGGGGAAACCGAAGGTTTTGTTTGTGCAATTATGGACGAAGTTATCATGACGAAGAATTATCGGAGATTTATTGTGAAAGATGGTACGGTTGACATATGTCGGGCGTGTCACCTGCCGGGAGAATCAATACGACACATTATCTCTGGTTGTTCTCGTCTAGCTAACGAAGAGTACTTGCATAGGCATAACCTCGTGGCCAGGATTATCCATCAGCAACTTGCTCTGAGATACGGCCTCGTAGAATCTGAAGTACCGTACTACAGGTATGTGCCCGACCCAGTTCTCGAAGATGGCAATGTCACATTGTACTGGGATCGATCCATCATCACTGACAGGACTGTTGTAGCAAACAAACCTGATATAGTGGTGGTGGATCGATTGGAGCGGCGCGCAATGCTCGTTGACGTTACGGTCCCGCATGACGGGAACCTCGTGAAGGCCGAGAAAGATAAACAAATTAAGTATATCGACTTGGCTCGCGAGGTTGTCGACATGTGGGATGTGGTCTCAGCGATCATTGTGCCGATAGTTGTTTCTGCCAATGGCTTAATAGCCAAGAGCCTCGATCAACATCTAAAGAGGCTCTCGTTAGGTAGCTGGATCAAGCGCTTGATTCAGAAGGCAGTATTACTGGACACGGCACGCATTGTCAGGAGGTTCCTTTCTCTGGAGCCCTGACCACCGGTAGCTTGGACCCTGTTCCCGATACCGGTGGGCTACTAAATTTTATATTTTTAAATGTTTTTTTTTTATAAATTAATATTTAAAAATGTATTTTTTAAGTTTTATAAATGAATAAAGGGAATAATAATAGTAAATAATAAACTTTGACTTCTACTTTGATTTTTAACTAGGATACTTAATGTTATTGAAAACACATTTAATTCTTTTTATTGTCTATTGAAACTAATCCGTACTAATATTATAAATGCGAAAGTAACTCTGTCTGTCTGTCTCTTCTTCACGCCTAAACTACTGAAAACTAATCCGTACTAATATTATAAATGCGAAAGTAACTCTGTCTGTCTGTCTCTTCTTCACGCCTAAACTACTGAACCGATTTTAACGAAATTCGGTACAGATATAGTCTGGGACCCGAGAAGGGACATAGGATAGTTTTCATCCCGGAAATCCCCCAGGAACGGGAACTGTTATAACACGCGTACGAAGTAGCGGGCAAAAGGTAGTCCATTATAAAACAATTTTATACCCCTACTTTATTATCCTATTTAATTGAATAAACAACGATTTGAAGACAATAACATGAACTGTTTAATTAAACAAGACAATAACGAAGTATATAACTTGGATATTTATAGCCTCCGTTTTCGAAATAATAGTTATTTTATATTAAATATTAATGTAATGTACATTTGAGTACAGAGTTTGATTCTAACAAAAGTTTTTGGTTTTATTTCTTGTTACAAACGTTATCAGACTGAACAGCATCACACCGCTACCCGCCTCACTACATAGTATAAAACAAAGTCTTTGGCTAGTAATATAATGACATGACACTGACAGACAAAAATAGTAAATGATCACCAAAAAATAGTAAATATTTTTTTTTGGTGACTGGGAAATCATCCAATGACTGCTCCCGTCCTGGGTGCGGCGGAAGGGCGTGTCAGACTCTTACTTACTAAAACCCACTCATGTTCCTTCGATTGCTCTTTGTGTTCCAGGGTCACGGTAACTATTATAAACATTCCGCAACCAAAATAGTAAATGATCACCATATTATGTTTCATAAAGTGTTCTACAAATAATCTATTTTCATTTTTATATGAATTAGACTGATTTTGATTTTGTCTTCGCCCGCCTTTTAGTGTCAGACTTTTACTGACTACCCCCCCCCCCCCTTGTTCTTTCAGTAGCCCATTATGTTCCAGGGCCACGGTAACTGTTAAAACTATTCCGCAACCCTGGACCCATGCATGTATTATTAAAAGCAAGAAATATTATTATATGGGTACGTAACCATTTTCTGCATTATTTTAATTAAATAATAATAAAAAAACTCTTCACCAATTTGGTAAAAGACTTAATACAAAAGAAAATCCATTTCAAATATATTTTCTCAGACAGGAACAAATCGTTAAGCAATGTTACACTTGCGAGCCGGAATACCTAGCCTCGCTCCACTTGCATACAATTAGAACGACAATAGGCCCCGCCTGTGTACACAGTCAGCCTACAGACGGACAGACAAACATTGCCCACTCACGCGTTTGTTCTTAACCGATTTCAAAAAAGTGAAATTGTGTTAGCCGTTTTAGAAATGGACTATTGTTCTTTTTTTAGGAATGTGTAGCGTTTGACTGATGATTGTAAATCTAAACAAGTATACTTACTCTGACATAATAAAGAGGTAAAGTTTGGTTTTTTATACTGTTGACAGGGGTAATCTTCGGAATATTCCTGTGTGCTAAAATATGTAAAAAATATTATCTGGCGAAATCGCAAACAAAAGCTAATTGCTTATTTATAATTTACTAAGTCGAATCACCGAATTGAATTACATAATTCTTTTAATAATTCATCGTTATTGCTCTTAGAACAAGCGGGCGAGGACGCCTGCAAATGCTAGTAAAACATAATTTTCCCAAATTCGTTTTGACACACGTCAAAATTGCGTTAAGTATTTTGTAAGATTACCAACTAATATAAATACTTAGAACCGAAATATATTTCATAAGAAATTCTGAAGTATCTTCACACTGTGATCATTTCAGTTTGAGTTAGTCATAAACATAGTTATCGTTAATATTCAGGTGTACTGGTTTGCGTAAACTGGCGAGAACTTGAGCAATGTGGCCAGATCTTTGTCCATGTCCCACGTCATTTCAGCATTTAAAATTTTGAGACTACGTAAAGTTAAGAATTTATAATGTACTCATAATTAGCATTTGCGAATTGACATTTTCAGTCAAAACAGCTGTTTTAAATTCTAAACTCAAAAGAATAGAGTAATGTGCGGTTAAGCTCACGCAGTCTTATGCTGAAGTTGTCTGCAAGTGCAATGTGTGCAGATAGAGATACCTCTTGCGGAGCACGGAGAGCATATAATTTTCACCTGTGACACGTCTATCTTTCGTCACGATAGCACGCATGCGTGCCTGGCCCGCATGCGGGCGTAAATTCGCATGACATTGAAAAGGCCCTAGAAAGACTGTGCCCCCAAATAGTACGCTATTTAAAACTTTGATGTCCCTGTACCTAGCGATTGACCATACCCTGCGGATTAACGAATACATTAAATAATTAGTTCTATATTTGTTCTATCGAAATATGCATAACACGTAATTTGTTCCGTTTTAGTTTTTACAAAAAATTACTTCTTCTATAACAGTTAGCCAGCGATGTACTTTTAAATTACGCATTAAAAAAAAAACAAAATCTAGATAGGCGATTAGTCCTACATTAACTCTAATTACTTATCTACTTTTTACTTATAAAATTCATTACTTTAAGTAAAAAAAGAATACAAAGAAGTAAATAAATTATTATTATCCAAACAAATGTGGCGGCCATTTTTTTTTCAAAATGGCGATCTGTGATGCCATTTGCAAAAAATTCAATGACATTTATTTTACAATACATCGCTAGGTTTTCTTCTTTGTATTGTCTTTTTTTAACTTAAAGTAATGAATTTTATAAGTAAAAAGTAGATAAGTAATTAGAGTTAATGTAGAATTAATCGCCTATCTAGATTTTGTTTTTTTTTAAGGCGTAATTTAAAAGTACATCGCTGGCTAACTGATAAAGAAGAAGTCATTTTTTGTAAAAACTAAAACGGAACAAATTACGTGTTATGCATATTTCGATAGAACAAATATAGAACTAATTATTTAATGTATTCGTTAATCCGCAGGGTATGGTCAATCGCTAGGTACAGGGACATAAAACTTTGTATAATAAGGGTTTGCAGTAGTACCACTCTGGCGGAGCACGATGCTTTTAACTAGACGTTGGCTCGTTAACTAAAGTGTCTAAAGTGTTTTTTATAGGAAACTAGCAAACCCGGCGAACTCCGTTTCGCCACCAGATGGCTTCGTTTTATGTAACATTTCGTTTGGTGATTTAAAGATGAAGAAAAAAATTTTTTTTCTTTGCTTTAAACCTCACGGAACCCGAGACCTTTCCAACGAATGCAAAACCGTGGAAATCGGTTCGTGCGTTCTGGAGTTATAGCGTCAGGAAGGAGAACCCGACTTATTTTTATATAGTAGAGAGATAATCACAAGACACGCCCCGCTCTGGGCGGAGCGAAAGGGAGTGTCAGACTTTTACTGACTAAAACCCAGCCATGTTCCTTCGTAGCCCTTTGTGTTCGTTGACCAGGTATCTCTTTCAACAAACTGAACTTAAAAAAGTTTAAAAATAACATTGATGCTGCTCCTGCTATAACGTGGGATATATTGGAAATGTAATATAATTAATAGAAAAGATTACAAGCGAAGTTTTTTTTTTATTTATTTATTTGCATAAAAACACGGTATAGAAGGTGGTACAAATGTTTAAAATAAAGAGCATACATGTTTTGGTTAACATTATAAGCGTGCAAATTTTTGTGCGTTATTTTATACAATGTCAATAGTGTCAATCTTTGAAAAAAATGTAGCAACATGAGCTTTTCCTCAAAAAATCTTTTATAGAATAGAAACTTTCCTCTATCAGCCAATCCCGTAAAACACGAGTTCTGCTAATTCTAGAGCAAGTGACAAAGGTAGAGGAGAGTGACCAAATATGGAATACCATTTTGTTTTTTAAACATTATTTGCACAAACGTTACAAATAAAAAACATTTTGTGGTCATTTATAATAATCATATATTTCCGCTTTATTTTGTAACAAATCTTGGTTACTAAGATAATTTTAAAATAAAATTCCAAAAGAAAAACTTAAAAATGGTAATGGTGTCTAAATTTGGAATAGGTACCCCATATATGGAATACCATAAACACTATTAAAATTTAACCTTAACTTAAATGAGATTCTTTAGAAACTTTGGTTTAACATAGAAAATAACACAAATTATTTGCAAAAATCACAAATCCAGGCATCAGACTTTGGTCCTGCGCAATCATTATGTGCCCAGAGCACACACATGAGGCACTTGAGCCATGTTTCCCCATGGGTATCATTTGAGAACAGCATGCCACAGAAAATACACTCCGAATCTTTTTTTTTTTTTTTGAGTGGGAAATCATCAAATGACTTCTCCCGCCGTAAAGGCGGCGGGAGGGCGTGTCAGACTTTTACTGACTAAAACCCACTCATGTTCCTTCGGTTGCCCCTTATGTTCCGGGGTCACGGTAACCATTATATACATTCCGCAACCCCGGCAGGCGTTGGCCCCGTTGGGCCCCTTCCCAGGCTGACTCTCCTTGCGGCGTGCAAACACTAACGCGCCGCCGCAATGGGGCCATTACTGGCACTCCATTGCGACCTCGGTAGTCGCGGCGGCAACGGCGGACGCGGCAGCAGCGGGGGCGGCGGGGGCCTCGGCGGCAGCGGGAGCGGCGGCAGCAGCGGGAGCGGCGGAAGAGGGCTTCCCTTCCTTTCCTCTGGTCCTGGCGGGTGGGGCGCAAGCCTTGCCCCCAGCCCGGTGATCGGCCGGCTTGCCAGCTGCCGCACATACGGAGCAGTGCGGCGCGGCGGTGCACGAGCCGGCCTTGTGACCGGGCTGACCGCAGCGGAAGCAATCGCCGCTGCGGTCTACCTCCGAGGTGCAACGGACACCGACATGGTGTCCTACCTGGCACCTGAAACACCTCAAAGGCTTAGGCTCCAGCAGCTTGACCTGCGCCGAGGTCCAGTCTCCCACCAGGAGTCTGTGGCCCTTCCCCGCAATTGCCTTTGCCGCCGATACGGGGCAACTCACGATGACCGCTCCCAACCCGGAGTGGTCGAAGCGGATGGCGCCCACCCGCACGTCGCTAGCAGGACAGCTCCCCGCCTTGGTGACGGCGGCCACCAGCTCCTCGCTCGTGACGGAGTCGTCCAGGCCCGTGACGCGCATATCAATGCGCATTGTAGGCCTGGACACTCGCACCTCTTCCGCCTGGAGCGACGCCCGCAGCCTCTCGGCCAAGGCAACGGCGACGGGGCCGCTGGCCACCCCTGGGACCTCCAGCATGCGGGCTCCAGTCGCCGTGACCCGCAGCCGCACGCCCTACGCCGCGCCGATCTCGGCCAGGTTGACCGCCGCTTTCGCCTTAGCCAATACCACCCCGTAGGTCACCCCCTTCTTCTCCGCGTCCGGCTGCAGGGTGATTACCACCGCTGCAGACTTAGGGGCGCGGAGCCTGGCCGCGAGGCTCTTGGCCTTGCGGCGCTCTTGCCGCCGCTGCCGCTTCTTGGCGGCCCTAGCCGCCTTGGCCGCCTTTTTTTCCTCCCCGGCGACGCGCCAACCGGGTTCGGTCGGAGTCTCGGCATCCGTGGGAGGAGGGGGAGGCGGTAAGGAGTGCTGTGCAGCTGCACACGCTGCGGGTGCCCCCACCACTCTAGGCTTCGCCGCCTTGCCCTTTGCCGGCTCCGGCGCGGCGGCACGCCTCGACGTCCCCGCCACTGGTGCCGCAGCCACAGCGGCAAACGATGCCGCTGGCTCTGCCGCCGACGCCGCCGGGACCGCTCGACTGGCCGCGAGCGGGGGCCGGAGGGCAATGCCTTCCAGCACTGTGAACCGGCGCTGGAGGTCTGCCATGCCCTGCACCAGGGTCTGGATCTGGGCCTGGAGCACCTCCTTAGGCTCCTCCGTGCGGGTCCCATCGCCCCGGAGCCCGGCCAAATCCGCGCGCAGCTCGCCATTCTCTCTGCGGAGCGCCTCTATGTCCGCCCGCATTTCGGCCAGCTCCTGAGACCCCGGCAAGCTGGCCTCCTCCAACACTGCCTTTATCGAGGCGGTGGCCGCGACGATGGCCTTGTCTTTTGACCCCTTCTTTCGTTTGTAGGCCACCGACGTCAGCGCCGCTCTCACCACCCTCTCCAGTTCAGTCCGGTACTCCGTGGCGCTCGTCACGGCGGCAGGCTCATCCCGTGGCGCCTGCGCGGGAGCCGCTGCTGGGTGTCGCCCCTCCAGGGCAAGCCTTTCAGCTCGCCTAGCAGTCTGCTCCGCTGAGGGTTTACGCCCCCCTCCTCCAACCCGGCCTGCGCCCCGTTTGCTGGTGGGGATTTTTGGGGCCGGAGCCATCACCTCGCTGTCGAAGGACGACGAGGTGCCCTCCGACATCGACCGTTTCCTATTGCGGTTGCTCCGTCCGCGCCTCGAGCTCCCTGAGCTCGAGCTCTCTGAGCTCTCTGAGCTCGAGCTTCTTGAGCTCGAGCCCACCGCCACGACGGTCTCCGACCGCGCTTTTTCTTCCCTCTCTCTCTTTCTCCTTCCTCCCTCTCTTCCGTCTTTAGCTCTTTCCTCCCTCTCTTTCGTCTTTAATTTTAATTTAGGTGCCATATTAAGTCCCACGAGTGTGGGGGATCCACAAAGTACACCCAGGGTAACCCCCTGTCCCTGGGCAAGTGTACATTTATAACCCAACCAGAGAGTCCACCAGTTCCCTGGCTAGGGGTTCGCTAGAGACTGATGCGCCATCCATAAATAGATGACACTACTCCTCAGCCATTCGTACCTTCGCCACGCACAAGAACTTGGTATTAGAGGTAATTTTTTATAGAGGTTGTCTTCCTCGCGGCCCGGGCGGTTAAGCCAAGGCCCTCGACCCCCGTCGAAAGTCAGAGACATGACCGTAACAGACTACGGGGCTACGAGATCAACGGGGGCAGCTAGGGATGACGACCCCCAGCTGCCTGCTCTGCGGCAGGGTGAGTGCACGCAGAGCCCGTTCCCTGACTCCAACACACACTGCCCTCTGCTACTCAGAGGGACAGGTGGTGGAGTCCTCCGTGACAGAATATTGGCAAGTGGGCAACGAGACCCCACAGGCACAACGTACCCAATGACGAGTCGTTGCCCACCTCCCAGGGTGCACCGTCCCTCGGACTGGTCTTCGCCCCGGAAGAATCCATAAGCGAACTCCAGCCCTCGGGCACACGAGGAGGTTTTCTGTCCAAGCACCCCACACTCCGAATCTTCAGAGTCTGGAGCTGTATTTCCTATCAAGGCATTGGGCTCACTGTCTTCATCAAACAGCATCATCTCTTCATCATCTGAATCTGACTTAGACTTAATCATTTCTCCTTGTTTTCTTTTTCCTTTTGATTTCTTCTCATTCTGTTTTTTATTTTTGTTCTTTCCCTGTTTATTTTCTTTTTCTTCTTTCTTCTTACTTTTTTCTATGAAATCGTTCTTGTAAGGTGAAGATGTGATGACTGCTGCATGCAACAGATGCTTTGTTTTGCAGCTCTCAAAAAACCCCTATTTTTCACCTCTCTTACTAATTTAATAGCTTGCGCCATGTCCTTTGCATTCCAATCTTTTTGCTATTCTGATAAAAAATAGAAAAATACTTTTAATTTATAATTAACAAAATCATCAAATCTGCTGACACTTAAAAGAACAAAGTGTGGAATATTCCATAATTGGATACTACGATCCGTCCATATTTGGATTTTCTAACGAATTCAAACCAACATTTATATGTTTATATTTGATAAGGTAATACAATAAAATACTGCTAACATCCACAAAAGAAAGATGTTTTCTAGTCATAGTTTAGAACTATGTCTAGAAAACATAATAACAATAAGTGTGTATACTTTTTGAACGAAAATTAACTGCTTTTTACATACCTTCGAAAGTTATGCGGAAGCTACAAAACAAAACACTGCGACTGTGACGAAAGGGCTCGCCCGACTGACGTGTAACGACTTATACGAGCGAAGGCGAACAAGAAGAAAGAGACAAACACTGTTTACTGTGCATGTTAGTTTTCGTTTGATAGAAATGCTAGGATTCCATATTAGGGATACTATTCCATATTTGGTAACTTTCCTCTAGTCGTAATTAATAAAATAAAATACTGTCATATAACTCAGATCTAAACAAACAGTTCTCGTTTATATGAATAATAAACAGTTATGTTAACACGTTCAATGCCGCCGACACGCGTAGCGTGTTCTTGCGAATTTCTATAACTACGCCTAGAACACGCCAGTCGTGTCCTAAATGTTCCAGTGATATTTCGAAAATTAAGCAAAGTTGCCTTTTGGAATTCTCAGTACATAATCCTCTAGCAATAACCTAAGGATTTTTGAGGTGGCCCTCGGAAAAATCTATTAATTTGTAATTTTATTTTTAAAGTGATTATGTAATGCCGAGAACCCGCCAGGCGTGTCCACCTAAACAAGTTAATCATAGATTGTCAACCTTTGTACTAAGACGTCAAATACAGCTAAAATAATGTACATATAAACAAAAATCAATAAAATATGAAGATAATTTATTGAATGTCAAGTAGGTAGAAGCCCAAGAAATAAGAAGGGGAGTAGGACTAAAAGATAACTACTGTGTGAACTCGCGTTGCCTCGGTCAGACCAATAATGTACAAAATAATTTACGGTAGGTACCTACGATCAGTAAACAAACAACTAGTTGAATTGACAACCGTACTGTTAAAACAGTAGGTATTTTACTTTTATTTGCTCGTTAAAAATAACTAAACTAAACTAATACGTACAATATATATATATAAATATAATACGCTATCCTCAACTAAAGAAGGTATCGTTCCGTAAACTTGCAATAATTGACTTATCTAAGTTAATATTATAAAATATTTCAAAATAACCACAAAATGTTTATCATCTCTTACAAAATTACGATAATTACTTACCTAAAAATCTATTTTCAGCCATAATTCCAGGTTAAATCTCACTACCGTATTTGAATCACCTTTATTCTTGCTCAGCGAATAGCAAACTAACAAATACTCATCGCTATACCGAAAAAAAGACAGATTTAGAATTTAAGTCTATCGAGGTGCCACTGGACACGCCTAGCGTGTCCATGTTTAACAAAATGCAGTGCTGCCGACACGCCTGGCGTGTCCGCGTGGCTTTATAGGGCGGCATCGCTATGAACTTCAGAAAAAATATGGTGGCAGTGAACGTGTTAAAACAAAGGTAATATGATTAATTAATTGTTTCATAATTATTCATAACATAACACCGTGTTTCTGATACATATAAATTGACCAGATATCATGGCCTATGTCAATCAGTAGTTATAATAAATAAAATGAGTTATTTAAAATTAAATTCATTTATCGTGCCCTTTTCTGCACCCATTAGGTAGTTACCGTGACCCTGGAACATAAAGGGCAATCGAAGGAACATGAGTGGGTTTTAGTCAGTTAAAGTCTGACACGCCCTCCCGCCGCACCCAGGACGGGAACAGTCATTTGATGATTTCCTACTCACCAAAAAAAATTCTAACATTTGGTACTTTAATTCAATATTAGTTTGTCCAGCCCAAAGAATATGGTCTTGGTTTTGATCAAAGATATTATAGTAAATTATTGTTGTTATTTTTTCCCCAATTTGAATGTTTATGAACGATTGAACGCTATAATTAATAGCATTATGCTCATACATAGTTCATAGCACAACATAATCGTTCCCCGAATACTTTGCTTATTTATTTATTATAGGATCTGTAAGGAGAACGATATTATTGTGCTATAAACTCTAAGCTATAAGCTATATTTTAAAGCGTAGTGTGAAATAAGCTTAATTCCCTTGTCGTAGCGATACAGCAAGTCATATTCTGTCTTAATTAGTATGACAAATTCTACGAAATGTCACGACTTAATTGTTATTACTTTAATACGTTCTAGGTCGCTGTTTCCGGACTAACCTTCATGGTGATTAGTAAGATATAAAAAATGCTCTGTTGATTGATTGAGTGATAATACTACTTGTTATTGTAAGTATATAAGTACAGTATTGTTTGATACATTTTGATTTATCGTTTTAATATTTTAATTCGGTAGGACATGTCTGTGTAGTACTGAATTAACTGTCAGAATTTGCCTTGAAATAAATCCTTTTTAAATCCTTAGGTAAATGAAAGGACTATTTTAAATTGAGGTTAACCTGTCTGTAGTTTTAGTTGAATTACATTTATCTATATTAGTATTATACGACTGAAGAGTTGATTGTTTGTTTGCTTGAAAGAGTTTTTCACAGGGTCTTCTGGTTCGTATTAAAACATTCTTGTAGTGTTGGGTTAACTGTTTATAGTGGAAGGCTCTATATTGATAAAATGACTAACGTACTGAATAAGTGATATATCAACGCACACCCTAAACTGCTGGTCTTAGAGACGTGAACTTGGAGGGTCTGTTCCTTGTGAAGAGTCGGTAAAGCCAATGATTAAGGATTTTTGGAAATTCAACTTCTAAATACTGAATGGAAGTTCGACAACCACGCGGACGCAGCCGCGTGCAAAATCTAGTGAACTGTTATTATGATGGGGTGCTGTTCTGGTAGTTATTTTTATTGTTTAAAATGCTCTTACAGTACAATAATCATGTGGAAACGACACCATTGAAAGAAGGGTTTCCCGTCAATCTTTGTTCAAATAAAATTAACATTTTCATGGTAAAACATAAAACAAATGAAACAGAACAATGATTTGATGCGGTTTGACACATACTTAGCGACAGAGTTTTTTTTAGATACTAAAGAAATAGTTAGTTTTTAAAATACCACAGTTTTTTTTACAGAGTTGCTTAGTCATATTATTTAATTACTTGTTAATTGCTACAAAGTCATAGGCTTAAGTAAACTTAATGAACGCAACTAAACATCTATGTGATAGGTTTGGTTGGCACTAAGCAAAGGTCTTCGACCCGGACCATAAAACGCTCCTTACGAGCGCCTTACAAGCTTATTCAATTAATTAATTTATTTATTACGCTTTAAATAATATTCAGTTTAGGCAATTATTTGAAATTTGAATTTAGATTTTAGACACTAGAAATTAATTGATGTTTGATAATAATGATGATAATGATGTATAATAATTCTTTTTGAACTGAACATTGTAAGCAGCCAGCACGTGACGGGGCCCTCTAGGGTCAATGCCGAAGGCTGAGTTTGCGAAATAGTTCTGATACAGTAGTAGTAGTGTAGTTACTACGGCCCCGAAAAATATAGGGCAACCGAAGGAACAAGGGTTTTAGTCAGTAATAGTCTGACACTTCCTCTGCCGCCCAGGGTAGGAGAAGTCATTTGATTATTTCTCATCAATAAGTGTGATTAAAGGCGCCCGCTTCTGCATAATGTGAGGTTGTGGTTTCGAATCTGAGTCGGTCTGAGTTAATATTCACGTCAAATATTGCCTATACCCTCGATGCAAAATTCCATTTTTGTTTAAAAAGTCAAAAGTGCTTACATTTAGTTAACTGCCTATATTTAATAAAATGGAGTATAATTTCAACAACGACGCAACTCTCAAGAAACGTTTAATTTTGCGAGCCACTTGCTGAATAATTTAAATTCGTACCAAGATTTACGTTGTCTTGTTAAGTTTAGATAATATGTAGTGGCAGTTGACATTCGCATGGAATAATTTAATTTAATCAACTCTGATCGAATCGGTTTCTAACTCGTTGTATTCATAAATATGGTTGGACATTATTATGTCAACTAGTTACGTGATATATTTTGATGAATGGTACATTTCTGTAGCTTTCTGCAAAAGTGTTTATAATGTGACCGAAGCTTATATGGTATTGTTCTCAAATGATGCGAGAAAATTTATATATATACCAGTATATAAATGGTATGTCAACTTCCATTTATCCTGATGAATGATGATCCCTTTCGTGAAAATATTAACAAACAGCTTTCACCCACGTCTTCACTCGCGTAAATTTCAAACTTCGATCTCCAATTTTATCACTTTAGACATGGAAATCCCACAAATCCTTTCTTAGTGAATACCTACTTTTCATAAAGAATACATTATTTAATTTTTGTCTCTAGGAGCAGTCAGTCTAAACACCATTTTATATAATCACTAGCTTTTGCCCGCGGCTTCGCTCGCGTTAGAAAGAGACAAAAAGTAGCCTATGTTACTCTCCATCCCTTCAACTATCTCCACTCAAAAAATCACGTCAATTCATCGCTCCGTTTTGCCATGAAAGAAAGACAAACAGACAGACAGACAGACAGACAGACACACTTTTCCATTTATAATATTAGTATGGATATAGAATAATAATCTATTCCGATTTTCCACCTCATATTGAAATCAAACGATCTCTTACTTATAAAATTAATTAACTACATTCAACAAGTAATTTATTGCTTGATCTTGATTTAAGTGTCATATTTACGATTAAATATTATCAGATTGTTAGTCTGTCTGTCTTGAACTAGTTATCGCGAAATCATGTATTGACCACTAGGAAATCCGTTTGTGTCGGCTGTAAATTAAATAGTACAGTCGGTCGCATAAGTGATAAGATTGTTTTTGATCAAAATATAATTAGTTGTGCTTTATTTATTTTAGTTTTTCATTTTAGAAAAGGATATCGATTCAACTTCAACTTTTATATTTATTATGGCAATCCACCGAATTTTCGGTGATTGAAAATAATATTTCAGTTTAAATGGCAATTGTACGGTTATTAAATTAAAGTATCGAGATCATACACGTGTTTTTATATCCACACGAGATGACTCTAAATCAAGGATATCGATTTGCCTGATAAATAATATGTCGTTTCATCATCTCCCTAGCCTTTTCCCAACCGTGTTGGGGTCGGCTGCCAGCCTAACCGGATTCAGCTGGATACCGGTGTTTTACGTACAACATCTTCCTTTAACATCATCCTTTATTCACGTACACCTCGATAAGTTACCGAATTAATTTTTATGGAACTTTCACTGAATGATTGATATCTCTATTGATTGACAGCAGGTTGGTTTGCATGACAAAAGAGTTGAATCTAATCTCACCAATCCAATCATCTAATAGAAATTAGGATATTAATAACAGATAACTAAATATTTATAAATTAATTTACCAACTAAAAATTTGGTACGTTGTTGGTTTTGTTAACGAACTTTGAACCCCAATCTCAATAAACAAAACCAGCAGCCAGACTAGCCTAAGGCAAATCGTGACTATCATAATAGAATAATATAATTATCAATCAAACAAAAAAATATAATACACATAATCTGTCACCATATTTTTTTTTATATTTTTTACCTAACTTTTTGCTTACTAAGAAACAAAGAACAGAATAGGAAGCGAAATAAAATTTTAATAACAACTTTTTTTTACCATTGACCATTCAAGGGTAAAAAAACATTTTTCGCAGAAGTAACTGCGCGTGACTGTACAAATGTCGTGATTGTCCAATGGCGACAATATTGTTATGCAGATATTCCGTATTATTGATTTATAATTAAACTGTAACAATATGTACCACGCCCTTTCGTGAGTGGGCTATGAAAATACTTGTTATAATATAATTAAATTGCTGCGTAATAAAATGACAAATGATCGTTTTGCAAGGATAATCGGTGAAGTATCCAGTTCATTATGCTAATACTTTATTAAATGACCTGTAGTTTTTATATTTGCTTTGCGACTGCTTTGCATGGATGATAATTCTCTTGTTCACAAACTTTACTTCCATTTATTAAGAAAAGGACAAAAGATGCACATTAGTTTAGATATGTCAAATAACTAATAAGACAGTGCCTGAAGTAATTCGACGTATTTTTAGTCGCCATATTTTTAATCGCGTCTAAATTATCTATGGAGTCTGAGAGAGAGTATGAGAGTCTTAATTTGACAGGTCTAAACTAATATTTTATCTTCTGTCATTTTCTTAATGAATGGAAAGATATAAAGAAGCACTGAGCTGAACGTAAATTCTGTTAAGTTTGTGAACAAGAGAATCGACACCATGGGCTCGGTAAAAGAAGTATTATTAGGATTTTAAATTAAAGATTTCCTAGTAGCAGCCCTGATATTGAAATTAGGTAACATACCATCCCCGTGCCTTAGAGAGCTCGTAGAGCTATTATTCCAGTGTCTGATCTCTCCCCTACCTTAAGAGATAAGTCAGGTTATAAGGCAGAGTTCTGCCTTATAACCTGACTTATACTAGTATTAGTAGTAGTATTAGTGACTGATTCTAGTTAGAATCCATTGAGGTTTGCCATCGTACTAGCCAAAATTGAGTTGAAAGAATATATGATTTAAAAAAATTGTGCTTGTTCTGTGTTTGAGAGTAATATCCATATATCTAGCTGCCTCTTATCACTTAGGGGTCTGAAAAATAGATAGTAGCCGTTTCATAGACTTATTCCTGAATATGCATATAAAAGTTGGTAAAAATCGGTAAAGCCGTTTTAGAGGAGTAAGGTAACTAACATTGTGACACGAGAATTTCATATATAAGATATGTATGTATTTATAAATTATATAAGTATGTTTATCACTTGTCTGGTTACCATAGTACAGGCTCTGCTTAGTTTGGGATCAGATGACCGTGTGTGAGTTGTCCCAGGATATTTATTATTTATAATATGAAGTTAAAATTGCGGTGTCACATAATTAATCTTAGCCTATCTTTCAGGGTTCATTCATTACATTAAGAATAATTCACTTTTTAACATTCCTTTTTGCATTCATTCCGATCAACAACTTCCCAATTTCTAACACGGTTTAAGGTTAAGGTGATTGGCCCTTCTTATTACTTTTAAATTGGTGTCTTTAGGTCAAAGAGATTTATATCTCTTTGTAGGTCGGTATTTATCACCTTTCTTTTTATTTTGACGCAACTATTATTTGTTGTTTGCAGACAAAAATAAAACAGTGCCTCCATTATTGTATAATTTGAATGTTTATCGTTAGTGGCCAAACCGGCTCCTAGTTTTGAGATAAAAGTTTTATGTTTGACACTTTTTAAACAGCTAAGTGTTGCGATCTTTGACCCATGGCTGGATGGAAGTTTAAGTAGGTTCATGGGTCATTTAAGATTGGGTAGCAATAAAACGAGTGACTGTAAATTACAATTTTAAGTGTCAAAATTAATTAATTTGGTTTATATAATTACTAAGTGAGCGACTGACTGTAAGTGACGAGAAATCAACAGAACAGTATCTTACAAACATTAATTTGAGTTACTTAAAATACAAAATTCTTATTTTCTTTTTTAAGCTTCATAATTACCAATTCATAATTACCAAACCTTAAAATATTTAATATTCTATACATGATCGAGGGTGGGCTGGGTCGACGGAGCTACTTCTAGGTTGCTTATAAAAAAAAAACCAAAATAACCTTCTAACCTAACCTATCCGAGTCGGGGTGCCCTAAAGTCTAGATTGCAACCAGTTTCCAGTTAATAGTCGCTCACTTCGTAATGTAGTCGCTCGGATAAAATTTTAATATATGAAATGGATTAATCACAATTCACTTTTGTAAGCTCGTTCTGGATTTTATTATTAATCAATATTCGTCGTTAGTTTAGTTAATTTTTCGCTTACTCAAATTCATACCGCTCAAGTTATTAATACAGTACCTATGTCATCATCAGTCGCAAACCTTTTTTTTAATCGCTATATAGTATTATTGCTTTTGAACTTGTTCATATTATCACTAGAAGCATTTAAATGTGCTAAGCGATTCCATGTGTTATTAGGATATTTCCTACTAAAAATAACCCAATATTTGAGATATTTGATATCTAATAGATGTTTCTTGTGCCTGGAAAAGCCCTTAAAGCTGTTTAGTTCAGTGATTTATCTATCCCCGGTCATGAAATTGAAATTGTTTATTATGCAAGTAGGATATTACATCACTTTTACATGTCATATTTTTTTTAAACTAGATGGAGTTGGCATTTTGTAGCTGACTACCTCTGAGAAGAAATGCCGAAAAAACTCAAAGGATTATCGTCTCTTTTAAAGTCCAGACAAAGATTCATCATTTTTTGTGCAACGAACCATGCAGAATACGTTTCGGTCAGGCCTCTTGAGGAAAGTTCCAATTACAATATTTAGGTACACCTGCAAGCATCGTAAGCTCAACTTTATCTTATGGAGCTCCACGAACCGACACAATATTACTTGTAGGAACATAAAAAAAGTGGGCTTACAAGTCGTGTGCAAAATAGTTATATAGTGCATTCTACATGATTTGTACACTTACAATAATAGGTAATATGGTTCTTTTTTATACAACGAAAAAAAATATAGTATGAATTAACAGTGATTAGCAGAGCGAGCGGTTCAATCCCAAGCTTTTTTGTCTTCTTAATTTTCTGAAATGTAATAGTACCCTTTTTTACAAAGTTTGGTTTTAATACAGCTTTTAAATCTTCTAATGGGTAACTCTCGGATATCTGTGGGAAGTTTATTATAAAAACGTATACATTGACCCATGAACGAGTTGCCTACTCTGTGGAGGCGAGTGTGATGTACTGCAAGGTTGTCTTTATTCCTGGTTTTAAAACTATGAACATCAGATATTTTCTTAAAATCCGATATGTTTTTATGAACATACATTAAATTTTCAAATATGTATTGTGAAGCTACAGACTAGAGAGACATGGCTGACTACTGACCCTTTAGGAGTTTATATTTAGACCCTTTAGGAATTTAAAGTTAGAGTTCCACTCCTGATGAAATTCAGTGACAGCCCCAAGTCTGAAAGGTATGTAAAGATAGTACATTAGTCTTCGAATAATTAAAGCTTCTAGGTTTTTTGCGAACCTTCTCATTTCTGATCCTATACCTCAAAGAAATTCCAAATATAGCCCTTTCTAATCACAAAAAATATTTCTAATTACGACGAAAGATCTCTACCAATTAATAACCAATAGGTCAGTTTACGTCGGCCGTGACCTTGTGACATGACGCGCTTTCTTTCCGACGCGTCGGAACCTCTGTGACGCAATGCGTTGGCGTCAGATTTGTTTGTACGTTGCATGCGTTTCGTTACTCGTCTAGACGTTTCAAGTATGTTTAGCCAAATAGGTGGTGGTTTTTGGATTTATTTTTTTAATGTTGCACAACTTAGGCGTGTTATAAGTAATAGTGTAATGTGTGTAGTGTGTGTGTGTAGTGTTGTTATAAGTAGTAGTAATAGTGTGTAGTAGTAGTGGCGAATTAAAAACTATTTTTTTTATTTTTTTTTTATTTGTAGATTAGTGACAGATATATACAGTACTAGCTTCTGCCCGCGGCTTCGCTCGCGTTAGAAAGAGACAGCAAGTAGCCTATGTTACTCTCCATCCCTTCAACTATCTCCACTTAAAAAGTCACGTCAATCCGTCGCTCCGTTTTGCCGTGAAAGAAAACAAACAGACAGACAGACAGACAGACACACTTTCCCATTTATCATATTAGTATGGATTTATATCTCTTAATACTTATTGCGGATCGAATTTTCATTACGTTGGTCAAGTAACATGAAATGAAGGCTATAAAATGGTGATAATATTGATTTTATCTCTAAATGAATTTAATTACTTACAGCCAACTTTCAAGCCCTTGCAAGCGTGATAATCAATGCCTACCTTCTGTGTGTAAGAAGAGGCCAGTGCTTCCGTTTGCGCTGGGTCAGTGATCTACTGGTATTATTTTAATTTAAATAGTTTTTGTTAGACTGTTAGACAGATATTAGGAAACATGCCATGTATGTATGTTTGCTTTAAATTAGTTTACGTGTGTAGTAGTGATGTTCAATGAATTTCAAAGTGACAAGTAGCCCACTTGACACTTTTGCCGAGGTTTTCTGATGATATGAAGATATCTCAAGAGAAGCGTGTATTTACATTTTATACGCATTTTTATTACGTTTAAATCTAATTCCAGTCGTTGCTGTTTTGGTAAATTTAACTCTTAGTATAGTTCATTAATTTAATTCTTAGTTTCTATCTAACAATGAACTCGGATAAACTTCAGGAACAAATGAACGAAAAACAAATATCGTATTGGTATCTTTATCATAAACTAGCTTTTGCCCGCGGCTTCGCTCGCGTTAAAAAGAGACAAAAAGTATCCCTTCAACTATCTCCATTTAAAAAATCACGTCAATTCATCGCTCCGTTTTGCCGTGAAAGAAAGACAAACATACAGACATACTGACACACTTTCCCATATATAATATTAGTATGGATATAAAATTAATGTAACGTAAGTATAAGAAACATAAGTGTAAATTGTAACTTGTGACTGTTTTTTTGTCTCTAAATATATCAAACAAAATAAATATAAAATAAGAGATACCATTATGAGTTCCGGCTGAATCTATTACATAAAAATTCATTCATTAATTTCTGACATCATGATGGCTTAATAGTTTGGACACCTATCTCTCATGTATGCTGTTATAGGTTTGCAACCGGACACAGGCTAACCAATGTGGTTTATTTAATTTCACAATATATACTTTTTAAGCTTATATTAGACTTATCGTAAGGAAATATGATTTAAGTACTTTACATTACTTACTAAAATAAAAATGAATTACTAAATGTGTTGCTAAGTGCTAAACTCAAAAGTGGCGGCGCTAAACAAATCAACATAATTATGTTGATGTTTTTCTCTATTATAATTAATACAATTAAGTCTAAAATAGCCAATTTGTTATAAGCTTGTTGGAGGCATGCTTTTATAAATGAACATTTATTCATTTAACCTGGAGCCTTATCATCACATTAATCCTAAAATCATATGTCACGTATAATTACATTCGCCTGGAGGACACGGTCGAGCACACGGTGGAGGTGTGCCGCGCATGGGCGGACCATCGACGTGTCCTCTTAGAGGCGATCGGCGGTTCAGGCCATGCTGCGGGGCGAGACGAAATGGGATGCCGTCGCCTCCTTCTGCGAAGCAGTTATGCTAGTGGAGGAAGCGGCGGCGCGCGAGAGGCAACGACGAGCCTCTCGCCCCGGACAAAGACCCAGGCGAAGACGTCGAGAGTCGCAAGACGACTACCGGCCACCGTAGGCGCGGTTCTGCGGATGGCGAGCGATGGGTAGCTCGCCGCCCGGCTAGGACCAGGACCGCGTCGACGGCGCGTTAGTGTTCCACGCGCGCCTCAAAGAGAAGGAGTCAGCATAGTAAGGGGCCCAACAGGGCCAACGCCTCCGGGGTTGCGGAATGTTTATAATAGTTACCGTGATCCTGGAACATAAAGGGCAATCGAAGGAACATGAGTGGGTTTTAGTCAGTAAGAGTCTGACACGCCCTCCCGCCGCACCCAGGACGGGAGCAGTCATTGGATGATTTCCCACTCACCAAAAAAATGTATAATTACAAAATTTTGAAAAGAAAAGATTCAAAAAACGTTGGTATTTATGCTGTCATTAATATGGATTAAATATTTAAAATAATCATGACATAATGATTTACTATGTTGCTAATACTGCATTTGACACTATCATTGGGTTCTAGTGTCTGTTGGTCTTTCTTCATAATTATTACTACATAGGCGTCTAACTCCTTTATAATCGGCACAAGAAGGATTTTGTTGTTAGGGTTGTCAAATGCTTTTAGGTGTGGGTCGAACTTGACCTGCATTAGTCGGTTGACACACTTTTTTTTAAGAATTAACGTCAGCTAGACTAATAAATTACAATATATTTTCTAACTTTTACTGCAACTTCTTTTAACGTTACAGAATTGATTCTTACTTAAACAAAACGATTAAGTACAAATTATCATCAAAATCGGTTCTTTGATTTGGCCGTAAAAACGACAAATAGAAAATCATCAATCTATTAATATACTCATATAATGAAATGTTCTACTGCTGTTCTACCAGTTTATGAACTAGTGGTTTTCATTTCATGAAATGGTTACTTCTACGATCACAGTAAACTGGTGGCAACCCTAATTTTATGTTTCTAACGAGTTTGGCGCCGAATCACATTAATATTAACATATTAATCAATCAGTCTGAAGCTATGGATGCGCCAAAATATTGCCTTTTTAAATAATTTATTGACTAATTCCTTTAAAAATTTTGTTTACAAGATTTATGCAATTTTGAATGATAAATTTTGCTCTGTCTGAAGATATTCTGTCTGTGAAATCCATATACATAAGTGAAAATATTAAATAAATCCTTGAAGTTGTTTCCAAGCGCAAAACTTGAGATCAGCAGGACCAATTCGGGTTTTTTAGGGTTCCGTAATCAGACAGACTTCGACGTTCTTATGAAGAGAATAATTGGAAATAGGGTACTTATCATTAACAAATACGAGAAAAACTTTATTCATAGTGGTCTTGACCATCATTGCACTAAGATTTGTAGGAGTCAACTAGTATTTAAAAACATAAAAATAAATAAGGAAGTAGATGAAAAAATATAAAGAATTAATCCGTACAATTATAAATATTATACTAAAACATGCCTATAAATTAAATGTATAACTAGTTCGTTTCCTGCTATGCATTTAACAAGGTGACCAAAACCTTGGTTTTTGACGGTACAATTAGAAATAGTTATGAATGTGTGCAGCTTAGGCTCAATTTTAGATTGGACCTTTGTGCACATTACATAATCAACATTATCAACACTGTATAAAGTGTAATGTAAAAAATTATCGTTCATCAGTTCTCACACTTCACAAACTCCAGAAGCATCAAATGCTTCTTTCTCTATTAATGGTCTAAGGCTTACGACACACTAAACGGAAATTCTACCGTAAATCATGTGTGTTGAAGTTAGAGCGCCAATCACTACTTATATATAAAATTCTCGTGTCACAATGTTAGTTACCGTACTCCTCCGAAACGGCTTTACCGATTTTTACCAAATTTTATATGCATATTCAGTACGCCTGAGAATCGGCTACTATCTACTTTTCATGCCCCTAAGTGATAACGGTCACCCTTAACATTTTTAAAGCTGGAGAAACCTCGGGAGGCAGCTAGTAATTACATATAGATTACTAGTAACAAGCACACATCGCGTAGTATCGGTTGCTCCTTGTTGTTACATGTGATTTTGGTAGTCAAAAGTGGTTTTGACTGATTGCGCTAGTTTGAAGGACTTTTTACTGGTTAACAGTTTTGACTGCAGCATAAACACTCTTGCCGTCCCGATTTTCACGTCCCTTGTAAAAAAATAATAAGCTTTTATAAGGTGAATAAACCCGAACATCATTACTTCAAATCGCGTTGTAAAAATACCTATATTCCGTGTAAAAAAAACCGATTACCAAAAAAGCTTTTAATAAAAAAAATAAGAAATTCCGCGTCTTACAATACAAATTTTAATAAAAAAATATTCATACAGAACTGAATAATGAATGAGTATTGCTCTAAAAATATATGTATATAACCGATAGTTGGTTTACAGACGTTTGAATAAATAGTTAAGTCATTGTATGCATGGTTAATATTTAGAGTGGACTACTGAACCAACTGAATGGCTAAACCAATAAACTTTCGCTTTTACTAATTTATTAGGTTGGTTAACAAGGAGTTTAATTATGTAATAGACGTACCATCACCGAAGAGACCGCTAACATGCCAATATGGTCTAACAGTATAATGGTCAAAATGAAATTATTTGTTTCCATTAAGCCATGGAGGCACTTTGAAACGTCAATTACCTTTAAAAATTAGTTGATTCTAGTCACTCATTCCAAATGGTTGTTTTTTAAGGAGAAGCTTTGATTATAAACATGTTTATAATCAAAGTGGAGAAGAATGGGCAAGAAACTCCATACGCACTTTGAAAATATATGTGTTACAATTAATAATATCTATGATTGATGATGTAAAAATCTAAGGGCCACTATACATTTTAGCGGACTAATTTATAGATAGAGCGACTGCCTATCTATACTAATAGGCAGTCGCTCTGTCCTCCACAACCTAGTTACTAGGCGACAAGATATCCCTTGATTAGACTGGTCAGACTTTCCGACTTCTGGGTACCGGTAACGATTGTAAAAAAATTATGAAAGACAATTAAAGCTTTATAGTGCATTCTGAGACATGGGATGTCTGTGTTGATTTTGATAAATGTAGAACATAATGAAATTGATAATGTCATATTTGTATTTGCCCAGTTTTTAATCCGAAACCACTGTATAACCTATATAAATATCTAAGCACATATTTACACAGCCATATCCAGTAATTGAATCATCATCATCTCCCTAGCCTTTTCCCAATCGTGTTGGGGTTGGCTGCCAGCCTAACCGGATTCAGCTGGATACCGGTGTTTTACGTGGAGCGACTGCCTACCTGACCTCCACAACCCAGTAACTGGGCGACACGATACCTCTTGGTTAGACTGGTCATAGTTTCTGGCTAACCAGTAACGACTGCCAAAGTTCTACGAATGACAACCGGGACCAACGGCTTTACGTGCTTTCCGAGGCACGGGATGTCAGTGATGTTTAAGATAAACTTTAGAAAGTACATATGGATTGAAAAAGTCACATTGGTACTTGCCCGGATTCGAACCCACAACCTCTTACACGAGAGGCGGGCGCCTTATCCACTGGGCCATCACGACACACATATCCAGTAACATATTCAATTATATCCAGTAATTGAATATATGCCAAAAATGGCTATTTAAAATTCTATCCTCACAGTTAGGTAACCGACTACTTTCATTTTTATATTTCAAGGTGGCGAAGGCTTCTTTAAATGACAATTTATAAAGATTATATTTTAGTAATAAATTGAACATTAATACAAACTTGTTTATTTAAGAGTAATGTTGGTAATGCTTGCGGTTTATCGTTTTGTAATGTAATGTTACTGTAATGTGTTAAATTGATATTAAATATTTGTAATCATTGAAGATATTACAGGCCGATTTAGCACCAATTAGAATGGGGTTAGGGTGATTATTATCGTTTATTTATTAGGATCCGTTTAATTTATGTACCTACATAAATAAAACGGATCCTAATAATATATCCTGTCAATACGTACTAATATTATAAATGGGAAAGTGTGTCTGGCTGTCTGTCTGTATGTTTGTCATTCTTTCACGGCAAAACGGAGCGACGAATTGACGTGATTTTTTAAGTGGAGATAGTTGAAGGAATGGAAAGTAACATGCTACTTTTTGTCTCTTTCTAACGCGAGCAAAGCAGAGGGCAAAAGCTAGTTTTATAATATGAGCGAAGATAGAAAAAAAAAATGATTTGGAAAGATGCATCACGCCGAGGTGCGCATTTTTGATATAGTGTCGTAATATCAAACCAAAAATTACTGCTGAAATATAGTTTAAAAATACACTGTTATTGCGCTTGTCTCGATATTTATAAGCTAAACTAAAGCGCGAGAGCTAAAACTTGCGATAATCTCGTGAATTTGATGTAAACCTTCGAACACACGTGATTCGAGACACAATAGAAAGACAATAGTAGCCCGACAGCCGGCTGTCGCTTGGTCGTTGAAAGGTTAATAAAATGTATATTATGTATTGAATAGATTGACGCAAACGCGTCCAACGTAATTTTAAATAAACGTTTTTCCATATACTATCAAAACTAAACAAAAATATATAATATACAAACAAATATAGGACCTTCCTTTAAATCAGCTAAAGCTTCGGTTGGGGTAACGAACTCCACACATTAATATTATACAATAAGTCGGTTAAACTTGTAGATACCCAAATTATTGCAAAGTAATATTATAAACTAAAAAAATAGCAAATAAAATTTATAAGTTGTAGCAGTAAATAACTAAAAAATGATAAAGCATCGACCTACAGCGGTACATAAAGAAAAATCATAATGTATTTGTTCTTAGATTCGTTTTTAAGTATGTTTGCATAGTCCATTAGCAGGTAGAACGATGCTTATGTATAGGTAAGCGACATATTTGATCTAAACCTGAGCTTTGCGCCACCGTGCACCTACGCACTTGCTTTTTCTGCTTTATTAAGTTTGGTTTGTTGTTGTTAGGGTTCCGTACCTCGAAAGGTAAAAACTGAACACTTATAGGATCACTTTGTTGTCCGTCCGTCTGTCAAGACCCTCTTTCTCATAAACGCGTCATAATTAATATCACATACCCTGAGTATGTGATATTAATTTCAGCTTGATTATTCATATATTCATATTCATATATTCTTTATTGCACACGAACAAGAAAACAAAAATACATAATGGTAGCAAATAAAATAATCATGTACAAAGGCGAGCTTAACCCATAAATGAGTTTTCTTCCAGCAAACCATAATTTGGTATTTGTGGTATTTGGTGATTACTTGATATATCTGCTATCGCTCAAAACAGTGAACATAATATATCAAATTTCTAAATCAACGCAATAAAAAGATACGCCTGTATATTTAGACATTTGCAAGGGAATCAGTCTATATGGTACTTTTCATTGACCTACAATAATGAATTTTGGCAAGCAGCAATGTAGCACAAAGTAAAGGAAAAACTCCGAAAACCGTAAATGTGTAGTTATTTCACAAAAAAATAGGATAGAGAGAGGAGAGGATTGAAAAAAAAAATTACGGAACCCTCGTTGCGCGAGTCCAACTCGCACTTGACCAGCATTTTTTTATGTCTAGAGATTCTACTAAGTATGTGTTTGACCCGGTGTGGAACAATGTCCTCAATAGGTTATCTGTGCAATAGATATTATGTAGTTAAACAATATAGGTACATATATAATACAACAAAAAATGTAACTTATAAAAAAACTACTATATCTGTAAACAACTCACACTTTGATCATAAACTAGACAGATCCTGTATGGTAACTACACAAGTGAAAGAATTTAACTAATGATATAATTTATAAATACATACATAATTATCATAAATACATACATATTATAAATGATACCTAGACCCAGAATAAACCATTATGCTCATCACACAACGAGTTAGGTATACAGATTCATAAGTACTTTTGAGAGTTAGGTTAGATCCAAATTTTATCGATTTTCAAACGTACGAAGGTTAACATTAACTTTTCACATAATATTATTAAGAAATTATTAATGGCTAGACATACAAGTAACTTTTCAAGAATTATGTGATAAGGCATAGAAATAGCGACTCAAATGTGTTTATAGAAGAGCTTAATATTCTTTATTACCTAATGTTAGATAACTGACATAGCTGCATAATTTTGGCACTAGTTTAAAATGACATGTGCCAGTAGAAATTACTGATGTTTTATGTATATATTTTTTTATGAGAATAGAAGATGCCACGTAGCCCGTGGCATCTTTAGGAAAGTTAGGCTCCTAACTTTTTTTGTTGAGTAAAACAATTACTGACAAACATTTACACTTTGTGAAGATGTCACAAAAATCTGTGAGCTTTTCACATCAAAAGATCTTGAACCAGTATCATCTAGATCCTTGCCAATGATTTGACGCATATAATTCGTATGGACTTCAACTGACTTCAACGGTTTAATAAAACTTTGACAGAAGCCAAAAATTTTGTCAATCATTCTTAGAACTTAGACTTTTATGCCCTTACTAATAATCACTGTGTAAAGTTATGCAATGAATAAAGCCTGTGTAACCATACATTTTTTGACGTATAAACCTGTCATAACTTTATGCAGCGTTTATTAGTAAGGCGCTTACACAATAAGTGTTTTAGTTTGTTGATTATATTTTAATGAATTTTGCCAGGATCAGTTTAAAACGTAAGCCTATCACTCACGATGAAAGACCTTCTGTACAAAACCCATGTTTGATTAATGAATAACACTTTTTAGGGTGAGGCCAAACGAGCGTAATTTTGTGAGTCGTGAGTCGCAGACTTTCGTATTCTGGTACGGTGCAGAGCACTCATATTTTGCGTTGCAATTCTTTTTCTATGAAAGCGACCGAAATTCTGCGACTCACAACTCACAAAATTACGCTCGTTTGGCCTCACACTTAGGCTGAGGCTACAGTAGGCAGCGATTTGCGATGCGACTGGAAGAGCGAAACGAGATAAACATGGAATGGGTACATTATAACCAAAAATCTGGCGTTTATTCGATTCAATTTCGCTGATACGTCGATGTAGCCGGTGCCGCGATTACAGTAATGATAGTTCCTGTCGCAGAAATAATCAAAGATCGCTAGTAATATTTGTTGAACGGTGTAGCCATTTAGTGAGAATCCATGTATTTGTTTCAATCGCTCGTGTGTCGCAGTTCGCGTCGCAGCCTAGTGTAGCCTCAGCCTTACGCGAGCATTTTGGCTACACCTATGTTATCAAAATGTAAAATGCTCAATAATTTACCCATGAACAATACGTCGATTACGCTTCTACATTCAATTTTGTAAACGTTTAGTTAAATAGGTAACTTTTATGACAGTAGATAAACAGACAATGGAATCAAATGCTAAATCTGACTGACCTATTGTCTGGCCCACCTACATCGAGTTCAATAACCTTTACACTACAATCGTTTCACACTAGATTTGAATCCAAAATGCAGTTTTGCCAAAAAGGACACACTTTTAAGGTCAAAGTTGCTATTCATGTATTGTTTTTCCATCCATTGCTTTGTGGAAAAGAAGATCAGAAATATACGTGGCTACTTCCGGAGCAATGGTCAGTGTTCAGGTATTTCCGTGTCGTCGTGGGTGGGGCTTGCGCAAGAGCATAAGCGGCGCCGCACGCGTGGATTATTTAAAAATCGAATGCGATATTTTGACGTGTGAACTTAGACTGTTATGCGTGGCTTATGCAGTTTGATAGTGTGTTACTTTTAATAAAAAACAAAACAAATGAATAAAGTGTTTTTCACTAACCAAATATGAAGAAGTCTTTCCTTAAGAGAGATGTGTTTTTGCTTAAAAAGTAGGGCACTGGTGCTATTCTCTTGTTCACAAACTTAACTAAATTTAAATTTAATTAATAAAAAGGAACGAAGATAAAATATTAATTTAGTCTTGTCAAATTAAGACACTCCATAGATAATTAATCCTTTGAAATACAATAGAAAAACAATAGCAGCCCGACAGCCGGCTGTCGGTTGATCGTTGCAAGGTGACGCGATTAAAAACATGGCGACTAAAAATACGCCAATTTTCTTTAATACGTATCTTCTGTCCTTTTCATAACGAAATGGAAAGAGAAAGATACACGTAACTTAAATTTCGTTTAGTTTATGAACAAGGTAATCAGCATGACTATCGGTCACACCTCAATTCAGCAGTTAAGACAAGGGTATTAAACTTCAACGCTTTGTATACCCGTAAGTGAATACAAAAGAATTAAACGGTTTAAGTAGACCAACAATTTCGGCAATTTCGACCACAATCCGTCTCTTTAATTCTAACCCTTCGAACGCTGCGCGCGTCACGATATGTGTCAACAACTCTGTGTCAAGTGCGTTGTGACGCAACGCAACGCATTGCACGCTGGTGAAAGAACATGCGTTCTAGTGTTGACTGAGGTTTTCCTGTTGTTTGAATAGTTGCTCAGATAGGGTTCTTGGGTGTAAAGTATCGTTATCAACTTTAGTGGGTTTTTTTAGGTGATTTATGGATATGTTGTTTTTTTTTTATTTGGCAAGTAAGAGTGATGTTGAATATTCTGTCAAAGTTGAAAGTCATTTTGGAATTGCAAGAACGGTAAAGGAAAAAATGACAACGAGGGATAAAAAACTGATGTGAGAGAACGAAGTCCAAATATATTTGTGTCAAAAAGATGAAGAATGAAGTCTAAAAAAAAATATCAAAAATTGGACACGCTAATTTAAGAAGTCCATTTTCATTACGAGCATCGATCGAGACCTATAACCAAAATGTCTAAAGACACATATTTAAAGTGACCTGTCTTTTACAACCAATTGTAAAGTCATACAAAAAACGAATCACCTACACGGGGGGTCACAACTCAGATACTTACCTACCCAGTTTAGGTTCCCAACATTTGTAAAAATAAATCTTGGACCAATAGGAATTGGTCACAGACCATTTGTTACATGTTAGTTACACTCCTGCTGTGTATCAAGGATTTAACTATTACAACAGTGAAGAAACACGTGTTTTTGTGCAAACAAAAACTTCACGAATATTGAATAAGCACTTATCGATTCGCGAAATAGCTTTTTGGTACTAATATTTTTCTAAACTTGACACACTATTGACCGCTTTTAAACGCGGTTGCAATTTAGGGTTAACTGTACTCCTTTATTGGGCAATTTTTTATTGCATCATTGTAGTGCTATTATTTTGGTAATATTGACTTATCAAAAAGTTCCTAACGTATTATTATATCACGGGAAATACAACGTGTTAATTCTTTGCTATTTACGCAAAAAAAAAAACATGCAAAAGTTTCATCAAACTTATTAACTATCAATCTTGGTTTAATAATTATATAACAAAATCTATTGAGTGGTGGAAAAATAAATAATTAAAAACTTATTATACTTACCAAAAATAAAGATTTCACTTGAAAACGGAGTCGCTTCATTTTTATGTTCATTGCTGTTGTCCCGTTTTTTAGGCCTGAAAAAGAAAAGACTCATTGTTACTATATATTACAGTTTGACTTTTACAAAAAAAAAATGGTATGTTGCAATGTCTTTTTTTCTGTGGACTTAAGTTTAATAGAACTGAATAAATGTGCGTAGCTTGACTTTTCTCATTATTACGACGCTGATCGCGGCTGATAGAAGTAGAACTGTATAAGTGAGACTAAAATAACTTATGTATGTTATTATTATATAAATAATAATAATAAATAACTTATGTATGTTATTATTATATAATTATGTGTTTTTATTTTTGCCGATTTCAAAAAAAAGTTGTAGTAAAAAAAGCTTTTTTCATTTATCTATTATATTTCTCTTTTTAGTTTTATCATCATAAATGCACCTACCATGCAATCTCTTCACCACCCTAGACTGGAAGAAAATGCCTGCGGCATTAAGTCCGCCTGTGTACCGTTGCGAGTAAAGTGTAAATAAATAAAATCGTTCAACGAAATGCGAATAGTACGTAGTCCTTGTGTACGTTTCGCTTTTATAGCTATTATGGCTGTGTACAACCTTAGCATTCTGTTACCAAACTAATAATGTCCTTGTAAGGGCCCATGTGCCATGGTTTATGGGAATCACGTCCCGCTGCGCAATGTCTATGTCGCTCTGAAGGTCTCCGAGAAAGGAACGCATAAAGTGGAGTAATGTCGAGTTTGAAGATCATTTGGGTGTACTTTATACAATACTTGCTGTTCCTCGCGGTTTCACCCACGTTACGTTAAGTTTTTGGTTACTGCCTCGCTCCCGTGGGACATAGCGTGACATTATATAGCCTTTGTGACTCCGGGATAATGTAGCTTTCGAATGGTGAAATAGTTTTTAAAATCGGTCCAGTAGTTTTTGAGCCTATTCATTACAATCAAACAAACAAACACACAAACAAAGTTTTCCTCTTTATAATATTAGTGTAGATTATAATATTATTGTAGATGGTATGACGATTTTGGTACATTGCTAGTTGTTTAAAGAAAAGTAAAAATTTTATTGTTAACCGACGACGCAAAAAGTTGAGTGTTATTAGTTTGACTGCTACGCGTGTGTGTTTGTTTGTACAGACAAACACATTAGTTTAGACATGTTTCATCAAAAAAGATTCAGCCGATTCAAAATAAACAATTTTCAATTTACAATTGTTCTTAAATAAGTGTGTCGTGATGACAGAGATGTTAAATACATATTTGAGAAAACTAAAGATAAAAATAGGCGAACAAATAAAATAAAGTTATTCAGTAACAAACTGAAATAAAGATGTAACCAAAGTAACGCAGTTGGAAATACCATTGACCTCTCAAACAGATTATAAAAGAAGTAATAACAATAATAATTGTTACAGTCTGAGATCGACCTGATTCTAAGCATTGTTTCACTGATAATAATCAAGTCGTGACTTAGCGAAAATCCGAAGTTTATCTAACTAAATTTGGCTTAGTAGGTCTTTCGGCCGCTGAGTTTAGTCCGCATCGGTCGAAACGGTTTTTTATTATTCATAGTTTTAAGGGGTGTTTCGGACGATACATACTTTAAGATAATTTTGTATTGTCAGAATGAAACCTTTGTAACTTAAGTACAAGTTAGTTAAAGTACTGTAAAAATATTTAATTTGTGCGGTGACAATACTGACAATCGTATGTTTTACATTCTGACCCTGCTTAAACTAAGTAGTCCGCAAAATCCTAAAAAATAATAATAATAAATTGAACTCCTTGTTTGACCGGAGCGGGTCAAACTCAGCAGACGAAATATTAACTAAGCCCTAATAGTTGCAAAAAGCTATGATTCATATCAAAATATAGGTTTTGAAGATAGTTGATTCAGAAAGAATCTTTGTTGCGTAATTGAATGAAAAGAAGAGTGTGAAATTATTTCGTAAGACAATAGTCATTTGCACCACTGATATGAATTTAGTGGGTCAGAGCCCGTACGTCCCCTAAGATTTGTCCCCCAGCATAAAAGTTGTGGATTCGGCCCCTATATAGGTGCCCGTTGGTCTCCTGGTAGGGGACCAATTAATATTTTAATTAAAATATTATTTTTAAGGTACCCATTCGTCTCCTCTAATATATACACAATATAAGTTAAAGATTCGGCACCTATTCAGGTGCCTATTGGTCCCCTGAGATAAAATCACCTATATTTTACCTAAAAACGGTTAACATAGTACACTTGTGAACAGTTTATTAACGCAATTAATTTAATAAATCATAACAGATCATTGAAAAAAGAGCTACGATGAATGATAATCCGTCATGATAATAATGTAACCTGCCGATAGGCTTACGATGTAATATTGTCTCTTTACGAATGGCTTGTTAAAAAACGGGTATTAATGATTGAAAACTTAAGAGAACAAAAGTACTAGGCGCGCAGTAACGTGAAGTAGTCATGTACGAAAATCTAAAATTCACTGTGTTTTTAATTTTCTCACAAGATCACCTTAATCAATTCAAAGTACTAGGCGCGCAGTAACGTGAAGTAGTCATGTACGAAAATTTAAAATTCACTGTATTCCTTAATTTTCTCACAAGATCACCTTAATCAATGCAAAGTACTAGGCGCGCAGTAACGTGAAGTGGTAAATAGAAAACGATCGATCGACGAATCGATTAATTATTTTGAAGACTGACTTTATGCCTAGAGCCTAGAGGCATTTTATTAAACTTAATCTTATTTGAAATACTATGATATTTAAGGAATTATTATATTTTTATTTTACCCTTTTCTGCGCGACTGTACCAGGACTATATACATGTACTTATATTAGAAGAATGAATTAAAATAAATATTCTTCAGGGGGCGAATAGGCACCTCAAAAGTTCCAGGGGACGAATGGGCACAGGGTGCGAATCTTAGGGGACGTACGGGCTCTGACCCAATTTAGTGAAGTTTGTGTACAACCGAATTAGCGCCATTGCAAAGAAAGAAAGAAGAAAGAAAACACATTTATTCTGGGGACACACAGACATACACACATTAAAAACAATAACAATAAACAGACAAAACTTACAAAATATAGCCTGTGCGAGTTTGTGTAGTTAATAATAATGTGATAAATATAGTGATGTGAAAATGTGAAAAGGTAAAACACTTGCAAATCCTAAGCAAGAAGTTTATTTACGGAAGTAATTTGACCGTAGCTGATACCTGACCGCCACCATGAAGAGCGTGCATACCTCGGGTAAGTATCAATAAGTACCAACCAAGGTACCTAAAAATACAAGTGGGTACCAACCTAATTGTTTTCTTGCTGTGAGTGCAATAGAAACTTTTTGTACCCTTTTCTAAACCCTCCTATTGTCATATTATTGTGTCTCAAATCACGTGTGTTCGAGGATTAAACCAATAAAACAAATTATACTTCGGGATTCGTCCTCGATATTAGTATTTTTCACACTTGTAGTATCGCTTGTAAGTGTTACCACATAGCACGTAAGTTTAGAGAAATACTAAAATAAAAAGGATCACACTTCCGTTTCCGTAAGGCAGAAATTAATTCGTGACGTATTTCCTGTTCTCCCACTTGCCGCCATATTCGATTCTCACCATCATTCGCTTTTTGTGCTTTGCCACAGTCGCACGGTTTTCAAATCAGTACCTGTTACACGGTTATTAAAAATATAATAATAATACATAAACGTAAAAGTGATAAGTCGTTAGAGTATATTGTGAAAAGGTTAAAGTATTTAGAGGAAGAAGTGAATTCGTTCGCGCCGTCGCGTCGTGTTTCTTCAACGTCATCTAGTGATTCATTGTCGAAATCAGAATCTTCGGACTCTGGATCTTCAGAAAAATGTGATAAGGATAATTATAACGGTTAGTACCTAACTTCCTATAAAAGTTTATTGCACTCAGAATAGTCTGTAGGACTATATCGCCGCATAAACTTAGGTTGCCTGACAAAGTTTATTGCACTCAGAATAGTCTGTAGGACTATATCGCCGCATAAACTTAAGTTACCTGACAAAGTTTATTGCACTCAGAATAGTCTGTAGGACTATATCGCCGCATAAACTTAGGTTACCTGACAAAGTTTATTGCATTCAGAATAGTCTGTAGGACTATATCGCCGCATAAACTAAACAGTTACCTGACAAAGTCTATTGCACTCAGAATAGCCTGCAGGGCTACTTCGCCGCATAGATTCTCAGGACCACTTTTAGCTAAACGTAAAGTCTAAAGCATTCAGAATAGTCTGAAGGACTACTTCGCCGCTTTGACTGTTTATTCATGCTAAAGTCACGCAGAATTTGCAAACATGTCGGAATGAAGAGCAGTTGTTGGAACTGCACCCTTCCACACCACGAGCTGAGGAACTGCAGCCTGAGCGTGGGTCTCCACAACCGTCAACATCTCGTGCTGCGTCTGCAGCGGTGATAGAAGACCCAACCGTCACAGACGGCGATAAAAATTTAAACTGGAAGGCGACGGGCGGTATGAACAGGCAGCAGGCAGCCGGCTCGTCAGCGTCGGGTCGCCCGCCGCCACTAGCAACGCCGGCTACTTCGAGAGCCGGACCTCGCCACCGCTCGTCGCAACCGCCGCAAAAGTCGAGAACATCATTGCATCTGCCGCGGCAAACCCGCAGGCGCTAGATCCGGAAAACAAGGTACGCTACGCGGGCAGGCTGAGTCATTTCGCTCAAGAATGGTCGCTATTCACAACCGACAGAACAGTTTTGTCCTGGATAAACGGTTAAAAAAAAAAAAAAAAAAAAAATTTCAATGAGCTGGTGACTCAATCTGTTCCAAATGTTACTGTTGTGCGTTCTAAGACAGAACAGGCACAATTTGATGTCGCCATTAAGCATTTGCTTTCTATCGGAGCTGTATCCGAATATGCCCCTTGTCATGGACAATACGTATCACGTGTATTTCTTATCCCAAAACCGGGTGGTACAATGAAGTTTATTTTAAACTTAAAAGGATTAAATAAATTCATAAAAACTCGACATTTTAAGATGGAAGATGTTCGCACAGTTTTAAAATTAATATCTAAGGATGTTTTATGACTACCATCGATTTAAAGGATGCTTACATGCTTATTAAAATACACCCTAGCTCTTGCAAATATTTAAGATTTATCTTGACAGCAAATCAGTTGTCTTAAAAGATGTATGAATTTAATGTTTTACCCTTCGGTTTATGCACTGCTCCATACATCTTTACTAAGCTGCTAAAACCAGTGTTTAATTTACTTAGGTCGGTAGTTTACTGATTGCAAGCACAACCTTAATGTAACAAAAAGGTTAGAAGCTTTGGGGTTTATTCTAAACCTAGAAAAAAGTTGCTTAACGCCTTCTCAAAGCTGTAAATTTTTGGGTTTTAATATAAACTCTAAGGAGTGGCAAATTATTTATTTATTTATTTATTTATTAATACTTTATGCACAACGGTACATAGGCGGACTTATTAGTCTCCCGAATGATAAGAAGAGTCGTATTAAAGAAAAGTTGTTGTATTTTTTACATGTAAAGCGTTGTAAAATCAGGAATTTTACCCAATTAGTCGGTTTACTGGTCTCTGCCTGTCCTGCTGTAGAGAATGGGTGGATGTTTATTAAAGAATTAAAGCGTCATAAATTTGTTTACCTAAAACATCACAATGATTATGATCGCTGTATGACCATACCAGATACCATATTGCCAGATATTCAGTGGTGGATAGATAAAATTGACAATTCTCTACACAGAATTAGGGATGATATCTATTGCCGTGAGATCTATTCTGACGCCTCAACAACGGGGTGGGGAGCAGCTTGTGGCACTCAGTCAGCTGGTGGTTATTGGACAGAAATGGAAAACAAGAACATTAACTATTTTAAGTTACTAGCTGCATATTTCTCCTTAAAAATATTCGCAAAAGACTGTCATTCTTGTCAAATGCTTTTAAGGGTAGACAACACTACTGCATTGAGTTACATTAATCGCATGGGAGGTATACAATACCCACATCTGAATAAAGTCACTAAAGAAATATGGCAGTGATGCAAACAACGACAAATATACGTCACTGCTGCCTATATAAAATCTAGTAATAATTATGTGGCAGACAGAGAATCGAGACGCTGTCACCCTGACACTGAGTGGTTTCTGTTAAACACGGGATTTCAATTGATAGTTTCACATTTCGGTTTACCTGAGATTAATTTATTGGCAGACAGACTAAATAAAAAATGTTCTCAATACGCATCTTGGCAGATGGATCCAGATGCAGTTGTTATAGACGCCTTTACATGTAGTTGGTCAAATTATTATTTTTATGACTTTGCTCCAGTATCGTGTATACTTAAAACTTTGAGAAAAATTATATGTGTATTGTGTTGTGTAGTATTGTGGTGGTACCAGCATGGCCATCACAATCATGGAAGGGTACCATGTTTATGAGTTTGTTAATATCGTAAACAGTAGAATTGAATTCATTTCATTTTGCTATTCCTTATTCCAGCTAGCGGAATATCCAGAGCACAACTACCCCGGTTGTAGGAATATTATCCGCTGGTTTATTACCTATGAAACTACAATAAGCAATAATTGCGCAGTGATCGCGGAACACCGCGCGATTAAGCGCTTAACGTAAAAAAAAAAAAAAAAAAAAAAAAAACGTAGGTATTATGTATGAATCGATTGCTAATCACTCGCTGATTGTTCTTATGCACTTATTGCTACGAGGACGATAAAGAAGCAATCGCCGGAACTAATTAAATATACCGCAAATATTTATATAACTTTGCTCTTAAAAACCATACTTACGTAATACGAAACCACCAAACAAAAAATACATGTTTTAGTTAACTGATTGCTCTACAGAGGCAGCACTATCAATAGATTGCTATCGCATTGCTATTGCCAGTACGTAATACGAATTGACGTTTTAGAAGCAATTATTACGCGATTATAGCGAATATCGCGATCGCTCGGCTTCTGCAAGATACGTAATCCCGTCGGTGGACAGCTATGTTAAGTAGAGACGTACCGCACAGCAGTTTTCCTTTCTGAAAATACCCTCAAGCAATATGATGGGTGCATTATAAGATGGTTTCACCATTGTCACAGCAATAAAATTGATATTTACCATCTGAGGGATGGTAAATATCAATTTTGCCTGCAATTTTAGATTTTCTTACTGAGGTGTTTAATAGTGGAAATCAGTATGGTACTATCAATAGTTACGGATATTAATTATCCTTAATACTAGGTAATGTTATGGAAAACAAACTGATATCTAGATTTTGTAAAGGAGTTTTTAGATTTAGGCCGTCATTACCAAAATACAAAGTAACTTGGGATGTTAATATGGCATTAAATTATCTAGGGTCTCTTTTTCCTCATGATAAGATATCATTAGAACAACTAACAAAAAGTGTGTTACTTTGATAACTTTAGTTACTGCCCATAGAGTACAAACAATAACAAAAATAGTTTTAATAAAATATGCTTGTTTCTGAACAACAAATTTTGATAAAGATTTCTGATCTTTTTAAAACATCTCGTCCAGGCACAGCACAGCCTGTGTTACATTTGCCCTATTTTAAAGAAAAGCCACAAATTTGTCCAGCTAATGCTTTGATTTCATACATAGATAAAACAAAATCGCTTAGAAGTTCAGATAATTTGTTTATTTCATATCGGAAACCATACAATGCACATCTAAATCAATAATACATCTTAATACTGATCCATCTTAATCAAATGTACACTTCGAGAAAGTGAAGTTGACGTGTCCTTTTTTTCTGGACACAGCACTCGACACGCATCAACATCCTTTGCATACAAACAAGGTGTCAATATCGATGTTATTCGTAACACTGCAGGATGGACAGGCAACTCCACTGTCTTTGCTAGGTTTTATAACAGGGCGATAATCAATGATTGTACGGATTTTGCTAAATCACTTTGTAAATCTTAACTGTATTGCGTTCTGGTGTTTGACTGATTATTTATTGAAAAATGTATCAATAAATAAAATATCAAATCGACACGATATTTCCTTTTTATGGCTTTAAACATCTACAAGTGTGAAAAATACTAATATCGAGGACGAATCCCGAAGTATAATTAGTGATTAAACGAACTTACCTGTACGTGAAGTTCAATCATAATTATACGAGGGATTCGTCCGAAGATATTAGTATAATATCCCACCCACCCTATGGTTATTGTTTATAACAATAACTACCCTTGATTAAAGGAAATATCGTTCGTTTCTTTGAACTAAATGATGGTGAGAATCGAATATGGCGGCAAGTGGGAGAACAGGAAATACGTCACGAATTAATTTCTGCCTTACGGAAACGGAAGTGTGATCCTTTTTATTTTAGTATTTCTCTAAACTTACGTGCTATGTGGTAACACTTACAAGCGATACTACAAGTGTGAAAAATACTAATATCTTCGGACGAATCCCTCGTATAATTATGATTGAACTTCACGTACAGGTAAGTTCGTTTAATCACTAATTATACTTTTAGGATGGTCCCATCCCAGTATGAAAATAAAAAATGGTGAATAAGCGTTCAAAAATAGGGATGATTGATCGAAAACACACTGAACTGTTACTAGTGTAACGTTATTTTTTACTCATAATTTTTATGCGTATACTTTTCTATAAAAAAACATTTCTTAAAAAAAAACTACACATTAGATGTAGACTCATTTTAGCTGGTTAAAAAAGCATTACTGTTTTGTTTTTTCGTAACAGAGAGTAATGTAGTAAATATTTAGTGTTTTGACACATTTTGAAAGATCAAAGCTTAAAAAATACTTGCATAATTGAAAAAAAACATCTTAATCAAACAAAAATGTTCCCAATATTCTTGAAGAGGACAATAAAAGCTATAAACATAACAATAGATGCTTACTAGACAGGACTGCACAATGGTTCATTTTTCGCAGCGATCGAGAAACGTTGTATTTCTTATGTAAGCTGTATGAGTAATACAATGTATGATATTTTTAATGATAGGCAGTAATTTAGTCCCTTTTTCTATACGATGGTCTTTACAAATGTTTTAAATATTCATGCAAAAATCTCCTGTATCATACAGGCTTTAATCGTTCGAACACACGTGATTTGAGACACAATAGCAGCCCGACAGCCGGCTGTCGGTTGGTCGTCAAAATGTTAAAACACTCATGGCGAGATAAATAGACGTTACTAAGTACTGACTTTAGCTTTACTATGTTCCCGTCTCTATCATGCACTTGACGTTTGGCAGTTGTGTAACAGTGACAGGTATAGTGCTAAGCCAAAGTCAGTGCTTAGTAACGTCTATAAATATCGCCAATAGACTTATATACAAAAGCAACTAGACTTGGAAGATGTATCTGTGGCCGGGGTTGCGGAACATAAAGGGCAATCGAAGGAACCTGAGTGGGTTTTAGTCAGTAAAAGTCTGACACGCCCTCACGCCGCCACGGCGGGAGAAGTCATTTGTTGGTTTACCACTCCCCAAAAAAAAAAGATGTATCTGTGGGTCAGATAAATATTTATCCAGCAGGAACCATACTCACAACATGCAGCGCAACAGACAATCGCTCAACTGCTACCCAACGGAATACCAAGGTACCATCTACTTACCTATATACATATAAAATAAAGAGGTAAAGTTTGCTATGTGATCTGTGTGAGATAACTTTAAGTTCTAAGTCGATGGCAAACCTTTTTCTATACTAATATTACAAATTTTTCAAATCGGAATAGTTGTTCCAGAGATTACTCTCTGGAACAACTGTTCCGATTTGAAAAATTCTTTCAGTGTTAGACAGCCCATTTATCTAAGAATGCTATAGGCTATATACCATTACGCTACGACCCACGGGAGCGGAGCAGTAATGTAAAATGCGGGTGAAACCGCAGGGGACAGCTAGTCAATGATATAGAGCCACTTTGTTTCTGAGCGCATAAGCTCTAAAATTACGATTGATTCATGGGGGCACGCTACGCGTTTGGGTAGTAAAAAGATGCAGGTGAAATCGTACAGGACAAGTATTGTTATTATATGTAAATACTACCTTTGCCCGCGACTTCGTCCGCGTGGAATAATAGTACCCGTTCCCGGGGTATTTCAGGAATGAAAAGTATCCTATGTCTTTTCTCGGGTCCCAGACTATATCTTTACCAAATTTCATTTAAATCGGTTTAGTGGTTTAGGTGTGAAGAAGAGACAGACAGACAGAGTTACTTTCGCATTTATAATATTAGTATGGATATGGAATATGGATTATGTGGTACAGCATTAATTACATAATGATGCCACTTTATTAATATACACCGTTTGGGGAAAAGCCACGTCTAAGAAACCACAAGAATTGACCACCACGGATTTTCTCAAGGCGGATTAGCAAAATCAGGTCATTAAGTCAAGGTACCCTCACGATTTTCTCTCACCATTGAAAGTGGTGTTCAAGGTTAACTTGGATAGACTTGAAAAAAAAACACATTAGTCCAGTAAGCAACAAAAGTTGAATAAAACTTTTAATTGAACTTATTACCCCAATAGACACTGAATAATGCGATGCATTCTGGTTCACCATTTCATGAGACATACAACATCACGTTTTGAACAATATGTAACGACAAGTGTAAATTAAAATTGAATAATTAAAACTCCATCTAGTTTTTTAAAATAAGACGTGTAAAAGTGATTTATTATCCTACTTTATAATAAACAATTTCAATTTCAATTTAAAAGAACCTCGCTACCGAAGTTATTAAGATCAATCCTGCAGCTAACAAGAGAGTTTAAAGGTGAACGCAGACTTGGCCGCACCGCATGCGCCGCAGTCCCCGCAGTCATCGCATTTTCTTTGTTGTCGTTTCAGGGTCTGCGGCAACTGCGATGCGGGTAGGTGTGCGAGGTGGCATAGAACTTCGTATAAAGAATTCGAATGCGAAGACTGCGGCGTGTGCGGTGCGGCCAAGTCTGCGTTCACCTTAAAACTTCGGAACGGCTTAACCGATACTAATGAAACAAGTCTAAGAATCGTCGCTAGATAACCTACTTTCAAATAAAAAAACCGCAACTAAATCGGTTCAAGAGTATCTTTGCCACTGATAGACAGACAGACACACACAAATCATTCACACTTATGAACCTGTTTTTTTTCATCAAGGGTTATAAAAAAAAACTGTTTTTTATAAACCCCACTCACAAGAAATTCGAAAACCATAAATCTTACTGAAAGCTTAATGAAACCTTTCGACGACCAAGCGACAGCCGGCTGTCGCGCTGCTATTGTCTTTCTATTGTGTCTTGAATCAATTGCGTCCGAAGGATTAATCAATGAGCAATGCGTTCGTTGGTCCCTAGTCTAGGGTCCAACAAATCACAGTCCACCCCTGCTCAAATGGAGATATATTTGTTCTAGCATTAGCTAATTGATTGTCAATATACAAGCTCGCTTTTATATGTATTTATTGTTTGGATTTGATTATTAATTAGAATTACTAACTCAGAACTAACGACTATTTTGTTGGCCTGTTCTGGGAAGCGAAATTCCAAATAATTTGTCAAATATAACAATTAGGTATGTACATAAAATAAAAGTTGAGTGTGACGATTATTTACATTAAACTTTTAATGTTGAAGGGTGGTTGAGTAGAAGAACTTCAACGAACTCATTTGCATCGCTGTCTACAGGACAGGTCCTCAAAAACACTGGTAAACATTGATTCACTGACAAGCTTTGCCAAAATGTATAGCAATGCAGATAAGAAAAACTTAAGAACAGGCCATACCCCCGCCCCCGCCCCCCACCCCCAAGGAGGTTACTCTGTTATATTTTAAAAAAGGAAAAAAAAAGATCATAAATCTAAAACAAAATTTTAAATTGCAGCTCTACAAGTATTATGAATATAATTTAAATAATACCAACCCAAAAATATAATCCGACATACAAATTTTTTGCCTAAAATGACAAAAGACATACGAATCTCAGTACTATTGTGTAACATAGTCGGTTTACGAAGGTTATGCTTGCATACGTCTTTCTAAGACATTGCAAGGGATCAAGAGGTCGGGAGTCAAATACTACACGCTTGACATTGTGGTAAGCATTTCTTAGAAAATATACATAAATAATTGGCTTTTCCCATACGAAACTTCTTATCCTATATAAAATAAGGAATAAGTAATTAGATGACTCCTAAGTAAACAATCGTTATAACTTACAAAGCGACATATTAGTTAAAAATATATTGAAATAATCAAAAAACCCAACTGCAATATCGGAAGTCGGTGCCGGTGGCTTTATTTTGGTTTCATGTAATTGCCAACTTCGCGTCTGTGTTTCCAAACTCATATAACCCGGAAGTATTCAAGCGACGAGTGCATAGGCATCTTTTGGGTAAGCTCGCTCCATCTTAGGCCCCGTCTATGCCCAAAGACAATGAAAAAAAAATTCAGTTGGGTTTTTTGATTATTTCATTGTTTTTTTTTCCTCTTATTAAATTAATACCCTTTGTTATTCCCAGATCTGAGGCGAATTCAATGACACCTCATATATCGAAATCCGTTTAACAGTTTAGGCTGTATAGCGTGCCATAGAATGAGACATACATACATAATATACGCTCGAAAACCAAAAACATAATCCGCCTTTCGGCAGTCGTGTAAATATGTAGCGTTACAAAACAGAAGCGTAACAAAACTGGTGCTACCCCAATATTTAAGAGGCCCGACTCTCATGTATGATATGATGGGCCCAACAGGGCCACGCCTGCCGGGGCTGCGGAATGTTTATAATAGTTACCGTGACCCTGGAACATAAAGGGCAATCGAAGGAACATGAGTGGGTTTTAGTCAGTAAAAGTCTGACACGCCCTCCCACCGCACCCAGGACGGGAGCAGTCATTTGATGATTTCCCACTCACCAAAAAAAAAAATGGGTCTGTATTATGTTGTCTCGGTCTTAGAAAAAAAGTAGTCCCACAATTGATTCAACCGGAGTTTTTAATTTAGCAACACATTTAGCTATTCATTTTTACTCACAGAAGATTCAAAATGATTCATCCTAAATAGCCATGTAATTACAAAACCTACGTAAATACATATGGTTTTTTTTTTCAATGACACGAGTTATACACGTGTCTAACATAATATATAGCTATAAGATAATAAGTTTGTTGACCAACGTTTATACACATAAAATAATAATACCGTATTTGGTTTAATTTCCCGTGATTGTCTAAATGGAATTATACCAATAAAATGCGAATCAACAGAGGGGAACGACTAAGCGATGTTTGTAAATGGTGAGTTAGCAACTTGTTTTTGTTATTACTGTATTTTGTGGGCTTATTCGGTGTTTTTCGGCAATTAGGTTCCACCCTGTCTAGTCTAAATAGCAATTTTATTTTTTCCCATAATTATTTATATATACCGGTATCAGTATAAATAAAAAGCGCTGGGATAAAATATTTTTTTATAATTATGAACATTTTTAGGGGTTTACGGACGATAAAATAAAGTATTTTTTTTATAGTCATATAAAAAAAATACTTTTTTTATATGACTCAATAAGACATCCAAAAAAAAAATCTCTCATTTTTTGATTTGAGTATTTATTTGAAGCAATCAAATAATATTCAATCAATCCGTGTCCCGGTTGTAATTAGCTACTATCAATTATTTATGCGTAACTACTTTAGCGTTTCTAACCACTTTGAATGGTTTCTTTTATTTATTTCACCAAAATCTGTCCTGGATTGAAATCGAACTGACAACCCCTTGCTAAACAGTTAGGGCAAGTACCCAATAGTCCAACAAGCCAGTCAAAGTAATCTCTGAAAGTATTTTACCCTGAAAACGAATATTCACTCTAGTTAATCTGAAACATAGACACACACCTACACTCGCGTACTTACAATCTCATACAAATTGAAATATACACACACACACTCACTCACACGGGCAACACACACACACCTACACACACCATCACACACACATACAAACTCAACACACATGAACCATTTTCATTTTTTTTTGTTGTTTTAGTTTTGTTTGTTTAATTTTTTACCTTATTCTTTATTACTCCGGTTATTGTACATGTTTGTTGTGACGAATGAGGCTATCCTCCATGACACAGGGAATCCTAAGCCCGTATTAATAGACGTCACTCAAGCCCGAGACGCTCTCAAGTCTCTTGCTATCCTTGTCATTCTAAAGGGAAAAAATAAGGACAGCAATAAACTTGAGAGCGTCTCAGAGTTGAGTGACGTCTATTAATACGGGCCCTAGTATGGAGGATAGAGTATTTTATCACTATAAGTTGTGTTTTCTGGACAATAAAGATTTATTTATTATTATTATTAAAACTGAAATGCCAAAGTCGTGGACAGAAGCTGGTTACTTAATAAAATAGGGTATTCTGCGAAGTACAAGGAAATGCCACAGGTTCGCTCGGGTCGCCACGATCTCGATCGAGATGAAAGGCTGAACGTGGCTCGTTACCTCGTTACTGTCATCGATAAACAAACTACTCGTTCGTGATATCGTATCGATAAATTAGGTGTAAGAGGTGAGATAAATCTTTTGATTTATTGTTTCTGGAATACCTATATTTTATTTTTGTTTAAAATGCTATTTTTGTAAAGCTTCCTTGAAAATTAACATTAATATTGAAGAAAGACAGTATTCAACCTGTACAGTCTGTTCTCTTTTTTATTTTCATGTATCTGCTATGACCCTTGTAGTTGGTCGAAATAAAATTCAATTCATTCATTCAATAAATGGCTACCAAGCCCGCGATGTCGTTGCAATGACGATGCGATGCTAACCTTAATCAAAAATTCTTCAAACCGTAACACAGCAACGCTGTTGCAGCAGAAATAGGTCGGAGATAAAATAAAACCTTTTATTGGAAATGTTGGATATAAAAATCCCCAGTACACAGTTTCTCTGATTATAAGAAGTAAAAAACCTAATGTCCAGTATATAAAATAACTGGCATCAATGAACTTATTATTTGTTATAAAAAAAATAATATCAGAAACCGTTCAAGATATTTCCGCAAATCGATCAAAGCAAACAATTTTTCCGTGAAAAACCAATGCATATTTCATATATTTCCCCATAAATAGTCGCTAAGGTATTCATTAAATTCATCAATTCCACTTATTTCATATAGTTCCTTAGATAAAAACTACAGTATTAAATACTTGTGGTCATTAAGAAAATTAAATTGCAAATAAATAATAATTTATGTTTAATAATTACACTACATGAACACACATACTACACACCACACGCTACATTTACTTGGCTTTTGCCCGTAAATGTAGTTAATTCCAGCCCAAAAGCTGAGAAAAACAAAAACAACGAAAATAATAATAATTTATAATAATAATAATAATTTAATAATAATTTATAATAATTTATGATTCTCTAAGCAACGATTCGGTTTGCGCGTTGATGTCTTTTATATGAAGATGCTAATTTATAACCTAAAGGTAAATGGTTTGTCGATTCTATTTTATGGCTACATAAAATTTAAGTAATTTCGTTAGCCTTTGTATTAAATTACAGGCCTATAATTTTCTCAATGGAAAGGCCTCTCCTCAAACGGGCGTGAAAATTAATTACTACACAATATTTAAGTGGATTGGCTAATTCATGTTTTTTAAAGTTCATAAATTTTATTGAAGCACTTAAAGCTTTTTTTGACAAGCTTCTGAGATTAAAATGAGAAGAAATAAAAAAAATGTAATAACCATAGCCTAAACGTTCGTACACGTCAGAAGGGTCAATTCACGAAAATTTACACCCTATTTATTCACTATAATAATATAGTGATATCCAAGATGTTGACCCCAAAATCCATAACCACTGCCTGAAATTGAAATTGAACCCAGGGCTATACGTTCAGTAGACACTCTTGCGAGGCCAATAAAACAGTCACAAAAGGTATGAATTTTCAAACACATGACAATAGTTAAGTTATTTAATGACAAATTACCATCTTTAGCTATCTAGCTTGAGGCACAACATTCGCAATCTCACAATATTATATCACTAATTCTAACAAATTAGCCATCATAATATTTACAATAAGATTCCTCTCGTATGATAATTTAGAAGATTTGAATAAGTAATTATTCTGACACGGATGCTGAAATCCGTTTCTTTAATAATGAGTACCGTGAGAAAGAAGAGGGTAAAGATTATTTCATTAAATGGTTCGTTAACTTTTAATTCGTTAATTTCGTTTCTGCTTGTTAATTTTTGATTAAGTGTTGAGAATTACAATTAAAATATATAGTGGTCCAGCGAGTTTAGTTGAGCACTGGTCTTAATTCTTAGGGTGCATTTCTGTTAAGTATTTTTCAGCAAATGAAATCGATTTTTTATTAGATTGCTTACAATCAAACACTTGCTGGCTAAATGTCGATGTACTAGAGGTGTGTAGTGTGTAAGCCGACCTTACTCCCGACATATGTACTTAGGATTAAGCTTATTGTTAATCATTCAGTATAATATACGCCTTAGTTATAGCAACACGTCTCTATTATTTCGTCACCAATAACTCCCCACATTGCAGGTGTATCTGTGATTATTCCTTTCGGGGAATATATGCTTGTGTTTATATGATTCGTAAAAAAGTAGCCTAGGCTTTTTCATGGGTGGTTTTACCAAAAAACTCACTTCTAAATTTACTGAAGGAGACTTTTACATAATATACTTGCTTTAACCGTCACATATTTTTATATAGAATTAATTAAATTAAACCACAATTATTATTAAACGTAATAGGGAGGAAAAAAAATATGCCAGCAAAAATATCTTGTCATGTGACTTTATAGTATTGTCCTATCAGCTAGTAATTTTCCAAGTTCCCACTCATTTCAACACTATCATTTTAACATGAGCCCAGCATGAATTGATGGTTACCTGGATAGTCGAAGATGCATTTCAATACGGTAGAAATTGTATCAGTCGATGGGCGTCAAACAGGCTCATCTCATCACACTATGATCATCTCTTACATTTTCCGAATCTCAGCTATTTGCGCCATATATAATGTAAGTGACTGATTAGAGCTAAATTATCCCAAATATATCAGTATCATATTTGTTTGGCAAATGATTTTTTAGCGTCAATTTGATGCCTCTATTTAAGGTTTGTATGAATCATTTTTATTAGTGGGTAGAGAATTTAATGGAGCCACGAGGAATTAACAATGATTGAATGAATGAAGTAATTTTAGTGAATTGTTGACGAATAATATGAATGAACGATTGAGGCACTCCTGTCAATGATTAATGTTGTAAAAGTTTGTAGTAGATGCGAATTGTTTTAAGATAGTTTGGTGTCATTCAGGAAAAGTAATTGTGTCGTAAAATATTAATGAATTTAAATACATAAGTAATATTCGTAGAGATCTGTTACCTCAAAATTTATTGAGGATCCTTTAAGTCAATATTGTAATCAGATCCTCTTTTGGTAACGCAGAAGTTATCTCAATTTAATGGTCATAATTATGTAAACAAACTTTCCTAATAGAAGGATTAGCAAATGTTCTTCAAAAAACAAACATATAACATTTCTCAATTCGCACATATTTTACTTTTTGGTATCCTTCTGTGTTGGATCATATTACATATAACCCTGACTAATTTATAGGCAGCTTAAGTTTAAAAATTAGCCCACAACATCAGGTGTTTCAGTCAATATGTCAAGGATTACATTTTAAGTTAGAAACTCAAAAATGACACACCAAAAAAATTATAGGACACAAAATTTTAGTTACAAACAAAATAGTAACAAATTCAACCTACCTATATCTCCAAATACCGCTTAAAAAAAAAAGGAAAAACTATTCTAAAACAGCACTTCTAAAACACCAACACAATTTCGTATGTATTTTCGCTCGCAATATATTACGTGCATGATGCGTTTGACGTTGCGTCAGTCTAAACGCGTGTTGTCCGCGCCGCGACGCGTCGCTAACTAGTCACTCTAGTCAGCTGGCCGGCCGGCTCAATGTGCTAATAGACATCGCATAATCAAGTGAGAGGAAGTCTATAGAGGAGATAGAGGGACCATTTTTATAATAGACAAAGGCCATTTGATTGAACTGTCGTGATATACGAGATCGTGGCGTGGTTTACTTGTTTTGTGGTCATATCTATAGAGCTGTTCTAATGTTTGCTCTGATTTTGTCTAACTAATGAGTTAAGACGATCACGGGGTAGATTTGATGTTAAAATCTCGTATGTTGTCATTAAAGTTCCCAGTTTTATTTCTTTCCTGGAGTTTCTAAAAAAATTTTGCCAAATTAGGGATCAACTAAGTTTTAGCTTTCACTCTTTTATTTTGTAGAAAATCTTCTCTGTCTACTATTTTTATGTAGAATACCATTTTAAAACTGAACTTACTTAAGTAATTAAATGCACGTTGTACGGTTGAACTCACACGATTGGACAACTTCTATCCCCCCCCTACTTTACCTTAACCTTATATACCTTAAGAGTTAGAATAATTTCCAAAAATCCTTTCTTATACATACTTACTCTTAACAAAGAACTTACCCTACAAATTTCAAGACTCTAGGACTAGCGTGCGGTTTGGACTGTGCGTTAATATATCACCAATCAGTCAGCCAATTAGTCAATTTTTACTTTTTAACCTTTTGACCACCAACAGACAGCCGGCTGTCGGGCTGCTAATGCCTTTCTATTGTGTCTCGAAACACGTGTGTTTAAGGTTTGAATATATAGATTAAAACTTGCTTGGGCTAAAAAAAGTCATTGTCACACCAAAACAGCACGTGTCACACTCAAACAACTCTATTCATTTTTACACCTGACATAACCAAAGCAACCTACTTACAAGGTAAAGAAAGCAATACTTCGCTGACATTATTGTCCTCCACTTAGCTTATCGGTTTTTTATCCTTTTCACACTAAACACACATATCTTATGTGAGAGCAGGACGGGTATACGGTTAGGAGAAAAGTGGACAGGTTTCGGTGATCGCCCAATAAATCGTGCTGTGATCGCATTTTATTTGATTAAAGAGAACTCGAATCTCTTATAAATGCAAATTAATTTAAACTTTATGTTATTTAGATATAAGGTTGAATTTAAAATGAAAGAGATTTAGAAGAAGTTATGAGTTTAAAGTTTCGTAATGCAGAGAATTTATTTCTATAATAATGATTGGTGTGAGACAAAATTATGAGAAAAGAATTCTATTGTTAATCTTGGTTTGGTGTTCTTTTGACCCCGTTCTTCGAATTCTTTAGAAATTTGCATCGAGTAGGTATTTATATGTTAGTGAATGGTTTGGGTACCATTAACAGTATAAGGGCCAAGTCACACGAAGATGCGAGCGACTCTTTGGTCAATTTTTAACATAGCAATTCAATGTCGAACTTATGAGTTACACAATAAGGTGAATTTTAGCGGACGTAGCTGAGGCTCGAACTTTATAGTTAGTCTATTAGTTAAAAATAGTTTATTTTTAATGATAGTGACAAAAACGTGGGTTATTCATATAACATACATATATATATAGGTACATATTATAAAAACAAAATCGCTTTCCGCTGTTTGTTTATATGTGATTTTGATGTAGTTTTTTTTAAATAGATAAGTGATTCAAGGCAAAAGTATATGTAAAATGCATGCATATTATTATTATTTATTGAAGGGATAAACAGAGATTTTTTAAGATGTGTAACACCATTCAAAGCTGGGGCGGGACGCTAGTTTAGACCTCTTGGAAGTTGACACGTTTCCGGTCGTATACCTTTCAATATTGTTCCGCCATCTTAAAAAAATGTGACTCAACGCTTCTCTGTAAGTGTGACCTGACTCTAAGTTCGAATGGAAACAGTGAATATTATGTTGTAACTTGTAACTCGTAAATGTTTGGTCATAAATGGTCATGAGCGGGAACGCATAGCCGGCCGGGTAGTTTTACGAGAAGCGACTGCCTGTCGGACCTTCTCAAACCAGTTATTGGGTGACACGGTACTCCTGGGTTAGACTGGTCAGACTTTCTGGCTTCTGACTACGGGTAACGATTGTCAAAGTTCTACGAATGACAACTGGGACCCATGATTCGTTTGTTGGTTGGTGAGGCACGGCATGTCAGTGATTTTCAAGATAAACGTTACTTCAAACAAATTATTAAGTTAGATATAAATTACAAGCTTTTGCCTGCGACTTCGTCCGCGTGGATTAATAATTCTCGTTCCCGGGGGATTTCTGGGATGAAAACTATCCTATGTCCTTTCTCGAGTCCCAGACTACATCTGTACCAAATTTCATTTTAATCGGTTCAGTGATTTAGGCGTGAAGAAGAGACAGACAGACAGACAGAGTTACTTTCGCATTTATAATATAGTATGGAGGAAGTATGGATAATTCAGAAATTCGAGAGCCTTCAGACATCTGATAACCTTAGTAAGATCCAAGTAAACCACAGAACATTCACACTATTCTATTGAATTAGTGAACGTGAAACTGCAACAGATACATAACTTACAAGGAAATTACCAGAAAAACAAAGAAAACTTTATTGACACAGACTTTAAACTATTTATGTTAGTGTTTAGTACTATTACGGTTTATTTGCAGTGGGGGAGGTGAGCAACATTTTGGCAGGCAAGGATCACATAATGACAAAATGAGGGTTAGGGGGCGCACCTGTGTTATAAGGGTCAACTCACACCGAAAGAGCGGCGAAGGGCAGCGAAGCGGAACGCAGTTTCAATGTCATATGAATTTTAACTTTATTTTCATTATTACTATAATATTTATTATCGCATGAGAAACTAAGAAATAAGTGGTATTATTAACGCTTAAATATGTTAACTTAATTTTACTAATAACACTATAAATGTTTTTAATGGCGTAGTGGTTTATTCGCCCGCCTTTTATTTATGAGATTACTGGTTCGTAACCGTAGAATCAGTGTGATTTTTCTAACTCTAATGTACTTTCAATGCCTAATACTAATTTATACTAATTTCAATGCCTCGAAAAGTACTTGAAGCCGTCGTTCAGGTAGTCAGAAGTCGGGCAATCAGAGATACTGGGTAAGGTAATAATATATCGTGATACCCTGTTACTCAATATCTGGGTTGTGGAGGTCTGATAGGCAGACGCTCCATATTACGCTATGGTGTTCAGCTAAATCCTATTAGACTGAAAGCCCATCAAACATAGTTGGGTAAAGGCGATAAAGATAATAGCCCTTCATCTGGTGATTGGTATGGTTTGTCGACAGGGCAGTTGAGTGAACCACAACCATACCACAGATAAACCAACAAAATGACAGTGATCATAATTCAACTTCAACTCTTTAGGACCATAAAAAACGGCGTTATTAATGGCATTTGTGGAAAACACACCACAATTCTGCCACGACTATGTTTATTTTATTATTACAATATTATCTCAAACGAAGAAAGATTTAAGTTTCCTCCTTGTGAAGAGACCTGGTCCGTCAGAGCCTCGTCAGTGAATCAGCAGGGTGTACCACGTGCAGGTGAGGTTGGCTTTGACCCTGGTGATGATGGTAGGCCCACTTACACCCCATGATCATAATTCATAAGGGTGAATTACCCGAGCCAGTAATATGACACCGACAATAATGACAGCTGCCAGATTGATATTTCGCCAGACCACAGGATAGGATTCATCAACGCCAAAGAACAAATAATGAAAAAACAAACCAAAGGAAAAACAAAAACCAAAATTAAACGAGGACTTCCATTAACTGACCGAAGGTTACCAACCGCTGCAGTGGACCATTGAGTTAGTTTAGTTATGTGACCACGGGAGAAAGTGGCCTAAGGAAGTGGACCGTTCATGTATCTGTTTGTATGGGGACATACATTGTGGGCCTAAGTATCTACAGTGTTGCAATGTGTAAGGCTGAAGATTTACTAGCGCTTACAGGATGTTATCACGTCTAGAGTTCTGATTAGGTAACTCAGATGTTATGGTAATGACGAGTGCACTTCGGTCATTAACCTGCAATTTGACCAATACCATGTAAGGACTTAATATTTCTGATATTAAGAGAGGTACTGATTACAGCTAGGGATGCGCCATCGATGTTGCTATGTGCAGAATAAGAAACGAGGCATATACACTCCTACAATCGACGCATCACTTACAGGCGATACCTCACACGACATAACCATTTCGATTTGTAGACACCATCGTTAATGAAAGCAACTTGATGATGATTGAACCTGTCAAACACCATGGCTTTCTCGAAAATTTATAGCAAATCACGACAGCCGGCTTTCAAGCAGGATTTGACCATTTCCCAGTTAACATCTGGGCGTCATTCTCTACATCTTGGCCGAAAAGGCGTCCTCATATAGTTGGGGGACGGCGAGGACTTAATTTGTACTTATGTTTGCAAAAATCTCTGGATGAGCTTCTTTAATTACTTATTAAAAACTTAAACTAATAGAAAGCCACACAATCACTGAGTACCTTACGCTTTTTAGGGTTCCGTAGTCAACAAGGAACCCTTATAGTTTCGCCATGTCTGTCTGTCTGTCCGTCCGTCCTCGCTTAATGTCTGTGACCGTTAGCACTAGAAAGCTGAAATTTGGTACCAATATGTATATCAATCACGCCGACAAAGTGGTAAAATAAAAATTGGAAAAAAATGTTTTATTAGGGTAGCCCCCCTATATGTAAAGAGGGAAGTGATTTTTTTTTTAATTTCAACCCTGACGTGTGATATATTGTTAGGTAGGTATTGAAAAATGAATAGGGGTTTACTAAAATCATTTTTTGATTATGTCAATAATTTCGGAAATAATCGCTCCAAAAGGAAAAATCGAAGCGTCCCCCCCCCCCCCCTCTAACTTTTGACCCGTAGGTTTATAAAATATGAAAAAAATCTGGAAAGTAGAACTTTATAAGGACTTTCTAGGAAAATTATTTTGAACTTGATAGAAAGAACAGTTTTTGTGCAAAAAAGACAAAAAGGTTGTACAAAATAATTTCTGCATACTTAGTATGTCAACGTAACAAAAGCCTTTTTTTAACTTATAAGTGGGAACACTTATTGTGACGGACGGGAAACTACGGAACCCTACATTGAGCGTGGCCCGACACGCTCTTGGCCGGTTTTTTATAATATACTTGACTACAAACAAAGTCACAAGCGGAAGCTAGACGAATCCGTACCTACTAATAAAATGCGAAAGTAACTCTGTCTGTCTGTCTTTTCTTAACGCCAAAACCGCTGAACCGATTCGAATGAAATTTGGTACAGATATAGTCTGGGACCCGAGAAAGGACACAGGATAGTTTTCATCCCAAAAATTCCCCGGGAATGGGAACTATTATTCCACACGGACGAAGTCGCGGGCAAAAGCTTGTGTATTATAAATGCGAAAGTAACTCTGTCTGTTTGTCTGTCTCTTCTTCACGCCAAACCACTGAAACGATTTGAATGAAATTTGGTACAGATATAGTCTGGAACTCGAGAAAGGACATAGGATAGTTTTCATCCCTGGAAATCACCCGGGAACGGGAACTATTATTCCACGCGAACGAAGTCGCGGGCAAAAGCTAGGTAAAATTAAAGTATCTATTTTCTTACGCACGGATTAGCGCGCAACGTGAGACAGTGAAAGTACATGAGTCACAGGATTTATCCAACTGCCTACGATCAGTATTCAAGACGTTATCTATGTTCTATTTTAGCTACGGATCTCACCGCGGATTTCTTTTATCTGCTAATAAAATAGTACTGTAAATGGTATTAAGTGATTTCGCTTTTATTCTGATCGTTGCTTTACTTGCGTTCGATGTGGTTAGAATTAGAAGTGTCATCTTTGTAACTCTTGTTGAGGCGTGTTTCCATTGGTATTGGTTCCTTTTGCAGAAGAGGAACTTGTGCTAATTAATTGTAGTTCTAAGTATTTTTCGACTTTCAAAAGGAGTTTATCTTTAACATGTTTTTTATTGTATAAGTATTTGTAAGGGAAGGAAGATATAAGAAAAAAATATTTAAAGATAATAATAAGATATTTATACAAAAAAATATAGGTACATAAACATGTAACTAATATAACTATAATAACTACTTATGTCTCCCACGCATTTTTCCGAATCTACTTGTGTTTTCTACTAAAACTTTCCTAAGTGAAAACTTATAATTAAAGGTAAAATACGCATGCCATATATTATCACTGAAACATCGGCGTTAAAGATGCCTTTGCATTTATTACATTAAAGGTGACTTTGTCCACGAAGATGTGGACAAAGTTTAAGTTTTTTTAGAATAACCTGAATTACCACTTATCGTACCAAACATTGAACACCAGCACAACGCAACCAAAAAAAACGAGACTGTATTGCGCAAGCGACGCGTGGGAACTCCTTATGCTTTCCTACTCTTCTCTGTATGCAAAAACTAGACGATCGGAACACACTTCCGTATGGTTATGTGTTAGCACAGGTGGGCTAGCACTTTAGGCTTTATTTTGTATTGTAGTAACGTATAATTTTATTGGATCTGCAACACAGGTTCAAAATGGCCGTTAGTTTGGAGATGTCTCCACTCGGTGAGGAAGTTTGATGTTATACCTAAGTATTTGAATTAAGATTAGGAAACTCATTTATATTCAGTAAACATGAGATTTCTTCTTTGATATCTATCTCAATACAGAGTTGATTAGATGATGTCGTTGTCAGTACCACTACCTCATGTTAATATGGTGGACAGCGACTCTTCTACGGTATTTTCCTTGACAGGATCTTGAAACTGAAAAATCGACAACCCCGTGGTTAGCTGCACAGGTCTTTCGGGGCTGCAAACTTGGTTTTACACTACTGGTCATTAAAAAAACATTCTACAAGTAGTTTAACTAGTACTACTACATGACTACTGTTTGCTGTTTGATTTCAAAATATGAACTTTGAAAGAAGATTGCAATAAGAACTCACACGTCCAAATCCGTTCAGGACTTTAGAAGTTATGGTGGAATATATAAACTCACATACTTTCTTTACGCGTCCTGAAAAGATAAAACTTCTTTTCTTGATCAGTCGTCGATTTAGATGTCTAGAATGACTTGCCTATATTGCTAGATTCTGAAACGCTTGAAGCTTTTTATTCTGTAGTATCTTCAAAAACAGATATTTCGCCTATAATGCTAGACGTTATTTCCAACAATTTCGTCGTATCACTTACAGGATGTGGTCGCAATGACAATCAGTACCAGGCCTTCAGACAAGGAAGTCAACTGCAATGGATCGAAACGAATTTCAACGCAAATCGACCTTTGTTGGCAATTATCTCTGGTTATTTGCATCCGTCGTTTTCTATAGACATGTTCATGACCGTCACAGGGGCATTGGGATAAAATTAGAAATAAAAATCATGCTGACACCTTTAGGATTCCATTTATTTTACCTTCACATATCCAATAAATAATTTATATCGTAAAACACATCTAGTCTACACACAGACGTATCGATTATCTGTTAGGTACGCGCATTATGTTGTGTTGCAACACTCCTTACCTTTGTTACGCTTTTATTTCGGTCTACACCTGTGTGGATCAAATTTTGGAAGTTAAATTTGACCCACTTCCTGATGACCGATTGAGCTGAAAATTTGCGTACTTATGTAATTTGAATGACAATGCAATATAATTTATTTAGACAAATGCTTTGGAATGAAATCAGTCAAACCCCCCCCCCCCCCCAACTTAATGTTTTCAAAAAAATAAGGAGTGTTTCCATCACTTTAAATTGCAAACTGATTGAAGATCTTTACTTTTGTGACAAATTTAACTTCTCTAACGGAGTAGTGCTGGTAAGACATCATTTGGTAGGTGTGGCAGAGCTAACAAAATAGCAAGTCGTCCATATTAACCTTTTTATTCACAATTTTAAACATAGAAATAATTATTACACCCGTTCGAGGTTTTAATGACATACGTACAGCCAAAACCTACATTTTTTAATCTAATTTGCTTTTGGGCAGAGAAAAAAAAGTATTTAAAATAAAAATAACAATCATACAAAAATCAGGTTCAATGTTCCTTGTTTCATGGAAAATTTCAGATGAAATATGGATGAATTGTTAAATAATTAGCTCATTAAACATAATTATCACATACGCTAGACATTTAGCACGATGCATATACACAGCTATCTTAACGATTAACATCAATACTTTTAATACTATTACAATATAGCAACGTTGTGGTGTGTGAGTTAGATGGAATACATACCTGTATGACTTATTAGCAATGCGTAATTAATGAGTATTGTAAAATTAATGTCTGCTTCAATAAAAAAAAGCTTAAAGAAGTTTAAACAAAAGTTTGATAGTAATTCTGCAGAGTTTAGGCAACTCTGCAGTTTTTCTCAAGACATGGAATGAATCTATTGTCATTATTGAAAATTGTACAAGAAATGTTTTCTTTTTTTTTTGCTTAACTCACACACGCACACAACAATATTATTTAAATACTCCGGCAATTATTATAACGGCAAATAATTCTACATTTAAATACATAGACTATCATAAAACGAACAGTGCAGTTTGTCCTATGGCAAATAAACATATTTTTAATCCATTGATTGGTCCTTATATTCAAGCGTCTTGGTAGTTAGGTACTTATCAGATTACTTTTGGGGAAAGACTTTAATGACAATGTTAGTAGCAGTTAAGCATTACTGTTTGTTCCCGTAGTAAAGTATTAAAGTATGTACTTGGGGCGGTGTTATCGTAATATTTATACCTAGTATTGGGAATGAATCTAGAAATAATATGATATTTTACGTCATAAATAAACAATAATTTCTAAATTCATTACTAATATACCGTCACCGTTTGAGGACAAACTTAGGTACCGTATTAACACTAAGTAATTTTATAAGACATACACAATACACGATCGCGATACCCTACATAAATATAAACTTGAACTATGTATTTAGCGATTCACTAACACAATAAAATTTCGCACAAACCACGTTTGGAAGAAACTTTACTCTGCAAATGAGATATTTTCTACAATTCCGTCGACATCATAATTACGAGAATTAGTTGACTCTGCAGAGACTCAGCATATACTCTCAACAAAAATATAACTATACCGGCGATGTCAAAAAGAAAGTCTAAAACTAACCTAACAAATGCTAATAAACAACACTAAAAGCTAGCGAACGAGCATCAAATCAACATGTAAAGCGATAAATCAACATGAGAATACCAACGTAACATAGAATCACAATAAAGAAACATCACAAAACTTAACAAGTTTTAACGCTGATAATTTTATTTATTATAATAAGTAATTATTATTTTTAAATAATTCCTTTATTTTTTTAGAATATAGAATATTTCATAATTATTGTAGTACTATTTCTGGATAACCAATGGATTTTGGAAAGCGTGCAGACTGTGAGCAGTTTTGCAGAGTTTTGAGTTGCATGTTAAGTGGTATTGCAGACTTTTCTCATCATTCTTTTCACTCATTTTATTATTCCTTCTTCCATCTTCGCTTCGCTGGTAAAATACGTACCGAGCTACTTATAATTTCTTGCTATTTAAGAAATTTTAACTTATTTTAATTTGCTAATTACTGTCAAAAGGACGTAAATGGCAAAATTGAAGAATAAGGCCCAAAACCTATTGCTAATCAATTAAAAAACCGAGAATAGGTATTTCAATCAATGCGTTGTTAAGGAGTGGCCTAAAAATTATAGTAATTATACTGGCAATTCGTTTACGTACCAAAATGGAAACTCTCAAAAGTCTTTAGCACATGTAACAGTCGTTCGTTATTCAGTCTAAAGCATAAATACAAATGCATTATTCCCTGTCTAATCCAAAAAGTAAACACTACTGAACTAGGCAATATTGTGGACCATCAATTCAAGTAAAAATTTTAAATTATCCATATTTTTTTAGGGCAACGGGACGATAAAACTCTGTCTGTTATCAACCGTAATAGGAAGAGGAGAAAATTTCACAGTATGTATTTTTATAAATGTAAATAAGTACAAAACTCTTCGTGTGCAAAGCCGATTCGAATTTAACTGGTTTTTTACATATTTCGTCTAGTTCAGTAGTAAACATATCATATGAAAATAAAATGAGCTTCTAATGTCATCTAACCGCCATACGGCCACGTTGGCCAACCTAAAGCAATCCAACTATTTATTTTAATACATTTCAAACTAAACACAACTAAAAATAAACTATAAATAAAATAATAGATTCAATACAATTTGTATGAGGCATTCATTTCAACTACACGTAAAAATTCGAGGAAGAATAATATTATAAAATACTACATGTCTTTTCGGACATGTTACAAACCAATTTCAGTGGTTTATATTACAGGACATATTTTTGTAAGATTTTTCTATTTTTTTTAATGCATATGAAGATAAGTATGTCCTTATTATTAGCACAAGAACCACATTAAAAGTATTTTACTATGTTTTTTTTACACTAACAAGCTTAAGGAGAAAATTGTCAAGTCTCATTCCTTTCCCCATATTAATCTTTCTTTAAGCTTGCTCGTATAAAATTATGTTACGTTAATAAATGACAAATTAACACAATTAATTTTCATTTCAATATGTCTACACACAAAAAGTCACTACTTTTATTCGCGTAGAGTAAAGGCACCATCACACAGACGCGTTATAGCTGCGTTTTTATCAAAACCAATTTTTGTTTTATCTACAATACGCTGCGTTAACGCTTCTGTATGGTGAAGCGTTTATATTTTTTATAGTAACCTATGTTAACACTATAAATATTTAAATTTAATATAATTATAATATTATTATATCTCCCGAAGGACAATGCTATGTAGTATGGGAGTTAATAAATTATTACTATATTTCTTTATATGGATTGTGTTTATCAAGTACTTTGATCATTATTTCTTTGGTAGGAGATTTAGAGTATTGGATAAGATACTTTTTTGAGTAAACTATATCACATAATAATAAGGTACTGGTACATATTATCGGTTTAACTAGCAATTTCATTGACTTAAGATCGATTATTCAACATCGATTATTTTAAATAATCAAAAATGCTTGTCTGTGGCATCGTTTTATTAGATTTCGCTTGCAGTTTTAACTACGTTTGTTGCTATAGTATGTCTCATCATTTTACGCGTGTAGGGACTGGTTATAGAAAAACCAAAGTAAATGATAATCACAATATGAGACTAGAACAAATGTATTCTTTGCAAGGTACACGGGATATGTTCAACCTTATGGAGCTTATACACTTCACGGGGTTAACGCTGCGATTGCGATAATTAGTATTGTTCTATCGTTTTTCGAAGCTTCCTGTTCCATATCCTTGTCAACTACTAATTTTATTTGTTATAACAGATTGTGGACTTGATCTAGGAATTTTTAAGGCAGCACTTTGCAATCAAAACCATCGATTTGCACAACGTAGCGTATATACACGATAGTTTTGCAGTGTTACACAAATTAGACAAAGTATAAAAACGCAACGTTTTTCCGTCAAGTGTAGAATTCCATTTCTTGCTGTGACCATCTAATATTACCTGAAATTGTACTAGCGTGGTACGTCTAAGGTACCAAGTTGAGTATATTCCGTTGTTCCAGCGATTCCTTGAGGGCGTAGAACAGCTGCAATTGTTGTTCAGGTTTGAGGTTGTATACCTGTGAAGAGATCAGATTGTTATTAATGAAAAGCTGAAGAAATACGTCACATAAATATTTTTCTTACTAATTAAAGATTTATGTTGAAATTTTTTTAAACTGATTTCTAGGTGGGACAGTAAGTTTTGTTTAAGGCCATTTGTATTTTCAAACTAAAATTAAATTCTGTTCCTGAATTTCCTTACGGTGAAAGCCTTTGGTGCCTGTTGAAGCTTTTTAAAAAAAATAAGTTTTGATAAAGATTTGACTAACCTAATGAGACAGAGGGATTATACAGTATAAGTAATTGTTATTCTTAGCATAAATCCTAACAAGATATCAGTCATTTTTATCTTTAGAAAAAAAAAACGATATTTACCTCATGAAAAACTTGAGTCGTATTTATTTAGGACCTTCTGTGTCCTTTAATTAGTCAGAAAGCACAAATAGACTGTATGAGCAAGCCGCTGGGCACAAACTTAGAGTTTTAGCAGTTGATGAATTTTTTTGTAAATAAGAAAGATGACTAAAGACAGATATTTTGATAAAAAACTTTTTCCAAAAAATTCATCAAGTACAAAATAAAACGACGAAATATACATTGACGATATATGCGTTACTTCAAGTTTCTATGAAAAATACTGTAATACAGTCAGACATTGGGTCTCGACACTAAAAAGTAAAAAATAAAGAACTTTTTCCAAAAAAATAATAACCGCCTTCAAAAACTTAAAACACAAAAATAACTAAAATTTCGGAAGTCGGTGGCTTCACTTCTGCCAATTAATTTGTGTTGCCACAGACTTTTGAAATTTTAGTTATTTTTGTTTTTAGTTTTTGAAGGCGGTAATTATTTTTTTTTAAGTTTATTTTTGAAGTCGGTTTAAAAAATTTACCCTAAAGCGGGTAAAATAAGGAATTGACGGTTGAATGAAAGTTTATTTTGCGAGCTATACCTAACCACAAAACCCACAGCTAGTCTTATGTTTGAAGTACACTTACCTGTTGCAATAGTTTCTGCGGCGTAGCAGTGCGTATGAAGCTGGTAATGTACACGTTCAAGAAGGTCGCCATGAGGAACTGGATGATGCTGCCGAGTCCTGGAGTGAAGTAGCTATGTATTCTGTTAGTATACTTGCCTGTTGCAACAGTTTCTACGGCGTAGCAGTGCGTATGAAGCTGGTGATGTACACGTTCACGAAAGTGGCCTTGAGGAACTGGATGATGCTGCCGAGTCCTGGAGCTAGTCTTGAGTCAATACTTGCCTGTTGCAACAGTTTCTGCGGCGTAGCAGTGCGTATGAAGCTGGTGATGTACACGTTCACGAAGGTCGCCATGAGGAACTGGCAGTCGAAGCGGTCCATGATGCCGCCGTGTCCTGGGATCACGTCGCCGAAGTCCTGGAGTGGAGAAATAATGATTGGAGAATGGAGATGAGGATTTTTTTTTTCACGAATTAGGTAAAGGAGTTGCCGAACCTGATAAGAGTAGTGGGAACCATCTAAAGGCAGGTATAGAACAGTATCGACATTATAAAACCTTCGAACACACGTGATTTGAGACACAATAGAAAGACAGCCGGCTGTCACTTGGTCGTTGAAAGGTTAATAGGACTTAAGAATACAAATACAATATAATAATATTACCAGCCTGTTATTGTTCGAATGCAGTGCAAATACTTATACGAGCATTGATCACTACGCTAGCTCACGGCGGATTGTTGACTTCAGTTTTAAATTCCCAGGTTTTTTCTTTTACAAATTCATCGAAAAATATTGTTTAATTGAAAAAATTTATGGATTGATTAATTAATTTATTGATTACTTAATAGTGTTGTCTGTTTTAACTATCGACATCTAACTATCGTCTGTCAAACGTTAGGAATGTTTAATGTGAATTATTTACTTTATAACTTAAACATTTTCACCTCTTTTTTCCTGCAACTAAATTCTAAATAGTAGTAACTAAGTACGTAAATAATAATTCCTTACCTTGATCTTGAAAGCACGCTTAAATCCTGAAGCGAAGAATCCTCCGAAAGGTCCGATGACAGAGCTGAAGGTGCTCAGACACAGCGAGTGGATCATGAACGGGTAGATATTCATCGTCTCCAGGCCCAACTGGAATTAAAGGAAAGTGGACTTTAGCAATATAAGTTAAAGTCATTCAATCCAGTGGCCGTGGAGGTCGGCCTTGGGAAACCTTTTCGCAAAGTATCATATTTCATCTTAGATGGGAATGTTGGTTAGGTGGTTAGTGACCCTGACTACTAAGCCGGAGGTCGTGGGTTCGATCCCCACCCAGAAAAAACTTTGTGTGACGAGCATGATTGTTGGATCTGTGTCTGGGTGTAATTTATCTATAATATGTATGTATTTATAAATTATTTAAGTATGTTTATCAGTTGTCTGGTTACCATAGTACAAGCTCTGCTTAGTTTGGGACCAGATGACCGTGTGTGAGTTGTCCAAGGATATTTATTTTATTATCTTTTAGTGTACAAGAAACGGTTATGTAATGTATATGTCGCAGGCATTCCGTATCATTTATCGTTTATATGATGCCTCGGCATTATTATACGGCGTAAACGCTCGCTCTTATGTAAAATGCCGGAGGCAAAATGTCAGAGCTATCCGACTCGGACAGGTTAGGTTAGAAATTCTTAATAGAAAACCCAAAACCGTTTTTCTCGTCCTACGGGTACGGAAAAAACGGTATTGGATAGCTGGAATCCTAAAGGTTATCGTCTTGTTTTACAGCTACCAGATCAATGAAGCTCGATCGAATAGAATTAAGGCAGTACCAACAAAATGTTTAAAATCAACCATTATATTGAAAAATATCATTTAGACATTTCCGTTTTTAAATTCCTATTTGATATTTTGCCCCAGTAATAAATACCAATTTATAGTGAAATGTGAAATGAAACATTCTCAATTTCAGCAAATATTGACTGTCTAAGTAAGTGGTACTTACAACTTTCATGACAGGCTGCACAAATTGCGGAGGCGTGTACTCCTGAAGTCGGAACAGCAGCGAAGGCTCACAGTCCATGGTCATGCGGCCCAGGGAGTCCGAGTACTCGATAGGACACACCAGGTACGGGTATTGACACATCATGTATGACATCTGTGAAGGAAGAAATAAGGTTCAAATTGGAGTAATAAGTTATTCAGTTTTTGAAGCCTGGTGGTACTAGATCTTACAATTTTCAATAATCTATTTGTCGATGACGTTATTAAAGTCAGATACTTACTACTAGTAAGTATCTGACTTATTTCTAGTAAGTTACTAGAAATAAGCTCCAGTCATAACATTGTGTATAATCTATCTCTCGTAACCAAATTCGGCGGTAGAGAATGACAGTCAATGGACAAAATAATGCCTGATAATATCATATTTTTGATCGAATAATGACATTAGGGGAACATAAACGTCTTATTATGTTTTTTTTTTCATTTCAGTGGCTTATTGCTAACAACACAACGACTATTAGACGGACGGAATTAAGTTATTACTGACAAATCATATACTACTCCAGCAATCAGCAAAAAATGCATACATCAGCTATAATCCACAGTCATTTCACAACCAACCTTGCATCACTACAAATAAGACTGACATTAGCGTAAACTACAACTTTATAAGTAACCAGTTACTTACCACCAATCCGAAAGCAACAGTAGATATGCCTCCTCCGATGAACCCTTCCCAGGTCTTCTTGGGGCTGAGCTTGATGAGTGGAGTCTTGCCGAAGAAGAAGCCGAATACGTACGCCATGACGTCATTGCAGATGATCATAGAGACTGGCACTATGAACCATATTAGACCTGGAACAAGAAGATAAGACAGTAAGAACAATGGTTTGGGAACCGTGACATCGCGTGTCTCGGAGGCTTGAGATTTTGCGGAATTGTAATTGACTCGAGTCTCGAGAGTTTTGAGGTGTTGAGGCAAGACGTGTTTGAAGAAATCGCATTACAACTAATAATTTTATTATCAAAATGTAGAAAAGAGTTTCATCTAGAATCTCATGTAGTAACTAATCTCATATGCAGATGAGCAGGCAATGTATAATGAAACTATGATGAGATGCCATTGTTTTTTAAATATATGCTGGCGTGGCGATATAAGCAACCATGTAGCACCCATGACAAGTGTGTGTGCTATTCCAAAACTGACAATCTTTAGCGTGAATTACATAAAACCACTATTAAGCCGTAGAATAAAACAAAAAAAGGCGACTGTTTTTGTATGTAAAAATCTAATGATTGTTTTACTTTATCCACTCCTTGCGATGTTTCTAGCATTCATTGTCGCTAAGAGATTGCGATTTGAATTGGAGCCTCATTGAGTAAGTAGAATTGGCATTCAGTTTCCATTAAAAATAGTTTATATACAATAATAATATAGGTATACAAGTAAACTAAAATACGAGAACAAATGTGTTGACAATGGCGTGCAATATGTAATTCAGAGAAGTAATTTATATCTTAGTTATTAACTGATGTCAATGATGTAATGATCATTACCAGGGCTTAGAAACCGAAAAAAAATCGAACCGGTTAACGCCTAAGTACATAGAGAACTATGCTTTCGGTTTCGTTCTACCCTTAACCAAAATTAAACGGTTTGAAGCTAAAAACGTTCGTAAATAGGTTTTGTTCAATTTACCGGTTTTAAACGGTTTTTATTGCCTACCTCCAATGCGCAGACGTGCCTTCCGGAAGCGGACGCCGCGCATCTCTTGGCTCTTGTGGATTAAACCGGTTAATAAGGGTTCTTAATAACGTTCTTTTAACGTTTCGACTCCGAACGAAATAAAAGATAAAACCGATTAAAACGTTTAATAACCGGTTATTTTCAAACCGGTTCCAAGCCCTGATCATTACATCTAGCTGATTTCGGCTAGAGCAACTGCAATTTGAACTCTTTTGGGGGGGTATTGAGTTCATTATTGTATGGATGGTATTATATTTCACTAGAACACACTTCAGTCAGCACGTTAAGGGGTCTTCTAGGGTCAATTCTTGCCGGGGTTGCAGAATAGTTATAATAGTTACCGTGGCCCCGGAACATAAAGGGCAACTGAAGGAACATGAGTGGGTTTTAGCCAGTCAAAAGTGTGATACCTCTCTCAAGCCTCGCCCAGGGCGGGAGAAGCCATTTGATGATTGCCCACTCACCAAAAAAAACTAGGACACACTTGGATGACACCCTAACTGTACACCCTAATGGCCCTAACGGTTTCGTTGAGGTATGTTTTTAGGTACAGATCTCATCTTATGATGAATTAGTCATAGCCCTTAATATTAGTATCTAGTTGAAACAACAACTTAATAAATTGTAAAAACTATATAAACTATCATTTCTATCTTCTAGAGGTAGTTCTAATACAACAATTGAAGCAATTTACTCATATCTTTTTCTTAAATTAATGTTCATTGAACTCTCATACCAGTAGATACATAAAACACCACAGCGATCGGTCGTTTATTGGACAAAGCATAACTGACAGGATAATTATAGAACAAAGCAATCGCGTTTTAGTTATTAAAAAATACATTCCCGACAGTTAAAAGTCATGTTGGCCACAATAAGATAATATATGGTATATTTTCTTATTGTGGCCAACATGAGTTTGACAAATCAATTAGAAACCACAGTCAACGCTTCTCCCCGACCTACTTAAGGTCGGGGAGAAGCGTTGACTGTGGTTTGCGGACAATAATTTTCATGTCAAAATTCAGTTCACTTTAGTTGCTAACTCGAGGTGTAATTTCAAGCCCCTAATTTTCGGAAGTAAAAAATTTGAGACAAATTTGTCAAGCGTAGATATAGTTCGTAATATTTTATAAGAATAAGCTTAGCAGTAGTTTTAAAAGGTGACGTACGATTTGAAAGGAAGTGAACGGGGTCAAGCTGAACCGTTTAAATAAATCACTAGGATTATCTAGATAATATATTAAGTATACCGAGACCGGCTCATTAACAGTAATCAACACACAGAGGAAACCACTTAAGCTAGAAACATTAACACAGCAGTTTCTTTTTATGACGGGACGCATTAAGATTTTTGAAAATTCAACCCCCGAGGTGGTAAAATCCATACTAATATTATAAATGGGAAAGTGTGTCTGTCTGTCTGTCTGTTTGGCTTTCTTTCACGGCAAAACGGAGCGACGGATTGACGTGATTTTTTAAGTGGAGATAGTTGAAGGGACGGAGAGTAACATAGGCTACTATTTGTCTCTTTCTAACGCGAGCGAAGCCGCGGGCAAAAGCTAGTATAGAATAAAAGTTGCTAAAGATCCGCAGGAACAAGCAGTAGTACATACTCGTATAAATAAAAATTAAGCAAAATGTCTTGTTGCTAAGCGCAAAACCCACGAACGGCTTTGGACCAATTAGGCATTTTTTTAAATATGTTCTGACGTTGGAGTCTGAGAAAAAGGAAGGCGTGTTATTTCCAAATTTAGGATAAACTAAAAGTCTCATTTTCTCGGATTTTTGAATGAAATTAAGACCGTATTCACAAAACAATGGCCTATCGTGTTAACAGTCGAAATCACATTGCAATCTGCATATCTATCTCCACACATCCGGTGGTTACAGCTAACCGCTAACCGTCGGTTATAACACGATAAATCATAATACACGTTGTTACGTCTGTCTAAAACTCTGTTATTGGTGGACCAATCAAATGTATGGTCGTAGTGTCCTGTTTCTGCTGAATGGCTTGACTATAAATGGTTGAAGTTTATTTGTTTCGTTACAAGAAACAATATAAGGCAATTAGTGGTTGGTGGACTTTCATTACCTTTTATGTGATATTCGCTTTAACTTCCATCCACGTATTTACCACTTTAACCTTTCAACGACCAACCGACAGCCGGCTGTAGGACTGCTAAATTCTTTCTATTGTGTCTCACGTGTGTTCGAAGGATTAAGGGTCAATTTTTTTTTTAATCTTTCATAGTTGCTACCTGCTCATCATAAAGAACACAACCTAAGTTTCATGTCTCTAAGATCAGAGGTTTGGGCTATGCGTTGACAGCCTACATTCAGAAGGACTAACGAAATGTAACATGTCATGTAATGATGCGACTTCACTTGGCGTATTTAACAACATTTTGCGTTACTTGGGTAATACAAACTACAGGGACACTTTTCAATCACCATCCAAATTTTAAAATCGAGGACTTTTAATTAAATTATTTTCATATGTGAAACAATATAATCAAATAATAACAAAAACAAATAAAAACATTCAAAAGAAAATATCCGAAAGCGGGGTGCAACGTGTGAGGGAGGGGTGGGCGTAGTGCGTGCTTTTGTGTGCGTTGCGTTTCCGAATTTTAAAGGTAAGCGCGTGTGCAGTCAAGTTCAACAACCTAGTTGAATTGTATTTATTCCACACGTTTGGATTTTAGTAGCGGACAATAGTGAAAATCATGTAATTTTTTTTATTTTTTTTTTATTTCATTAATTGATAAGGTTATCGATTCTGAACCATTTCTGAAAATTTGGATGGTGGTTGCAAAATGACCCTGTATACCAGGTCACTCAGAAAGTTTTGAGAAAAAACGTTTTTATGTATAAGACACTGGCCATTTGTAATTATTTTGAATAATTTGGTTATTTAAAAGTAAAAATATTAAAATACCATTGTTCCAATTTTGAATTTTCCTCCACATTTTTTTGAGAGCCAAAAGAAATTAACGTGTCTCTTTTAAAAATGGATATGCATCGTGAACATTTTCGTGCGATGATTTTCTACGACTTTAAATGTGGCTTAAAATCTGATGAGTCATTTGATCGACTTCAAATTGCTTTTATGGATGGAGACTTTCAAAAGCTACCTTGTACCACTAGAATTGCGAGTTTAAGTGCTTTCACTTTACTTTGAGGGATAAACAATGGAGTGGTAGTCCTAACACGGCAGTCACGGAAGAAAGTGTGCTGGCATTAAAAAAAAATATTCAAGAAAACAAGCGAATTGCATACGAAGAGATTCAGCATACCCTGCAGATTGGATCAGGAAGCCTTTACCAGATTCTGCACGAATATGCCACTAGGTGCCGCAAATCTTCACCAAAGCTCAGAAGCAGGCCAGTGTGGATTGGTGCCGTGATATGATTAAAAAATTTGAAGCAGGTTCGTCTTGGCGCGTTTACGACATTGTGACAGGTGACTAATCCTGGATTTATCAATACGATCCAGAAACAAAGTGTCAGTCGACAGTTAGGCCGTTTCAAAACGAACCAACGCCTACGAAAGTGAAGCGATCGAGAAGCGCAGGCAAACTTTTGATCGCTAGTTTCTTCACTTTCACGGGGTATCTGAATGCAATTTCATTACAAGACCAAAGCCGCATCAAAGACAAATGGTATACCACAAAATGCTTGCCAGAAGTTTTGTCTGCAATGAGCAACAAGCGACCAAACACCGGGCTCCGCGGGATTCTGTTTCACCATGAAAACGCGCCCGCGCACTCAGCGCTCAAAACGAGGAACTTCCTGGACACCACAGAGGTTAGAGTCTTCGAGAACCCTCTTAACAATGCTGATCTAGCACCGTGTGACTTCTTATTATTCCCTTAAATAAAAAATCTTTTGAAAGGGATACAGTTTTCATCGCCGAAAAACGCGCTAGCTGCCTTCGAGAAGGCCGTGAAAGAGGTGTCTGCGTTGGACTGAAAAAAATGTGTTAAAAACTGGCTTAGACGCATGAAACTTTGTATAGAGGCTACTGAAGAGTTCTTTGAAAAGATTCAATAAAAATATTTTATCTACAGAAGATAGTTTTTTAGTTTCTCAAAACTTTCTGAGTGTCCCACGTATTCTAAACATATTGTATTCTCGACGGCGCGTTAGTGTTCCACGCGCGCCTCAAAGAGAAGGAGTCAGCACAGGAAGGGGCCCAACAGGGCCAACGCCTGCCGGGGTTGCGGAATGTTTATAATAGTTACCGTGACCCTGGAACAATCCTCCAATCCTTCCTGGGCAATCGAAGGAACATGAGTGGGTTTTAGTCAGTAAGAGTCTGACACGCCCTCCCGCCGCACCCAGATCGGGAGCACTGGAGCAGTCATTGGATGATTTCCCACTCACCAAAAAAAAAAACATATTGTATTCGTACGTTGCATCGAACACGAAAAATTTTGTGTAGCTTTTTTTGCAAATTCTATTCGTGATAATTCTAAGTAGCCAAATCCTTCTCTTGTATTCTAGCAAATTACATCAATATCGGTTTAGTGGTTGAAGCATGAAAGCGTAACAGATAGTCAGAGTTTTACGTAAGTATTTAAATTTTATGCTTGTAAGTATGGACTGAAATAAGTAATTGGTTTGACTTTGTGGTTTGACTTTGACCACCTTTCTGTTCAACAATCTCTTAGCGAACTATATGGACAGTTATTATTATATGGTTTATTAATACATAATATAATACCCTTGGCAACAAGTTTCTGTCTACCGTTAATAATACCCCAAATCGATTAAGGGCCGAATTTAATTCAATAAAGCCCTAATGGGTTTTGCCCTCACGCATGGCCTTTGGGGATTGATAACGGAATATTTACATACAATGAGGATTATGGATTCTAATATTGTATTAAACGATTTGAAGATTTGATTTAGTGGTATTTTACTGTAATCGTTAGTATGGATGTTAGTTATAAAGCCACGGAGTTTTCGATTATACTTAAAGGAATTTTTGCTTTTACTTTACAGCGATACTTTATGATTACAGGGAATGAAACAAAGACGTAGAAAATACTTTAAAAGCCTTTAAATTTATTTTACCCACAGGCTTTGCCACTAAACTTAATATTTGCAATAACATACAATCTTTTTTCAAAATACTCACACACAGAAAACTCAATTCTGGGATAGTTTCGCCATTGTATATACGTTATTTATATTTTGCTATTTGTTTGTATGATTTTATGTTGTGCGTTATAAATAATAAAAAACAGAGTAACTGCTTTATCCGATATTTTTTTTTATTTGTAAAATAAATTAAACTTGCCTGCACAAAACATACCAGAAACTACATTTGCAAGCGGTTATGTAAATGTAAAAAGGAACCTAAGTGAACTTAAAACCAAATGCTTCGACCTCGGCTTGGCCCCGACGCGTCAAGTTCGCTTTACAGCAATCTATCAACAAGTTTTTGCGAACAAGGAAAAGGGGAGCAGATATACTTACAAGTTGGTATCCATACTAATATTATAAATGGGAAAGTGTGTCTGTCTGTCTGTATGTTTGTCTTTCTTTCACGGCAAAACGGAGCGACGAATTGACGTGATTTTTTAAGTGGAGATAGTTGAAGGGATGGAGAGTAACATAGGCTACTTTTTGTCTTTTTCTAACGCGAGCGAAGCCGCGGGCAGAAGCTAGTAGAAAATAAACAGGAAATGTTTTGACAAACGGAAAGTTTAAAGAAGGAAAAGCAATTATACTTTTTAAGTTTTGAAGCGAAGTATTTGTTCCAACTTAGAAAATACTGACTAAATGCAAAAATTTTTAACCGGGCACTCTTGCCAGTCACAAACAATAATAACCTCTAAACCATTAAAATGGTTTAAAGTTGTTGTCAATAAGACAACGGAAACCTATACCTACTAGGTGAATTTTTAATCATATTTATTTCATATATTACGGTCGGAGGGCATTGAACTTTTGTTAGGAACAGCTGATATTTTTTTCGCGATTTCAGAGTTGGTTCCATAATAAAAGTTGTTTGTTTTCATGGGTAGAATTATCTCCTAGCGGGTGGTGCAGGATTAAAAATTCACCTTGTATAAAGCCTTAATGAAGTAAAATTAAATCTAGCTGGGGCAAAGACCTAATTTTATAATTCATTAATCACCACGCTTGTTCAAGTCGGATCGATTTTTGCTCCAGCTAAATGCAAACAACAGCAAAATACTTGATTTATATACCCATCTATTTTGGCAAAGTTTGCCAATGAATGGCACTGAATATTGACTGAAAGATTCGTATCAACCGGTCCTCCACACTCGTCCACAAACGCCGTGATTATAATATTCCTCCGCAAAATCGATACATGTACATGTATCGATTAGTAGTACCTACCTATAAGCACGTAATCTACTGTATGTAAGTGTACTGTATATTTTTACATACATTGTTGAGTTGCAAAGTATTCCAGCTGTGGAAACAATGCCGAGGTTAAAGATCAAAAAGTGTCTAAAAATAAAATGCATCGTGTTTCGGGAAGCGTCAGGGCTAACGTTCGAAATAATTCGGATATCTTATAAATATTATACACGTACTTTTCCTAAGCCGTTATGCCTTTGGACGCTTTCCTCTTACTCATGTACAGTTTAGCAAATATGAACACTACTCACGCATAAATTAAGTTGATCTTGCCTTTGGCTCGCGAAATAGCTGTGAGCTTTGCTGCTTGGCCTTCGGGTTACAGCCATAATGTATGGCACTTATTGTACAAAACTCAAAAGTTAAATATGGACAGAGTGCATGACGGTTGATAGGACTAAATAGAAATTGGAATCGTGTTGCGCCGAGCGGACCTAACATAGGACATAGAAAGGATGGCATTCGGCCATGCAAATATTTTTCCGTGTAGGAAAAGAATAACACACAGCGCAAAAACCTAATGGTTCAGCCAACTACTGCCTTTTGCTTCTTACAACAGGCCAATACCATTATTAATCCTAGGTAATTAGTTAATACAACTAGAGGGAATGAGTATTATTATTGGTCAATGGAGACGAACTATATTCGAGACGTATCTTGTTGACTAACTCTACACTTGAGGTAATTAAAAATTCTACAATCATCAAACATCTAACTAAATAGAAGCCGAAACGTCTCTCACAAATATTGAACGACCGTAGCTACGCCTAAACAGGCCTAGTAAATACAAGTTATTACATATTGTACATGAAAAACTATGTACAATAAACAGCCAAACAGTGAAAGTGGAACCAACAAACTCACTTTAATCGAAACTCGATTATAAATCACACGCTTACTCATGCATATAAAGCGATTCAGATCGATAGACCTAACCGCTTCATACTGAGCGAAATATTGATCACCTCCTTGCGTGACGCGAAAATAAGCTGAAACAACTGCTTACGGGAAAATGTACCTAATGATTGGTTGTTAAGGCCTAATGTTGCTTTTAGTACTATGTACGGTTTTTGCTGACACAATTCAACGTAATCTATTTTAGCGACGGCTTCCCTCGTAATGTGTCTTGTAGTCTGTTAGGATGTGGTTATGTTGTGTAGGCGACAGCGATTTATGTTATTTTACCTTAAAATGTGCTTATGCTTCGTAGGCAAGCTATGTTACATTTTTGATATCATTCATTTTTGTTTGGGATTTAAAATTTTCGGTTTAACGTTATTACTTAAATCTTTGTTTTGTGTTCAGTTACACCAGGAGAAAAAACCCACTGACATCCCGTGCCTCGGAAAGCACGTAAAGCCGTTGGTCCCGGTTGTCATTCGCAGAACTTTGACAGTCGTTACTGGTTAGCCAGAAACTCTGACCAGTCTAACCAAGAGGTTATCGGGTCGCCCAGTTACTGGGTTGTGGAGATCAGATAGGCAGTCGCTCCACGTAAAACACCGGTATCCAGCTAAATCCGGTTAGGCTGGCAGCCGATCCCAATACGGTTGGGAAAAGGCTAGGGAGATGATGATGACCTGACAGCTTTTTTTAAAAATAATTTAATAGGCTTAACTATTGAATTAATATTGTAATTTACAGTACATACAAAAACTGTTTATTATCAATTTCATCTCACAAATAAAATACTAAGTTTAGAGATATTCACCCATATAGATATTTTCGACAGATGCAACTGAGATTAGACGGGTTCCCTACTTGAAATCGAATGACATGAGATCGAATAACACTTGCTCGAAAACGTTTACTCTATAGTACTTGAAATCGATAAACTATGAGCTCGACAGTTCACTCTCTAGTCAATAGAACAATTGGTCAATGCCAACGTCGAACAACGAGGACTCATTATTTTCTGACAACCACTGGGGGCGTACCACAAGCTCTTATAGCAGTATTACTTTGATATTACTTTCAGTGGGAAAGAGTCGGCGCTAGACAACGTGTCTAACGCTGTCACTTGCACACTCCTGCAACAGGACTAAAACAATCTTACTTTAAACGTCATGGTAAGGGGGCTTGACTACACTATTCACACCCCCTCCCCCGCTTTTCTTCACACAGACGTCACCGTTTAACATCATAGCGGCCTAGTTACAGGCGTTTGAAAGGTTTCCCCTGCTCGGGACAATGTTGACATCGTTGGACAGGGGGACATATCGATAATATTGTGTTAGGACACAAAGCTTGTGTTACTTTACTAAGTTGACAGTTATTGTCGAGTGTGCGTATTTGGAAAAGGTTGTTTGAGCCTCAAATAGTGGTGCCCATTTTGATTTAGACTGAAGAGAGTCAAGAGATTTTTAGGGAGACCTCAATTTATACTGGTTTTTGGTATCTATGTTATTTTTCGTACTTTTACAGAAGACATCTTCTTAAATACAACTGTCATAATGGTGTCTGGTAATTAATTCATATGTATGTACCAAAATCGACGAAACGCGTTTGACGGGGATAATAACCTAACAGCTGATAGATAACGCCGCTCGCGTGATCGGTAGGTTCGTTAATTTCTTTCATTATTAAAGCCGTTGGTCCCGATTGCCAATCGAAGATCTTTGACGAAGTATTTAAAAGCCGAAAAGTCTGAAGATTAATATGTAATAATCAAGGAGAATCATGTCATTCAGTAACTGCGTTGATTGAATCAGATGGGCAGTCACTCCATGTAAAACACAGATTTTTAGCTGTAACTGAATAGATTGTAAGCTGACCCTAATATATTTGGGAAAAGGCTAGGGCGATGATGACACGGTAACAAATGTTCTCACGGACTGTCATTAATATTCACGACGATAATAAACAACCTTATCGGTTGTCTGTACTCATTCAACGCATTCTAGAGACATCGAGACAGTCGAATTGTAGTTCAAGTTCAATGACTGATAACACTATCAGTTACATCGTCTGTGTCTTATGTTATCTTGGTCTTAGTGGGTAGGACACGTGGGATTTTGTTTTGGATTTCTCCGTCGGGTCGGGTTTATTATTTGGGGAAGATTTTCGAAAACCAAAATTTAAGGAGTATTCCTGTTTGAGCTCCTACTCTTCGTGCTCCATGCATTGAGCAAAAAAGGTATTTGAGCCCATGAATATTTTAATTGGTCCCCAAAAATATATCTTAAACAGAAATACTCCACATTCACACACGATGAAGTGAGGTGTAAGTATAAGAAAAAAATATATTTGTATAATGATAGCCAGATTTAAGAAGAATAGTTTTGATCACGGTATGACCTTAATCTCCCGAGTCTATGACCTATGTAGATTAATTATAAATCAATGCACATTTATAGTTTTCTCGAAGAAATTTAAAATCGTACATTGCCATTTGAGCCCAAGCTTGTGGGGTTACTTTACCAAGTAGGGCATCAGATTATTCTTTCAAAATGAACCCCAGTTCCGAGGAACAACTGCATTATTTCAACATGCAAAGTAAGTAACTACAGTTTACCGTAGGTCACGACAATGTATTCTAGAATTTGCTGTGACTGCGGCTTCAGTCACTTTGATCCTAAGGCTAGACAAATAAGTGTTACTTTAGCGTAGCTATTTTCCGTCTCTATCATGCAATCAAAGTTAGATAGATGTGCGAAAGTGACACGTAGATTGCTTTGCTCTAGTCCGTGCTAGCTTAGTAACGTTCATTTATTTTGGTCTAAGTGGAATTCTGTGGAATTACATACCTCACAGCTGATAGCGTGATAATATATAGCCTATTTATTGACCAGGTCAGTAAAGAACATACATGCCAAACTTGGACAAAGACATGTCAAGTCTATTCGGTAGTTCACGCGTGATGCCTCAACATACATACATCGCTACGATTTCATTATAGGTATGGATGGTCGGTGCAAATCACCAGGTATATAATAACCGCTACTTTATGCTGCAACCGCTTAATAACTGCTGACGTACGCCTAATAACAGCGTACTGTATTACTTATCATGCCTTACTGAGACGGGAATTGCATGATGTCTATTGTCCCCAGTGTCAACTGCTAGCTATTATATTAGCGTTCATTGTTTTCTAGGTTACGTATTGTTATACGTGTGACAGTGACCAATTAAGTTTTGTTGACAAGGAGGGGGTTATGTATAGAGACTGATGTAAAATGACCGCGTGAAAGGTCGGCGATCCCGTATCAAGTGACTTTGATCAGGCAGTCCATTTATTAGCCGAAGCTTCAAATAAGGGATAATAACCACTATAGATCAAAAGGTTTCATGTTATTTTTAAATATCACGTGTCAGGATGGAAACTTTCAGCAGGCCAGTAAAGAGAACCTTAACCGTTACAGAAACTAAAAAAGTTATTAGGATACTATTCATATTATATTATTGTGTCATTTTGATCTCATAAAAAATTTCTAATAGCAAGAAAAAGGAAATTTCAGACAAAAAAATGTTGTAATGGCAATAATCGATGGAGTACTAGAAAAACATAAATTGTAAATATCTTTTCCAATGTTGTTTATTTTAACTTACTTACCTTCTTTTAAAATTAGAAACTACACACCATCGTAATCATTATTCTTTATTGTTTTTGTTTGTATTTAAGTTTCATCATATTCAGGACCTGCAATAATTTCCCATGAAATATATGAGTAAAGATTTTTTTGCAATACCTGACTTTTTTCGATTCATTTCATTATCAAGTCAGTCAATCAGTGGCATGACAAAGTCCTAAAATTGATTTTAAAGTGACGTAAAAATTTTAAAGATTTCCTCGTGCCGAATATAGAGCTTCGGCATTTCCAAGTCTTAGCCATTTGTTTGATGTTTGGAAATGTATTAAGAATCTTGGATACGCTTCTGCCAAACCCTTTCCGTGTGACGAATCGACGAATTGATATCGCGATAGTTGCCTTTACCCGAATTTTCGACAAGATTAATGACGATAGGGAATGTTGTAAAAGATAACCACGCCCATTCCCCATAGTGGTATCTTGGGTAACCCAAATTACGTAGATATCTCAGCGATAGAGGTCCATTTTGCGAGCCTATCCAGAGTGTTTGTATTCTTCAGCCAGTGAGGACCTACGGCATTCAACTGTGGGGCACAGTCTCAAAATCAAACCTTAGCATTCTACAAAGATTCCAATCTAAACTCCTACGACTGATCACACATGCTCCCTGGTACGTCACTAATAACCAACTGCACAGAGACCTTAAGATCACAACAGTTAATGAAGAAGCCACAAAACAAGTGAAAAGATATAAAGAACGACAGTCATCACATCCAAACAATCTAGCGAAAACACTAATGACAAGAAGACTGAAAAAGAAAATACCTCAGGACCTTATAACCTAATAACTTGAACGTTGTATTAAAAAGGGATACATGATTGGATGTATACCCTTCAAGCCCAGTTTTGTACCCACCCAAAGTACAGCTTATTATCCACGCAGGAGGACAGATTGCAGTATAATAAAGGAAGAAAAAAGAATCCAGAGTGTTGAGGGCATTTTTAGTGCATTTGTATTTGATGCAATAATATGCTTTCTACACAGTAGAAAATACCTTAAAATCAGTAAGGTGCTAATATTATTATATGCAATAGTTAAGGCAAGCCGGATTAAGAAAAATCCACTGCACTCAGACACTCCTCTTAATAGCTTTTCACTTTTTAAACCACACGAACAAACGTGATTTGAGACACAATAGTAAGACAATAGCAGCGTGACAGCCGGCTGTCGGTTGGTCGTTGAAAGGTTAAACTATATTTTGAGGATTTGTTAATTTATAGGCATGTCATCTCTTTAAAGATAAGGGTGTAAAACTAAAGATAAATTATTTATTCTTCTCAAAATTCAGAAATTTATAGTCCAGCCAAAACAAAGTATTGTGCAAACTCGATGTGAGTAAAAACAATGGTTTACGCAACCAGTATTTCATATCTTCTGAGAATATTCAAATGAGTAACGTATGCGAAGTAGGCCATAAACAAATCTCGGAAAGCGAGGCATCTGTCAGTTATTCTGTACAATATTTTGAAGTCGCTCTTAACTGTAATTTTTGATTTTTTAAGAATCTTTTTTTTCACGAGAATTTAAATGGATTGTAATTGAAATCGAACTATATTCTTCATTACACAGTATAAAATCAAATCTCTTTACGCCGTCTGTACTTATGCATGCTTAGATCTTTAAAACTACGCAACGGATTATGATGCATTTTTATAGATATAGTAATTAAAAAGGAAGGCTCTTGTGTATATGTATACATAATACCTGCACCCATGCGAAGCTGGGACGGGTCGCTAATAAAAAATAACACAGAATAATACAGAGTAACAATTTTATTGTTTGTACCGTTTTGTTTATTTTATAATGTTTGGTTTGCATTTAAAGCGCCCATATTCGATGCACTACTCGACCTGTGCCAATATTGTTGTATTAATAGGGTATTACACTGTATAAGAGAAATAATCTAAAAATATATTATTGAGATAGCTTATGCAAAAAGCAGCCGAACAGTGTTAGTTTTAGTTCATAAAACTAGAAAATATTTTTTTAAATTCAATTCAAAGTTTTCAGTTTTTTTTATCTGTTCTTGAACACACCGAAATACAGACCATAGACAGACAGTGACAGTTGTCGACTGTCAACAGAGTCAACTAGACGTCACTATTTGTTTTATTTATAACCTCATAATACGATCTTTATTATAAAAATATACTTTTTCATGGAAGTTATTGTGAAAGATATTTTAGATGGCTAAAGCACATAGGTACTTACATCAAAGTGATATTTACTAAAGTACAAACGGGTTTTTATGGTGTAATAGTTGGAATACTCTTCCCACAACTTTTAACTAAGTTTTTCTTAAATTTGAATCAGTTAACACTAGATTCACAATTATTCCGATGTTTTCACACTTATGTTCTTGCATTCCGGAATGCACACCAACGGTAAGTCGAACAGTAACTAATTTTTTAGATAAAAACAATAATAATGATGTAAAATATCACAGCGCATTTGTTTATTTACACGACGTGAGGACGTCATATCGCCAAAGCAAAACCACGCCCACGGCGTTTTCCGTTTTTGGAAATTTCCGCGCGAAACTTGAAAATACAATTTTTAAAAGCGTTTTTAGGGTACTAATACTTAGCGTTTAAATAAAAATTTAGGATTTTTTTTAGTGGTTTCTTAGTACTGTAGGAGTTATTTGAACAACTTTAAAAAAAAGAGTGTAATACCCTATTCTTGCTGCACCTATTTTATTATTATTAGTGATACAACATACCCAGCTCTACAATATTTATTACGTTAACTTTTTCATTTTATTTTCCGTGTATAGTAAAATGGTTTCTTTATTTGTTTTAGTTAGATACCTAAGTAAACTCTGGAATTTCTTGTCAAACATACTTTCACACACAACTCCACTATTGCAGTGTCATAGAACACATTGAATGGAGTGTTTGACCTCTACGGGGTCGGAAACGCCGCAACAAGTTACTGTATGTATAATGAAATTCGTTCACTGATGTTTAAATATACATATTCATATTTTTGACACCGTACAAATCACGAAACACAAGACCATGTAAAGAAAATACATTCCCTGATTTATAATTTTCAATAATTCTGAACAAAATAATATCTCTAGAAGATCTAGTGAAGTTTTAATAGACGGTCATTCCTCTTTAAATGGCAGAGGGAGATCCGATAATGGCTTCTTTCTACAAAGTGGATAAGTGGCCTAGCCGCTGTAATCCATTTACGAATGGAGTGTCACATTGAACGTAATATTGAAATCTATCTTTTATTGAAGGTCTAACACAAATCTGTTTTTTACACTACTTATATTTTGTAAGCCTATTCTATGCCACTTCTGGGCAAAAAGATATAGTTTTACTAGATCCACCATTTGAGACTAATTGTTTCATTCATTTTATTTTAAGTTCCTTTAGAGTTTAGAATACAGTTCTACTAGCCTTTTTTTTTTGGTGAGTGGCAAATCATGCAATGACTGCTCCCGTCCTGGGTGCGGCGGGAGGGCGTGTCAGACTCTTACTGACTAAAACCCACTCACGTTCCTTCGATTGCCCTTTATGTTCCAGGGGACGGTAACTATTAAAACATTCCGCAACAGTTCTGCTAGCCTCAGACGTAGTATTCAAAATTATGCATATTTAAAATAATTTACCATTTGTATACTTTGTAGTCAAAGTGCATAACAGTCAAAATAATAGTAAACTATTTTAATTATGCACAACCTTGAATATGAAAACTGAAAGTCATTAATCGACCGGACTTTTTTCTCTAAAACAAAAAAAAAGATTCTGTTGCATTATGCTTTAAAACAATACCATTAACGCTTTTAATCTTTCGAACCCACGTGATTCTAGACACAACAGTTAGTGTTGATTGGAGGCCGGTAGTACTAAAACATTGAATAAAACTGTTTTAAATGTATTTTATTGTATTTAACTCCTAGCTGCCAAATTACTTGACATTTTTTTTTTCAAATTATTGGATGTAAAACAAGCTGACGGAGCTTATGTTAAGTGCTTACCATCTGTAACACCAGAGTCTCATACATGGTTGAAATCCCAGAGACGTAGATTATACGAGTATGTCACATGGACAAGAGTTTAAAGTACTCACGAATATAATACGAATGTCACTAATGAAATAAATGTAATAACCAAGCAAATTTTTGTGCCGAAAAAGAAACCGAAATAAATACTTTGGAAATTCAGTTCATTTAAGTAGGCAAGTAGAATTTTTCCATGATTTTCGTCAGTTTAAACTGGAAATATACATGTCGCAGTCATCTGGTTGAATCAGCTATTTGATTGTATGACTAGCGCGTTCATTGAATGGCAACATTTAATTGAATGACTAGGCCGAAAGCTGATTAAACATGCGTCACTCACCGTCCAACAAGATAGCTGATTGTAGCATAGCCCTTTGAACAGAGCGGACGTAAAATCAGTCAGGTGATTGTAACTTAGTTCATTTTTTTCCACTGCGGCGTTAGTAGTCACCAAAACAAATATGGCGTAAAATAGCTCGCGCAGATAGCACTGTCTTGATATTATTTTGATTAAATTTACTTTAAAGTGACTTATTCTTGATAAAATAGTGTGACAGCATGGATTTACCTATTAATACGCCGCCGCCGGCTACTTTAAAGTTTTTTTTTTTTTTAATTAAAATCATAATAAAGTGTGTCATGTTATGTCCTCATATTTGTTATGTAAAGGAAGTTAAGTTTTTAAGTTGCAAACTTATGGTCACCCTAAACAAACATTACAAAGTCAACTATATCCCATTTAACGACAATGCTAAATGACGTTCAGTCAAGTCGTTGAACGTTACATTAAACAACTTGACGAGTTGTCGTTTAGTCATTCAAATAAATGTCGTCATTCAATGAACGCGCTAGTCATACAATCAAATAGCTGATTTAACCAGATGACTGCGACATACATATACCTATATCTTAATATAATACCCGTATGTACTAGGCACATTTTCTATCAGAAGTACGAATATTTAAAAAAAAAACTTTTTCCAATAAAAAGAACCGCCTTCAAAAACTAAAAACCCAAAAATAACTAAAATTTCGGAAGTCGGTGGCAACACAAATTAACTGTTAGAAGAGAAGCCACCGACTTCCGAAATTTTAGTTATTTTTGGGTTTTTAGTTTTTGAAGGCGGTTCTTTTTTTTGGAAAAAGTTTTTTATTTTTTACTTTTTAGTGTCGACTCCCTATGTCTGACTGTGTATTACAGTACTTGATGAAACGCACACTTCGTCTATGTAATATACATAGACGATGTGTGCATATCTCAAGTTTTTTGGTTCTTGGTGAATTTTTCGAGAAGCACTGAACCGATCGCCACAAAATTTATATGGGACCACTCCTGAATCATGACCTATCAAACAAAAAAAGAACCATCAAAATCCGTTAACAATTGACGGAGATATCGCGTAACAAACATACAAAAAAAAAACATACAGACGAACTGAGAACCTCCTCCTTTTTTGAAGTCGGTTAAAAATTACGCACTATGACATGGGTAATGTTTAAAAATAACATACAATTAACATGTTTATGAAGGTAAGTACGTCTTCAAAATCAAAACAAAACAAAATCGCTGTCATCTCTGTCTATGAAATACGAGTTCTTTAAAAACTACGCAACGGATTTTGATGCCTTTTTTTATTTAAAGTGGATAGTTAATGTATAGCACACCTATATTAATAAATATAAAAAGGAGAGATTTGTGTTTTTGTATGTAACGAATAAACTCAAAAACTACTGGACCGATTTCAAAATTTTTTATTTTCATTAGAAAGCTACATTATCCCTAAGTAACATAGGCTATATAATATCACGCTATGTCCCACGGGAGCGAAGCATTAACAAAAAACCCAACGTAACGCGGGTGAAACCGCAAGGAACAGCTAGTAAAAAATATAGTAGAAAGCCGGGTTTCTCTAAAAGATACACGGGGCGGGTCGCTAATCCGTACTAATATTATAAATGCGAAAGTAACTCTGTCTGTCTGTTTTTCTTCACGCCTAATCCACTGAACCGATTTGAATGAAATTTGGTACAGATATAGTCTGGGACCCGAGAAAGGACAAAGGATAGTTTTCATCCCGGAAATCCCCCGGGAACGGGAACTATTAACCACGCGGACGAAGTCGCGGGCAAAAGCTAGTACTTACTTAATAATATTGTTGTTTAGTAAGTAAACATTGAAGAAATTTCTAAACAATACTCACTATAGTACTTCACTGTATTACCATGCCCTTTACATAGTTATATGGTATTTGACACCATCTTCAACTGGCGTACTTTTTATGAGCTGTCAAAACTGGAGTCTCCCATGGATTTTGTATAGCAATAACACCATATGACGTCGGGGTAGCGGAATAGATCTAAAAGTTACCGCGACCGCTGAACATAAAGAGCAACCTAAGCAACCACAACCTAAACAACAACAATGTTTGACTTTTACTGACTAAAACCCACCCTGGGTTTTAGTCAGTAAAAGTCAGACATTGTTCCCGCCCCGCCCAGGGCGGGAGAAATCATCTGATGATTTCCTATCCTTATAAAACACCTATGAATTCACAAGATAGCAACTCAATTTTTTGACTAAGTAACTATTTATTGATTTCAAAGCAACTAAAAGTCCAACTTTGCAGTTACTTAAAAATAGGACTAAAAATAAGATGAGAGAGAAATTGTGTCATACATTTATTGGATAATGAAGGAAAATACCCTATCGAAAGCAAGTAAAAACGTAAATATTTATAATGCACTTCATTTTAAGTACTCTCTTATGAAGAAAGATAAAATAGTCTGGTAAATAAGGGAAGAGATAATAATAAAATTGCGCAGAAATCTCAATGACTATTTTAACTTCTAAAGACGCGAGCGAATCCATGAGGCAGCTAGTTACAGACGTAGATAGGTTACCTACACACACTCAATCCATACTAATATTATAAATGGGAAAGTGTGTCTGTCTGTCTGTCTGACTGTCTGTATGTTTGTCTTTCTTTCACGGCAAAACGGAGCGACGAATTGACGTGATTTTTTAAGTGAAGATAGTTGAAGGGATGGAGAGTAACATAGGCGACTTTTTGTCTCTTTCTAACGCGAGCGAAGCCGCGGGCAAAAGCTAGCACGTAATATTGCATTATCAAAAACGTAATTGCTAACAGAACACTTTTTATAACGCATTACGTCATGTTTATAGCCTTCATTGATTGATTAACCTTTCGACGACAAAACGACAGCCGGCTGTCGGGCTGCTATTATCTTTCTATTGTGTCTCGAAGGTTTAATATATGCGTAAGACGTTTTCTGACGTATTGAAACTTTGAACCATTTGGAATTACCGCTCGACCGCGCGGTCGAGCGGTGTACGTTTGTTCACCTTCCGCGGCTGTGCGCGGTGCCGTGTGTGAATCGCCTTTAGGTTACTAGACGTAATATCATTTCTAGAGTTATACAGGAGGAAGCTCGCAAACCTTAAGTCTAAATATTTATATTTATGAATCGAAGACTATACTATTGATTGAATACGAATACTTTTGTTCCAAAAGCGATACCGGTAAGGTCTCGGTGTTGTTATTGTGTAGCTTTAGTGCATAATATTATTCTTACAATCAGCTAAGGTTATAGATAGATACAATCCTCAAGGGCGGTTCAACGAATCAAAACATTCCAACGTGCGAAATAGTTTTATTATCTTAAAAAATAAACTGTTTGGTGGTCAACGCACAGCCGAAAGTATTGAAGCTAAATATATGAATTTTAAACAGTAGTTCTTTATTATGAAGTAGGGGCACACTAAAAAGCGATTTTTGGAAATTCAACCCCGGTAAAATAGAGGATGAAAGTATGCGTGAAAATGGGCGGGAGGCCGCAGAAAACAGTAGATAATGAAAAGTTTTCCGAAGGATCAAAAAAAAATTTAACAAAACTTTAAAAAATCTAAGTACGATAAAAACGATAGACATATTGAGCCAGAACAATAACATCCTGTTATTGTTAGAAGTGGGTACTTCACGGTTACATACTTTAATTACTAGGTCAAAAAAAACCGTGACGACTGACATGGTGTTTCAGTGATTACATACACCCCTAACCACTTAATAATAATGCTCTGCAATACTAATCTAATATAAATTTATGCATACTGCTACTAGGTACTTTTCACTAGACATAACTCTACAACCTCTTTTTGACCACTAAACATACCAAAAAATGCCATAAACTTACCTTCAAATATATTCTGTATAATAAGATAGCTCTGTGTGACGACGATGAGCAACGCGACGTGAGTCCAGGCGAAGAGACTGAACTGCCTCATGTAGTACTTCTTGACGAGGGACAGAACGAACCACACGAAGCCGACGCAGTAGAGGCTGAATGAGATGAACCGGTGATACGTCACCAGGAATTTGAGGTAGTCCTGTTGAGGAAGGAAATATATTAATAATCTATACTAATATTCAAACAAATGATACAAAAATTAGGTTGATAAATATATTAATGAATGTAATATTAGCTGAAGAAATGGTTTGTTTGGATGAACGGATTTATCTCAGGAACTACAGGTCCGATTTGAAAAATTACTTTTGTGTTGGATGTCCAAAACACTTATAATAATACTAGCTTGGACGTGGTTTTGCTCGCTTTAGAAATAGATAAAAAGGACTACGGGACTCTCCATCCCTTCAACTACACTTAAAAAATCACGTCAATTCAAATTTATAGCATTAGTATTAGTATGGATATCGAGAAAGGCTATAAGCTATATTATCTTATAACTTATAGGAGCGCAGCAGTAAACAAAGATGCGGATGAATCCGCGGAGGACAGCTAGTAAGATTATTTGCAGAATATGTTTGGTCGCAGGTAATCTCAGAAAGGGCTGGTCCGATTTGAAAATGTTCAAGAACTTTTTGGAGTAAGATTTATAGTTGACTAGCTTCTGCCCGCGGCTTCGCTCGCGTTAAAGGGAGACAAAAAGTAGCCTATGTTACTCGCCCTCCCTTCAACTATCTCCATTTAAAAAATCACGTCAATCCGTCGCTCCGTTTTGATGTAAAAGAAAAACAAACAGACAGACAGACAGACAGACACACATTCCCATTTATAATATTAGTATGGATTTTAACACAAGGCTTCCACGGGACGACCCAGTAACCAATAGACCGACGAATTCAAGGTTAATAAAATACAATTGTAGGCCTAGTCCAAACAAATTAACTTAGATTATTTAGGCCAGATTAGATTGACCGGAGTAAACTACCGGTGTATACATGAAACTGGTCAAACAATATTGAGCTCCATTCGCTTTGACCCTTATATTCTAACATTCTGTCTTTCTGTGCTGAACTGAAGTCTGAATCAACTAAAAGGTTACGAATTTCCTGCAATAGGCCCATCGATCAATAGGCCTAATGATAACGCGTTCCTTTTAAAATGTCCTGAGACCTTACTGTTATTACTAGCGCTCAAAATCAGCGTTGTGGACTCGTGCCTGTGTATGAGCCACGGCATGACGGCATTATGCTGAGCGCTAGCCGTTTCGCGCGGTAGTGACGCTACTTAGCTGTCTTAATTTTAAGGTTTCTAGTAGGTATATAAGTTTTATTTTGTAGCTCACTATGCGTGAATAAACTGTTCTATTTTTTCTTTCTTATTTTTTGTACAGCACGAACTGTGCCCTTTCAATGGAGACTTGAAAGTTCTCATTACCTTACTTCGACTTACAGAGGATGTGATTTTGACAAACTTAGGTGTGTGTCGCAAACCTTTGCTTTTAAATTTCTAGTAAGTATCCCATTTTTTTTTCAGAAGATAATATGTATTAATGGACTATGTTGACTAGGTTATACGAGTAGGTTATTCTAGATCATATTATTCCGGACTGATTGATTAATTTCCTTCATGTTACAAATCGGCTCGATGGGTGGAAATTGCCGACGTTTTGAGCACACTGAACGTTTGCAATGAGGTCAAGCAATTAGTTGATTGCTTGCTTAATCCGATAATGCAATTTGGGTTGATATACACGTATGAAACATTTAATTTGAACGTAAATCTTATGGCTCTTAAAGTCAATTAATTAGTTGCTTTTGATTAATTCTATGTTGTTCCTTGTTTATTTATTAGCTATACTTAATGAAAATTAATTTACCATTGTCAGAAAATTGTATTATGGTCTTTTTCATTTAATTTAGAGCACCGTTTCCATTACTCTAAATTAACTAAGAAAACTTGTATCTACTAAGACAACATTCTTTTAAAAAAATCACCTCGTAAACCTCAAAGTACTTCAGTATTACTGCACGAATAAAGTCGCGGGCACCTGCTAGTCTACACTTGATAAGTATAAACGATAAAAATTACATAACGGTTCCCTGATAAGAGCAGTTATCATAGGCGTCAATATTTTATGTAACAAAAAAAAAGTAATGTGCTAAATTTCCTTCGGGAACCCTATTACGCCTTCTACGTAACATAAAAATATTCATCGGAAATACAAGTCATTTCGACACGTATTTTGGTAGAATCTTGTAAAATTTTCGACAGAATCCCAAAATCACTGATAAATTATTATGTCACACTGATAAGTTTATCAATAAACCAAACAAGACTAATGAGTGTAATGACTCATAATCTTGGGCATTTAATCGGACACTTATCACAATTATTACGTCTAGTTTAAATCACGTATGATGCTTTGATAAAAAACGTACGATACATACCGGGTCAGCACTGGTAGATTGCAAAAATATATGATTAATTTTATGTTAATTCAAAATTAGATCACTTAAGTATATGATTAATGTCCTGCATCATATTTTATAGAAGACGTGTAATCAAGGAAGTTTTGTGTTATCATGATGATGACGGAAAATGTAATGACGAACTAACAAAATTTTCGCTTTAATTTACACACCGATATTTGAAGATTGCCTAGGTGTTCGACCAAAAAAAACCCACAATCTTTCAATTAACATACTAAATTAATTGTATTTTCCAAATAGGTATGTTACATTGAGTATTAACCAATGAACCTCATAAGATTTTATATTGATCAGAGTTAAATATTCGAAAGTATTTTAACTACATACTTCGAAAAAGGAAGGCTGATTCATTTGGACAGAATTAGTCTCAATAACTTTGGCGTGTCCTATAACAATGTTTCACTGAAGTTAAAAATTGATTTATCTAACTTGCCGCCCGGGATTGTTTCCACGGCACATAGATGATTGTTTAAGAAATTTCACGTTACATTGTTGAAAACCGGGGGGGTAGAGGAAAGTTTCACTTTGTTGCAGTTTATTGCGTTTATAATAATCAGTTGCAAACTAACCACATACAAAATCGCGTAACTGTACAAAAACCCGTTGGTCTCGATGGTCATCCGTGGACTTATGACATTCGTTACAGGTAGATAGAATCCAAAAGTCTGACATTCAACCTTAACAAACAGTATCATGTCAATTGGGTTGCAGAAGTGTTATACACGTAAAATAAAACACTACAATCCGTACGACTTATCTGTGCACCTCGCTGGAATGCGACCCATCTCCCGCTTCCCCGCGCGGCGCCCAGTGTTCGCCTCGTTCGTTTAGTAGCGATAGCATGCCGTCAGCGTTACGTCACAACGCGAGGTGCACAGTTAAGTCTACAGTCGTACGGGTATTCAGCTGAATCCGATTGGAAACCGACCCCAACAAGGGGCAAGCGAAGATTCCTACGCTAACGAAACTCATTTACCCGATGAATATGAAGTAATCTAATCAGTGGATCGTACGATCGCCAATGGGTTCGATGACAATGCACAATACCCGCAATAAATTATTCAAACGAGATAACTTACCTCGGAGTGCGATTACATAAGGCACTTGTGATTATTGATTATTTATTTAATCAAAAGCAATCAGCAGCTTCAAGGATTATCTAAATCGATTCTTAAGTAAATCTATTGAATGTGAGTGTTTATTTTTGCTCGTCTAGTATGTTTCACTTGCTTGTTTATTTACGGTGTAATGTTAACAATTTGCTCGAAGTTTCATTGATAGATAGAATAGAAGTTACCTGTCAGAGAACTTAAGTCTCGGACATAGACATTGCTTGCAGGATAAGTGGGTCTGGCCAGTCATGTCTATAGATGGATAGACGGTCAGTGGACCAGACATGATTTAGGGTCGGTACATATGGATGGATGATGTGTTGAGCGTATCAACGGTCTATTCGCATTAACGCATCATCGGTTGAGTGTGAAAAGATAAATGTCTTATATGTAAGCGACCGATAATACGCGACTCATTTTCCGTCAAATAATTACCGACCCTTTATTTTAGGCAAACGACAACGTACCGACGATTTAAACAAGTTAGCGTCAATTCACACGTACCACAACCACACCACGTCGAAAATGTGGTCAAGATGTGGTTACATGTGAATAGTGTCGCAGCGGCTTTTTGCAGCTGCGTTGTGGTTGCCACAAAATGTCGATGTGGTTGCGTTGTCGCTGTCACATCGCATTACTACGCAAAATGAAAGAAGGCCGGGGGAGCGCAGGCGTCAGCTAGGCGCGCGTGGACGTCATGTCGTGGCGATGTGGCTGCGCTGACGCCGCGCTGCTGCCGCGCTGCCGCCGCGTTGCCGTCGCGATGTGGTTGCGATGTAGTCGTATTATACAGGTGGTCGATAACAACCACAAAATGTGGTACGTGTGAATTGTAATATTCATTTTCAATACAAAATTTACGCCCGACCACATCGCGTCGTTGTGGTGTGGTTGTCGCTGTGGTGTGGTTGTGGTACGTGTGAATTGAGCCTTAGCGGGCAGTAGGTGGACGCGACCTTTTTTTTTGTTCCGGGGTGGAAACTCCTTATGGATGTCCTCCGTCCTGGGGGGGCGAAGTGGTCTGTCAGACTCTTACTGACTAAAACCACCCCGGTGTTCCTTCTCCCACCTACGTCGAAGATCGTGAGAACTAATGCAACTTCCGCAATCCTCAGCTAAGGTGGACGCGACCTGCTAAGCCGGGGTGGCTGGTGCTCCTTGGGGAAATTCTACGTTCATCAGTAAACAGTAGTTATAATATTTTACCAGCGATAAGAGACTTCTTCGACTATTGCGTCCCTTTCGATGGTTTCAGACCTTCAGTAGAAACTAAAGCTTGCTCAATAAACAGGCTAGGAACAGGAGGAAAGCTAAAGAGCCTCCAAGTCACAATAAAAAAATCTAGACTACATGGGACTTCGTATTTCAGTTAAAATTAGAATGAACTAACTGAATGTCGAATCAACATTTTCGTATCGATCGTTCTAGACAGGAAATGAATCAATGAATTCAGTGAATGGAATAATAAGTATTAGAGATTCCTACTAAAAATAATTTCGTTGGAAAATTACAGCCAGTCTTAAATAATATTGACCAAGAGACTAATAAATTCTTATTCAGGTTTTTTCTTTCTTGAAAGAAACTCTTTGGGTACCTATCTGCCAAATTATTCCAGTGGGTACTCAAATGAACCAAATTTGCATTGCAAAGGAATTCTTTTAGGCATTCTACCAGTGACGTTTGGCAGTTAATGTCTTATAGTTAATTGGGTTATAGATTCTACACGCTACTTCGTCTGCGTGAAAATCAAGTAGTATACAATCAACATCAACAATAATAATTAGCGTTCTATCAACTAGATTCATTTTTGGTTTATTTTTGACGTTCTAAAGTGCCTTTTAAACGGTCTATTAGAAATAAATAATTTGAGTTAGAGTTGAGTTTTGAGTTTGAAGATTTTCAGTTATCGGACCATTAGATTAGCTTACCTTACCACACAAGCTTTTTTATATCACAAAAGTACTATAAAGAACCGGATTTTTTGGGCTAAACTTAAGAAAATTATGTCTTACATGTGTTTGTGAACCGGTCACCAATACAAAATTCACTCACCGTCCTATTAATGACGACTCCGAAGTAGTCAATCAGGTTCTCTCCATAGAAGAAGTAGTTGGAAGTGAGCAGGAAGTACCAGGACAGGGAACGGAACCAAGGCAGGCCATGCACGCGATACACCGCGTACCCAATGTTGATGATCTCTTCGAAGCATTTCACTTGCACGCATAGTACCTGGGAGAAGAAAGAAGAGAAGAATTAATGTTATTCAAATGGGTTATCGGTTCACGAAAATTTTGGCCCGCAAGCCTGATGTCCACTTTATAAAATGTGCATAGGAAAACGCCCGGATCAGCTAAGTTTAATTTTACAGATGTCACTTATTTTGGGACCGTTTTTGGCCACACACAGGTTTTTTTTTTATATAAATTCATGTTTTTTGTTTGTGTTATTTTTCTTTCCTGTGTGTGACCAAAATAAATGTGTTTCCTTCTTTCTTTCTTATTTAGAAAATAAAGCGTTAATTTGGCATTGAAATTTAAGTTTAATTAAATTTCTGATAAATCTACTAATCAGAAAATTGAATAAATAATTCTTTATTTTCCGATCTGATCTGATTTGATTTCTTTTCTGATTAGAAAAGCCGACCATTCCATTGGAGTTAACCGCTGTCTCTCAAAGACTTAATGCCTGCGCAGATGAGTGAGAACGGCGGATAAAATGTCCATGGTCAGCTCTTATCAGTAATTCACAACCCACCACTTACACTTGATGGCGCGTATGAGAGACAATGGCAGTAAATATGTCCTCAGTGCGCTCTTATTATTACTATCATTAGGTTACATTTGCCCGCTTGCAATCCGCCAGGCGAGGAGCGGTATAGCACGGACCGAGTGCATCCTTATTGTAGTACTAATAAATGCACACCGCGGACTTTTTGTCCCCCGTTGTTCCTCGTCTGCACAAACTTTTAGCTTTAGAGATTAGAGCAATACAGGTGGAGTCCGGCCCTTAGACTAGACTTAGAAATCGGATTGAAAAATAACTAAGGCCATATTTTATTAAACAATAAATAAGAAATAATATTAGTAAATCAGATATAATTTATAAAAAAATTCCATGCATGCAAACGTGTATTTTGGAGGTCGCATAGCAACGAAATTTGTTGCGGCGTACGGCTACGGTTGGTTGGTTGTAGTTGGTCAAACTTGTTCAGCTAACATCATTATATGTACAGTAATTATTTTTATAATGTTACAAGTGCACAACAGGTACGAATTTCTACTAGTGAGCTAATGACCGAAATATATGGAGGTAAATTATTTTCACTTTACCTGCATATACCTTACCTATTACTAAGCTAGTTATCAAACTCTTGCGTGTACGCAAATGCAATGATATGTTTACAAAAGGGGAAAGTTTACTCTTCACATATCTATTTAATCATGACACCGGCCAATAGGGATGACGACAGCATTAAAAAAATGGCATTCTGTTTAGTGCGTCTGATAGATCGGCCGAAAATACAGGACACGTACTTTTTTGTTTGATCAAATTGATAAAAAAATACAGAGATAATGAGCAACAAAGTTCCGTAGTGGGGGCTTTTGACGTCACCGTCCTGCAAAAATTGTATCAGATCGTGACGTCATGCGCAACTTCAACGCACTGTATCGTCGTCATTCTTCGTTTACGAGAAAAATAAAAAATGCGTGTTCAAAATTTTTTGATAGTCTATCTGACGGACTAATTACTTTTTTTTGTCGTCTCGCCCATTGGTAATAAATAATTGTAAAGTGTGTGTGCAGCTCACACCTAAGTTAAAATAAAAAAAATACAAATAAATCTTCTTAGTAAGTAATTATGAGTTTCAGTACTTTAATAACTATTTATGAATGAAAGAGAATAATGGGTGTTGCTAGATGAGAATTAATGAAGGTCAATTCTAATGATTGAAATAATGCTCAAGTGTGAACATTACACATAGGTAGGCAGTTAACATAAGGAAGTAACACAGTTAATACTCTTCGAATTTGAATTTGTAGAGTGGTGTGACACTGACAGTTTTCAAAACCAGTATTTAACAGGAAAATCAAGAGTAAATTAACCATATTCCTAAAACTACCATAATCATAAAGGGCAATCGAAGGAACATGAGTGGGTTTTAGTCAGTAAGAGTCTGACACGCCCTCCCGCCGCACCCAGGACGGGAGCAGTCATTGGATGATGTCCCACTCATCAAAAAAAAAAATTGCTTATTTATAAATCACAATTAATCTTCACTGACCTCCTCCTGCCTGTAAATGGGCAAAGCCTTTCAAGCCTAAAATTAGGGCTTATTCCACTAAACCTCAAATATCATTCAACTTCAACCCAAATGACGAAATAAATAGATGTTACTAAGCACTGCCTTTGGCTTAGCCATGTTCCTGTCTCTATCGTACACTTAACGTTTGGCAGTTGTTTAACAGTGACAGGTAGTAATAGTGCTAAGGGTACACGGTGCATGTAGCTTGCGCATGTTGAGGCACTTGCGCGGGTTATATGCATCGTAAACATATCGTTTTGTGCGGGTCTAGTGACTCAGTAACTCGAACAAATAGCTTGCGCATATTACTCACGCGTGTAACCCGCATCTTTACTTGCTCCAGCTACATGCACCGAGTACAAGCACCCTAAGTCGAAGCCAGTGCGAGTCATCTCGTGTTCTTGGATATAAAAACACGTGTATGATCTCGATACTATAATTTAATAACCGTACAATTGTCATTTAAACTGAAATATTATTTTCAAAATGGACATTGGCAAAAATCACCGAAAATTCGGTGGATTGCCATAATAAATATAAAAGTTGAAGTTAAAGCCAGTGCTTAGTAAAGTCTATTTATCTCGCCAGGCTAATAATGTTTTTTAACTTATTTTGTACCTAAAAGCACTATGGAGTTTAAAGTGAGGGAATTATAAACATTATTTTAAAAAGATTTGATTGTAAACTTACCGTGATCATGAGTGCTAATGGACCTCCATAGATGAGGAGGCAGAAGGCAGCAATCATCAACCAGGTGAAGATACCTCGGATCACCCAGTTTCTCCATCTAAAGTTATTTAAATTTGATTTAATAAAATTAATATTGGAGTCACATTTCTTCATGATTTTTTTTTTTTATATTTTACCCCTTTAGGGGTCCATTTTACAAAATTCCCTCCTTAGTGGCTACCTCTCTTCACAAAAACACACCGTCCAAGCTTCATGTCTCTAGGACCAGCGGTTTGGGCTGTGTTGATATATCAACAATCAGTCACATCAGTTGTTTACAATCCATACTAATATTATAAATATGAAAGTAACTCTGTCTGTCTGTCTTTTCTTCATTTCTAAATCACAAAACCAATTTGAATGAAATTTGGTACAGATATAGTCTGGGACCCGTGAAAGGACATAGGATAGTTTTCATCCCGGAAGCCCCCTGGGAAACGGAACTGTTAATCCACGTGGTTGAAGTCGCGGGCAAAAGCTGATATTATTATTATAGATTATACACAATTTTATAGCTTTTGTAACCTAAATATCCTTAAGTGTTAAGTAAATAATTATCTGAAGGGCCAATTCATATTATATGTGCCAAAATTTTATCATTCAAGTACTTAGTTTGTTTTACTTGTTTTTGTTAAACAATTATGTTAATAACATTTAGCAAACTCTACTTTAAACCATAAACTGGTTTAGCCGAGGTTGCATATAAATATCTATGAAGGTATTAAATTTGACCTTATACTTTAATGGTATGCTACTAAAACCTGTTTAGTAAACACTTCATAAAATATGAATAAATATTTCATTATTATTCTTAAATCTAAATAAGGATTTTTGATAAAAAAAAATACAATGGAAATTATTATTTTGTTTGGTATTTAAAATATTTTGAAATAAAGGTTTGAATTTAAACTTAAATTTTTTTTTCTGATTATTATGTTTCTTTAAGAATGTTTCAGGTCATGAAATTCAACTGCTTTAAATACATTATTATCTTTCATAAAAAATATGTTTTTTTTTATTTACTTAAATCAACCGTGTTAAGTATCAATGCCATAAACACCAAAACTTACATCGAGTTAATCTATTGTTAGAACTCACTCACACGCCGAAAACGTAATTAAAATAACAATAGAACTTCCAACATCAATTTTATAAATAGAACGTCAGTATTAAAAAAGAAAAAAAAAACTGCTCCATTACCTTGACGATAGTCCCGAAAGCGCGGAGTCAAGGATTTCCGGAGTCTTATCCGTACCCTGAGGTAAATTCTTCGCCATTTCATCCACATACTTCTCTTCTATATTCTTCTCTTCTTCCGAATCAACCTATTTATAGGGAACACCATTAACAATTAATGGTAATTAAATTAAAAACTGGTTTTTAGGTAAGAAATAACAATAAAATAGGCACGTACATGATCAGATTCGCCTGCGTTTTCCAGTTTGTCGTTTCCGTCACCTTCGCCACGCCGTTGTCTCAATTCGCTCATACTTAAACTATATTTTCAATCAATTTTATACAATTTACAACAGATTTTACACAAAAACACTGCACTAACAAGTTTATTTTAATTCATCCAGACGAGAAAAATAAAGACTCCAAGAATGTTTTCCAGCGACTTGTCAAACGAAAAATCAATAGTGTTTTTTTTTTAATCCAGTGTTGCAACTTTTGCAAAAAAGTCAGTATGGTAGAAAATGCCGTTAGATCAGTGAAAAGAAAAAAAAATGTTGCGAAGTTTGAATCTATTTTACTGAATGTCTTTAATTATCACCTCCTGCGTTAGGTTTCAAAGTTTTGAGTTTTCATTGGTTTTGTATCCAGACAATTCACTATCCAGGTATAATGGGATTTATGAAAATACAAAAAAATATTCTTGTAACTAGACAAGATTCTATTTCGTCTATCTATTATAATTTGCTTTATACTCTTCAAAGAAATGTAAACACGGTAAACAATAATTACTGCATTTGATGTGAAACATCTATAGCCGCACGTAAAACAAATTTCTGGCGTGGCTATGCTGTGGCGACGCGTCGCCACACTATATGATGGTATATATATTATATATACAGTCACAGTCTTGTGTACTGTGTGGCGATGATGTAATGTCGATGTTTCACATCTGCCAGGCGTCCCGTGACGGCTCACTTTTTTTTATAAATTAAGGGACAACGCACACCGGAATGGCAGCGGCCGCCCGCGGCGCCCCGCTGGCAGCCGCTGGCGGCCTCGCGACCTTTTCAAGCTTTTCAAGCGATACTAGTCTTTTAAGTATGTAGTTAAAGTTTAAAATTATTTCACACGGAAAGTGCTCGCCGCGTCGCTGCCGGCCGCTGCCATTCCGGTGTGACTCGGGCCATACTGTAGCCAAAGACTAAAATTAATAGTTTCATGATAAAAAAATACATAATTATTATGTTAATACGAACCATATCATTGGTTAACGTTGGTAGCTAGGTAGGTCCTACTAAAACTGTTGACTTGTTGCAACTTTTTCCTGACCTAAGGAAAACTTAATAGGTAATGATACTATGCAGACAGACAGGGCAGAGCAACCTGGGCTATGGCGAGATGTTGAGCAGTAACTGTAGTGACTCCACAAGTCTGACCTCAACAGTGATCCTAAATTCATGTCCAAAATATCTATTGATGTGAAACATCTATAGCCACACGTAAAACAAATTTCTGCCGTGGTGACGCGTCGCCACGCTATATGATGGTGTCTAAATTATACAGTCTCAGTCTTGTGTACTGTGTGGCGATGATGTAATGCCAATGTTTCACATCTGCCAGGCATCCCGTGACGGCTCACTTTTTTTTCTATATCCTGAAATAGTCAACATCAACCGGAAGCTGTCATTATCATTACTCATTAGATGAACTTGCAAAGTGTTTACATGGATAATCCTCGATTTGCGCACAGACTTACCTATATCTAGATTTCATTCAAAGTTTTCCTTCAGGAGTTTCTGCTTGGTGGCTGGCCTCCCGTTCACCTTACAGAGGCCTGGGACCCCTGGGTAAAGCTTAATAGGTCACAAAAAACAGAGACTACAATGAATAAATAACATAATGAATAAACTGTATTTTACTTTTACTCTTTGACGTTGCTAACTACCATTTCAATAAGTACTAAAGTAGTTTTTAAAAAACTGAGTTTCGGCAACTTTCTAATAGTAAACGTCAACCTTTCATAATTTCTAAACGTAAGTAAATATGGCGAGTGATTCGGATGATTTTGATAAAAATATTGAAAATGTAAGTATTTTTTGAAAGAAACATGATCATTATTTAAAATAACAACATCTTTACTTCATGTACTTATTTTTTCAGCTTAAAAGCAACGTGAGAGCGTCGTTTGCGCGGGTGTATGCCAGTCTGAAAGCCAGGGAATTAAAAACTTTACGACAACTGGATGCAATACGTAAACAATGCCAAGACGACAAAGACTTGAAGAGAAATTGTGTTCAAAATATTCAAATATGTTTTAAAAACGAGTCCACACTGTTAGAAAATGTAAGTAATTACGGTATTATTGATTTTGAAAAGCTAAACTTTGATAGTAAAACATTTACATTAGAAGATTATGTTAGTCCTGAAGATGACCATATGTACTCTTACAAAACTATTGAGGAGGTAATAAAGGACGTAGAAGAAGGAGATACGGACCTAGAGGCTATAGAGGAGGCTGCACTCAAACAGATTACGGCTACAGATAACTGTGTGTGTTATGTAAATATTAAGTCAGAAGAAGTGTCGAAAAAATTTAGAGATATAGAAATTAGCACGTCACCACTCAAGACATGTGAAAGTAGGCACAGTAGCTTTGACCACAATGAGATTGAATGTCCCGAGAGTGTAACAGAGGATGATAAAAGTGACAGTTCTGATGCAGACGTAAAGAAAATAGACCCAACAGATGATTGGCTAAACTCAATAAAAAGTCAGACTGAAACCGAGCCATCACAAGTGACCGATGTAATGGAGCACAGCACCATAGCTTGTTTATAACAGAATGTAGAGTAGAATTGATATGAATTTACATTTTACCATTTAGATAATATTGTAATAAAGTTTTATATTTTGTATAAGACTTGGTTTTATTGAGGTATGGGTTTATTTATTTATTTACACTTTATGCACAAAATGTATGTACAGAGGCGGACTAAATGCCTTAGGTTTTAGGTTTATGGGTTTCTTTGTGTGTTTAGTTTTTGTAGTATTTAGTGATTGCCATTGGCTAAATTTCATTTGAAAATCTTTTCAACATGTTCATATTCACCAATATCATTATTAATTTCTCAGATGCGTGTCTTGCTTTCATTTCAGTAGACATTTCAATAGCTGGGTGTAAAAATATGTCTGTAGTGGGGTTGGTAGATAAAGATGGTGATACAGTCTAAATGGCTTTAGTAAATATAACTATATTCACTGGGCTACCTAATAGTTAGGTAATTTCATATTTGAATTCATTCCCATAGAGTCCAATTCTATTGTATACAATTTATTTTCAGTAGTAGGTACACCAAAAGTATGGACCATGGTTCCTTTGTTATAAACTTTTTTGTGTGTGACTTGAATGTCCATCTATGCTATTTATTGTATTCTCATGATTCATGTCAGAGTTAAAATTTTGAAAAACAATAAATAAAATTAATTTTTAATCTGTGCTCGTGTGAAAGTCTGACTTGCATTAGTATACTTTTTTCATGGGATGATGGAATTTTTTTTATATAGATTATTCAGGAAGACAGGATAACTACCAGGCTTAATAATTTGTTATTAAAGTTATTAAAAGGTAAATAAAACGACATTATAAAGCATCATCTTATATTGTTAATAAATTTTTACAAATGGCGTTATTACTGAATTAAACTAACTGCGATATGACTTCAGATTATGTTCCCTAATGAATAAATACCCATTGCTTTCATACACAAAGTACATAATTCTTAGACATGTAATGATCAATCAAATACCGCTTCCCGTTCCATATTTCGCCCGCATTATGTAATACTATGGTTTTATGGCACTTAATACATGACATACATTTTATAAATCATTCCTATAAATTCCCATTGTGGATGGAATCTGTTTGGAGTTAGGTATTCTAGTTTGTACTCGACTTTTAACTGGAAATATTGTGATGGCACGAACAGGAGTGCTGTGGACAGGATGAATTTTGTTTAAATAGTTCGCTAATAGCGTGAGAGCCGCATTTCTAAAGGATAGTGAAACTACATAATGGCTACAATTGAATTACGATTCTAATACGATCGAATTAGGCACTAAATTTCCATGTAATTAGGCAGGTTTAGGCCACTTTTGTTCTCACAGGTGTTCTTCATTTTATTGTCTCGATACTTTTAAAGTGAGCTACAAACTAAGAATTTTCCGATTATTCATTAACGATTACATTTATGAATACTGTGTTAAATAATTTCTACATTGATACTTTCGATGATAATAAGTTAGTAAAGACAAACAAAATTTTAATAATAGGGGATACAATGCGTTTAAGAGATAAATTCCGTAAGTAGGGAGTACAAAATCTCAAACGAGTAAAATTTTTGAACTTAACATACGTAGGTATTGCGTATCTAAAGCGTGTTACAAGTAGTTACGATAACTTATACAACTACCTTACATCATACAGTGTTATGTCTACTATTGTACATTTTACAACAAAAAATATTATATGTTAACTGCTATACAAGGCCAAAGTCTGTGCACACGGCGGCGACATCACGGTTGTTCTGCTTCTCCGAGTTGTTGGCAGCCATGTTCAACTCGACAAGCGTGTCGACGCTGTTAATACTGACGCCCTTCAGTATCTTCTGCGCCGCTAAACTAGTGAAATTAAAGCTCAAGTCGCTTAAACTCGGAAAATTGTAGAAATCCTGGTTCTCCTTCTTGCTGTCTTGGCTAAGGCTGTACCTCTTCTGTTTGTTCTCCAAGCAGTTAATCTTTTCCGCCGACGTGTTTATATCTTTTATCTGATCTTGATTCTTCAGCGCTAAGTTCGGCTCGGACCCCAGCACTGTGGGCTTCTGGTCGATAGCTTTCGTTAGCAAATTCGCTATGGAGTCCGAGCTCACTCTGTTATTTACATTTGGGAGACCGTTCAGCATTTGAAGCGCTGCTGCCTTTTTCAGCAGGTCGACGCTTTTCAGCTCACTGTTCGAATTTATATTCGATTGTATCCCACTGTTGGCTGACGACAACGAGTTCTTCTGGTACCTCAAACTTCCCAACGATCCTATAATGTTATCGTAACTTTTAGTTGGCGTCGATGGAATACTATTCGCAGTAGTTTCCAGATTATTTATATTGTTATGAATGGCCGGAGAGGCAGGATTGGAAGCAACTTCATTCGTATTGTTTAATTGATTTTTGTACACAAAACTATTGTTATTAGTCGCACCACCTATTTGCAATGAAAGCTTACGATTATTATTCATACCCGTGTCATTAATTGAATTCTTATTAAACTTGTTTTCTTGTACTTTAATAGGTTCCTCTTGATACATCTGTTTATTCTTTTCGACACAAACGTCAAATGAGGTTTCAGTTGGGTTTTTTGCTGTTTTATTTTGGACTCCGTTTTGGGACACCGACACCACCTGTCTATCGTCGTTGATAATGTAAATATTGCTTCCGTTTGAAGTCTCGGTGACTTTACCATTCTCAAACGTAATAACAGACCTTACTGGCGAATTTTGTACATAAACTTTGGTGTTAGTACCACCACCGTTCTGAGAGATAGTATTCGTGGTAACTTTTAGTGTGATAGAGTTGTTAGAATTGGAGCTGGCCAACATCGTCGTCGATGGGTTTTCTACTTTAGCCCCTAAGGTTTTATGCAGCGGGGTTGCGGTTTTTTTGGGAGTGCTTGGACAGTTTTTTGGCGAACTTTTGGGTGACATGTTACCGTTTTTTACCGTTTCGCCACCGACCATGGGTGGTTTCGTTCTGTATTTGTGCAGACTCTTTGGCGAGCTCTGTAAGCTCTGTACTTTGACGAGTGACAGTGCTCTGCTAAGGCCGGGGGCTCCGTGCGGGTTGCTATGACTAGGCGAAGGCTTCAACGTGCGGTCTGATATGTGGGACTCTAAACTCGAGTGGCCGCTACTCCCGCTAGTGTGGTAGCTCCTTTTTATTGGTGAGTTTTGGTCTAACTGACCGTTTTTGGCGTCCTTTCTTGGTGTGCGAAGCGGAGTGGTACTTTCTAAGCTGGATGGGCCACTTGTGGACATGACGTGATCTGAGTAGTCGACCCTCCTGAGACTTCCGCTGGGGCTGTCTCTTAGTTTGGGGTCGCTGTTTCTTTGTGGTGATGAGAAGTGATCGAGGATGGTTTTGTTGGTGGAGCTCCTGCTGAGGGTGGAACGTGGCAGGCTGCCGGAACTAGGGCTGGAGTGCCTGACTGGCGAGTGGTCGTAGTGGCCGGTGACAGACCCCGCCAGCCCCGACTCTGTGGACAGGTGTCGCTTGTGTCGCCGTGGCAGCGTCGACGACCGATTACTGATCTCCGAACCGTCGTAGTATGATGAGACGAAAGATGTTTGACTCTGCAATGACTCCTGGAACACAGATAATCAAATGTTAATTACGGATAAATTCAAATGCATTTTCTTGCACACGTAGTGGTCATAAAAATATAGATGCTTAATTTCTGTAACAAATTTTTCTGCCATGCGTAAGAATAGCAATAGCTTTGTCAGGCAGGCGATAAATTGATAGTGGGATAAAAATGTGTGGCTTTGTTTTTCTTAAAGTACTTATTTAATAAAAAATACTCTATATTATATTTTCTCCTACCTATACCAAGTAACAAAATGGTTTTAAATACAAACGTACCTTGGAGTTGGTCTGCGTAGCGACGCAGTGTAGGTGCACCGCTTTGGAGTTGAACCACTCGGTGGGCGGGAACTGAGCAGAGAAGGTGCTCATCGCTCGCGTCTGTTTGCTGCGGCCGCTTCGTCTGAATAAGCGGGACAGCAGGGACACTTTCTCTGAAAAATTAAAAAAATAATTTTAACGTTTTTCTCGAAAACTGTTTATCCATCATTCAAATAAATAAAATAACCTTATTTTTAGAGGAAAATGGGTAGCATCGTTGTATGCACAACTAAAAAATTGCCGTCGTATTTTCTCATACTAGAGAAGAAAGAGCGATAGATAGGCTTAAATTAGATCGACCATTGATTACAGGATATTGGTGATTAAATAACCATTATTTATTTAGTGTAAGTTAGTTAATCGGTACCTACTGTACAAGATCATTTGAAAAGTATGAAATTGAAACAGTCATATTGGTACTTGCCAGGTTTTGAACCCTTTTGCTCTAGAAGCGGGTCCTCAACCCCCGGGCCAACACGACAGTCTCCCAGTTTAGACTCCTGTAGAAAATCTAATCTCAAACGTTAGAAATGTATTGAATGATGCACTTTGAGTAATTAGAATACTGCTATGCTAAGATTTCCTGACAACTTGGTACATATTGCTTGAGAACTATGTTAGAAAATTAAGGTGATAATTATTAAAAAAGGTATCGAAACCACAAAGTGTTAAAATTCAATCAAAATAATGTTGAACTGTGATGACAACCCTACCTTCATTCATCAAAATATTTGCCATCCATGTGGAGGAACAACAAGCGAATTAAAGTTTTGCAAAATAAAAGTCCAACTTACTAGGCGACGCAGATTCGACGCTCGGTGGGTAATCGGTGGAAGACGAGCTGTCGGTAGTGTTGGCATTCTTGTGGTGCAAGCTCCTGGTGGATGCACAGCGCTGCAAGTACTTGCTGGAGGAGCCGAAGATCCGCAGCGAATTCCGCCGGTCTAGGGAACGAGGGGCGGGGAAGGAAGCACTCCGTCGCTTGTTCGGACGGCCGTACAGGATTTTGTCGTTTGGATTGCCTGGAATTGAGAAAGAGTGCGTTAATTTTTTTATTTATTTATTGATATGCCTTAAAAACTACCATTACAGGTCTTAATCTTGCGATGGTCAAGTGAGACACAAACATAAATTAAAGCACAAACTTTGTGTAACATAGTGTAATGTGGGGTTACATTGGTAACTAAAGCTTCACGATTATTGCCGCGATCGACTATCGAAATTGCAATTCGGCTAGGTTAATAGTAGATTAGTAGCCAAGGGCTGTAAGGGATCAATTGCAGCCCGAGATATTTAGGCGCGCGAGCGTAGCGAGGGCGCCTATAGTTCGAGGGTGCAATTGATGCTTACACCCGAGCTAACTACTCTGCTTTACATCTCGATTTTGAGGTAAGTATAAAAAAACCAGCATTACAAAAATAAAACATTTTATTAGTTAAAAGGCAAAATATTGTTAATTGCTGCTTCAGCTTCCATTTTCATTGAATCGGGAGTGCAGCTTATATCTTCATCACTTGCAGAATTCATGTTTTTCCCGCCTTTTTTCATCTTTGTTTTTTAATTATTTTTTTCAAGAACGAAATTGAGCTTCGCCGTTCGATATTTAAAATTGATGACTATTATACTCATACGAAGACAAGGCTGAATAGCGAAGCGACCTCTTTTTTTATTAGGCTGAATGCATGGTGTCCATTGCCAGTATGATGGTTAGATGTACGCGAACTTTTTGAAAGAGTGAAGAGTTTTTTTTTAATTACTTACCGCCCTAGGGCGTTTCTAGCTACATTAATACCCTAGAGCGCTAATTGGTTACCTACAAGCCCCATTTGGGGGTAATAAGGACCTACTTACCGAACATGAGAGATGTAAAAAATATTAATTTCGTCGGTTCGTCCTGACGATATGTGCAGACGACTTGGCAATGGCACATTGCTATTGCCAAGTCGTGGTTGTATCCAGGTCAAATAAGGCGATAAGTAGGGTAGCTGACAGGAACTAAAATCGTGTAGCTCAAGAGTGGTGTAACTGGCGCGCTTATGGAAAAACCTATGTCGTTCAGTGGCCGGCTTCAGTCCGTGAGACTGAAGAAAATACTTTCTTGGACTATCTTTTAATCCAATTATTCCAATAGGTCCAATACTATAAGATCCTAAGAAGGAGTCTTACAAAAATCTGCGAGTTGCAAAAAGAAATTCAGCAAACCAGCAATCCAGGAACAAAATGTTTTGTTAAAATAATCTAAGTTATGGGTTTCAAAATACTTTAGTTACACGTATTAATGCTATACTAAGTTTAGTCTGCAATGGGAATGTTTCACTACCCCATTTCAAATGGAAATCAATTCAGAGATATTTGTTTGTTTGTACTCAAAAACGGACTTAAATGTTTGAAACGTTGGTTTGTTAGCGTAATAAATGGTTTCTTAATGTTTGGTTGTTAAGTTTAGCTAATGGGCTGTGATACTAACATGATACGGCTTTGAAAACGACTGGCTTTTTGAAATATATGGTGTAGGTGCATGCTTTGGAATTTCAAATCATACTTGGGAATTTTAGATCGTTAGATAAGATTCCTAAAGTGTTCTACACTAATATTATATAGCTGGTGTGCGTTGATATATCAACAGTCAGTCAGTTAGTTTCCCATTTTATATACCTATACAGCAGATATATACAGATGTTTTGGGCTTAAAATATTAATTTGACAGAATTTTGTAAACGACACATTTATTAAAAGGACAGTTCTATTTCCAGATTCCCGGTGAAAGTCAAGACAAAACTGATTTCCAATTACGAACATTTGATTGCGAACTGTCAAACGTTAGACACGACACCGAAATGTCATTAAAAAGTGCAAAAGCTCATAATTCTCCGGATCGTGTGCGCGTACGCGTATTATGACGCACAAAGAACGCGCCGAACAGTTGCTCGCATAAATCAAGAGTGAACTTGACAGACGCGTGAGTGCGAAATGTGTGTAGCTTCAGCAAAACAGATGGCTGCGTGAACGGCTAAATAAAACTGTTTTCTGTTGTCGAATTTGGCTTTGATTATCTTGTAAAGCGTTGTATATTTTTCTGTCGAAAGTATTTTATTCATTTATTATTTTATGCTGTTGCGCAGATTTAATCCCAAACAAGGGCATTGAACCAGGCTTTAGAAAAAAAAGACGGGTTGCACTCCGGGAGTGCCGGCAGAAGTGAAAACTTGATTATAGCTGTCTACTATCCATCCGTCCTACGCTTTTTCGATCAGGTCACGTGTCCTGACGCGAGTTTAAGATTTTATACCCGTTACAGAAAAAGTGCTCAACGCCGCTAAAGAAGTTTTCACTTCAAAAAGAACTACGCGTGTACGGACTGCTAATTTAATCTGTTTAATATTTATGGTAGCAGGTAGCCATCAACTAGTAAGTAAGTAATTTTTGAAGTGAAAACTTCTTTAGCGGCGTTGAGCACTTTTTCTGTAACGGGTATAAAATCTTAAACTCGCGTCAGGACACGTGACCTGATCGAAAAAGCGTAGGACGGATGGATAGTAGACAGCTATAATCAAGTTTTCACTTCTGCCGGCACTCCCGGAGTGCAACCCGTCTTTTTTTGAAGTGAAAACTTCTTTAGCGGCGTTGAGCACTTTTTCTGTAATGGGTATAAAATCTTAAACTCGCGTCAGGACACGTGACCTGATCGAAAAAGCGTAGGACGGATGGATAGTAGACAGCTATAATCAAGTTTTCACTTCTGCCGGCACTCCCGGAGTGCAACCCGTCTTTTTTTTATAACCGGTGGCTAGCCTACCAAAAACAGTTAATTTATAAATATATCTTATTTTGTTATCTCTACATTTGAAAGTATCTTCAATACTCATCTTATAAACACACACACTTATATAAAAGTCGATGTATTCGAACCTTGTCTTACGTGTCTATGTGTGTGTAACGCTCTCTTTTACCCTAGATGGTAACTAGGGTTTTACGTAGGCGCGAACATGATTGATTGATAGCCTATTTACAAGTCTAAAGCTTTGGTCTAAATCGTGACATAAGTAATTATGAATTCCTAGATTTTGGAAAATACGCTAGATATTGAACTAAGCTACTAACTGTATTTTTTACCCGACTGCCGAAGGGCGTATGATTTAGGTTACTGCCCGCTCTTATAAGTCAAAGCGTCATGCTTTGATTACACAGCCTCGATGCTTGGCTATCCAATAAAAAAAAAACAATTCGGTAAAACAGTTCCTGCGATTAGCGCGTTCAAATCAACTCTTTACATTTGTATAGATTCCTCTTACATTCGACTTAAATTGTGGAGATACAACTTATCTAATTATAGAACTGTAATGCCGTTTATGTATTTTGACATGATCCTTGTACAAAGAGCAGAATCAGTAATTAATTCTGGTATTTAATTAAGTTTATATTTACCCAGTGATGGTACTTGGTGCAAGGCTGTAATCTTACTGTTTTATTAGTTTTTGTCAGCGTTGACGGTGATTTGTGATTGCTCTTTAGGATTGGTCCTACAAAAGGCGATAAATTGACAATTTTGCGGTGTACATTAATATCGATGAATTGTTTTTATTAGAAGCTTGAAAGTCTGGCCGTGACTTTAGACTTTGTTGTGGACTATGTTCGTTACCTAGAAGCTAACTGGGTTGTGGCTGGGGGTCTGATAGGCAGCAGTGGGATAAAAAACTGATATTAGGCTGTAGCCGAATAGGCTGAAAGACGATCCTAACATAATATTATTAATTAGTTCAGTTAGGATTTTAGGAAAGGCTGAGGTAATAGGGAAGATGCAAACATAGTATTTATTGAAAATTTATTAATAAAATGTTGAAAAAATGTAAATGAAGGGCCTCTGCAACTTTTTTTTTGCATAATGTTAATTTTTATCAATAAAATATGAATATAAAATTACATGAAATGAAACGTAATTTGAAACACCAATCAGCGTTAAGCGACTGGAATGACGTCACTGGCACGTTCCAAAACGTGCGAGGAATTCACTCGAAAATTAAAAAGAGGTTATAGTACGATTTTTAATTCGAGTCAGAAAAATGTGTTGATTTTCCAGTGTTGCAGGTTTTTAGTTCCAAATAAATAGTGATGTGATACAATCGAGTTTTTAAAATGAAATCTTAATCGAGATTTTTTAAATTCAATATCAAATTACCTTTGATTATATAAAAATATTACATGTAATTTACGGTTATTAAATAGAAGACATACACGGTAGGTAATTTAATGTTACATAAAACACTGTTATATTATTTGTTTTTGGTAAGGTCCAGATTTCTAAAATTGTTTTATTTAAGATGGTATGTATTCAATATTATATCAAAGCATGACTAAATGTCTGCGATTGCTACTTTATCGTCATCGTAGCAATAAGTGCATTAGAACAATCAGCGAGCGATTAGCAATCGATTCATACATAATACGATTTTTATTGACGTTATAAGCGATTAATCGCGCGATCACTGCGCAAATATTGCTGTTTTTTTTTTATTGGGACAATCCCACCACACTTTTCCCAACCACTGCAACTCCTGAAAGCCAGAATCAACAGTGGAGTCCGCCAGAAAAGTGCCGAAGCAATGAAGCTCGACGAGTCCCGGAGAAACGATTCAACTGTCTTGGATCCCGCAACGAAATTAATCAGAAAGAACTGCGGAGGAGTAAGAAAAATAAATATTTTCACTTCCCTCCATAACAAGCAGGAGACAGAAATATAGAAACTATAGCAAATATTGCTGATTGCTGTTTCATAGGTAATAGGAACTCTTTAGAGTAACTTTCGCGCTACTCCGTGTAATTCTTACCCTTTTTGGAACGCACCCCCGCAGTTAGTTGTCAAAGTAAACACGTACGTAGTACATTATAACTCAATGAAGTAACAGAAATAGTTTTGTAGGAATAAAATTAGCTTTAGAAAAGCAAAAGTCTTCTAATGACTCTTTAATTATGATTTAAGAAGGCATGCAATTTTCTTCGACTGTAGTACTTCATCTTTTGAACTTTTCTTAGTGTTGTTCACTAATGGTCTGTCTAATCAACTGAAATAACACACACATTCGATATGCTTGAAGCCTCTGTTTGCCATGATACAAGGTCCAGACAGGAGGTAAAGATTTCATAAATCCAGATTCATCAAATTTTTAAAATCAGGAGTTCAGCCACTAAAACTATCTGATGCAAAGTTTGTAACCCCGTCTAGTGTTGGAGATATCAACATGAGTCAACATGCTTTTTTGCATAAAAAAGCATTGCATACATGCTTTCATGCGGTATTATTATGACCACGATATGTTGATTGATAGTTTATTTTCAAATTTTAGCAATAAAAGTATCTGGAATGGCGAAAAATAATAAAAAGTTAGAAAAATTAGAGAAGAACAATACAACCAGAGATACGTGTGACTGCAGTGACGTCATCAGAACTATTGGTCCGTTTTCGCGCGGAACTTTAAACTGTCAACTAAAACCCGCTTTTTTTACAATAAATTACAACATTTTAACTTTTTAATATATTAGTGGTCTATTTTACATGGAATTCTTTAAAATCAAAACAAATATAAAAATATTGCATCTTCCCTATTCTTGGTTTTTTTTATTCAACTACTGTTTTGATAATAGAAGCATTTAACAAGACAAGAATAATTATGTAATTGTTGATTTTAAAGTCCTATTTCTTACTAAAACTCTGTGATTTAATTTGAGACGGGCAAGTAACACGACTTTGACTATTTTAGGAACACACTATTTCAATGCGCCTAAAGTCTTGACACTACAAGCAAGTTCACTACCCTTCCTAATCTGACAGTTATTTTCCTCAGCATCCGACGAAGCTAAACAAAGTCATCCTTACGATCAGCGTAATCTCCAAGATCGGCATCCAACTCCATTAAGATGCTCGGTCTAAACTTGTACCACATAATACGCAAATAGGACGGTATGTGATGAACAAGTTACATCCATGGTAACTTTGAAGTGAAAAGCGACTTTGTGGCAAAGCAGTAATGGCGGTTTTCGTACAGAAGTACAGTTTTGGAACTGTTGCAAATGTTGTTTTCTGTTTGTAATGTTGTTGTCACTCATGTTTATATTAATATATGACTTTTCGCAAGAAGAGTCCGTGCTTGACAGTAACATAAAAATCCAGCCTATTATTTACCAATAGGCAAAGGCTCTCATGCAGGGAAGGCACGAGGATTGAACACCACGCTTGCTCAGGCCGGGTTTGCTTACTAAAGTGGAACATTCTAATGAGTTGGGTACTCAACAACTTTCAACCCACAAAACTCACAATTTCATTTATGATAGGCCCTTCTATTATACATAATGAATGCCTTATCATTACGCTATTAAAACAAACCAAAAAATGGTTGTAAATTGCTAAAGGTTATAAGTACTACAGAACCTAGAATGTTGTCAACATCCTAAAATACACCGAAGTTGCTAAAGATATCTTCGCTTCTTAAAAAAACATTTCCTACACAGTGCAACCTGTGGCAGAAACATGTATCTCGTAACACTATGACATGTTGCAGTAACAATGTAGCCTAACTTTTGTTTGAATACCAGCTAACTAAAGTTTGAAATTTATTTGCGGTTGACCGTACGGATAATATTAGCACTTGCGTACCTTTACGCATGAATGCTCGAAACCGTAGTAATGCGATGATATTTAGATAAATTTAGCAGGAATGGGCGAATGTGCTTCGACCTCTTTGGTTTCCGCGGTTGGTATGCGAAATGGATGATTTAGATGTGCGAGAATGCTGGTTCGTTATAAATATTATAACCTATAACACTGTTGCGCTAGAAGTTGTTAGTTATCAATGATACTGAGATGTTGTGGATAACCGAAGATAAGACGGCTACAGACTCTTCGCATGGTGGCTGGTAATAGCTGGACGAGAGATGCCAAGAATCAAAGGCATGCTAGTGGAGTAGACAGGCTACTCCTACTTCTATACAGCAATGAACTTCTGAAAGCTGGTGGTGATGATAATGACGAACAATGCTAAGGTGTGAGAACTTAAATTCCTTACTAATCAATTTCTAATAGACCAATTAGACATTTAAGCTTAATACTTGTATTAGTTTAACTTATATTATCGCGTACTCAATTAAAAAGACACTTCTGCATAATAGGGAATAATCCTTTAAAACAAATATATAATAGTAATTTAGTAGATTATCATTATCTATTTTACAACCATTATCAATAGCAGCCCGTATCCTCTAATGTGAACGTAATTGGAACCATTTCTCTCCTTAGCACTCAAATGGTGGTAATTCTCTTAAGATAATACAAATTACGAGAAAGGTAACGCGTAAATTTTCACTTCGTGCCTTTTATATTTAGATTATCTAGATAAAGTGGAATTCTAAAAAGTGGCCGTAATCTGCATGCTGATTTCTTGAATGCTACTCCCGACCTGCCAGTCTGTTAGGCTAGATTGAAATCAAACATAACTGTACTAATTTTGTATACTTTTCTCAGAGAGTTATATGTATAATGTTATAGGTACACTTGCCTTTCATATTATAAATAGGTATGTCTAGTTATGATTATAAGGTTTTGCAACACTAGCAGTAGTATCACATGCGCCATGTGACCCTTCGAATACACAATTCACTCCTTTTTTCATGAACGCTGTGCTTTTGTCTTTACGGAAACCACGGTATTCACTAATTTCACGTTTTAGCGTTCTTGGGAGGAAGTTTCTATAGAGTAGTGATGTGTGAGACCAAACCTGCAAAGTCTAAGGATAGTAAAATGTGGCAGTAAAAAGTATGAAAACAATTCCTCGGAATAAAGCGCAAGTGTTATTTTCTTTACTCTAGTTCCTAAGTACGCACATAGTCCCTAGTTATCTATCTTGTCTAATGTTTCTCTTCAAGGAATCCGTAAAATTCTAACAAAAAGATTTATTGTAAGCGCCAGGACCACGCTAATAAATTATAGAACTTAATTATCACATAACTAGCAACATTATACCAACTCATAAATCTCTAGCACAACACAATATTTTCGTCAAATTTGATGACTCTCGGGAATTTCAGCTGAATTATAATGTAAACTAAAACAGTACTGAAGATGTTAAATTAACTATTAACTGTTTAACATGTTTTATAGATGACATTAAACACAGTATTAATGTTATAACTAAGCTTAACAAACTTGCAAATAAATGTGATGGTATTTTTGTTTTAAGTGTGACATGAAACAACGTGCATGGCAATGCGAAACTTTACTACTAGTGGGTAAACCAAAACAAAAGTAAAATTTTATGTTTATTTTGCAGCGTTAGTTTAACACTACCCTGAAAACGGAATAATTTACATTTCCTATTTAGCGATTCTAATTCCATAAGCTTAAGTGGGCAGTCTTAAGTTTGGGTCTCGCTGTTGCCTTCTGATACTGTTATATCCTTGTATGATATTAACTTACTGATGAACTTTGTAAAAGTTGTGGAATTGGTATTATCAATCAGTTAAAATCACATCAGTAAAATATCAAAGACTAGCCCTGCCAAGCTGATAGGCCGACTTTTGTGCTGTGTCATGAACTAAATAAAGCAAATGCAGAAAAAGAATTGCAAAGCACTCCACATGACGTGTGCACTCAGCTTTATGATATACCCCACGATCCTGCAATCTTCATCAGTATTCCAATAATAACTCTGGACGTCGTATCTCCTAAGTGCATTCTTATCTTTAACTAAAATACACGTCCTGCCAAAGAAAAGCAGTCACGAGCCGACGCCGATGGCCGACTACTATGTTGAGAGGAATGTACACATTTGCATGCCACAAAGTGTAGTGCCTATGTATTCTGGATGTACCCCATCTGCAGTATTATTGTTGCAGCTATTCCTCGAGCTGGTATATTTAAAACTCTATTGCCACCAGTTAAGGATGATTTTAGCTTTTTGGCGGCTGTAAATTATGTGAGGCTAGATTTAATTTAATGATAGGACTTTTATGTAAGCAAATTCCACTGGTTAGGTTAGGTTAGGCATGCGTGTTATTATTCCACACTTGATTTCAGATAACGATACTGTTTTCACTTATATCTTTGTATTTTTGTGTCGCGTATATTTTTAATCTGCTGCTATTTTGTGTCGTGTAATTGCTTCGGCTTTCATTTTTGCCGACACCATTGTTATTGCAGAACTAACCAAATTAAAAGTGAAAAAGTCATTGTTCAAATTGTTATCTGTTACGTAGCGTTTGTTTTTATTATTTTTTAAAACTATTGTTATTTTTACGTTTCTTTTTGATAGTAGGTACTTGTTTTGCCTCGAGGTTATTTCCGGGGAGAATCATGTACTTCCTTGAGATCAGAGTACATCATTTCCGCTTTAATATGTCACTAAAAATCAGTTTGCCACATCAATCAAAATTAAACACATAATTGCGTAGAGAAATGTCACAAGCACGAGACCTTCTCCATGTTAATTAGCCGTAATATCTTCCTTCCTTGATCTTAGGGAATCCTGCGCATGCCACGGTTACGGCATACGATTGGATCTTGAAGTGAGCTTTCACGATATGCATAATAGTTGAAGAGCTTAGGATTTTGTATGTCTAGTCATGTTTTACAGTATCACATTAACATAGTAATGGTGCTGACTCCCTTGTTTAAAAACTAAATTTAAGTTCAGTGCATCTTTATCTTTCCATTTCAATAAGAAAAAGGACTGAAGGTAAAATATTTAGCCCCGTCAAATTAAGACACTCCATTAAAAATATGGCCACTAAAAATTCGTCAATTTACTTTAGACGTTGGCTAATTTTGTGAACAAGGGAATCAGCGCCGTTGTCTCAATTTTATACTGTCATTAAGCATTAAGTAGTATAACCTGCTCCAGGTCAATAAACTTTTAATTCGGATCTCTTTTTTTCAATTTGGAACGATAATTTCCTCAAAAAACATCAGGCAATTTTCATACGTCATTAACGATCCAAAAAAAAGTAACTTGCGCGGCGCGCGTTTAAAAGGGTCGTCCATCTGGTTGTCCTTAAGAACCATACCCATCTGGGAATAGGTATTATGTCTGGTATGCTACCTCTCAACGTTAGTTGTCGGGATTTTGAATATATCTAGCTAAAGTTACGTCAAACTTTGATTGCGTGATGTAGAATGCCAATATTGTACTTCACATGTTGGTCAACAGATGTCACCACAGACCAATTTACCGCGCTCATTACATTCCTACTTTATGCCATAACGATATGTCTCAAAGCCCATAAAATTATCCAATCATAACAACATGACATACACAGTTGTCGCTTCTAGACTAAACTATTTCGGTTGCAATTCATAGCTGCCATTTTATTACTGTCGGCTTGGTTTTCATAACATCTGCGACTTGTTAATGGCGTCGATAACGCGAGCGGTATGCGTGTGCGCACCTCTGTGACTTAGCTTTAGTTTGATCCTTTGGGAGTGTTCGTTGTTATGAGTTATTGCTTGTTTAGCGATTGTTTTGGTATGTGTTTGTGATCATATGGGGACGGATCTATGGGAGTATTTATTCGGTTTCTTGGTATGAGGTTAATGATATTATGACAGTAAGGCAAAGTTAATCTGACTATGAGCTAGAAATCTGAGATATTTGTCTTCTAAACTCGGTAAAATAACCTATATGTCATACATTATTTAATTTCTTTTTGTTATCTACCCCTGCATTACATTTAATTATTACATTATGGTGTCTCATAACCAAATGTAGACAGATATAGGTTACGAATATGCGTTACGAGAAGAGTGGTTGTGCCTAGGAATTATTTCTTACAGTAACTATAAACCCAATCGAACCCAAAAATAAAGAAACGGATAATAATATAGTCTTTCACAAGACTAAGTAATTAAAAACTTAAAACTAATTTCCAAACAGCTCAAGTGAGGCATCAATCTTTTAAAACCATCAGTGAACTGGCGGGATGCATTCGAAACTCGAAACTCGAATGCATCCTTCCGATTCACTAATGAATACAAAAGTGTGGATATCAATAAATCTTGGTGGTGCAGCGATGCAGTCATCTGCATGCCAGACTCGACCTACATCGGCTCCAGTCACATCCGTATCATTAAAAATAAACCGGCATTCGTTAGGTATACATTCATTAATTATGAATGGATTGGCTCGTGTTACGATCGGTAGACTCGTCTAATAATGGAACTGATTGAACGGACATTTGATATATGCATAAATCAGCTGGCTGTTGTGATTTTAGATTTGGATTCAATGAATGGTTTTGGGTTTCGGGTATATGAATGTGAGATTTGTGTAATGCAAATATTATTATGCGAAAATTAGCTTCCGTTTATGGTAATTTATATCTGTGTCCGTAAAAAGGTGACTGACTGATTGGCTGACATTTAAACGCACACCTCAAACTACTGGAGTTAGGGCAGTGAATATTTGCATGCAGGCCCTTTTACACTTTAGGTGAGCACTGAGAAAGGATTTAAAAAAAAAACTAAAAAGCATTTTTAAAAAAAAGATAACCGACTTCAAAAACTATAGCTCAAAAATAACTATTTCCGAAGTCGGTGGCAACACAAATCGACCGGCAGAAGAGAAGCCACCGACTTCGGAAATAGTTATTTTTGAGCTATAGTTTTTGAAGTCGGTTATCTTTTTTTTAAAAATGCTTTTTAGTTTTTTTACTTTTTAGTTAGAGTCCAACATACAATCGTCTTTAAAAATCTACAACCCAAGAAAGCAAAACAGGGTCTATGCAGGCAACGTCACGGGATACCCATTAGTGTTTTATACTAAAACCTTCCCCAGAATGTAACGAACACTTTTCTGAAAACCGCATCAAAATCGGTTCAGCCAAACGCAAGATATTCGCGGACAAACATACATACATACATACATACAGGTCAAACAGAGAACCTACTTTTTTTTAAGTCGGTTAAAAATTCAACCCCGAAGGGATTAAAAGAGACGTAAAGTCGTATAAATACTGGTATTTAAACCTTTGAAGACACTTGAAGCCCGAAGCTGAACACAATAGAAAGACAGTAGCAGCGCGACATCCGGCTGTCACTTGGTCACCATTTGTGAACCTTCCTCGGTATTAAGTCACATGTACAATAAACTATTACTTTTTAAAATTTCCTAAATTCATTTTCAAATTAAACTTTTTAAAGCAAACAAATACGATTCTTTATATTTAATGTATTGTGCACGAATTTTAGAATATTTATTACCCCTCCCACTTCTGATACACTTCTTTGACCATCTCCTCTTTTTTGATTACAAGGGCCTGTGTCTGCCTTCCTTTGACTTCCGTGAACAAGAATGAATGGCACTCTAAAGCATTATGGCGCTCAACGGCTTCTATTCAGAATTGAAATAAAAATGGGTTAGTTGGGTACCTCGGATATGTGTCAATAGGAAATGGTAGTATTTTTAGCCGTAGTATCAATAAATCGCTATGACTTTAATGGGCATTGTAGACTTGATTCGGCCAAACATTTACATTAAAAGAATTCCACACAGTGCAATATTATGATACTCCCTTTAACAATAATATGTCATTTTTTTGCTGGAAAATATCTGTATGGCAATATATTTTTCGTGGCTAAATTAGTATGTGAATTTAAATGGCAGATAGTCATTCGGATGTTCAGTTTATTACACTTTAAAAGAAACAGTAATACGACACACTTTGGAACCCTGATAAAAAAATCTAGAGTCAGCTCAAAAAACGTGTTGAAATTAACTCCTTTCTGAGATAGTTTACACCTAAGATTACTATGTAAATATAGGCACCTAATTTAGTTCACATTCCTACTATTGCCAAATATTTTAATCTGATGGTTGCCACAGAATTAGAACATAATTTATTCAACAAAAAGAAGTGCTCTAATAAACTTTCATTACAGATTCAATTACTCTCATTATTTACCTTTTGAAATAGTTTATAGGTGTACCAGGAACTGATGACAAAAATGGAAAATAAAATATGATGATTACAACACCGGGGAAAACGGATTAAAAGGTTTTGATGCTTGTATTTTCCCCTAAAAATTTATTACACTTATTGTTTATTAACAATACTAGCAGTATTATAAAGAGGAAAGATTTGTATGTATTTTTGTTTGTTACTTTTTCATGCAAAAACTACGCACTTGACCGGTTTTTTAGGTGAATGTGAGTGACCAAAATTAAAATAGGTTTTAAACTTTGAACGATCAGCCGAGAGCCGGCTGTCGGGCTGCTATTGTCTTTCTATTGTGTCTCAAATTACGTATGTTTGAAGGTTTCATAAAAAGTGAGATATCTGAATTATATAAAATGATTCAACCCATTCACTATAAAATAATTTATTTACACGATAAAGATGAAGAAAATTATGTATTGGTTTGTGATTAGTTTCCCAATTTGGTTAGGGCTTGCAAGTTTGAACGGCTTCTCCTTTGAAAGGCTTCTGCCTTCTTTATCTACCTTCTGCAATAATTCGTCGTATAGTACTAGTACACACCCCTGTAATAAGCCAAATTTATATGTTACGTAATATATGTACATATGTTAATCTCATATAAATGGATATGAAACAAAGTATCAACATTGGCGAGTCATACTAACCAGTCAACAAGAGCACGCGGTCTAAAATTGAAAATTGCGTGTAAGCTACTCCTTCTTCTCTACAGATCTATCGGTACACTTTATAAACAGTGCTTCTGGATTGTGACCGCAGTGGTTTCTTAGTCATATTTTCACTTTTTACTAAAGATTTCTTGAAAATAACAAATGTAAACAAACAAACGTAATGTCACTTGACAGATGACATGACAAGTATACCATATAAAAATCATTATTTGTTTTACTTTTAATTTGTCATCAGTTCCTGGTACACCTATAGTAACCACTTAACGAAGTTTCTGAACAATGGTTTGTGTTAAACTACAAAAAATATAGTTGGGAAATGTTGTTGAAGATTTCCCTAAGATTAAGTCACGTAATATGTTGTAATTACTAATTTATTGGCCATTTTATGAGTTTTCATATTTCTTTTTTAATTAAATGATTAACTAAATGATTTATTAATTTGTTGTACTTTTTGCTTTTAGTTTGGATGGTGAATATTTGCATTACCGGAAATAGTTTTTAATTTTACTCTAGATAGTTTTTAATAGTTATATAACATTAAATTCTAAATAATATTTAGTTACAAAAGTTTAAAACAGTGCAAAGGAGACAATTTTTTTTGTTCGGGGATTAGGCCCACCACAAATTGTGGCATTTATTAATGAAATGCACGTTAGTTTATTCCTTATAATCTCTAGATTACAGTGGCAATATTAGCAAAGCTCTAAGTAACCGGAATACTGGGAAATACGACAGTCAAAACATGACTCTCATAATGACCTAAAATCTCACAAGAGCGATTATTTAATGAGTGAATAGGTTTCCTAGGTATTTTATGTTAGAATAGTGCACTTTCAATAATAATATAGGTGTAAATGACATAAAAACCTGGCTTTGGTGTGATTTTTTTTCGATTATTCTTTTACTGTGGACGCCAATGCTTTTATAAGTAAAGTTGTTGCACATTTCGTTGAAATCGAGCTGTACAATTGTTACAACAGCTTTATATATTATGCACTGTATCTCCAGAAGCCATTTTTCTAACATCTATTGAATAAAAATACGAAAAGAACAGAAGAAGCACTTATCTGACTATCTAGAAAACTGTTGGAAACTATTAGGCTAAGTTTACATGACCGCGAGAAGCCGCGCGTCGCCGCGTGGTTGAGGCCCTGCCCAGGAAGGCGAATTCGCCGCGATTCGACTCGCGCGAATTCACTCGCGGGTAGGCAAGATACTAGGCACCAATACATCGCGTCCACAAGCATCGCGCGTAATGCGCGCGAGTCGAGATACTAGGGCCGCCTTGTTGCGTCCAGATTTCGCGCGAATTTCAGAGCGAGTGCACGTATAAAAGAGAAAGAGAAGGAAATACGACTCGCGCGTACGTACGCTATATACGCGTAGACTCTGGACGCAACACTCGCGCGTGTTACGCGCGAGAGAATCGCGGCGAATTCGCCCTCCTGGACAGGGTCTGAGGCGTTCGCATGATGATGTGCATACCAGTCCGGATGTCAGTGTTGCTTGAGGAGGGGGCAATTTGTCTTATGGATTTTATACCGAAGGCTGAGTCGTCGCAGAAAATGACAAAGACAATAAAAAAGCTTTCTTGCATCCTATTTTAAATGAAAGACTTTCACTTAAAGTAGGATGCAAGAATGCTTTTTAACGAACGTAGAACGCGCGGTAATGTCTACGATAATTGCTGCTTACTTTGGTCTTGTACCGCGCGGTTAGTGGTACAGAGCGGTTTCGCGCGGTCGTATGAACTTAGCTTAATAATGAAGTCTGTCAGTGTCAAACTGATTGAAACTGTACCACAGAGCATCTACAACGGAATGTTAATTAGGTACGTTTCGTTTCACTTAATATATTTAAATTCACGTTGAAATAAATGTAAAAACGCTCCTCAACATGCATTTTTCCGTAATAGTTTTTTACTATTATTTCATTATTCCCGTTAGATATCTATATAATTTTTAGTGGGTTAGTTATAATAAGGTGATAACTTGTTTCATGCGTAAAATTATTAATAAACGTAACCGTTTAATAGTGGGACCAAAAAAAATTGTCTCCTTTAAGCAGTTTATTCCATGTCAGACAGAGTAGACGGCAAATAACGAGAATGCATATCAGAAAACGGTGAAATAACTGTGTTAACGAAGGACATAATTATTTGCATATTTAGAGCCTTTAATACCAGTAGCAATAATCTGTGTACCGTTGCAATTTTATTGGGTTTTAAGCATGTTTTAAGTTAAACTTAATATCACATTAACGACGTCCCGAAGCTGTGGAACACTTCGGGACGGTACTTAAATTGTAAAACAAAGTAATGTAATCGTTTTCAAATTTAAATATTCAGTTGATGTTATGTTTAGTTGGAATTTGTTAATTTTGGTTGTTTTCTACGACTTGTGCGTTTAATGAGTACCGGGTATTTGTAAGTAGCAGTAGTTTGAAATCAACTATGTCTTTTATGTTGATATACGCTATTGTTTTTTTATTTGAATTCTAATGTTTTAATGATAGTCGTGATTGCGATGTTTTTAAATTAATCTTAATAATAATGTTATAACATTTCTACGCCGGAAACGGTAGTATATATGATAACAATTGCTGTATAACATTATAACACCATATACTAAGAAATAAATTGTATTCTATTCTATTCTACGCGTCCGTTCAGCTTGCTGCGTCTGTGCAGCTTTCGTACAAAATGTTTGTTTTCTATTCACATAAGCTGAATCGAGCTGAATAAAAATGCTAAATAAACACCGACGCCGTAAGGTGTGAAGTCTTGCAGATGTGATGCCATTTCAATCACAAATCCGTACTTCCGTACCAATATTATAAATACGAAAGTAACTCTGTCTATCTGTCTCTCTGTCTCTTCTTCACGCCTAAATCACTGAACCGATTTGAATGAAATTTGGTACAGATATAGTCTGGCATCCGAGAAAGGACATAGGATAGTTTTAATCCCGGAAATCCCCCGGGAACGGGAACTATTAATCACGCGGATGAAGTCGCGGGCAAGAGCTAGTATGATAATAAGTTTCTCTTGTATGTACTCTTTAAGCAATAATACTTCGTAATAGATATGATATAAAATTATAAATGTAAACCTATTTTAAGAAAAATACGTTTATGAAACACTACAGGCATTTCCAGTCAAGAGTAATCTAACATGTCTTAAGTTAAGCTTAAAAGTAGATAAGACAATAAATAAAATGCCACCATATTATTTTCTAACAAAATCAAGCCCCAAAAACGGCAATAAGACGGTTGAATGAACTGCAAAAAATTCCGTATGTTTATCATGAGAAAATGCAGCGAGTTCAGATGACACGTCATGCAGAAGGAATTTAGCCGTTCGATGTTCTGTGTCGAATTTAGATAATTCTGTGGTATTCGTAAAACTATATGTTGTTTTATGTGTGTTAGGTTTGGTCGGGTCCCGTTGGATGCGTGGAGTCGGACCGATAAATGTGGAATTTTTCGAGGGAGGTCTTTGCCCAGCTGTGGAAGTCTTTCAGCTGCTGATGATGATGAGGATGTTGCGAAATGTGTATAATAGTTACCGTGACCCTGGATCATAAAGGGCAATCGAAGGAACATGAGTGGGTTTTAGTCAGTAAAAGTCTGACACGCCCTCCCGCCGCACCCAGGACGGGATCAGTCATTAGATGATTTCCCACTCACAAAAAAAAATGATGATGAGGATATATTAGGTTAACTTCTGCTCACGATTTTGACCGTAAAAGTCAAGTGTGAAACTTATCACATAGCACTCGACAACAATGAAGCTTTCTATCAGTGAATTTTGGAATTTGTTATAACCTCGATTCTCGTTTGTTATAATGTCTTGCTAAACTCACACTACTGAATGCTGTTAGAATTTAGTTTATTTTAAATAGAGAAACATAATTATGAAAATCTTGACAGTAACCAGTATTATAAGACACCAGCTTTCGCCCCAGGCTTTGCCCTATTTTATCCCTTTAGGCCAGAATTTCCAAAAATCTTAGGGTCAACTCACACTGAAAAAGCGGCGAAGGGCAGCGAAGAGCGGAGTCCCGCGCTCCGTTTATAAAATTCGCCGGAATTCCCGCGGCGTCGCGGGCATCCGAGCGACTCGTTCGAGTTTCTCATGCGATAGTAAGTATTATAGTTATAAAAATAAAGTTAAAACTCATGCATGATGACACTGAAACTGCGTTCCGCTTCGCTACCCTTCGCTGCTCTTTCGGTGTGAGTTGACCCTTAGTGGTTAGCTACTCTTTACAAAGAACAACTCTGCAAGTATCATGTCTCTAGGAACATACCAATTTATATATTTTGTAGCTCTAGCTATGTATCAAGTTTATCTTGTGCAATATTCGAAAGCTCGTATATCGCGGAATTAGATTAAGTAGGTAGATACTGTTACTTTTCGCCTACGATGGTCATCTTGCAACTTTTTCTTATAATTTACAGCTGTGTGGGATGTTATCATATTTCTTTTAACATATTTTTCGGAAATGTCGGATTAATATGACTTTATGTGACAAATAGATTAATCATAACCTTTTATTATTTTTGTACAAAACACTTTTTTCAACGACTCAAGAAGTTACTAAACTCTTATATAAAACTACGGGTGGCGGATGTTTACTTTTGAGAAATTTCTAATGAAAGAAAATACTACCCATATTACTAATACCTACCAATATTTTTCTGACCTGGTAATCAAATTGAGGTCCCACTCTCAGTAGTCGCTCTTTCGATCTTAGCCGATACAACATGAGTTTAGAAATATACCTAACATGTTTAAGTACACATGTGAGCGAATAAATAAATTAGTAAAACCATGTTCCTCCTTTTAATACGATTGATTAAAATTGGAATGCATAACAGGATACGTAGTGCGACGAAACGCATTAGGGAGAGATTCCAATTTATTGCCCGCGCATTTTTTGACGCCATATTTCTTTTAGTGGCGCGGTAATTAGTAGGACCGTTCCAATTTTGAATGTCGAAGTCTTTTATTTTATTGGTTGGGTGTCATTTGTTTTTTTTAATGCTTTGATAATTCAGTTATGCCTGTTAGAAGTGCTATGTTGACTAAGTATATCGATTTTTCTTCGAAATATCATTCCAACACACAGTTGAAATTGTTTTTCGCAGTGCTATAAACATTATTGCAATTAAAATTAGGTGGAAACCTAAAAATACTGCACACGGATATGCAATAACATTTAATTATCCAAATAAATACGCATTAAAGAAAGGAAATAGCAGGCCCGATCAAAAACTATAGCACGCGTGTTTCCTGATTTACGAAACTATTATAAAACAAAATGTCGGTATCAATTAGTGTCAGATTTACAAACATTATTTACAGTTAATTGTTAATTTTTTAAGCGACATTCTACCTTAATGCGAAGTAATAAATGTCAGAACTAGTTTTATGGGTTGTTGTGTAATATTGTGGTATTCTTGGGTGTAATAATGGGATGTGAATATTAAGATCTATGAAGGAGGGAATCGGATTACAGTGTTCCTGCGCTTTGATCTCGATATTGTTTCCTAACAATACAAAGGTGCTACCTACACATCGTACTTACTATATTAGTTTCCGTTTTTGATATTAAAGTAGTACATGTATGCCTACACACTTGGTGCATAGTATAAAACAAAGTCGCTTCCGTTGTTTGTCTCTATGTATGCTCAGATCTTTAAAAGTACGCAACGGATTTTGATGCGGTTTTTTTTTTAATTGATAGAGTGCTTTAAGACTTGTTACACCCGTGCTAAGCTGGCGTATACTATTATGTGTATCTTTATATTTTCATTTCATAAAATAATTTGTGTGAAATAAAATTGTCACTTTATTTTTTCACCTTAAAAGTTTAAATACAAGTGACACAAATATAAAATAATTAAAAATGGTTTACTAATAAAATAGGTCACAATCACAAGGCAACATTAAGAACTTCGTGGACAGCCAAGCAATCAGAGGCATATGTTCAGCAGTGGACCGAAACATGTTGAGAAGAAAGAGAAAGAAGAAGAAGAATCACAAGGCAATTTAAACTATTTTAAGGGTTTTAGGTTTTCTGTAATCCAGTCGTGTAGCAAATCCGTTTAATGAGATGACATATAACATTAACATCTTTATAATTGCGTAAATCACGATAATTATAATAGCAAAAAAAAAACATTTTAAATAGTTACCTACCAATAAAATATTCACTTTTAATGACCCAGTTAGCCTATTAATCGCCAAACGAGTTCCATTTTTGGGCGTATTAAATTTTTTATGTGTTATATTTATACAAATGGAAAAACTAAAATTTTGCCCAAAAACGGACTAAAAATATGCAAAACATGACATTTCCAGTCTTATTTCGCAAACTTATTAATGTCTGTGTGAATTTTATTGTTTTTGCCCAGACTTCATACTTCCTGGAGATTGATGGGCGTTTGCGGTTTTTAGAAAAATATCTTTATTTGGCCCTGGTGACGTAAGTATGATGGTTGGTTGTGTCATTGTTGTGCTCAATGATGTTATAAGTAAAAAAGTGTAGATAGGTTATATGCAGTCAAAAAGAGGGACATTAAAAGTTTGCCTTTATCTCTTTTTCACTCGCACTACTTCAATCATGTCATCCTACTTTGACGTGTAATGTATGTGTGCGTTAGTGTGCCGTTTTTGAAGATAGAATTTCGTTTGGGTAACCTATCTACACCTTTTTACTTAAAATATCATTGGTTGTGCTGCTGATGAAGTTTAGTTTTTACGAAACTTGAGTTTCTTTCCCGAATATTATCATTTTATAATTAGAGAAAGACTTCGATGTAGTGTGCTAAGATAAATAGACGATGAAAGTGGTTCAACCAAGCAATATTACTGTCACCATAACAGACTGTGGACGAACAAAACTAAAATAGTAAGAAATAAAAAAGCGAAAAGAAAAGCTACGCCAAAGTACGAGTAAGCAATGTATCTTTTTTTACCTTTTTTTTTGTGTCAGACTTAACTTCTATTTGAGGAATTCTTTATGTTTGTAATGGAACATACGAACACAAAGTTTACATAAACTAATAATAAGTAGTAATGATACAAGCATGCGTAACAGATTTAATCAATAATTTTAAATCCTTCGAATAAATTGCACAAAAAAGTATCAGTTTATGATTTTTCTTTAGATGCCCGTGCAAGGTAAATACTATGCTCTAGTCATTATTTAAGTTTCAATTCCATATCTAAATCCATTATCACGAAAACATATTTCGTCAACTCATCCAAAGAACAAGGAACCAAATTACGCAAAGGAAACACCGTATTATCTCAAACGCCGTTTTAATCTATCTAAAATTAGCTTGTCGTGGAGAATCATCAATTTGTTTGACAATCTTTGTTTTTTCTCATAAAAAATCGTCAATCAACACTTTAAGTACACAATTTAGATACTTCATAGTAACGTAGAGCGGTGATGTGTGAAATTGGTTGTCGTCCTTGGCTGGCTTATTACAGAACCTTTAGTTTACACCGCCGAAATATGCGGCAATGAATTGTGGAAATGGCAAATTGTCGGCTGGAGATTCGTTCACAAAAAATGTTGCTTAAATTTTATTTTATGGCCGTTTATTGTGTTTGAGCTGGGAATTTGATGTTTTAATGTACTTTTTAAGAACTTTGATTGCTGCCAAAATGAACCTTTGTACTTAGAACAAATATACAGTTGCATTAATTAAATGATGCGAAAAGCATGTAGGTTAATGACTAGGGTGCTCTTTTGATTAGAGTTTTATGTGTAGGTCCAGTAAAAGGAGGTGTTTCTTTTTCCCTACAACTTTGGCCCAGGCATGTACCTCAAAAAAAAAAGTATCAAATTACGTGAAAAAAATCGTAGAATCTGATAAAAAAAATATTGGATTTATTTGCGCATTTGTACCACCTGAAATAATGTCGATCGAAGATGTTAAAAACTTGCAACCCAACAATTTCAGTCTGGCAATGTCATGATTTACTCCTTCGATAATGCGTTTTGTTGCTTCATTGTATTAACCTAAAAATGTATTATTAAGGATTTTTTCTGTGTTACAGATAGTATTTTTTTCTAGTTACATTTGTCGTGAATTATTATAGAAAAAAACATTTCCAAAAATACTTTTATTTCACAATTCATATCATTTTTTGCGTTTGGTTATCTACCGGACAAAAAGACAGAGCTCCAAATCAGGGCCGATAGTTTTATTCTGCTGTCAGTTGTCATTCAAACAAACAAAAAACAACAGATTAACAGCTGTCAACCGCTCTCATGAACGTTTCTTTTTACGCAGTAACGACGCGATGCAGCTTTTTTTCATATTATTTTATTTCTAAATCTACGTGATATTAAAGGATTTTAAATACTGCTAAAAACACAAATTATTGGGAGGAATTTTATTAGTAATTTGTACCTCGGTACAGGTTTGGGCCAGAAAAGAAACACCTCCTTTGTGGATTTTTCTCAGTTTGTCAGTCTCACTCTCCAGGCAACGCAAGCAGATACTATCAGTATTGAGATATGTGATTTGCGACGGAGGATAAAAAATTACAAATAGTCTTCATATTAGTTCCTTATTCGATAAATTCTATTAATAGAAAATTGAAAACTTTTTAGGTATTATTATAAAATTTACTATGTGAAATATCATTCGCTGCTCTTCGAGACATAGAATGTGTTATGTATGAAGAATCCACTGAGAGAGGATTTTTGGAAGTTCGTCCCAAAAGAGATGGAAGTTCAACGCCGCAGGCAAAGCTAGTTTTATTTAACGTGATTGAGGCATACACAGGAAGCAGTGTTTTACGTGTAATAGTTTATTCTTTCAATTTATTCACCTAATCAGAATGGACATATGATTGACACTTCCTCAAATGCTTGCTACCAGCTTTTGGCATACTACCGTCTGCAATTTGTACGCTAGATTAACTAACCAATGAGACACTCCAATACACTGATATATTAATCCGAATACAACAATTTAATCTGTACTTTATGTGGTCACAAAATAAGGTTGATTTTCATTAAATTGGTAGAGCACATGCAAGAAGTGACCAGTCATTGCCGCAAATTATAAAATAATAATGTTATTTTTGATTTCGTTTCACTTTCCTACTTTGGTATACATTTGTTCGTGTTTAGGTCAACGGAAGTTTGTTGTAAATTCTTTCTCAGAAATGTTGCTCTTAAGGTACTTGCACACGAGCGATAATTATAACCGGGTGATATATGGGTAGAAAGGACAAAATAACTATGTTGATGAAAATTATTATCTTGGATTCAATTTTTGACTATGATACGACAACCGCGTATTGTTAAATGTTTTATTTTTTAAATCCCGATTCATTCATTACAAAAAATCGTTTAAACTCTTCCTTCTTCTCTTCCTTGTTGTTTGTTCTAAATAGGTAATGATTTTCTTAATCCATACTAATATTATAAATGCGAAAGTAACTCTGTCTGTCTGTCTTTCTGTCTGTCTGTCTGTCTGTCTGTCTCTTCTTCACGCCTAAACCACTGAACCGAATTGAATGAAATTTGGTACAGATATAGTCTGGGACCCGAGAAAGGACATAGGATAGTTTTCATCCCGGAAATCCCCCGGGAACGGGAACTGTTCTACGCAGACGAAGTCGCGGGCAAAAGCTAGTCATATAATATGTTAGATTCATGTATAAAAAGACAGTTAATTAATCGCACTAAACAATCTAATCCATACTAGTCCATACTAATATTATATTATTAATATTATAAATGCGAAAGTAACTCTGTCTGTCTTTTTGTCTGTCTGTTTGTCTCTTCTTCACGCCTAAACCACTGAACCGATTTGAATGAAATTTGGTACAGATATATTCTGGGACCCGAGAAAGGACATAGAATAGTTTTCATCCCGGAAATCCCTCGAGAACGGGAACTATTATTCCATGCGGACGAAATCGCGGGCACTAGTAGGTATAATATATATTATTTGTGAGATACATTGTGTTTTTTTAATAGAATAAATAGCTTTTGACAGTAAGTAGAAGGAGTTGCAAGACTGGCGGCTTTTCACAAGTGTTTGACACGTGCGTTTGTGGCATTGTTATTTACTTTTCCTAGTTTTTAACCGACTTCAAAAAGGAGGAGGTTCTCAATAGTTCTAACGTATGCCATTATTTATAACCACAATAAATATTTCTCTTTCACCCCAGTGATTATATATATTTTATATTATTTATATTATTATTCCTTCCGGTGTAGCTTGTACCTTTAGACAAGATTTTTGCAGATAACGATGACAAATAATTTCGCAGATGCATTTGATAGCTGTCGAGTGATTTGTGCATTCAGTGGTTGATGAAAAAGGTGCTACAATTCATTTATAAGGAGTGAAATTTTGAGTAAATGTCAGCCGAATTTGGTTATTTAGCGTGAGAAATGATATCCTGTGAAATCTTGTTAGGTAATTAATTAATTCGAACGATTGTGTATAAGAAAGATGTGGGCAGCGGATGGATGCGGGTTGCCCAAGACCAGAATGGCGACTCTTTGGTAGTCCTACATTCAGTGGACGGCAATAGGCTAATATGATTATAATGATGAGTCAGTGTTTCCTTTAAAAGCCAGTACTTGAAACTCACTTTATTTAAGCTCAATCTCTGTAGCCTTTTCTCAATTTTGTTGCGGTCGGCTTCCAGCCTAACCGCATTCATTTACGGTTTGACGGGCCTGTTGGTCTAGTGGTCAGTGACCCTGACTACTAAGCCAGAGGTCGTGGGTTCGATTCCCACCCAGGACAAACTTTGTGTGATGAGCATAACTGTGTGTTCTGTGTCTGGGTGTTATTTATCTATAATATGTGTAAATATTTAAAAATTATATAAGTATGTATATCAATTGTCTGATTACCATAACACAAGCTCTGCTTAGCTTGGGATCAGATGGCCGTGTGTAAGATGTCTCAGGATATTTATTTATTTATTTAGGTATCAGGACTTTAAGTGAAGCGACTGCGTATCAGACCTCTACATTCCAGTTAGTGGGCGACATCCCTTGGTTAGACAAGAGTGGCAATCGTACTTGCTTGGATTAGAACCCACAAACTCTTACACGAGAAATGGTGCCTTAACCACTAGGCCATCACGACATTTACTTTATCTAAGTTCACCAACAAACGAAAAAGACTAGGGTAATGACTCACAATTTATGTTTCTATTAAATCAGGCTTTTCGGTTTACATAAAAGGCTGAAAATTTTCCAAATAACTAAATTTAAATAGCAACAACTATTTAAATTAAGTTATTTGGACATTTTCCACAATTCAACTACTTAAAAATACTCTTTATGATGACTAAAGCGCCACCACATCCCTCAGGAAAAAAAACTAGACTTATCTGCGATGTAGGTCATCTAAATGTCAACAAGCTCAGTCGGTTAGTCATTTAGGCTTTATACGGTCTGAGCACTAACGAAATAAATAAAATTGGATTCAGAAGGTCCATAACATTTTATTCTGTAATGACAAAGTAAACTGTGTTGGAGAAAAAAAAAGATAATCTATTGTAATGTCGTATTTCATTTTATTAAGGAATATATCTGTTTGTATCCGAGGTGCCCAAGATACAGGCCTAGCTTAGTTTAGGACCAACGAAAATATCTATACTTGTAACAGCGTATTTGGCAAATAAACGATTTGTATTTGTATTTAGCTTCTCTACGACAAGAGCTCTCAGTCTAATACTAGCTCGTATTTCTAGTCTTCAATTTCAAGTTAAATAAATACCCGACTTATGCTCAGAAACATTATCGAAAATTCAAAATTCAAGGCATTTATTAAATCACTAGCGGTCCCCCGTGGTTTCACCTGCATCTTTAGTAACTACTCTGCTCCAGTAGGTCATGATATTAGAATTTCAAAATCGGTACAGTAGTTCAGAGAATCACTATAAAAAGCAATAAGCTTAAAGGTGTTTCTTTCAAAGTCCATAATGTGTATGTCTTTGAATGTTTATAACTACTGTTTTTGAACAGTAGTTATAGACATTTAAAGACATACATGATTTGTCATGTGAGGACCTTATGGTTATCTCTCACGGGAGCAGTCATTGGATGATTTCCCACTCACCAAAAAAAAAAAAATGGTTCTCTCTTGAAAAAAGAAGAACACAGGATAGTTGGACCTTCTATTACCCACCTTTTTACTGGCTCTAGGTGGGGCTCTTATCGTGTGCTGTGGTATGAATCTGCTAGCTCCACGGACGTTTTGTGGAAAAAAACCGACGTAAAAAGCTCCAACGTATTCACAGATGGCCTTTGAGGATAATTCTTTAGCGGCCATGTATAATTATGAAGAACTACCAATCCCCTACGGTTTCACTCGCGTGAGCTTAACGCGAGTGAAAGTACACACGACAACAATTTATCGTTACGATTCGACTGCGCAGTTGGTTTGTGCAGTTTATCAAACGCCCATAGAGTGTCTACATGACTATAGCACAGTTTTACGATTAAATTGTGACTATAGTATCTGCGTAGATCTTCGTACACACTTTCGATAAAACTGCACAAACGAACTGCGCAGTTAAATCGTAGCGATAAATCGTTGTCGTGAGTTCCGAGCTTTAGGTTACTGCACTAATCCAGTGGGTCATAGCGTGATGTTATGTAGCTTATGTGTTATTCGGATGTATAAGCTATACATATTGTAAAGTTTCATCAAAACCCGTACTGTAGTTTTTGCGTGAAAGAGTAACAAACAATCATCCATTCTTTTTCATAAACTGCTTAACTAGCGACCCGCCCCAGTTTTGCACGGGTTTTACAAATCTTTGTAAATCCCGGAGTTTCTTTACTAGAATATGCACGTATTATATTTAACATTAAATAATTCCCTTGATTTACTCTAGGTATCTAATTAATCCGAAAATCCGTATTTGGCTGTTAGACTAGTTTATATAAGTTTATTTGTAATAAATTGTTAAAAGCTGTAGATTTTGTGAATAAATAAATAAACAAATTAAAAGAAACTCCACAAATCAAACACAAATCCGCATACGGTCGGTAAAAAACGGCTCTGTTTTATACTATGTAGTGTAGTATATGCCTGCATATATCTGCTAAAAGTACATTGGTTAATGAACTTTTCAACTACCAATTGACAGCCGGCTGTCGGGCTGCTATAATCGTTCTATTGTGTCTCGAATCACGTGTGTTCGAAGGTTAAAAGTGAAAAACATCAAGTTTTATTACTCAAATCTTTGTTTACCTAGAAAAGATCTACCTAAGGCTAAGAACTCACGGAGCGATTTTGAACCGTGCCCGCCGCGGTGGCGGAACTGCGGTTTTATTTCCAAACTCACGAGACCGATTATTTGCGCGGTTACACAGCCGTCGCGGTTGAGATTATCGCCCGCAAACGTGGCGGGCGATGATCGCAAGACATCCATGGACACACATCAGAAGCCGCCTCTGCGCCACTGCGATCGCCCGCCAATCGACCGCAGAGCGCGCGAGTGCAAACCGCCGCGGCTGCGGGACCGCCGGTAGAAGATGACCGCGGCGGTGCAGCGGGGCCCGCAAACAATCGCACACGCCGCGGGCGTAAAACGCGTCGTGAAATGTGCTTTTATTTTTTACATAAATATCTGTATTCTGCAAAGACTGCGGGCCCGCAACCGCGGCGGGCGCGGGTGAAAACCGCTTCGTGAGTCCTTAGCCTAACTAAAACCTGTTTACAACTATTCAACAAAATAAACAAAGTTGTAAACGACAACACAACATGTTTGTTTTCACAAATAATTTGTAGGTTCAAGACATGTTTATATTAATAAGGAAGTACTCAGTAATTTACAATTTCATAGCCGACTATGTTACGGTTTTAATGCCTGCTATTAAAACTTGTGCGTGTAATTAAATTATCTCTTTTATCTGGTAGCCTAGCAGTTTACTTCAGATGAAGTTGATGAGGAAATTTTAACATAGTTTTATTGTTATTAATTCTTCTTAGCTGGAAACTTTGTTTAAAAAAAGAAGCTGAATAGAAGCACTTCTATTTATTTCTTCTATAAAATTTATATGATGATAAAACTACTCGTACGAAGGAGGGACGGGTTGCTATTGTAAAATATACAGGTAATCCATCCATGCATTTTGTCGGCATTGGTAAGTAACTAAGCAGAATCTACCTTGTATACAAAAAAAAAAAAAAATAGGCGATGAAATTAATGCAGTTGCTATTAATTGCCTGATAAAGGGATAAATCTATACTATTAACTATAGACAGTGGCTATGGCTCAGAGAAACATATTTTTCGTTCACACGTTTCAATTAATCCAATTAATTTTATTTTTCAAGCGTGTTAAGCTAGTAAAGACTGCTAGTATTACCATTTTATTCTATTAAAACAAAATAAACGATTACTACACACGTCTAAAAACTGCATATCATCTCCTTCACCACAATTTAAAGCACAAAACCCCTGTAACTGGGCTACTAGTGTAACTTTGTATATTCATGCGGAATCGTTACGATCACGCGACGATTACGTGACGTAATATCTGCGCCAGAACCTGAATATGATTAGCCTAGATGCCAACAACTTTGGCGTAAGTGAATTGTGTCGTACATACTCGTAAATGTGATCAGTTTTTGCAAGTAGGCGTGGATTAAGTTACATTGCGGGGTACATTGGGTAAGGTTGATTTGTGATGGTCAATAAAGAATGATGATGCAACTAGAGGCTAAGATACAGATTTAGTGCTTAGACGTTAATGTAGATAGTTAGCAGTTACTATAGCTTAGCCATTCACCGTCTCTATGTAGTCTTCTGATATTTGCTTAGTTAGAGCACTTGCTAAGAATTGGTTATATTATACCTGATGATTCAATTGTTTTTATTTTAAAGGCGGCAGGCATTAATTCCAAATTTTACACAGGCAGTTTATTCTAAGTGCAAGGGAGAGCAAGATGCAAAGTTTACCACTAGTCGAACCCACTCTAAGACGATACAGCCATGAAATAAAGAAGCAAATAATTTGATTGCTGGTTAATAATAGTAGATTTTTGAAAAAACAATCTTTTTTTAGCCACCACACAATGCTATTTTATGTTTTCAATGACAGTGCTGTTTGTAATCAATTTATATTATTTTTTATTTTTTGAGGTTCTCCCTAAATATCTAACTAGGTACATTTAAATAAATCGACAAAGCACAAACACAGGCAAAGCGCCTGCGGTACACCGCGTCTAGTAAAAAACCCTAGAGCAACCACACTTAATGGCTATTAATTCGATTCACTACACCACAAATCGATATAATTTTATCGATGAATCGCCCGGAATAAACTTCCTACATTACTTTTTGTTTAAAGAGTTTGTTGATTAAACTACTTAATTTCCTAGTTGAAAGTGGTCGTAAATGTGATTGTAGGAGTTATTATGTCATATTTGTTTAACTAACTTAATTATATTATATGTCAGTCAAGTCATTAAACTTAACTTTAACTACTAACGCATAATATGTCGCAACACTGTCGTTACTAAATCACATAATCATTATATCTTTAAAGTGACCGTCAATTTTCGATATTAATCGGTTCGTTAAGCTAACATGTCATGATTAATAAGCTATCAGCTTAACTGAGAAATTGGGAACTCCGTTGACCTTTTCCAATATATGAACCTAAGTACTAATTGATTAGAGCAGTGTGCAATGAAAAAGTTGATGATCTTAAGGTCACAGGCACTACTGTTTAGATTGTCATCACAGTATAAAAGGGGTACTTTAGCAAGTGGATGGTGCAACAAAGCATGTGTGGCTACATACATCGTCTTACAAGACTACAACTACCATCGTAAGTCGAGCAATCAGAGTTTAACGCGATACCTATCTGCATTCTACAACAACTGTCGGCAGTAACCTAGCAGACACAAAACCCGTCGGGTTGGAGGATTCTCTTTTTTCAATAAAGATTGAGGAACTCATACAATAATCTAATATAATATACTACGTAGGACCTAACTGTGCACCTAGCGCTGTGACTATATCGCTACTAAACGAACGAGGCGACAACGGGGCGCTACGCGGGGAAGCGGGGGATGGGTCGCATTCCAGCGATGCGACAGATAAATTGTACGGGTTGTATATTACGTTCCTCAACTATTAAAACCCTTGAATCTAGCTCCAAATCTCTCCTCAGCAGACTATCAGGGCGCTGAAAGGGGAGGAGAAGTGCACTAGTGTTTGCGCCCCAATAAAGAATATCCTGCATCGCCAACTTCGCTAATCTCCCCGAAAAATATTATTTCCGACATAGTAACGGTAAAACAGCTTTTAAAACAGTTGTTCTAGCAACTAAATAAAAGTAGGTACTTACCTATTTGTCTATCACTTCCAATAATGTCAGACATGAATAACAACATTTTGTATTAATACCTAGTTGGCTTCAAGAATATAGGAAAACCAGATCGACTTAAAGTAAAAGATGATGGCTTATGGAGATGATGAGAGATCGTTTGATACCTACGCTAAGATGATACTAACTTTTAAGGATGGTGGAAAAGTATTGCTGTGATGTACTTCAAGTAGCAAGAGATATGACATGAATGTTCTATGTATGAATATGAAAGTATCAAACCACATAATGGACAGCGCAAAAAAGAAATATAATGGAACAGGTTAGTGATGTATGTCTTAAACAATAATAAAACCTGAGTGTGTTGTCCTACAGCTGGGCCAAAGCCTCTACTTATACAGACAAAGTTTGAGTATTGATAACCTTTCTTGCTAAAGAGAACTTATTTAAATTATTGATTTCAGGTCCAGATATCCTAATTGCTGCCCACGATGTTTTTGCTTTGGCGACTATCGTGATTTCCAAGGAAACTAGAGAAAGTAGTATCTGAGTATGAAAAAAAATTGGAACACACACCGAAACCTTAAAACTATGATAATTTAAAAGCTTTCGTATTCCTGGCAAACGAGATCTGTATAAACAAACTAATTTTCATCAACACTTTCAACTAAGTTCATTAATAAATTCCGCGATAAATGTAGAAAAACATTTCTCGCTGAGATTGATACGTATAAATAAGATAGGAAATGGTTGAGCTTTATCTGACCACGATCTGAACGAACCTATCATTACCGTTTACCGTGAAGATACTATCAGCGTGCCTGCATGTAAATTCACTTTTAATATGCTCAATTTACCTGTTTACAAGTTTACCGTTTTATGTAATGTGCTGTTTTGAAATGGGACAGTTTAACATAGTTATGGCTTAAGAAACATCTTTGAGGATAGTCGGCGTTTGATGCCATAGTCTTCGATCATCGCACGAATGGCGCGCGGAGGTGCACTGGTGGTAAGTTTTAGCGGACAGACCTCCGATGGATAAAAATTACCTTTTTTAAAATACGGTTATGTTTTTCGAGGGTACGTATGTATGTATATCTCATTCTATGGCATGCTCAACAACCTAAACCCTTTAACGGATTTCGATATATGAGGATTCATTGAATTCGTCTCTGTTGTGAAAAAAAGATAAATAAAAAAGATATAATTAAAAAACCCAAATGCAATTTCGGAAGTTTGTGGCATTTACATGAAAAAGAAACAAAGCCACCGACTTCCGAAATTGCAGTTGGGTTTTTTAATTACTTAAATATATTTTTCTATTTGGGGTACAAACTTAAGTATGTGTGTAATATTGTTACATTTAAATAAATATGATTTTACTCTCATAAAAATATTTGATAGATGAAAAAATAAGCATTGTCTGTGTTCAGTAAAACAGCCCAGCCCCCCTAGACAAGTGGCATTGTAGAATAGATAGCGAAAACGAATAGATTGTTAAATGTCAAATTGTTTAGCGAAAGTTTATTGTCAATCCCATACATTTGACAATCTATTCGTTTTCGTTTTCTATTTTACAATGCCACTTGTCTAGGCCCTCAGATGTGTCCTAAAATAGGATAAAACTTGTCTTTACTTCATTTGCTTATTCAAATAGCCGCACTTCTTCAAACATCTACTCCCTACATAAGTTCAATTCAGTTTCACCAAACAATTAACTCGATCGTAAACTACGCGAGTTAAGACTATATTTATACTCATAATAAATACGAAAGTGAATTAACACTTCATCGGAGAGGAATACTGTGATTAAACTTAAGTAGATCAGTGTACTAACTACTAGAGAACCGGTAACCATTAGGCCAGGAGATAGTCTTATTGGAATTCGTCATCATAGTATTGAAGTTTCACTAGCTCTTGATTTATGTTCGGTATGATTCTAGTTTAACTAGACCAGACTATGATATTTGAATTATTTATAAAATGTCTGATTTTGCGTAGCCTTTGCTAGAAGCGCACTTAAAAATTGTAAGTTCCTAACCGTGGTCCGAAAATTACAAAATATGCCCATTTTTATTTAAATTTAAGTTTTCGACAGGAAATTGATCAACCTCATGAATAGATATCCTATTTACAAAATGTCAGCAACATTAATTACTTATTGACCAAAACAATACGGCAAGATTTCTTTTTTATGTCACCATAACGAGTCCACTTTTTTATGAATATGATAAATCTCGCATTTAAAGTAAGCAGAAGTAAAGATGCTAGCACATCTGTGCAGCTAGATAATAGACGAGACGACGAAAAAAAAGTAATTAGTCCGTCTTTGAGATTATTAAATTGGACACGTATTTTTTCTTTTTTCTCGTAAACGAAAAATGACGACGATACAGAGCGTTGAAGTTGTGCGTGACGTCACGATCAGATACAATTTTTGCATTACGGCGACGTCAAAAGCCCCCACTATGCCCCCACTCCAGAACTTTGTTGCTCTTTATCTTTGTATTTTTTTATTAATTTGATGAAACAAAAAATACGTGTCCCTTATTTTTGCCCGATCTATAAGACGGACTAAACAGAATGCCATTTTTATGCTTTTATTATGCTGATACTGCCAAATTTTCTCAATTAACCTTGAATCCAATGCTTTAGCGATTAAGTTGAAAATCTATTCAAGAAGATCGAAAAATTAATCTGTTTGACTCTCTGTAAGTACATAAGTAGGTACGAATCTAAACTGGCTTATTTATTCTGTATTCAAGGTTTTTCATAGCTGATTTATTGAACTTGATAACTTTGACACGTAACACTTTTTAGAGTCCACTCGAATAAAAAACCTGATAGTCTAATCTTGAATAATGTGTCAGGGTATTTAATTTATGGCAACCTTTGAATGGATTTACCTATAACCTTGATTAGATCAGTCCTTAAAATGCCATTGAATAAATATGAAATAAAATAAATAAATATACTGAGACAACTAACACACGGTCATCTGATTCCAAGTTAAGCTCTGCTTAGAGCTTGTGCTATGGTAACCAGACAACTGATATACATACTTATATAGTTTTATAGATAAATTACACCCAGACACAGTACAAACAATCATGCTCATCACACAAAGCTTGTTCTGGGTGGGAATCGAACCCACGACCTCCGGCTTAGCAGTCAGAGCTACTAACCACTACACCAACAGGCCCGTCAAATAGTTACTTACGATGTTTTATCTTAACAAAATCACCCCTTTTACCTGGAATTCGTACTAATAATAAATGCGAAAGTAATGGTAATTCTGTCTGTCTGTCTGTCTCTTCTTCACGCCCAAACCACTGAACCGATTTGAATGAAATTTGGTACAGATATAGTCTGGGGCCCGAGAAAGGACATAGGATAGTTTTCATTCCGGTAATCCCTCGAGAACGGGAACTATTATTCCACGCAGACGAAATCGCGGGCACAAGTATAATATATATTATTTGTACATTGTGTTTTCTTTCATAGAATTATATGGATCTAACAGCTTTGACAGACTATTCTATGATAGTTTTCATCCCGGGAATCCCCCGGGAACGGGAACTATTAATCTACGCGGACGAAGTCGCGGGCAAAAGCTAGTTGGATATAGCCAAATAATTGAAGGTATTTGACCTTAGACCTCTGATTAACCTTTCTACTAATATATAAGTCATGGTACTTCAATTTTCACCCTATTAAAGTTTATATTTTTTCGTCATATTTGACCTTTATACAGGTTGAGTCACAACAAATGTCCATTTCAACCTTGATATTAAAATCTGAATGAGTTTCGGATCTTATAAAATGTTAGCACTTTATATGATTGGATGTAATGGTCAAGTTGGAAGTTATTTGATTGGTAAAGGATGTTTAATTTAAGCCGGATTTGAAGCGCGTCGCTACGTTATTAAAGTTATTAATAATTGTTATTAGTTAAAGTCAAAGGTCAAAATAGATGCTTTTAATATTTTTGTCTACATATTAATATGTTAAGAGTAGCGTTTTATCATTAAGGAACACATTTTGCTAACGGGTTCATAAAAAGGGTGCGTAAGCTGCTATGCTTTTTTGTTAAATATTAGTATTCATCAAAAAAAAATCGGTGCCAAAATGTTAACTTTACTAAGTTAACTTTTCTAGTCGATATTTTCTTTATTTTTTATTATAAGTTTGACCACTATGTGTCTGAGTATCTGCCACCATAGCTCTTACACGGATGAACCGATTCGGATTCGTTTTATTTATTTTAAAGCTGGTTATCTTGCGAGGGCTTTGTTTCATAAAAATCGGTACAGCAGTTTAGAACTTGTCAACTTTTTTGTTAGCTGAAGTCGCTATTTTAATAACCCTTAGGGACGGGTATTTAAAATTTTTGATTTCTGCTTGTTCTATTTTTCACTTAACCTTTTGACGACCAAGCGACAGCCGGCTGTCGCGTTGCTATTGTCTTTCTATTATGTCTCGAATCACGTGTGTTAGAAGGTTTAAAATTTATTAAAATCACAAACAGTAAGAAAGTACCTTAATAGTGAATAATGAAACACCTACAAGTTGAACATACCGCCAGTTTACGATCTAAGCCCAAGCTAAAGCCTTTCCTGCGTGGAAAGTATTCATTTTACGAGAAAAACATCTCGGATGACACTTTCCATGGACTGACACGTTTAATTTGACAGTAATGACTGATCATTAGCGGCGATCTCGCTTTCCTCGGCGTATGCGCATCGATATTGAATCTTTTCTAATGATGCCGGTTTGCGATTTATGGAGATAGGTCGTCCGCTTTTTGTGGTGGAACTTCACTCTCGTGTGGAACAAATATGTCTAATATATGGTTAAATGTATATCCATACTAATATTATAAATGGGAAAGTGTGTCTGTCTGTCTGTCTGTCTGTTTGTCTTTCTTTCACGGCAAAACGGAGCGACGAATTGACGTGATTTTTTAAGTGGAGATAGTTGAAGGGATGGAGAATAACATAGGCTACTTTTTGTCTCTTTCTAACGCGAGCGAAGCCGCGGGCAGAAGCTAGTTAATATTATAAATGTGAGGGTAGCTCTGTCTGTCTCGTTTTTACGCCAAAACTACTGAACCGATTTAAATTATAGGTACAAATGTAGCCACAGAATAGATTTTATTCTTTTTTTACACGCTTAGTAGATTTTGACTATTTAGCTTGAAAACTTATGAGCTTTCAATAAAAGTATTTATTTGACACTTAATAATCTGAGAGCTACAGACGATGTTGTCACTGAAGGTTTTTTCTATACATAATATATAACAAAACTGTACCTTATTCATGGCTGTTTATAGTAGATATTTGAGAAAGAAAAGCCTAGGATTACTGTGCTTTTATGCACCCTAATCCTAGAAACGGCTTTATCATTACCATTGTGGTAAACCTGACGTCTAGTTGTAGTAATAATTAATGTACTTAAGTAATCGAGCTTCGAGATCTATTGTTGTAATAACGTCTTATGTACTATATCATTATGTACTGCAAATAATTTATCTATGATATATTACCCACGTTAATACATGTTCAAACCTAGTCCCTATCTTATCGACCATCTGTATAAAAAGCAAGGCCAATCAGAGACAATAAAATGTAACGGTTTTTTTTTGGTGAGTGGGAAATCATCCAATGACTGCTCCCGTCCTGGGTGCGGCGGGAGGGCGTGTCAGACTCTTACTGACTAAAACCCACTCATGTTCCTTCGATTGCCCTTTATGTTCCAGGGTCACGGTAACCACTATAGACATTCCGCAACCCTATAGTTAAACATTCCGCAACCAAATGTAACGGATTAAAACTAGCTTTATTTTTTGACTAGATGGTCCTGGTGGTGTCAACCTTCCAAGTCTTTGGTTACTGCTCTACTCCTGTGAGTCATACCGCGATGTTAAGGCCTAAGTTACGCGCTGATAACGTAGCTTTATATTAGTGAAAGAATTTTTAAAACCAGTTTAGTAGTTTAATATTTTATGTTTAAACCATATCGTTTCTCTTTATAATATTACTAGCTTTTCCTCGCGGTTTCACCCGCGTTACGTTAGGTTTTTGGTAACTGCCTCGCTCCCGTGGGACATAGCGTGATATTATATAGCCTATATTACTCCGGGATAATGTAGCTTTCGAATGGTGAAAGTTTTTAAAATCGGTCCAGTAGTTTTTGAGCCTATTCATTACAATCAAACATCAAACAAACAAAGTTTTCCTCTTTATATTATTAGTGTAGATATAAGTTACTAGCTGACCCTCGCGGTTTTACCCGCGTTACGTTATAGATTATTGCTCCACTTCTGTAGGTCATAGCGTGATTTTCTGTATTATTGCCTATTTGTTATTTTGATTCATAACCTATATTAAATCTTTCAATCAATCTTCCATCTAAATTCTTTCAATAGTTTTTGCGTGAAAGAGTAACAAAGATCCACACACACAAACTTTCGTATTTATAATATTAATAGCTTTTGCCCGCGGCTTCGCTCGCGTTAGAAAGAGACAAAAAGTAGCCTATGTTACTCTCCATCCCTTCAACTATCTCCACTTAAAAAATCACGTCAATCAGTCGCTCCGTTTTGCCGTGAAAGAAAGACAAACAGACAGACACACTTTCCCATTTATAATATTAGTATGGACTAGAATATATTAGCTTACTAACAAATATCGATATAAGAAATACCGGAATCACCCATTTAGTACTTATAGTAAAGAGTAAGGCGATTGCGGTTTCCTGTGCCTTGCCGGGTTTTGCTTTCCACACTTCTTAATAGTTCTCATTACTCATGTGGTAAGTTCTAAGAAAAACTTACCGTTGAACACGCAACGTTAACGCAGTATAGTAAACAAAGGCTTGACAAGAAAATAACAGATTAAAAGAGGATAATTCTCTCTCAAAGTGTCAAACTATTTGACAAAAATTGGGATCAGAAAATTATTTACAAGTCTAAGTCTGCACGAATTATGTAAAATGTCTATCAGTTACTTAAAGAAGTTAATTAATTTTAAACCAATTTTAAGTAATAAGTAAGTGAAGTTATTGCTAGATAGTTTTTTTTTTATTACCTATGGGCTTGCTCTTGGTCCCAGACTAGCCCGAGGGCATAGACGGGGCCTACGATGGAGCGAGCTCACCCAAAAGATGCCTATGCACTCTTCTCTTGAATACATCCGGGTTATATGCATTTGGGAACACAGACGCCGGCGTGGAATTCCATTCTTTTGCGGTGCGCATAATAAAGGAATTCGAAAAACGCTGCGTGCGGATACGAGGAATATCGACCAAGAAATAGTAATGTAATTAGCTTGTTTTATTAATTTGAAGTAATTAACCTGAAGATGTGAATTAACTCCATTTAACCGATATTGTAGGCTCAGTATCGGTTTGAATTGTAGAGTCAAAATTGAGGAATTAATCGGTAACTGTTCATCGAATCTGTTTCTTAACGATTGAAGTTCATTCACCAAAACTAATCATCTCAACAATATAGCCAAGTCTATTTAAAATAGTTTACGCATTCACATAAAAACATACATATTCAGACAAAAAAAACGTGTGAATTCTCAAAAACGGCTTGTATTAACATTAATTCGATTTATTATTCGAGTAACATTGTAATCGATTACAATCAATCGATCATAACCAATCGGTCAGCATTTATTTGAGAACTGTATTTCAAACAATAGAAGTGATACTGTAATAAAATTTGGTCCGTGACAGACAAACGGACGTATTCATATTTTACTGTTATGACTACAACAAATTGGCGATCTCACGAACTATCGTGTGACCGGTGCGACCTTAAATTACACAAAATATGCAAAAACAATGTTTGAATACTGAAAAATGGAATTTAAATATACGTTTAATAAAGTTTTAAATATTACAACAGATTTCATTATGACCTAGAATTACAGATTCAGGATTTCCTGTCGTCTTATATTCTAATAGAGAATACCGCAATTTTAGCATGATTAAGTTATTTCTTTAATGTACTGTTCTCCACTGCAGTTGATGGTACAAAGATGTTAAATCTTAACCTTAGCCCAAGCAAATTTTTTTTTTTCAAACCAGACTAGTAGTTCCTAAGATTAGCGATTTGAAATAAAACAGCTTTAAGTATAGTATTACTGAGACTCCAGTAGAGCATGTTTAATATTTAGAAAATCAGGCTGCACATCCTTCCTACATAAAAAATTATTCCAATCCAACTGACTGTTACAGAGTTTAAGCAAAAACAAAATCTTCTTAATTATATTATTACAGATCAGTTACTTTTTAACTACAATACTATTGTGTTAAACATCAGAGGGAGTGACTCCCGTCAGAAAATTAACACAAATAAATATGATCATGAAGTATTTTTAAGTATATTGTGGAAAATATATTTTCAAATCAACAAACACCTATTCGTTTCTATTTTTTGGTGTTGTTGTTATGTGTTGTTTAGGTAATGCGGGAATCTCATGTCTTTGAAATGCCCCTAAATAAATTAAAAATAATATTTCCTTCATCTTCTAAAACACTTCCTTTGTAGCGGCCGTGAATGCATCAAAGTCACTTAATGAGACTATGCAGCTATTTTGAGCTGTAGAGCTTAATAGCTCATTCCAGCGTTCCTTTGAATCTAAGAATAGACCACGGAATTGAGCCAGCTTAGAACACTCTTGACAATAAGCTTCTAACTATACATTTTAATCTACAAGGAATCTATTTAAATGATTTGTTCAAGTAGATTTTTGTGATCAAGTATTGCCGAATGTGCAATTCGAAAAAGCCCAAAATTTAAAAATTATAATTCATTTGGCATAACAAACAAATGTAATCATATCTCCGATAAAGCCAGAAAACTAGTTTTAAAAAAATTGTTCTAAAAATGAAAATAACTCAATTATGCAACAACTAATTACTGCAATTCCGATGAAATGTACCGCATAGCTAGGGGAATGTAAAATCAACGCGAATTTTCATAGTAACCGTCCTCGCAATGCAGTGTAGAATCAGGGCATTGCAGACTGGCCCACATTACACTTTGTTTTTCAGCATTTGTTACGCGAATTTAGCCTTTAAACCCACATAAGCCGTTGGCAACTGAAAGAATATTCTATGCAGTTGCGGATAACCTGGGACTCTAAGGCAGTAGCTTCATGGAAAATTATTCGTTTGGCCTTATAACCTTATCGAACTAACAGTATCTACTTCATGGAACAAAAATAATATTATGTGTGCATAAGTTGGCAAACGTAGCATTTTTTGGGAACATAATCGTGAAATATTTCGTGATGAATTGTTATGTTGTTCCAACAAATCGGGTACTTATCGTCTCGTTGGAACATTGAGGCATCGGAATGTTGAAGCGTGCTTGTAAGTACTAAACTTTAGATAAAAAAGGATTTAAAATATCCGCCACTAAAAGCCTTAATCCCATGCAAGGTTTCTTCTTTCTAGAGCTGATCATTCAGCTCCAACCGAAAGAACTATACAACAATATGCTCTATAACCATTTTCACTTACCTCCACAAATAACATCAGCTAGGTTGGTCTGTACGCACTGGTGCGTTACCGCCCCATCTCTAAGGGTGGTGATTTCTCCATAAAGCTGGTGTAACGCCTCCTGGTCCGACATGAGTATGGTGCGAGGCGAAGGGCAGTCATCCTCGATGCTGTTCGCATGGTGACGTGATGAAGACCTGGATCGGGACCGACGGCGTCTGAAAGGAACGGTTGGTGATTTGAGATTACAAATTGATTGTGCGTTAAAGAATTTTTTTGTATAAGATGTTCCGTACTGTAAGTTACCCTTGCAGAGATTATTTGCTCTTGGTTTTTTGAACGAAATGTTTAAGACTTTGATGATAAAGTATATTGATGTAGTGATGATTGAAGATTGAGATACTAATATTATCACAAGCAATGCTTAACATACAGTTCAAAAATATCATGAGGCTGCGATGCAGCATTGGATTATCAACTCTTAGATCCCGCAAAATATCATTTATGGATGTGGCTAACACCCAACCTGAATATATCACTTATTATTTTTTTATACTTCGATGCTATCTACTCGTCGATAAAATTATGCATCTGTGTTTAAAGCCCTCTCAATGTGATAAAGTGACAAGCCTTTGAGAGCTTCTGTGATTGGTTGACTGACTGACCGTCTCGACTAATCATAAAACATAATTACTAATGCACATAGGACCGACAGTGTTCACTCCGAATAACACTTTTGCTGATTGGTACCTACGTTTTATCAAGAAAGAGATGTCAAACCTAATCTAAAGTACAAGAATTATATGGAAAATCACTAAAAACAAAGTTTCCGTTATCACACAAAATGTCGGTCAGGTTCACAAGAACACTACAGCGAAGCGAGAATACCCTTAAATGGCATAATGCTTCCAAATAGCAATATAAGCGTGTTCAATAGGACTGACCCAGAACTATTGAGGCAGTGATTGGAGGCCTCCATTCAATGGGAAATGCAATAGATAGCTACCATGATGGAGATTTAATAGACGACGAATTACATAAATGATACAATAAAGGCTTATCTGTTTTATACCTTAGTGGCACTCTAGCAAGAGAAGACACTAAATAGGAAACAGTGGGAAGCTTTAGGGAGACCTTTGCCACAGCAGAGGGACAGCATAGGTTGATAAAAAAAATGGTACTCTTGTCCTGGGGCTGGATTAACTCACACAATTTAATAACCAGATATGGAATTACTTGCAGGTCATGAAATTATAGCTCATATAATTGAACTAGCGACAGACATCCTAATGGTCAACGGCTCGGTCACTGCACCAAAACTACATAAGTGGACAAAATTGCAATTGTAAGTTTAAACTGCATTTAATTCAAAGCTTGCCAAGAGAAATAGCAAAGACCTGAGAATGTAAATGAATCTAATTAAACCGAAGTAAGCTTTATACTTTTTGCTGTAAAGCCGGGACCTGGTTAAGTTATTCAAGATATGTACAAGTTTGGCCTCATTTTGATAACAAGAACTAGTTGATGTATATCGCAGTCGCAAGTCGCAACTAGTTTGAGATAAGATCCCTGTTTAGATGGATAGTATGTCGGTATGCAATCGATAACATGAATTGAGAATATCCTTCAATAGACTTGTTCGTCCACAACGTTTCAAATATTACAAACCAAACCACGTTATTAAATAGAAGCAAATGTTAAATGCAAAATGGAGCTGGAAATACTACATGAATATAAAAACTTAAGATAGATAAATTAAAGTAGTAGTGAAATTGCGCTCGTCTGTGATACTCATTAGGAGGTAGATTCAAATCAGACAAATATCAATGTGACTTTTTTAATTAATATGTACTTGTAGGGTTCACCCTATCCTCTTTCTTAGCTTGTCTTAGACATCGATAAAGAAAAACATCGTGAGGAAACCTGAGGGCCTTGACAAGTGGCATTGTAGAATACTCGTATATAGCGAAAACGAATAGATTGTCAAATGTATGGAATTGACATAAGCTTTCGCTAAAAAATTTAACATCTCCATACATTTGACAATCTATTTGTTTTCGCTATCTATTCTACAATGCCACTTGTCTAGGGGGACTGGATTTATGCAAATGAAGTAAGCCTGAAATCGCCTGTCCACCTTATTATTTAGGGAGACCGTTTCTCTATTATAATTCTTAACGATTCCCCACTGAGTTTTAAATTATTCGTAGACTAATTTGTCATTTTGTCAAGCTTTGTATACTGCTGAACATTTTTTCGTCCAATTCGCCATTATTTAAACCTACTAATAAGACACGCTATTTATTTTAATGATTGGCTGGATATAATTTATGTTACTTAGTGTTTTTTTTAGTAAATTCTTTCTTTGTTTGACTTCCAATCATATACAGTTGTTCTAAGGTTAAAATTTGTTTGAGGTGTATCGTTACCGGATCCCGCCATATAATTCATTGGCGATAGTTTTTGCCTTCATTAAAACATCATGGTGTTTTTGTGCTGTCAATTTGACAGTTAACGGAAACATTTTGCAGCTATGCCGTTTCGATTTGGCAATTGACTATTGAATGTCGACACTTAATTAATTTGTCGACTACCTAATGGTTTTACGTTTTTTTTATGTTCATTGCGAATTTATTCTTTAATCAAATGAACTCTAACACAATCTTATCATATTTTGTTCCTAAAATGCACTTCTGTTAAACGGTCGTGTGTAGATAAATATAATATGTAGATATTGTAGAATGTCTATTTCTGTGACTGCGATCAATTTATTTTGGACTAAAAAGTTGTCCGTATCCTTCCTTGGAGTTAAGTTTACTCCGTATCAAATTTCATCTAAAACGGTTCAGTGGTATAGTACTAGTAGTGAAAGTGTAACAGACAGACAAATGTTTTTTTTTTTCTTTATAATATTAGTATGGAGAAGTCGACGAAATGCCTAATAGAGCAGCGCCTAGAGACATACTTTAACGTCAAAGTAGGACTTTCAAGATAAACGCAATATTTTTTTGGCAACACGCAACCAATGATCTCATTATCTTTACGTGATTTGTAATCTTAGGAAATAGTGGGTGTTCTTAAATAACGAAATATTAAAGTAGGTAACAGTTGACACTTTGTAGATATCTATTTCACCATAAAAACATCTAGGTAGTTACTAACTTTGGTTATTGCATATCTCCTTTTAAGTTACACAGTAAAATCCAATTTAGAAGAAGCTTCTTAAACTTATTTTTGTATCAAGTTCTTACAATAGAATAAAGAACCAGCTATTAGCAATGAATTATGAATCAGTGCGAATCTAGATTATAGTATCGTTATTAGCAAAGTTGCAATATTGCAATAATGGGCCAAGGTTTGATCGAGCTCCTATAAAAATCTAAAATTGATGCATCTCAATCTTGTTTTCACAAAAAATTCACACACAACAGTTAATGTATGAATGGTAGAAATAATAAGCAATCACCTTCGTGAAATAATAATGTATCGACCTCACACATTATGAAACTACACCTACGTTGCGATCTTAATAAGCGAATGGAAGAATTATTGCTTTTCGTGGCAATGGAAGGACGAAGCATAATGATGTCAGGTCAAGACAACATACAGAAACGCCTACGATTAAAACAAGTGAGATATTAACACAAATATTGAACGCTCCATTATTCGTACAATGATTCGAAACAAATATGGAGACCGCAAAATCAAATCCACCACATTTGATAGAATCAGCAACAGTTCCACGATTATTTCAATTAGATTATACGTTTACTGCGGTTGTTTTTTATACTTATCGTTAATTTTGCTACACCTATTGCCTTGAAATGTTTATATGCATCATCTATAGAGGTGTATCGTAGATACTGGAAGCATATCAAATGCATTATCCAACAATCAGCATGAGTGCAAATTAAAAAAATCTAGATACAAATAACAATACAAAATCCATTTCAGAATACCTTGAGTTTATCAGATTGCTCACGTAATTATTTAGCTCCTAAATTGACCTGCCGAGCGCCATTTTGAATGCACGCAGTGTCAAGTTGGCCAAAATTGGTGTTCTGAACGCATTTTGCGTTCAATTTTGTACAACATGTCCGCTTGGGATCACTGACATACTAAAATGGCGATGTGACTCATGTTATTTGAGATTTAATAAATATTTAAACCGTGTTGTGCTCTCTTTTGGGCTTAGGTTACGATTTGTTGGTTGTTTGACGTCAACCTTTTATTTTGTATTCATAACAGCTGATGGAATAAACAAGTTCATTCGGTAGGTCAATTATTTTGGTTCATAGTCGCAGTGCACCTTGTCCCAAACAAGAATAATCATTCGATGTAAACATGATAGTTAAATTTAATCAAACAGCGCGCTAGTATTCAATTTACTTAGCCAATTAGTTTTTGTGAAATTCAATCCCATTTATTCCTAAAGACTCATTTTTTGCGCTGATTCGTAATATTACATACACACCTAACTAAATATCTATATATATATATATATTATATCACTCTTCGTATGTAACTTTTCTAAAACTTTTTCATTTTAAAAGTTATAAAGTCTATCCTGCAAATAAACTTTACGATTTTATTTGTACAAATAGACAACTCAACCCCAACGTTGTTAATACCACAATGAGTTTTGCAATAAACTTACGCAGTAAATTCCCGATCCACTGTCACTTTAGCGCAAAACTGTAAGTTGGGATTAACTTTTCGTGTAACGGCAATAAAAACTTACTCTGGCGTGACTATGAAGAAGCCCCTCGATGTTTGGTATATTTTTCTCTCTTGCATCAGTTGGGCCAATGTGTCATAGACAACCTCCTGTGACGGCGTCTGCATCGATGGAAACTTCGCCGACAACGACGTCCGTATACTTTCCAAAGTTGCTGATTGCCCCTGCAAAGAAAAAAAAAACTTAAGATAAAATTTACAAACAAAAAGAATGACGAGTCTATGACTTCTATGAGTAAATAAATTGCCAGATGGCGGGATTTTCAGAAAACCAATTTAAAATCTTAGAGGAAATGGTTTGTTTATTAGAAGATTTGTTAATCCGAGACTATTTTCGGTTATTTTCAAAAGCGGGCACAAGAAACGAATCAGTGGTGTTGACAAACATTTCATGCTTTTATGAAGTCGTTCTATAAATTTCTTTTTTAATTTATAAACATGTTAAAACATCGAAGCAATATTAATACGTTCAATTTGATGTAAGAATTTAAGTCTAAAATATATGTGTATTTTAATAAATTCCAACGAATATGGTCCTTTGTGAACTCTAGTTTTTCTCTTATCTACCTGAATTGTCGCCTGTGCAGTTTTCGACATGACTCAATACGGGTTTAATATAAAATGTTAAAGGCATAGTGTTCAATCATTCTATTCTTTTCTTAATTTATTTACGCAGTTGCAATACCGTAATAAATTATATGTCCAACACAATTGCATAGGACTCTAAAGTATAACGGCAGGCGGTGATCTATCAATCTAAACAATGATTACTCAAGCATGGAGTACCCAAAGTTCGACCATCAATCAATTACAATCTAGATCTGCTTGACTACACAGGATGTCTTCATCTTCACTGACCTTCACTATTTGGACATTTGGCATTGAATCTCACATTTGGTCAAGATAAGTATCGTTATAACAACTTGCAAGTATAGGCATACGGTTAATGCCAGTGCTATTGTTGGGTTTGTAATCTTATTGTGGTATAGACTTGACCTGTTTATTTCAATTCATATCTTGTTCATTGAGTCTGCATTTGTCTGCTTGTTCATCTTTGGTATTGGTCATAGTTTTTGCTTATCGTTTCGTCTCGTGCCGTGTTCCTCATTTCCGAGGATCGTGATTCGCAGAATTATATATTATTTCTTGGATAATGACTCTCCAGCTGTGATGGATGCCAGCTTTTATGCCAAAATTCATTTTAAGTGGAGTGAGAGTTGAGTGGAGTGTTTTTGTTTTGTGTGGAGTGTGGAATGTTTATTTTCAGTGCTCAGGTAAAACCTAGGAGTCAAAATTTTAATAACGATTGTTTCTGTGCCTTTTTACTCCAATTTTATATCAGCTGTGATGTTGCCTGCAACATTGGTGCTGCCTCAAACACTGAACGAAGTTAAAACAAAACAATTGAATCACGCATCTAGAGTAATGGACGCATAAATGCATATATTTTGCACAATAAATTGTCTGCAAGGTGGCACCAACTGCATATCGCATCGTGCAAATTTCAAATGCAGTCAGAGGTAACCGACTAGTAATAGCGCACGTAAGCGATAAGCTGGCCACTTGTCAGAGCTACTGCATTATCGAGGTCTTTGAACTCAGTGTAATTTATTGCTATACCTGCCTTAGGCTTAACTGTGACATGTCTCGCTTTGACACAGTTATGTTCAAGTGTAGATTTAGCTATACAATTTGCATCATATTTAGATTCTTTATCAGTATCAATTTATCAACTCAGCACTGGCTTCATTAAGTGTTATGCTTTCTTTTCGTTAGTTCATTTGTAAATATGGACGGTTTTTTTTACATTAAAGAAAAATGAAGACCTTTGGAAATAGGTTAAGTACCAACCTTTTGAAACATTTTACAAGTATTGTTTTCCTTCTGATATTCTCGTAAGATATTGTTCGAGACTCATGACTATGAAGTCATTGGCTGTCATTATAACTGTCATTATTAATACATATTTCGCATCATCAATAACCATCCGTAACGCCTACGCTTTATTAGATCTAAAAAAATCTACCTGCAGTTAAGTCTCCATTCCATTGCAAGCAATAAATCAATTGTATCAAAGCAAATTTGATCTTGTTCAATTATCAGCCGCCAATCTAAACATTGTTGGGTAAGCCAGCCTTCGAGACGTGGAATGTAGCAGATATTAATGAGCATCTATTGTGAAACGCGTTAATTTATCTATTTAGAATATAGTACGAAGTTTATTGCCAATTGATTAAAGTATACCGATATCAATAATTTCCTATTCGATTATTGATTTTGATTTAGATTATTGCGGTAATTCAGCTTGTGTTTTAGATATTATGTTTCGTTCTACAAGAATTTCTGCTTTGATGTTTTCCGTAACGCCTAGCTTGGTTTCCATATTATATTTTCGTCCTGCTAGTACTTTAACGGAACTGTCGTCATTAGAGTTAAAATATTCTAACGTGTTTTTACATTCTTTTCCCTCAGCATTTAAAAGATATATGAAATGACCGACATCTCTCGTCTAAGTAATTAAATTCCTCCCATACACCAACGCGGACGCATTAAGCATAACCTCGGGGAAACATTTTGCAGAACTGAAAGCTCGCAGTTTTAATTGAGTCATTTCTTTTAATATTTTTGCATTTCTTCTTACATTTACTGTTTTCCACGACAATAATTAAAGCAATTGACACATTAATTTGTATGTGTGTGAGTCGGAACTTGAATAATTGGGGCTATCGTCGGACAAGTTGTGATATACGGAACCTGTTTGAGCTATAATGCAAGTTACGATACCTGAGACCTTTATATTATACGATTTGGCACGGGCGTGGTTTTAAAGAATGCTTTGTATGACGCAATTGTGACATGTCGTCTGTTCTAAGTTCGGTGTTGCAATGTCTAGTATAAAATAGATTACGATGAATGGATGGTGCCTTTGATTTTTCTTTATTAAAAGGTCGATGAATAGGTTGTTCGTTTGATTCTTTAAGTACCTTGACGTCAGTATTTCAATGTATTGTATTAGAGGCAAATATATTGCAGTCGTTTCCTTTATGTGCATCATTTACAATTGCATGGTCAGGTCCATTGTCTTAGGCTTATTCTTTGGAACCTTTACCTCTATTATCTCCTGTATCCGTTTTCTCCATTTTTCTTGATCAACAAAGACCTACTTTAAAGAATTTTATTAATTGATCTGTAAACTTTAGAAACGCGTCTAAAAACATCTAAAACTAGTTTCGGCGAAATATTAGACATCAATAAAGCAATTAAATAATTATAGACAAGAGCTGCAAAAACATCTTCATGATTGATGTGTATAAAATAAATATACCCTTCAAAAAATCCCCAGAACTGGTTTCAACATATTGTAAACAAAACATGAAGCAGTTTAATATTCAATATACGTTTCTCCATAAATGAAGCTAAGATTTAAGCCATACTAGAGTCAGTAACTAAATTACTTTACACGGTGGTATTGTCTGAACTCTAAATTGAGATTTAATAAAGCATTCCAAACCCTAAGGAAATCGTAGTATCTCTGAGAACGGACGTTAGGACAGTCCCGACTAAAGGTTCGGATACACTGCCAACTACTGACATTCGCAGTCGCGATGGCGATGTAGTACTGCAGCAATTGTACGCAATGGTATGAGTCAAAAAGTAGTAGACACGTTACCACCATTTGTTCGAACTTCAAAACAATATTGCAATTGCAATGACCCACTATCAGGAATAGCATAGCATTCATAGAGTAGCATTCGAAGAGTAGTCATAGAGCATCATTTGGCGTAATTGCAAAATTTGCCACATGATATAGTTTCAGTGTGCTTGCAGAGCGCCATACTTACCGACGTCTTTTAACATGTAAGTAATACCATTGATTGCAAGACGACAAGATGTTACTTGCAGTAACGAAACGCAAGTTGTCCGCACCAGTGTAAGCAACCCTTTAATCCTACTAGAGCTCGCCTCAGCTAGCTCAAGCAAAGCCTACTCTAAACATTATTATAATGCAATCCTGATTGAAATTCCAAGTGGCATTGTCCCAACAAGACCTGTCGAGTGCGACATTCCTTGTTCAATAACTTGCGGAATTGGGCCAATAATATTGCGTAATGTGACAAATTAATCGGGCGAAACTTTACTCAGGTACCTGACTTGTGGTTTATAACTTCGTAGAGATATAATTAATGAAAAAGCAATAAATTTCCATCTATCTTATCTGATTTTCGTGTGATTAATCGTGATAAGGGTGATAAGGTAGGTTATTGATACGGTTTATTTGTGGTGGCGCTTTGATATATTTATTTGTTTATATTTGCGAATTTAAATTTCAAAGTATTTTACTCTGTTGACGTCATTGACCTAAACCCACGCCGGCCAAAGGTTGCCAGTAAAAAAAATCGCCATATTCAATTAAGATAAACTTTATTTCATCGTTCAATTGGATACCTAATTACAAATTGACGGTGATTTAATATGGCGGTTACAACAGAATGAGCTCGTGCATGATGCAGTTATTTTTAGGAGTGTATCTGCAAAAAGACCATGATGGCAAAAATTCCTTACAACCTCGGATGACTGGATTTTCTTATGGTGCAAGTTTTAAGTGCAAGCGAATTTGTGGTCAATAGTTTCATAGCTTTTGAATATCGCGTTGTTGTGAAATAAATGAAATGAAGTGTTGCAAAGTTTATCCTTTATCGGGTTTTACCCGGACCTGGTTTTATCTTGATGTGGTGGTGTCTTACTTAGTAGATTTATTGAGTAACTTTGAAAGACACTTCAATTACTCTCGACTGCTTGTTGTATCAACAAAGCTTTTAAAATGGCTACAAGAATATTTAGAAGAGTAGGAAATTATTTTTATGAGTAGATATTATTATAAAATAAGTGAAAGTTTTGATTTTTTCATGAGTATATTGATATTTTTTTAAACGTGTTAATCTGCAGAATTATCAGTCGGATAAGAATAATTATTTTTGTTAGAATATCTAATGCAAGATGCTATAGGTGGTAGCGCCATCTATTATTTCTTAATATTAATAATTAGACCTCTTTTTATCTATTCTGTATTAACCGACCTTCACGCTCTCGCACGCCTGACGGCTGTCAGAAGCCATAAAAAAGAAAAAAGAAGAAAATTCCGCCATGGAAGATCCGCACGTGAAAATGCAGTTTTTTCACGTTCCCGATATTATTTAACGCGCCTAGTTAATTCCTACCGTATTACAACAAATATTAACCGCTGTGATTGACCGCCCGCGGGTGTGATTATTTGTGGACACAGAGACAGAGAATTCCAGTGTTGTGCTTCAAAAGCCTCCAAAAGGCGAAGAAACATCAGGCGCCATTTTGTTGAACCTATACACGAGGCAAGGAGACAGCCAGGTAAGGCGCACCAGCGTGCAGCGTATTTTCTAATCCCACAACTTACATCCCGGTTTGTTATCACCATATAATTCTTTATTTTCTTGGCGATTATCAGCCATCCTTCTTACAGTCAGATTTCGCAAATCATCAAATATTGTGGTGTTTTTACCCACCATTTTTTGGTCCTTCGAGCCGGATTTATATCCAATTCTCTTTTATTCCGCGTAAGTATCTTCTAGAAGTACTTACCTAGGTAGTTGTAGCACCTAGCTGCACTCCTAGTCTATTAACATACCCATTACGTGGTTATTTCCCGCACCCCAGTAGGTAATATACAATTACGTAGCTACCTACTGATATACCTTATTATAATTACTCGAACTATAGTGGTCTTATAAATACCATATTTCAAGCACCATTAGTTCAACCGCCTTAAAGTTTGTTGCCTACATAGGAATTACTAAGATTTACCGCCGCATAAATACTTAGGTATTTTTGTTGTTCTTATATACTTAGGTATACATTTTAGTTTGTTTGGTTCATTAACCTTCATAAACATGTCGCAACAAAAGAAACTATGCATTTCGGAAGAAAAAGAGTTAAAAATATTAGAAGCTAAACGCAATACTTTATTTGAGCGTATGCAAGACATTTTTGAACGCTCCAAAACCGCAACTTCTTCCGATATTAGTAGGGAATCATTTCTTAGTTATTGCATGACAGTAGATGTTATTCGATCAGACTTTCATACATTATTAGACGCTTATAACTCAAAATTACTTTCAATTAATCCTGATTCCCAGCCGAATTATCAGTCGTACACCGCATTCGAAGATCTTTATTGTATCGTGAAACGTATACAAAGTCAGTTAGATGACAACCGCTCCACAGCGCCAGGTGGCGGCTGCGCGAACTATCGAGCACCGCGTCTACCTCCAATTGAACTTATGTCATTTGACGGTGACATACGGAACTGGCCATTATTTTATGCAAGTTTTAAATCAACAGTGCACGATAATGTCTCTCTGACAGATGCCGACAAATTGTACTATTTGATAGGGAAACTGTCGTCGAAAGCGCAATCCGTGTTTGCAGGTGTCACGCCCAATGCTGAGAATTATCAGGTTATATTTCAGTCACTTGTTGACCGATATCAGGATACTCGTGTCCTCGCGTCTACTTACTTCGATCAAGCTTTAAACCTTAAGCTGACCGGTCCCGCGTCTGTTTCGAATTTTCAGCTGTTTATCGATCATTTTGTCACCGCAGTTAATGCCCTTAAAAACTTAAAATTAGAAAACCTTTCCGACTTTATGTTATTTCAACTCGCAATAAAAAAGTTCGACACGGAAACTATTCGTGCTTTTGAGATGACAGAACGTAATCATAAAATACCTACACTAGATAGTTTTGTGACCTTTATCAAAGATCAGTGTCGAATATTTCAAAATACGCAGCCTAGTTCGTCTGGCTCGTCTAGGCCTATTGACAGTAAACAAAAGTCGAATAAATCGCGAAATAATAATAGTAGTTCGGTTCCTAATCCGCAATCTTACGTAGCATGTTCGGATTCTAATAATAATAATAATAATCCGCTCAAGTGTCTATGCAATAATATTGTACATGATCACTTTTATAAATGTCCCGCTTTTAGTAAATTAACTCCGACTGCTCGTTTTAAATGTGTTAAAGAAAGCAAAGCTTGTGTTAACTGTCTAAGTATTAAACACAAAACAAGCAACTGTTTTAGTAAAACTAAATGCCGCTCATGCAATCAGGCTCACCATACTTTACTCCATTTCAATAAAACCTCGCCGTTACCGGATGAACCTGGTAACCTTGTTAAAGTAAGTTCATCTGTTGTTACGTCACCGCAAACGCAGGCCGTCCGTACCACGGAGTCCGCGGCTCATCCCGAAGTATCGTTATGTTCTACATCAGTCGCACACACACGCGAGCATCGCCCGCGCACTTGTCACGTTCAGCGCGAAGCTACATCGCAATGTACGGCGGCGTACACAACGGTTTTGCTCGCTACCGCGCAAGTAATAGTATACGATACTCATAACACACCTCACATAATTCGTTGCTTACTGGATAGTGCATCCCAAAGTAATTTCATTACTTCTGATTGTTTGAAACGCCTAGGATTGTGGAATAACTTTAAAAATACTGACATAGTAGTCAAGGGTATTGGCGGTTCAGGAAAATCATGTAAGGGTTCCGTAGATATTAAAATACATTCGCGTATTAATAGGGATATTAATTTTAACGTTTCTTCACTTATAGTAGAACGTATCACGGACACATTGCCGAATGCTCATGTGGATATGTCCTTACTTAAGCACCTCGAGTCATTGCCGCTCGCAGATTTAGACTTTGCGCAGCCGGGAAATATCGATGTTTTGATCGGGGCTTCAATATTTCCGCACTTACTACTATCTAATATTGTACGTAGTGAGCAATATAATTTACCTCCCGCTATTGAGACGGTATTTGGGTATGTGGTCATGGGTACCGCACCTACATCACATACTCCTCATTATACTACGTCTTGCTGTTCTGTTCTTCAAGAAAATAATATTGATTCTCTCCTCAAGCGATTTTGGGAGCTTGAGGAAATTTCCGCACCGCCCTCGGTGAGTCGTAAGGACCTCGAGTGTGAAGAACACTTCCGCGCTACCACTGTTCGCGACGACAGTGGCAGATATATTGTGGCGTTGCCATTTTGTGGCGACCCTTATTCGCTAGGCGACTCGTACGCTGCTGCGCTTAGACGCTTTTATTGTTTAGAACGCAAATTTAATGCTTCGCCTAAATTTTGCAGCGCTTATAATGACGTCATACGTGACTACATAAATAAGGGTTTTTTGAGTCCAGTTGTAATTGATGAGAATAATTCTTTTCCCTCGTATTATATCCCACATCACGGCGTAGTTCGCGAAGATAAGACCTCCACTAAACTTCGCGTGGTTTTAGATGCTAGTTGCCAGACTACATCAGGTCAGTCGATCAATGACATTTTGCATGCCGGCCCTAATCTACAGGGTGATTTATTTAACATCATAATAAAGTTTCGACTTTTCCAAATTGCTCTGTCAGCTGATTGCCGCCAAATGTTTCTCAATATCGGCGTTCGCGAATCTGACCGCAGATTTCAACGGATCTTTTATCGTTTTAACAATAGTGAACCTATATCCGTGTATCAATTTAATAGGGTTTGTTTTGGACTCAAGTCAAGTCCGTATCACGCATTGAAGGTCGTCCGCCAGTTGATCGCTGATGAAGGCGACAACTTTCCCGCTGCAGCAGCTGTTGCCACCTCCGCTTTGTATATGGATGACATCGCCTGTAGTGTCGTATCCACCCCGCAAGCAATCTCGCTTAGCAAAGAGCTTATTGAGCTCTTCAAGCGAGGTCAATTTGATCTTGTCAAATGGTCAAGTAACTCTAAAGAGGTTCTCGCGCAATTACCTGATTCATATAAAGCTTTTACAGACGTTGAATTTGAAGGATCTGTGCATAAGGTTCTTGGTATGCGCTGGAACCAATCCAGCGATAGGTTTCATTTTAAAGTCGCACCTCCAGATGATAAGTGCACCAAACGCACTATGCTGTCCACAGTGGCTCGACTATGGGATATAATGGGTTTTGTGGCTCCCACAATTTTGTACGCCAAGCTCTTGATCAAAGAACTCTGGTTATCAAAGTGTGAGTGGGATGCCGTTCCTCCCGACCATATTGTCACCGCTTGGAAACAGTTTTGCATTGAACTCCCCGCGCTCCATCAAATTATTATACCGCGTCATCTTGGATTGGTCGATGGATGTATTGTTAACTTAATAGGTTTCGCAGATGCCAGTGAACGCGCTTATGGCGGAGTCGTATATTTGCAAGTCCGCATTGGTTCCAACTACTCTGTGCAATTAGTTTGTGCCAAGTCCAAGGTCTCGCCTGTCAAAACTATTTCGGTTGCGAGACTGGAGTTGTGCGCGACCCTTCTGCTGTCTCAGTTACTCCGCAGAGTTCAAGAGACAATTTCGCCCCACTACCCTATTAATAAAATATTTGCAATGACTGACTCTAAAGTAGTGCTCGCTTGGATTTATTCATCTCCTCACCGCTGGCAGACTTTTGTCGCCAATCGCGTTACAAAAATAATTGAATTAATTCCTTCCGATTGTTTCAATCACGTCGCGGGTATTGAGAATCCCGCTGATTGCCTTTCTCGTGGTGTTACTCCAATTAAACTTCTGCATCATCCTTTGTGGCGTCATGGCCCTTCTTGGATGTCCCATGATCCTTCGGAGTGGCCTATACATCCATTTGACCATAATGCAGAGGACGAGGACGTACCCGAACGGAAAGTTATCTCTCATCCCGTGATTGTTGAGATTGCGGAATCCCCGATTTATGCACTCGCATTGCGCATGTCGTCGTGGTCTAAGCTACTACGCGCCATCATTTATGTCTGTAAATTTCTTAAGCTATTGCCTAATAGAACTTCTATTTCAAGCTCTCACCTTGAAGTTGCAGAACATAAATTATTGCGAGCTGTACAAGCTATTTATTTTAGTAACGACATACAAAATTTGAAAAATAGTATGCCTTGTTCTCCCGCGCTTCTTAAACTCAAGCCGTTTCTCGACGAGCACGGCATCATACGAGTTGGTGGTCGTCTGTCTAATTCGGACGAACCTTACAACTACAAGCATCCTTGCATTCTACCGCGTCATGATCATGTGATCGACCTTCTTGTTGATTTTTATCACAAAAAATATCTTCATGCAGGTCCAGAGTTGCTTATGTCCTTACTCAGGCATAAATATTGGATTTTAGCTGCACGGCGAATAATTCGCCATAGAATATATAAATGTAACGTCTGTTTTAAATTCCGTCCGCGTCCTGTCTTTCCACTCATGGCAGATCTACCTAGCCAGCGTGTCAATCAGGTCGATAAGGCGTTTACACATACCGGGTGCGATTACGCAGGACCACTGCAGTACACGCCAGTTCGCGGTCGAGGTGTTAGAAGCCGTAAAGCATGGCTATGCATTTTCACATGCTTGACAACGCGTGCAACACACATTGAAGTTGCGACGGATTTAAGCACGGTATCATTTCTAGCAGCCCTAAAACGATTTCTTTCGCGACGCGGCCCTATACAGTGTTTATATACAGATAACGGCACTTGTTTTGTGGGTGCAAGTTCTTACTTACGCGATCTTTATAAGTTTCTCAATAAAGAGTATCGTACTCGTCTTGAGGAAGAACTTTCCATAAATTATATTGATTGGAAGTTTATTCCACCTGCTTCACCACATTTCGGTGGATGTTGGGAAAGCATGGTCAAGGTAGTTAAGACGTATCTCTTCAAAGTTATAGGTCAACAAATCCTCTCTTACGAAGAGCTTTTAACGGTCCTTGCTCAAATCGAGGCGTTAGTTAACTCGCGTCCGCTTACAGCATTGAGCAGTGACCCTGCTGAACCATCCGCGTTAACTCCTGCGCATTTCTTGAGCACAGCGCCATTGTCATCACTTCCCGCTCCTGAAGCAGACTCTTCTAGCCTGCTTCAGAGACATACTCTGCTCGATAAACTCGTGCAGTCGTTCTGGCAGCGCTGGCGCTCAGAGTACCTTCACCAACTGCAGGCTAGATCCAAATGGAATAGTCCTGTATCGCCTATAAAGGAGGGTACGTTAGTCATTATCATAAATGATAATTCTCCGCCCCTTTCATGGCCATTAGCCATCGTTGATAAGTTACATACATCTAAAGACGGTACAACCCGCGTTGTTACCGTGAAAACCGCGAAGGGTAGCTACATGCGCCCTGTTGTACGTCTCTGTCCGCTACCGACACAGTGAGATCTAGCTTTAAGTTGGGTCTCCTTTTAGTTTAGGTATTTTGTTTATAATTTGTTATAATAAAGTTAATTTAGATTAATTTAAATATTTTAACGCTGTTTTAGCCTGTGGATAGGTCATGCGGTAGTACACCTAACATAGCTAATTCAATTTTCTCTTTTCAAAGGCAACCCTTTAAGGCCGGGGGGAAATGGTAGCGCCATCTATTATTTCTTAATATTAATAATTAGACCTCTTTTTATCTATTCTGTATTAACCGACCTTCACGCTCTCGCACGCCTGACGGCTGTCAGAAGCCATAAAAAAGAAAAAAGAAGAAAATTCCGCCATGGAAGATCCGCACGTGAAAATGCAGTTTTTTCACGTTCCCGATATTATTTAACGCGCCTAGTTAATTCCTACCGTATTACAACAAATATTAACCGCTGTGATTGACCGCCCGCGGGTGTGATTATTTGTGGACACAGAGACAGAGAATTCCAGTGTTGTGCTTCAAAAGCCTCCAAAAGGCGAAGAAACATCAGGCGCCATTTTGTTGAACCTATACACGAGGCAAGGAGACAGCCAGGTAAGGCGCACCAGCGTGCAGCGTATTTTCTAATCCCACAACTTACATCCCGGTTTGTTATCACCATATAATTCTTTATTTTCTTGGCGATTATCAGCCATCCTTCTTACAGTCAGATTTCGCAAATCGTCAAAATATATTGTGGTGTTTTTACCCACCAATAGGCTTAACAAAATAGTGTCACTTATAATAAAAAAACCATGTGTAAAATCTCTAATATTTTTTATGTTGTTTTTTATAAAGTCTTTAACAACTCAACTAAAACCATCTATATTTAAATGACTTACACCACACGTGAAGACAAACACGCCGAAACAAGTTTATATTCCTAAACCAGTATTGTGTTTTTATTTTGGCAACATTTCACGGCCGAGTTCCATCGATCTATACGTTCCGTTGGATACCTCATGCAAATTGACAGAAAATTTAAATAATTTAGAATTTAATTAATTTTTTTAACTGTATATTTATACGATATGGTTGATTCGTTTTATTGCTTCTACAGCTGTTATAAATTTAAAGGAATTAGTTGTATCGATTTTAAATTTTTGCTATCTTTTTCCCGTGGCTTTGGCTTCGTAAAGGTCAAAGTCATATCTGTTCTAAGCAGGCGTTTGCCTACCTAACTTTATACAGATATTTTTTTTTAAAGTAGGTTGGTATTTTTAAATACCTTAATTTACATTAAGCTGGAATTGTTTTATACATAATTATGTATTACATTCCAATTACAAGTCTAAGAAAAAAAAATGGTACATTTGGATTACCAGTTCTATTTTTCCATTTTTAATTTGTATAGAAAAATAATGGTATGGTACAATAAAACCAAAATACACACTTTTTATCTTTAAAATTACAAATATGATGGAATTTAACAAAAGAGGTTGTAAGTTTTTACTTACTTTTTTATTCATTTGCATCTTTAACACCTCAACTATATTTCAACAAAGGCAAAAAAAAAACATAACAAAGCGAGTGTGTTCCAAAAACCGAGGTTCCAGTGAAAGCAGTCTGAGAACAAACTGTAATTAAACAAATTCAGAATCAATTTAATTGAAATTTTGTTCCGATTCGCAGGGTCCATTGTTTTAAGCTATTCTTATTTTTAATACAAAATATTTGGCTATCACGGCCATTGTGATATGTGGAGCGGCTATTATGATAGTCATCTTTGTTATTAGGGCTGACAGGTATTTTTTTTTCATACAGTTGTTACTGTTCTATTTTCGAATTTTCAGCGTTATAGTTTTTATTCCATTTGGAATTACTCAATGCCCTGTTAAAGGTTAGTGTTGTGATATAACCCTTTTTTCGGAAGTTAAGCCGTTGGTCTATGATCATAGTCCATGTAAAACAATGGTATTTATTTCGCATTCCAATAATTATTCTAGTAGCCAACCTTGGCAATAAAAGAAAGGGCTTTGAATTTTCTTATTACTAATAAGAAATAATAATTTATAGGTCATGACAACCCTAAAAGATTTAGATTTTGGACACAAGTATGTATTTTGCCAAGTCGTTTCATTTTCGTTGTTTCTGAACTAAATATTTTCATAAAGACGCAAGTTTTAATAAAATAGGTAAGCAAGATTAACTTTTACTTTGATTTATATTAAAAAGCGATCTTTTTGAATTTATATGTGAAGGAAAACTTCGTATTCAATGCTCGTGCCTTCTCTATATGAGAAGAGACTTTATCTTGCAGTATAACAATATACACCTGGTAACATTATAAATTTTAAATATGAAGGTACACAATATTTAATGCTATTCAATTATTTAAAATCACCTACAAGTTTGATGTTTATTGCCCACATAATTTTAATTATCATGTTTCGGTAATAAAGACATAAATTACGATAAATTACGTAGTACGAATGTCATAAATTACACAATTTATTACTATCGAGTTTGGGTAAAGCATTTCTTTATGGAATAACAAAGCAATAAGTTTTACCTGTCAAAATTTTATTGTATAATGTAATTGTATCAAGGGCTTGACATATAAAAATCATGACAAAAACCTGGCTATATATTGATTTATTTAGTCTGAAGTCACTTGAGCGAGGATCTTGATCATCATCTTATAAGTACCATCTCTGTATGAAAAATACACGGTCCAACAAGAAAAGAGCACAGACAGAGAAATGACTATTAACCTTTCGACGACCAAGCGACACCCGGCTGTCGGGCTTCTATTGTATTTCTTTTGTGTCTCAAATCACGTGTGTTCGAAGGATTAAATTAAAGAATTTAAGCTTAACATAGATACTCAAAACATTTACACCAATGCCTCCATTTGTACCAGAGCTTCAGCCAACAAAGTCACCAGTATATTGTTCTGACTGCAGTCACCTAAGTAATGGTGACTGCAGTCACCATTACTTAGGTGGGGAACATACCTGCAGTCAGGGATTGCGGAAATCGCATGCGATCCCGCGATTACGTAGGTGAGAGGAGGATCACCGGAGTGGTTTTTAGTCAGGGTTTATTCAGGACTATAGTATATCCACTATCACAACAGTTTAATTTACATACCAAACCACAATAGTTTAATTCATATACCACATTTTGTCGTTGAAAGCAACCATGTGGATGAACCGTAATCACGATTCGTCGATTGTAGTGCGTGTGTAAAGAACCTAAGGACCCTATTTCTTTACGATATCACAGTGGCGCGATTGGCCCACCGAAAATCTAGTCGGGCGATTTAGTCGCCGGCAACAACACCATAGGTCCTCCCAAAGCTTTTTGTATAAATTACAAGAAAGTAGTTATGATCATTGGAGATAATTGCGTCGCTGATGAGCTCTGTCGGCGAAGAGATTTGTCGACTTGAAGTCCCGTCGGAGTAGTCTTGTTGGCGTAAAGTCCCTTCGAAGTAAAATCTTGTCGGCGTTCACTCGGACACTCGCTGATGATATCCATGTAAGCTTTACAGATAGGACAAAAAAGGGTACATACCTGTGACGTAAGGTCCATGATGCAGTCACACAAAGCTTCCGGCAACGGTGTGAACTGGCCCTGGTATGCGGGCGTTACTATGCAGTCTTCAATGTCACCTGTAACAATAGAGATAGGAGTTAATTATGTAGTTGGTGGTGGTAAATTAAATTACTATAGATTAATAAACACGTGTGGTTCATGGTCTAACTGATATTGGAATTTTAGTGGACTATTACACAGGAAAGTCGCTATGAGAAGAGTTTAAATTGGTGCCAAATTATATATTTTCATTCATACAGTACAAATCTTTAAAAATGAAATACAATATAAAAGACGTGGGCTGTAGAGATGTTCGATGTAAACTTGTAGAGATATTAAAAAAACGTGTTGTTTTTTATTGACTTTTTTGTTTTACTGGAAATTTATTATGTTATATTTGAATAGATTTTGCCTGCGACATTATGCGTGCAATTCTATAGCACTCAAGAATAATGTAGTTTACTATAACAATTTTTTAAAAATAGGATCATGAATTTTGGAGAATACACTCTCTCACAAACACCAATATATTGTTATTGGTGTTTATTAATTGTGCTAAAAGATTATTTGCGATGGTCTCAAAGCAAGTCTTGGCTAGTAATTTTTCTTTAGTGTAGCTGAAGCTTAATTTTTTTTTTCTAGCCAAACCTGCCCAAACTAATTACCTCACAAAACTGGCTAAATAACAAACTAACACACTGCATGAACATTTAAACCGGGGGCAAAGTGGTGGCTTATAAATCGCGTCGACACTGGCCTGGGGAGGGAGGTCCCCACGGTACGTTTGTTGGGCCCCGGCCAAATAACTCGAGTTGGGAGAGAATGGCGGGATGGCTAGTGTTTGTGCTGTTTTTGAGGAAGGATAAGTTGTTTATGGACTTGTGACTTCCATTGGCTATGGTTATGTTCTTATTGTTACGTGATAAACATTTGAAAGATTTTCAGTTTTTATTAGAGAAGTTATAAGTAATGTTATTACTCTTTTCATAGAAAGGATTGGTCTATGTTCGATACTAAAAGTAGTTTTCTTAGGACAGTTTATTCTAAAAAAAAAAGGTTTATTTTTGTATACTTTATACTTTTCTGCCTCATGCCGAATAAGCTGGAAAAATAACAGTAGGATATCAACCTAAGGCCGGTTGGGCTAAAATTGGTGTCCTATAATAGTAAGACGAGCCTTTGTCTAGCACTGGGACAGAACTATCTATAAACCAGGACTATACAAGTAAGAACAGTGAGCTGTTTTATGTAAAGCACTGATATTGTACTCTATTTGATTAAACTGGAAGCCAACCCTAATAACGCTGGCAAAATGTTAAACTTTATGAATGAAGTATTTAGTACCAAAACCCTTAGTTTATCGTCTCTTAGTTTTCACAGAAAATATTTTTATGTCCCACAAGCTGTCCCCCGTTTCACCCGCTTCATGATAGGTTTTTGGTTACAGCTCTGCTCCAGTGGGTCACGGTCGTGATGATATATAGCCTATGTGTTATTCTGATGGATACGTTGTGTTACTGTAAAGTTTTATCAAAATTCTGTTTTAGCGTGAAAGAGTTACAAACATCGATACATACAAACTCGCGTTTATAATATTTGTTTAAATAAGGATGAGAATACTATAGACTCACAAAAATAGAGATTATATCCTTACCAGCTGTATCCGCAAGATACCGCTAAAAATACATCCCTTGTACTAAAACAAAATGGACGCAGCCGGTAAAAATGTCCGCAGTATACGCAACGCGGATATTACAGCGGTTATATCCGCGATGATATTTATACGTCACATTTGGCTGAAAACAGAACAACATCGGACGAACAGTTCCGGGTGACATAATGTCGCGAAGATACTAAATTGTTGGACAAAATGTCAGATATTTTGTGTCAGAAAAGATGTTTTGTAGGAATTATTTTAGATGCTAGAGCTTGAAAATCTCCATTGTAAAATATTTGTCCCACTTATACTTTAGAGGTATTTTATAAGTAAACTAACTTGGCGGGACTTCGTCCATGCGTAATGTGTAGTACTGTGTAGTAGTACTCCGGAGTAATGTATCTTTCTAACAGTTTTTTTAATGGTTCACTAACTCTGAGTAAAACAGCAAATGAAGTGATATCTATCTCTATCTCTCTATCTCTTCATTTTGCTGGTAAATGGCAAACCTCTGTTTGTACCTTTCGTGCTTATCCGTACTAATATTATAAATGCGATTGTAACTCTGTGTGTCTATCTTTCTGTCTGTCTGTCTCTAATTCACGCCTAAACCACTGAACCGATTTGAATGAGATTTGATACAGATATAGTCTGGGACCCGAGAAAGGACATAGGATAGTTTTTATCCCGGAAATCCTCCAGGAACGGGAACTATTATTCCACGCGGACGAAGTCGCGGGCAAAAGCTAGTGAATAATATTCAATAAAGACCAGATATTTTATCAATGTTCGATGAAAGTCTTTATCATTATCAATAATGTGATATCAGTTGTTCTTATCACTGTATAATATGAGCTTTAATGTTTCAGCGATTAATAACAGTAGATTTTTAGACAAGCCTCTCTCGAGGATTTTTAACCCTCGGTCCGTCGCGCACTTTTTATTTACGCGGTTCGTCGCGCGGGGTCTCTCGAGACCCTAAGAATAAAACACCTAGGAAACCCTTTTAAACTTGTAATTTTCAAACAATTTTATTAGTTTCTTATGTATTTATTATTAATTTGTATACAAGTTTAACAAATTAATCAAAAACATGCATATATGTTTACTATCTGAACATAAACTAAATTACGAACAATAAAGTTCACTCTTTGAGATCACATCAGTTAATTTTGTTTCAATGTCGCTAAATCAATCAACTTCATTTTAAATTATGCGTATATGAGCTCAGACTAGACCGTTTAACAATTTGACATAAAATTTGGAATCATCAAGCAAAAAAAATACACAACTTTTATCAAATGAAATCCAACAGTTTTTTGCTTTGGTATGTAGTAGGTAGTATACATACCTCATTGGTATGTGTTGGGCATATGTTACCCTTGCAAAAGTGGCAAATAGGTTTAAATATTGTATCTATTCTTCCTGAGCAATTGGTACAGCGTTTTTTTGTTAGAATCCGTATTATGCTCACTTATAGTGTCCAGGTATATAGAGGCTTTTTCTTTTCGTCCTCGTCATCGTAAACATCAACAGGTTAATTTTCTTACCAACTCAATATACTCACATGTTTTAGAAATCAATAATAACTAATTTTTTATAAAAAAAACAAAAATAAATAAATAAACACGTATTATAAATTAAATCTACCATACATTTTCGATTAATTTTTACCTACGTCGTACGTCGCGTGGGGTCTTTCAAGACCCGAGCGCACAAAACACGTTTATATCTCTTTGCACTTGCGCGAGATTTTCAGTTAGCGGCGATGTGCGTGAACTGCAATACTATTTCGGAGGGTACCCAAAGTGCCATAGCTCTATGGTAATTTTAAATGTGTTAATTTTACATAATTCTAACACCTAGGCTTTCAAAGACCCCACGCGACGGACCGAGGGTTAACAAGAGTAGTTTAATAATGAAAAAACATTCTCCAGATAATTTAGATGAAGAGCGATTTCAATCAGCCTCAATACCAGGCTCATATTATATTCTTATAAGTGCAAGCTCGGTTTTTCAGGTTTAAAAATATTACGTCACTTAATTGAATAATACATAGAAATATATGAAACTAGAAAAAATACATGAAAAATCTTGTTTCACGGAGCTATAGAGTTTAGCTGTATTCAGCGGATTGAAGCGGTTATCTCTGCTCACAGGCTGCGCTCAGCGCTGCAGCGAGCGGTTTGAAATAATAGTGAGGGTACCAGGGTATCATCATAGCATTGTCACAGTTTGTTTTACATTTCAAATTAATATTGTTGAAGTGTAATGTAGAAAATGGTGTCGGTGAAATGATTTCTGAGGTAAACTGCAATGTGGTATTTTTCATAGTCGTTCAGATTCTACAACAGCCTGTGCTAGTCCATTTATCACGCAGGTATGCTGTATGTTATCTAATATTTGGTATCAGAGGTAGTATTTAAATAATAGATTTTTAAAATGATCCATTGCCTGCATGGCAAAAGAAGGCAGACAATATGTTGCGTTTTTACGCCTAAACTACTGATACGATTTTGATAAGTTTTGGTACAGATGCAAATATGATTAACCAAGCGACAGCCGGCTATCGCGCTGCTATTGTCTGTCTATTGTATCTCGAATCACGTGTGTTTGAAGGTTTAAGAAGTACTTCCCTAGTGTACTTCTTAAACTTCTTCTGCTTATCATACGAACGAAGCCACGTGCAAAAGCAAATACAAAATTTAGTTTGCCGCATAAATCACAATCGCTTGTCAAAGTTTTGGTATTAATTTGAAATACGATCATTATAGGGGATTATGCTTTAATTGTTACATATATCATATAATCCAGATTTGACATCGATATAATGATGTTATTCCGGCAAAGGCGTGAAATTGCAGTTAATATAATTAAATGAAACTAGCAGCTTGCTTGTTACGTACGTACAGCATTTAAACTTTTATGAAAACATGCATTTCTCGCAATTTCGCCGAGCTATTTGTTTCATAAATGTGCCAAATTCAGTACTGCTGTAAGCGGAATCGCCAAAATTATACCTGCGCTTTGTATGTAAAAGTGGTTATTTTTTATTATTTTGTTGGCATAATATTTATTGGGTTTATCAGCTGTTAAACCATAATCAACGGAAGGAAGATAATTTGTTTTTTTTTCTGGATATAAACTTTACTGATTAAAACCATCTATACTAATATTATAAAGAGATAAAGTTTGTTTATTTGTTATTTTGTTCCTTAGTATTACGGGAACTAACGATACAATTTCAAAAAGCAAGAATCAATTAAAGTAATCAATCCCTTATCACCAACCGTTTTTTTATCTTTCGCTGTTAGAACTTCCAAACTAAGTATAATCATCATCAACACAAATATTTATTTCACTAAGTACACATAACCCTACAATAACAGATATCATCAATCTTACTAATTGTTTACGTATCGCCTCAAGTAAGTGGTATGTTAATGCATTGTTTACCAAACACAGATGTATATTGTACTGGGAAACTAATATTACTTCTAATGTTCCGACGTCTTGGTACATGTTTGTATGTGATACTTCATGGCATTTGTGTGTCTATGACTCTAGGATACAGGTTTATTTCATAGCATAGTATAAAACAAAGTTGCTTCCCACTGTCAGTCCCAACGTATACTTATATATTTAAAAATACGCGAAGTATTTTGATGCGGTTTTTATTAATAGATAGAGTGATGATGGAGGGCTTTTTATGTGTATTTCATGTAAATTAGTTATAGTAAAGAAGCAAAAACACCAATGCGAAGCTGGGTCGGGTCGCTAGTATCTTATAAATTTTGTAAAACACTAGTTTTCCTAGTACTTTTTAGTTCAATCGAATACTAGTATTATTACAGTATTGTTGTCCAATACTAGTATCATTACCGAATAAAAGCAGTTATTAGTTGTGCTGAATATGAACTAAAAACTACCTGTATCGAATGCTTAGAGACGAATATTATATAGTTACTCTCCGCAATTACAAATTCTTGGACGTTGGTCCAAGAACTTTAAACTCAAGAAGTTATCTCGTAGTCTCTATGCTACGTAGTTAGGTCAAGAAAACATAGTTGGCATTGGAGTCAAATTGTGGAGTACCCTGGTACTTTAGAATGTCACGAATTCCTTAAGAAGATGCACCCAAGATTGTCTTTTTCATGTACTTATGTAATGTTTTAGGTCGTGACGGCGATCGATAATCGGATCCAAAAAGTCTAATCCCGTCTCTCAGGTTCTGAGTTCGAATTCGGTCAAGTGCCAATGTAACTTTTTCAAATTTGTACTTTTTAAAGTCTATTTTGGACGTCCAGGACATCGCTGAAGGAAACCTTGTGAGGAAACCTAGACCCTTGGGCTTGAAAGATCCGAAATCGCCAATCCGCCATTGGCAAGCATGATGATCAATGCTCCTACTTTTGCATATGAGAGGAGACCTTTGTCCAGCTGCGGGATTGTAATAGGCTAGTATTACTGTTGCAGAGCAACCTCTTTTTTGATACTATATTATTTTTGTATCTTTTTTGGAATCAGTTTTAAATTAGAAGAAAGCTTGTCATATTTTGTCTAGTGTTGTCATAGCTACATTTCAGTTTATAATTTCCACTAATTGTTAATATTCGTGTTTTATTCAATAAATATCATACTTCTCTGTTCTCAGGCTTTCAATCATCCGCACCACAAATCATACAGTCCACTCATCGTTTACATTTTGGTCCTTCGACGGTAAAATTTATTTTCATTTTCGTTTCATCTCGTAAGCTCACGTAAATTTTTCATTTGCAGTAGTAATATTTTTTCATCGTTACCATGAACACACGTAGCAAAAGTAAAGCCATATCCTCTGAAATCATAGCACCTCATACCTCATCGCCACCTTCATTAGTAGAACAATCATCTAATGTTCATCCTGGTGACGACGACGCCGCGAGTAGCATGCGCTCGGCACGTACCAATTCGAACGCTTCGTCAACGCTGAGAGCGCGGAAGGCCGCTGCGGAAGCTGCCTTCAAGCGCCGTCAATACAATAATTTGAAGGCGCTCGCTGAAGCACAAAGGCAACAGATGGAAGCACAACAACTTGCGCAACAGCAACTCTCACAACAGCTTGCGGAAGTTGAGGAAGCAGAATTTCGTGCTGAGATGGAGCAGATTCAGGCGGAGGAGGGTAGTATACGGAGTAAACGGAGTGTTTCAAGCCAAAAAAGAACAGAAAATTGGGTAACAAATATTAATAATTCTAATAGTGGAAAGGAGAATGAAAATGTTACAACTGAGGTCTCACAGCCTGTCCATCTCGAGACAATGGACACTCAGGCTGCTGCTGATTTAATAGTAGAAAACCATAATTTAAGACAGGTAGGTTTCATTCCTCAAACGCCTGGGCTGGCCGCAACGGTGCTGCCACCCTCTTTCGAGGGCCTTGAGGGACAACACCACACAGTGCCTTGTCACAATGAGTTTTCTCCATTGCTATTAAAAGCAATTGCAGACACTGCCGCCGCAGCTAAGTCTCTAGCAACGACACAAAACAGACCACAAAAAATAAAAATTGACCTTTTTGCATTTGCTGGAAATGCATCACAGTGGCTTCAATTTAAAAAATTATTTAATTGTACTAAAATATCCTACTACCCAACATAGAACGTCGCTCGCTTACAGTGCGCGCTCCGTGGTCCCGCACGTGAAGCTGTCGCGTCGCTGCTCGTCTCCGCTGAGGATCCTGACGAGATCATGTGTGCACTCGAGCGAAGTTTTGCAAGCCCGGAGTTAATAGTTTTGGGTGAGGTACAGGTACTGAGGCAATTACCACGTGTAGGTATTGACCTCAAAGAACTTGGTGTAGTCGCCAACACAGTTCGGAATAGTTTATCTACGATTAAATTACTTAACCATTGTGAGTATCTTCACTCACCTGAGCTTTATCATGTAATTTTAGGAAAGTTGAATCCTTTATTAAAAATGAGATGGTCTGACTACGCATCAGAACAAACAAGCCCTTTTACTTCTAAACTTAAAGTGATGTCTGATTTTCTAATTCGCGAACATGAGCGCTTTGTGAAATTTGCTTTGTCGCCGGAGTTAAGTCTGTCACTACAATCACACGTAACTTCGTCCATTAATAAAGTAAACAAACGCGATAACATTCATTCTGTATCTCACAATAATAGCACGGATAAAACAGAATGCGTATTTTGTAAAAAAAACCACAACGTCAAAAATTGCGACAAAATAAAGTTACTCTCAGTGGATGAACGATGGACTTGGTTACGTGAAAATAAGGTTTGCTACAGATGTTTAAGTCGTAAATCTCATCAATGGAAGTCTTGTAAAGTTAATCCTTGTGGGGTCGATGGTTGTTCTTTTCGCCACCATCCTCTTTTACATGGCAGGCAGGGTACGTTCGCGACATCGCGTGCACTCGGAACACAGTCGTTCAACAACGCTGTGTGTGATAACGCGTCTCAAAGTGTCGCTCCTTCTACGTCATCCTCTGGAGCCGCCATGCAGAACACAGCTGAGGAAAAGGTAACGTTGAATATCGGTATTCAGCGCGATCATAAAGCATCATCTTCACCAACGCATACGTTTTTAAAAATTGTACCTGTCGTTGTATCTGGCCCTGCAGGCGATATCGACACATATGCTTTGCTTGATGACGGCAGTACTGCCACGCTGATTGATTCCAGCATCGCCTATAGTGTCGGAATTACCGGACCTGAAGAATTAATTACAGTGAATTGCGTTGGCGGACTCAGTAAAAGTACAAAGATTCGTCATGTCAATTTTCATATTAAGGGTAGGTACACAAATGAAACTTTTTTGGTTAACAACGCAAGATCTATTGATTCTCTTTCTTTACGGTCACAAACAATAAATAAAAACTCTGTGTCATGCTATAGACATTTGTCGGACCTAGTTGAGGTTTTGTCACATGTCGACGCCACTCCAATGGTACTCATCGGTGCTGACCACTGGCATTTGTTAATTAACCAGGAGGTTCGGAAAGGTAGCCGAAATGAACCAGTGGCTTGCTTGACAGCATTAGGCTGGGTACTTTATGGGTCGTCGACAAGTAGAACCAACATGATCAACTTTGTGAATCACGTAAATATCAAAGACCCACAGTTAGATTCTTTAGAGTTTCTTATTAAAGAACAATATAAACTCGAGGCTATAGGGATTTGTAAAAAAGAAACTTTACACAATAAAGAAGACCGACGTGCAATTGAAATTTTAGAGTCGACAGTTAGGCGCTTGTCCTCCGGACGTTTTGAGATAGGTTTGCCTTGGAGGGAAAATATAACAAGCGTCCCAGATAGTCATTCACAAGCTTTTTCTCGTTTTTTAAGTCTTGAGCGTCGCATGAGTCGGGAAACTGAGTTCGCACAGGCGTACTGCACATTTATGAAAAACATGTTACACAAAGAGTACGCGGAGGAATGCGACCCTAGTTCTTTTCATGACCAACTTAAAAATAGCAAATTAAATGGTATTAGGTGGTATTTGCCACATTTTGGCGTATTTCACCCACAAAAGCGTAAGCTGCGTGTCGTTCATGATGCCGCTGCTATAAATGAGGGCGTCAGTCTGAACTCTATGCTGCTTCCTGGTCCTGATTTACTTCAGTCACTGTTAGGTATTTTATTTCGATTTCGGGAGGGTCGTGTTGCACTTATAGCAGACATTAAAGAGATGTTCCCACAATTTAGAATTCGGAAAGAAGACCGGGATGCTTTGCGGTATCTGTGGAGGCCTGAAGGAAATTCAACGACCAGGAAGCAACCCATTAAAGAGTTCAGAATGACTGCTGTCATTTTCGGTGCATGCTGTAGTCCTTTTATCGCTCAATATTTAAAAAACAAGAATGCTAAAGAATTCTTAGAATTATACCCAGAAGCTGTTAACGCAATCCTGAGGGATCATTACATGGACGATTATCTGGGATCTCATGAAGATGTATTTTCAGCTGCCAAGGTTGCCGCCGATATAATCACGGTCCATAATGCTGCTTGTCTGGAGATGAGGGGGTGGATTTCCAATGATCAGACGGCGTTAAATCTAGTACCCGCAAAATTGCGAGCTGTCCAGCCTTTGGAAGTCGACCTTGGCTCTTATTCCAGCAGTATTAAGGCGTTAGGCATATCATGGCACCCTACCTCTGATTCATTAGGTTTTCGAAACGTGTTAGAGAAATCTATACCGAGAACTCTGACAAAACGAAAGGTTCTTTCTTTTTTGATGCGTGTATACGACCCTTTAGGTTTGCTAGGGCCGATTATAGTAAAAGGTCGTATACTTTTTCAACAAACGTGGAGATCCAATATCGATTGGGATACAGAATTTTCACACTCAGAAGCCTCAAGGTGGAATGAATGGTTCCAAGCAGTAGCCGAGGTCGCTGCTTTAAAGATTCCACGTTGGTACGCGTCTTGCTTGAACTCTGAGCCTTTGCACCGCGAACTGCATATCTTTGCCGACGCCAGTGAGCAAGCATATGCTTGTGTGGCATATTGGCGTCTCTTATATGAAGATGGTTCAATAAGACTCGCTCTGATTTCAAGTAAAGCAAGGGTATCTCCTTTAAAACCAACATCTATTCCCCGCTTGGAACTGCAGGCCGCTTTGATCGCTTCGCGCTTAGCTTTGGCTATCAAGGACAGTCATATCAAAAAGCCATCACGCACTTTCTTTTGGACTGATTCCACGACTGTCCTAGGATGGCTAAGAAGTGATGCACGCACGTTCAAGCCATTTGTTGCTCACAGAATTGGTGAAATTATTGAAATTTCTAACGTTTCAGACTGGCGATGGGTGGCATCTGACTTGAACGTTGCTGACGACGCGACACGTGCGCGCAATTTCAATTTAACTTCGTCGAGCCGTTGGTTCACGGGACCTCCATTTCTTTTAAAGTTCCCAGAGGACTGGCCCGTAGAGCCAGCAAGAATCACACCAGTTCGGGAGGAGTTAAAGCCTAGCGAATTGGTGGGACTCCTCGATTTGACTCCAACTCCAGAAAACTTGCCAAGTCTGGTAACTGCTGATTTCGCACGCTTCAGCTGTTGGCTCCGCCTTATACGGGCTTCAGCGCGAATTATTCAGGCCGCTCAATTATTTAAAGTCGGTTGTGGCAATATCGGTCACCTACGTCATTCAAACACTCGCCGTAATAATCACGCGACATCCCTTTGTCGACGAGACGTAGCGTCCACCACTCTAATACCTCTTACAGCGGACCTACTAAAAGCAGCGGAAAGGCAAATTTTTCTAAGAGTTCAACTCGACAGTTTCAGAAATGAATATTGCTGCCTATTGCGATCCGAGTCAGTTTCAAAGAAAAGCCGCCTTGCTAAGTTATCACCCACAATGGAGGATGGACTACTTCGGTTGGCCGGCAGAATTGGTAACGTGAGGGAGGTACAACCAGAACTTCGAAGACCAATTCTACTCGACGGAAAACATCCAGTAGTAAGGCTCCTTGTGGAACATTATCATCGGAGAACCGCCGCACATGGTAACAACGAATTGGTTGTCAACGAGCTTCGACAAAAATACTGGATACTGCACCTGCGACCCACAGTAAGAAGTGTTGCGAGCAAATGCGCATTTTGTCGTTTTCGAAGAAGCCTTCCAGCGATTCCGGTGACAGGAGACTTGCCTCCGCAGAGAATGGCACATCATCAACGGCCTTTCACTTTTACTGGCGTTGACTACTTCGGACCTCTTAACGTCACCATTGGCAGAAGGCATGAAAAACGTTATGTGGCTCTTTACACCTGTCTAACCACTCGAGCTGTTCACCTGGAGGTTGTCCACAATCTTTCCGCTGATTCTGCGATCATGAGTCTCCGAAGATTTATCGCACGAAGAGGGGTACCTGATACGATCTTTTCTGATAATGGAACTGCTTTCGTAGGAGCCAATCGGCTTTTAAAGGAATTCTATCAAAGCGACGTACAAAACTTTGCGGCGAACAGAGGCATTACTTGGCGCTTTATACCTCCAGCTGCACCTACGTTTGGCGGATGCTGGGAGCGGATGGTTCGCTCAATTAAGACTGCTTTAGGGGCCACGCTTCACGAAAGAGCTCCCAAGGAGGAAATTTTGATAACGCTCCTACTTGAAGCTGAAGCTATAGTGAACTCCCATCCACTAACGCATGTTTCTGTTAACCCGGATGACCAGGAGACCTTAACGCCTTTCCACTTTTTAATTGGATCATCATCTACACAAGCTCTCCCGGCCACGCTTTCAGATGGAGACCTCTGTGGGCGAGTCGAGTACCGCAAGGCTTTGCGCCTCGCAGATCATTTCTGGAACAGATGGGTCCGTGAAGTTCTGCCAACATTACAGCCTCGCTTACCAGGAGATCGAACCATAAGACATGAGGTGGATGACATCGTAATCATCGCCGATGAAACCTTACCACGGGGAAGCTGGCCGCGTGGACGTATCTCCGCAGTGTACCCAGGAAAAGATGGTGTTGTTAGGGTGGTGGACGTTGCTACAGCTGCTGGCACATTGCGCCGCCCCTGCCGTAAAGTTATCCGTCTCATTCCTTGACTGTGCATTTCTGCACAAGGGGCGGGAATGTTGCAGAGCAACCTCTTTTTTGATACTATATTATTTTTGTATCTTTTTTGGAATCAGTTTTAAATTAGAAGAAAGCTTGTCATATTTTGTCTAGTGTTGTCATAGCTACATTTCAGTTTATAATTTCCACTAATTGTTAATATTCGTGTTTTATTCAATAAATATCATACTTCTCTGTTCTCAGGCTTTCAATCATCCGCACCACAAATCATACAGTCCACTCATCGTTTACAATTACTATCCATCGTTTTATACATATTCGCTGAAATTTCTTTGCTTAATTTTTTCCATCTTCTAACACCAGCAAGATAAGAAGGTTAAGGCCATTCTAGACCGCACGGCACATTTTCCCAACAATTTCTCCTTCCATCGTTATTTCTCTCGTTCCACACGTTATGCTTGCAGTCAGTTTGCATAATATAACACAAAAAACAAAAGGCTTGAGAGCACTAGGGTAACCTAAATTCTGCTTATACGAGGACACGGTCGTCCACAAAATTATGTCAAGTGGGTTACCCTGGTGGCTAATATGGGATTTATATTATGAAATGGAAGGTTTTTTTATACTACTAATATTTGCCACAAGCAAATGTTATGAATAAATCATTGATTTTAATGAAAGAACCTTATGGAATTGTTATGCTATTGGTATTATTGACACCAAAAAAGGAAAGGAGACAATTTTTTTTGTTCGGGGAATAGGCCCACCACAAATTGTGGCATTTATTAATGAAATGCACGTTCGTTTATTCCTTATAATCTCTAGATTACAGTGGTAATATTAGCAAAACTCTATCTAAACGGAATACTGTGAAATACGACAATCAAAATATGACTCTCATACTGACCAAAAATCTCACAAGAGCGATTGTTTAATGAGTGAATAGGTCTCCTAGGTATTCAATGTTAGAATAGTGCACTGTTCAATAATAATATAGTATAAATCTAAACCATGTTTGTACTACGTAATATGTTTTGATGTGGTTTTCACGATTAATTTATTTACTGTTTTCGTCAATGATATCTATAAGTAAAGTTGTCGCACATTTCGTTGAAGTCATGCTGCACACTTATTACAACAGCTTTGTAGATCATGCACTGTATCTACGGGTCCTTCCTCGTGGTCAAACTATTTTGTCAAACTGATTTGACCACGAGGAATTTCATCATTCCTCGTGGATAAACTCTAAGCATAAAATCTCTTTCAACATGCTGTATAATATACAGACTCATTGTACAGTCAAGAATAAAAATAAAATGACAATTTTACGTCACCTATTATATTTTCCTGTCTTGCACAAATTTTATATATTAATAATATTAATAATTATCATCTTTGTCCTTTCCGTCGTGTTCCAATAATTGCGATTAATATGGACATAAAATTTATAAAACGTAAAAGAGGAACGGTATTGCTTTTCGGTGGGCGTCAGTACTATAAATTGAGGACATATAAAAATGGTTCTACTTTTTGGACTTGTAGTAATCTAAAGGAAAAGAAATGTCGTGGGTCAATCACTCTCAAGGTAAGAATACTTATTTATGACTTATAAGAATGAGGTTGATAGTGCCGTTGATGAACTAAAGCATAAAGTCGAAGATACAGACAAACACAACACCATTTCAGATATGTTTGCTGAAATAAAGACGTCATTAATGAGCCAGGACGCAAAATTTTGTAAATAAAGTTCCAACTTTTGGCAGCGTTAAAACTGTATTGTATACGAAGAAGAGGAAAAAAAATGCTTTACTAATTTCTCAGAAGTGACTGTTCCAAATAAATTTCAGCCCTTTCTATTGGCTGATTATAACACAGAGAAATGTCGCATTATAGTTTTCTGCTCCGACACCAATAAGAAAGTAATTTAAGAATCAGATGAATTTTTTGGCGATGGCACATTTTTTAGTTGCCCGACTCCTTTCACACAGTTATACTGTATTCACGCTGATCGATCTAAATCGATCACTAGGTACAACAAAAGCGTCTCCTGTGGCGTATGCCTTAATAACTGATTAAAAAGAAGAATCTTACTTCATATTATTTTGGATGATAAAATCACAATTGAAATATTGGTCACCAAAAATTTTTCATGTGGACTTCGAACCAGCTTCAAGCAGTGCACTACTAGATTTTTTTCCAGAACTCCAAATTGTACATTGTTTTTATCATTTCACAAACAGTCAATGGCGAAGAGCAAAGAAATTAAACATAAAAAGTAAAGATGAAAAGAGAGTTGTTGGCTCATACTGTGCCACACTCGCTTTGTTACCAGAAGATAAAATAGAAGAAGGCTGGAAATATATAAAATCGGACACTGTTGCTACTGCGAAAACTGAAAAATATTTTAACAATACGTGGATGAAGAATAAAACATTCAGAAGGAAATGGTCGGTATATGGTCAGAAACACCGTACAAATAATATAATTGAGTCATGGAATGGACAACTGAATAAATTGATGAAACGATATCATCCAATCACCGTTGCTCGGTTACTGAGAACTTTACTAAAAAAAAAAGTACTGGTCCAAAATCTCCTCGTCGGCAAGAACAAATATTGCGAGACGAATTCATTATAAATTGTCAAATGCAATTATTACACGACAAAATAAGTGTTGGTTACTTTTTAAATAAATTACGTTAAAAATATTTTTTTGGTTTTGACTGTACAATTTGTTTTCAAAATACTAGTACAGGTGGTTAATTTTCAATAAATGAGATAGTTTGTCCACGAAGAATGATGAAATTCCTCGTGGTCAAATCAGTTTGACAAAATAGTTTGACCACGAGGAAGGACCCGTATCTACAGACGCCATTTTCATAAATTCTATTGAATAAAATTACGAAAAGAACACGAGAAGCACTCATCTTAGAAAACTATCGGAAACAATAAGGCTAAGCTTACATTACGCGCAACAACCGCGCGTAGTCGCGCGGTTGGGGCGTTCGCTTGTCGGCGTGATATGTAAGTACGTGCAGCCCGGCACTGGGATTACGTATCTTGCAATAGCCGAGCGATCGCGATAATTTAGCAAAATTTGCTGCTCAAACGTCAAATTCAAAATACGTCACGTCAAATAGCAAACTAGCGATAGTGCTGCCTCTGTGGAGCAATCAGTTAACTATAAAATATGCATTTTTCGTTTGGTGGTTTCGTATATAGTATGGTTTTTAAGAGCAAAGTTAAGTTTTTTTTATTAAAGGTGATATTTAATTAGTTCCAGCGATTGCTCCTTTATCGTCATCGTAGCAATAAGTGCATTAGAACAATCAGCGAGCGATTAGCAATCGGTTCATACATAATACGATTTTTTTTGACGATCGCGCGGTGATCGCGCGATCACTGCGCAAATATTGCTCATTGCTGTTTCATAGGTAATAACCCCGCCGGTGTGTCAACGTTGCGTGACAACAAACAAGGAGGAGACAATTTGTTTATGGATTTTATACCGAAGGCTGAGTCGTCGCAGAAAAAGACAAAGACAATATTGGGTGCATCCTATTTCAAGTGAAAAATGTTTGTCAAATTAAAAATAATTCTTCCCACGATCGTCAATTTTTTTATTTTATGTGAATTAAGATTCCTTATGGCATCTCTTTTTAAACTTCATCCACATTTTTATTTATGCGTCTGCCCGTCTCAACTCGCGGCAATCGAATGAACATATACCTACGTAAAACGAATGTAGAGCGCGCGGTAATGCCAACGATAATCACTGCTTACTTTGGTCTTGTACCGCGCGGTTAGTGGTACCGCGCGGTTTCGCGCGGTCGTGTGAGCTTAGCCTTAAAATGTAGTCTGTCAGTGTCAAACTCATTGAAACTGTACCACAGAGCATCTACAACGGGATGTTAATTAGGTACGTTTCGTTTTACATAATATATTTATTTTCACGTTGAAATAAATGTAAAAACGCTCCTAAACAAGCATTTTTCCGTAACAGTTTTTTACTATTATTTCATTATTCCCGTTAGATATCTATATAATATTTGTTGTTTTAATTATAATACGGTGATCACTTGTTTCATGTGTAAAATAATTAATACACGTTACCGTTTAATAGTGGGCCGAAAAAAAATTGTCTCCTTTGCTGAAATAATAATATTTGATTTATTTTAGACGTTCTGGAACTTTTGTTTGCCAGTTTTTGAAAAGTCAGTACCTTTACAACCATTCTCTTTTATTTCAGGTTTTTTTTTAACAAGAGTAAATTACCAATAAAGTTATTCATTTACCATCCCAAACTCCCAAACCCACAAACAAATGAACAGTACATACAAACAATTAGCGAAAACGTTGAAAGATGGTCATAAGTAGGTGTTGTGTCGAATACCATTACACGTTTTACTTGCATTACTTTGCATTGCATGGTAGGGGCCAAGGTTGAGAGGTGCATTACGAAGGTACTGACTTGACGCATAAGGATTTTTGCTCAAGGTTAGACGTAGAATTGGTTTATTAAAGGGATTTTTGACTAATTAAAGGGATTTTATGACAATTCGGACTTGTCTGAAAAGATTCTTTCTGAATTAGCTGACGTCTTATTAGCTAAGAAATAAAAAAGAGAACACATAATAGTACTATGTATTCTTTTACAAAAACCGGTGAACCTGGAAGTTGAACCCAACGTAGTTGGGATACGGCTAGGCATAAATTATTTGTAATCGATAACTTTATTATTATTTAATTTTATTTATTTTTAGTTTTATTACAGTTTCGGTAAAGTGAGCTGGCAATTGTAACAATTGCCAATTAAATCCTTATATCATTTCAGAATAACATATCAAAAAGCACTAACCCAAATATTTTTCTTACATAATGGACTTGCTGGTGGCCTGTTTAAGCAAGAAAACAAGAAATATTAAACAAGGCTTAAGGAGACAGAAAATATCGGATGCCAGTGAGTTACCACCTATTAAGTACTAACTCAGTATTGTGCATTGTCCTTAATTTTAGAGTTCGGTTTCAAGAATGCGTGTGCGTTTCGAGTTTTGGCAAAGGAACACAAGAAAATGTTGTAAGTGCAATGAGTGTTCTCGTTGTCTGTTTGTTTATGTAGGTCACTGTAACGGTTCAATAAATAAAAATAAATAAATAAATATAAATATATGTACTGGTCTACACGGCCGTCCGATCCCAAACTAAGCAGAGCTTGTACTATCGTAACCCGACAACAGATAAATATAGTTATTTATAAAAATTATAAATACATACATAAATCACAACTAGGTACAGAACAAACGATCAATGAATATAATTTATTTCGGTATAACTGTGACACTGAATGAGGGTGGCTGAATATGTAGTACCTTATTGTGTTAACAAACTACCAGATGACTTGCAAACGCTATACAGGGCGGGTTCGAAAAGTTACAAGTATAAATCTAAACGATTTTTTAGCTCGGTATATTGTCACTCGCAGTTAATGTAGTAAAATATAATAAGTAAAATCTCTTTATTGAGTATCAAAGAACGGCTCGCCAGCACACAGATAAACCCTAAGTGGTTTGCGTGTATGGCTGTTATATTGTTATTATGTATTAGTTGAGTGTTTCTGTAATAAATAAATAAATAATAATAAATAAATACTTTTTAATGTTCGGAGATCCTTCATGAAACCGCGATGATTGACATTTACGCGGGTGAAGCAGAGGGCAAAAGCTAGCTTTTAACCTTTCAACAACCAACCGACAGTCGGCTGTCGGGCTATTGTCTTTCTATTGTGTCTCAAATCACGTGTGTTCGAAGGATTAAAGAATAAAAGCAAGATGGCTCGGTTCAACCAATTATGTAGTCTGGGTTTTAAATTCTATTTATAAAAATACAAATACAATGTAAGATCTGCATAAATAACTTAAATGGTCATCCAGTTTTACCAGTAAATTTTTTACAGTAATTACCCTCCGATTCTTATCTTACATTCCTTTCCTGCATAATTGATTATCACGAGAATGCATTTTAACTTTTTTGTTCTTCATGAATACGGGATCGCGTACTTAAGGAATCATTTACCAAAAGTGGTCCTGCGATTGTGATTGAATGGCGATATCACGTTTCCGCGAATAACTTTCAGGGTTTTGATTTGTGAGTGTTTAATATACGTTACGAATTCTGCTGTTTTATTTTTGGAGTTTCCACAAAGTTCATGGTAATAGTCAAAAGCTTTCCTTATTTTATAAGTGATTATTTAAATGAAAAATTCAGCAACATTCAACCCATGACAAGGTCAAACATTTTATAGCCAATAAGTATTCTACATTTAACTTGTCAATGTAACCTATTACTTTTCTAATCTGAGCCCATTACAATAATTTATTATTACAGTGAAGGCACAAGTTTGTTTCGTTGACTCTCAAACCGCTGAACTAATTTGGTTATTGTAGAGATACGTTGCTTAGCAACTTACTCGAACAAAAACTCGATTTAAGTTCGGAACCCAGGCATTTAGTTTAGCACTTACCTGTCCCGCCACGTGGGTAGTCCTCGATACCTCGTAAATACCGCACTTTATCGACGGCCTCGGTGCAAAAAAACATAAAATTGTTATTGTGCCTCTTTTCTGTGGCCGCCAGTGCAATGTTTATGCCTTGCCTTTATTGTATTGCGATTGCTTATTGCATAGTATTACAGGGATTTTAAAATGTTTTGTTGTCTCTAAGTTTAAATGGTTTTTTAGATCCACGTGTAAGATAAATATGAATGGGAAGGAATTGTATATGGTCCTTTCCTAATTCCTATTGTTTTGGTGGACTTTGTAAAACAAACGAAAATATTTAAATTTATCAAGGGTTTATTTTTTACCCACTCACTTAAAACAAAATCTGACTGATTTGAGATATTAGCTAAAAATCTGGGATTAGATTTTACAAGAGGGTCTTTGACTTACGCTCGGACAAAGTAGCGAACAAAAACTACTGCAAAAACACAGATTCCAGAAATTTTAAACCACCAAAAATGCAGCCAGTTTATCAGCATATCAAAGGACCAAAATTCTTCGCCAAGTATTTAAACCAACGAAAGAAAACACGACTTCTTATTTACCAAACATCTTTGCAGAAATTGAATGGACCTAAAGACCTTGTCCTGCATCCATTCAATAGTATTTCATGGGCTATTAAACCACACAGAGCTTGTAACCTGCCAATAAAAGCCCCCAATCAATAATTACTTTCGCCCTAAACCCCAATCAGAATGACAAACCATCTTTACCAATTCACAGAGTGACAGCCACAATTTGCCGGTCATTTAAAAATAATTTCGTTTCATTCAACATTTATGTATGTCATTATAAGACGAAATAAAGAAATGCCCAAGTCGAGCCAAGGCTGGCGCATTAATGATACAATGATTCATTATTGTTGTATTATTAACACAATTTCATATTATTGTGATTGCAAAGTTTGACTGTTGACATATCAAGGGTGTTAATGAGTTATGTGTTCGTTCTCTCAGTTTTTTTCCCTAATAATCAATGATGATTATGATTAAATTAAAATTGTTATAAGGTGCTGAAATGGCACTACTATTATTTCAAGTGTTGAAATGTTTAAATTGGAGTTTTTTGGTTTATTTTTGTCTATATTTAATTTGGTGCCCGTGTTCAAGGTGTTAACAATAAATAGGTGCTTTTAAAAACGACCTTATTTGATTAGCTCTAAATGTCATAATACTGTAATCGATGTGCATACTAGAGTTAATTATAGACGAGAGTTGCGCCTAAAAGCTTTGATAGCTTGAAACTTAACAGTCAACCCACACTTTTCCCTGGTTATTCGAAAGAAAAGCTAGCTTTTCAATTTTGGTTTAAATAAACCTTAAAAATAGTTGGATGATCTACAGACCATCCAACTATTTTTAAGGTGATCTATAAACCAAATGACTTGCATCGTTGTTGCTCTTATAGACGCGACATGAATGACCGGTAATTCTTTAAAACTGTATATGATAAAATTACGAGCACATATAATATATAAATCTACAATCGAACGCGGTACTGACAAACGGGAACCTAACTGCAATATGTTTAGCAATAGATAATGATTAATTCAATACCAAATGTTGAGATGCTCCAGTGATCATTCATTTTAATCGTAACACAATCAATTTGTATTGATACACCAACTGAAATGATTGAAGTTTCTATTTGGCAATTCTCTTTAGAAATAGAAGCTCTAATTATTTATATATCAATGCCTTTTTGTTCAAAAGTTGGTACATAAGAGTTGAAATATTTCAATGCTTGTATGAACTAGAATGTCAAAATAATTATGTCGCAAGCACATTAAATATTACGGCTCATAAAGTTTTAAGAGCGTGGTTTATTAACTGTTATTTATTTAAGAGCTTTCGCTTAATGAAGCTAGAGCTGAAATTATCATTAACAACCCCTAATATAACAGCATATCTCAGGTGTTGTAAGCAATTTCGTATGAAGCCGAAAGGATAACTTTTCAAAGCATTAATTAACCCTTTCGACGATCAAGCGACAGTCGGCTGTCGCGCTGCGCCGCACGTGTGTTCGAAGGTTTAGATTAACAAAAAAACTTTTAAATTAGAGGGGACAAAGTAACAGAAATGTTTATCACAAGTATATAAGTTACCGTTTCATGAAATGGAAAAAATTAAGTAGAATTGTAGATTTAACTTTCTTGCAAATACATCTGGGAACTTTCTCAAGATTGATGGGTGGTTTTAACAATTAAAACATTCATTAACAAAATATGTTTTGAAAAAGGCATCATCATTATCTTTCTTACCGAGGGGCCTTATTCTTTAACACCTTTGTCTCTTTCGTGACATTCTGCTAACTGTACAATATTTGAGGATAGTGAAGCGAAATTGTCCTAAAAAAGTCGGGTAATACCGTCACCGGGTATGAACGTCTCATTCCCAGTACCAACCATAAATGGTAATGATGTGTGAGCATGCAAATCGGCGTTTAACACCTGTAGACCATGGCGTCAGGACCTCATTACCATCATATTATGGTGTTACCTCAGTGGGTGTGAGACTAGAAATTGTTATTTGAATACTGAGTATTGACAGGCAAATGGTAATATGATAAAGTATTGCCGTTAATTATAAATTGAAGATGTTTGTGAACATTTGATGCGGTTTCGTAATTTGAGTGGTTAGGAACTTATTGTCTATGGTTTTATGATTATGTTAGGTTGTGTTGCAGCGTTTGAAATCTTTTAGCGGTTCCTTTGCTAGCTTTAAAATTTATTGTTTTGGAAATAATTGAACTGGGTTTAATCATAACTTAGGTTTTAGTTTAGTTTATACAATGTGACAATTTAATTTTTATATTTTTTTGTCTTTTAACATTTAATACATGCATTTTTTGTTATTTATTATTAAAAACAAATATTTAATTTTCTGTTTCAATAAAAAGTCAATGTCAACATCATTTCTTTTCATTAAAAAAGCAAATGAAATAATAATAATAATAGAGCCCAAAGAGCTAGTTGTTAGCTATTTCTAGAAAGTAATGTATCGAGCAAAGTAGATTATACCACTTTTGCATAAAACGCACTGTCGGTGCTACCCCTAACTATTAAGTTTACCGCCGTCAAAATTTGTATTAAAAGCTTTAATATCTTTGACTTTTACTTTTTAAGAAGCGATTTTCGCTCCCGTTTAAAGTTTCCCCTCAAAATGTTATCAATTTCCAGGTGATTACACTTATTCACCTCGTTGGATCTCAAAATAGCGTTTAAAGACAACGAGGGATAAAATACGAGGGAAAAAGTGATGTCTTGCATTAATTTATAATGTTTACTTGACATTGATATTATAGATTCTTTCGTGATGGCATAAGTCACTTGAAAAAAGTTTCAGATTATAGTTAGTTGGTGTTAAGTGATAAATGAATAAAACCAATTTCTGTTCTCATCAGTTTTTTTTTAATATTGATATATTATCGATTTTGACCACAATTTGCAGTAATTTGTTTTTTGAACCTAACATGACCAACTTTTTACGCGAATAGATTATAGATGAACTCTTTCAGAAGTAAGTTTGATATAAATACTGATATAAAAACTCATAAACTTTATTATAATGAATCAGAATTCGTAATAAATTCGTATAAATCAATCTACCGAAAATATAATTGAGTATTTTCTAAAGCTGACAAAATAGGCTCTTAATGTAAACAATAATAATGACAGTCAAAAATTTATTATGAAATTTCTTTTTTTTTTTAATATGTAAAAAAATATGTATAATAAAGAATGCTGAGACAGTCAATAAAAATCCATTGCTGGAAAAAGGTCCAATCTGTTAGCAAACTACATCGATACAAACTTTCGAAATAATTCACGTTAATTAATACCTATCAAGGATCGCAAATATAAAGACGTCAACCAACTTATGAATTGTGAAATTCGCCCCGTGAAGTTGGTACGACATGCACGCCAACTGTTCCAAGTAATAAGTTAAAACTTATATTTAATCTGCATTCCTATTTGCAAACTAGTTTTGTTCGTGAAGTAATTATTTAAGTTACAGAACGGGTGGTGATAGTTTAAGCAGGCACTGTATGACGATTATTCAGAATAGGAAATAAAATCCAGGTTTTATTCTACAATAACAATATCGAACAAATACAAAATCAATATAAATAAAACATAACACTAACCTACCAAATATAATAAACTATATAACTATGCCTACAATTTTTTCATAAAGTTATAAAGCATAACATCATCAAAATAAAATAGTAACATCATGACACATTAAAATTTGACCACGTTATTGAACAAGACGTTGCCAATTTAAAGTCGAGAGCAGACACAGAAGTCGAGAGCCCCGAAGACAGTAAAACCAAACCCCTGACTACTGGCGATACCTTGAGAGCTACACCATAACCGGTGGAGACAACTGTTAAAAAGGATAAATTGAGTCCGGATCAACAGTAGTGAGGGAACGATTAAAGAGATTATTTAATAAGAAAAGGAATATAAATAACTAGCTTCTGCCCGCGGCTTCGCTCGCGTTAGAAAGAGACAAAAAGTAGCCTATGTTACTCTCCATCCCTTCAACTATCTCCACTTAAAAAATCACGTCAATTCGTTTTGCCGTGAAAGAAAGACAAACAGACAGACAGACACACTTTCCCATTTATAATATTATTATGGATGAGAATAGAATTCCAAACAATCACAACTGCAGTAAAATTGTTAAACTACACAAGTTAATAGAAATACAATAAATATACTAAGTAGTTAATGTCTAAACAAACTCCCAAGTCGCCTCGGCAGCTCAGCGAGCTATATCGCGTGATAACAGTACCTAGAAATGTTTTATTAGTCTAGACTGCTGCTGAGCTTAGTGTAATTCATAACAGAACACGATATGTTTGTTTTTGAGATAGCTAACAGGCGTAGACAGGTGAAAAGGTTAGCAAACAAAAGAACAACGTGTTGTAAAAAGGTGGAGGCGAATTGACGCTAATTAGTTTTATAAATGCGAAAGTAATTTTGTGTTCTGTTCATTATTTCATCACGGCTAAACCACTGATGTGATGATAATGATAGATTATAAATATACTTGGGATTCGGAAAAGAATAAAGCCGAAATAAAAAAATCCGGTTAAAAAAAGCCTTTGGTCTTAGTTGTCATTTGTAAATTCAAAAAAGTCATAGCGGACCGTCAGCTTCTCGAAATTCAGATTTTCAGGTATCGTATTATCAAACACCTAACTGGATTGTTAATGTCTGATAGGCAATTTTCCAAAACACTGGTAATTAGTTGAATATAATATAATTAGTGGATAAGGTTATAACGAAAAATTAAGACTTCCTCGTTATGTAGTTTTACTATCTACTGTTACATTTTTTTTATTATGGACTCTGATCGTTTCCTAATAACAACATTTATCACAAGAATAGTAAAAGATCATCAATATTTTTAACATTATATAAATATACACAAACTACACGTAATATAAACATCACAACAGTTTGACTCAATGTTTATTTAACTTTAAATCGACATCTTTTAAAAGCACCTCAGATAAGGCCAAAAGATTGGCGCCTCTGCTTAATTATAAATTTCAATGGTGTAAACAGGTAGTGCGCACACAAACTAACACTAATTGACAATAACATTAGTTCCATAACCCACTGGTCATTAGAAGCTGCACATAATATCGTATTTGCGTATAAATTACGTAATATTTGCTACTAACTGCATGAGCGGTATACAGTGCCCATTACCTGTTCCGTCAGCTATTCAAACAATTTAATCAGTAAGTTATGTAATTATGTGTATATCTGTACTAATGTTATAAAGAGGAAAGATGTGTTTGTTTGTAATGGGTAAAGTCTGAAACCACTGAACCGAATTAAAAAAATCCTTCATTAATATAAAGCTGCATTGTCGGTAGATGGTTACATTTTGACTCCATAGCTATGACTAGACATGAATAGACTATTTTGTCCAATCCGACGGGTCTTCTACAAATTATCACGTTTAAGCAAACAACAATCTTCAGCTTCATTACATTAGTATAAAAACAAAATGATTTCTTGTCAGTTGCATATCACCACATATCTAGCCTGAACAACAAACAACAACTAATGTTCTTTGCCAGTAAAACTGCAGTTTCAAAAGAGATAGAAAATCCTAAGTGATCTCTAGCGAAGGGTACCACTCTGCCAATACTGTGCGAGTGAGGAATCCATTTGTAACGGAAAACTGCCTGTTTGAGAGCTGGGCTGTTTGCTTATGTCTAGAGGAGGGGAGGGGAGGGGGAGGACGTTTGTTGAACAAGTGCTCAATGCTTTAAACTTTAGTTGGTAGTGAATTTGTTATGAAGACAGTTTATATTCGAGACACATTGAAATTGTGATAATATAAAATACTAGCGGCCAGTCCCGGCTTCGCACGGGTACTAAATATAGCCTGTTACTCAGTGATAATGTAGCTTTCTAATGAAAACAGAATTTTTGAAATCAGTCCAGTAGTTTTTGAGTTTGTTTGTTACATACAAATATATAAATCTTTCCTCTTTATAATACTATAGCATAGATTGGCTTTAGCAAGTTTACATTATATTAGTATTGACACAGATTAATAAATAGTTATTGATCAAATAATTTGAATAGGGATGTTATAAATTTTAAGTTGTATTTATTAGCCCAGTTATTTAAGGCATCGTGCATCGTCGACTACCATGCAGTTAGTACAGATTTTCAATTAGCGAAAATTTGGTTGTGCAATTATTTAGAACCTGACGCAATTAAAATGTCCTAAATGACTGTGCAGCACGACTAATTTAGATAGAACACATCAGTACTCTGTCTAAATAGACGTGCTTAGAAAATAGTCTACTAATTAAACAGTTTCATTTCTCTCCTATTATTTAGGTCAAAGTATTTGGCAACGGGAGCTTAAATGCTCAGCATAACTCCAAGTAAATCCTGCATGTGAAATTTTAATGACTTTTATCCAGGACACGTACTGTGTAAGCAATCTGTCCCCACTCATAACGACTCGTGCGTCTTGAGACATATTTTCTGTTTCTGACATTTACCTAGTTCCACTTCACGTCATATTTTCAGAAAAGGTTTTCTCTGTGTGTAAATGAGTGGTGACGGGCCTGATATTGTTCTCACTTGCTCCAGTATATGTCAAGATTTTGACACAAATATTATAAGCTCGAAAGCTGTTTTCACCCGTAAAACAAGTATCAATATCAGACAAAGGCTAATCCACGCTAATATTATAAATGGGAAAGTGTGTCTGACTGTCTGTCTGTCTGTATGTTTGTCTTTCTTTCACGGCAAAACGGAGCGACGAATTGACGTGATTTTTTAAGTGGAGATAGTTGAAGGGATGGAGAGTAACATAGGCTACTTTTTGTCTCTTTTTAACGCGAGCGAAGCCGCGGGCAAAAGCTAGTATCAATATAATTTACTAGCAGAACGCCCCGGTTGCAGCTGATGAAAATGTACAACTTTTCTCTACTATCATATGTATATTTTACACCAAAACCATATGAATCACTCTGCCTATTGGTGAAAATCGCGTGAAAATCCTTTTATAGTTTTTGAACTTATCTCAAATAAATAGATAGATACCGCAGAGGATTTTATTTTATAATTTACTAGCGACCCGACCCAGCTTCGCACGGGTGTTCCAAATCTTTAAAAATCCCGGCTTTTTTCTACTATGTTATGCATGTATTATACATATAAACCTTCCTTAAGAATCACTCTATCTATTAAAAAACCGCATCAAATTCCGTTGCGGAGTTATAAAGATCTAAGCAAACATAGGGACAGACGGCGGACAGCGACTTTGTTTTATACTATGTAGTGATAAATATTTTATATTCGTTTAGGTATATAAGTAAGAAAATATGCATTTACTTCAAATCTGTTTCTTTACCAAGATTTTGTTAACGCACACTTTTTAGTAAAGGTTTTTGTATCTTAGTGACAGCAGAACACTGACTCCTAAGTCACAGGATCTCCTAGTTTGGGAGTCAGGGTTACTCTATTTGGTTGACCTTTAATTCATTTAAATTCATGTGACTTTGTCCTTAAGCAATGTTTGAAGGTTTTTGTATAAATAACGATTTTTATTATTATTATTAAAACTAAAAAGAAAATGAAAGACACAAATCATTTACGATAGTAATCCGACATCCATAGAAGATTGATCAGTTCAAATCGCTTGTCACATAACTGGGTCATTGTAATAACTTGTACTCTCATTTCCAAATGAAATGATTTTAAATTTGTATGGTCACGTAACAATGTTTTTCTCGTCGTTTTCACCCCGCGGTGGGCGTGGATAATTCTATAGAATGCTTATTTTTAAGATTCCATAGAGATTTAGTTTTGAACACGGAAATAAAGGCAAAAGGATGTGGCATTAGGTTCTAGTTTTATAAATGTTTAATGCGGCTTTGCCCACTCCTTTATAAATAAATAAATAATTAGGGACTGGGACACACACGGTCATCTGATCCCAAAGCTTGTACTATGGTAACCAGTCAACTGATAAACATACTTAAATAATTTATAAAGACATACATATTATAGATAAATCACACCCCCAGACACAGAGCAAACAATCGTGCTCATCACACAAAGTTTGACCTGGGTGGGAATCGAACCCGCGACCTCCGGCTTAGCAGTCAGGGTCACTAAATAGACCAACAGGCCATTAAGAACACACCTACCTAGGTTCACTTTTGGTTGGTAGGTCGGTCTGGATTTCATTTCCAGGTCGTATAGATGTCCAAGTTTCTCCACTAGGAATTTCTTAGTAGGAGCTGGAGTTTAAAATTTGATGATGAGATACCCCCGTGGTTTGGAAAGCTCTTAAAGCATTGAGTTCTGCACCTGAGCTCTCTAGGCTAGGTCGAATTTCCGTCCCAAAGGACTCTGAGAGTAATGGAAGAAGGAGTGCTACCGGCTTGGCTAAATTGGCCACCGAGACCAAAATTACGTCTGAAGACTTTTTTATTAAATACCTAAACCTAGTAAGTACCTTAGTTTAGTCTAACTAAAATTAATTAAACTAGGTGTATTTTTGGTCCAGCACAACCAACTCTGCAATCCCGAAAAAAAATATCAGTTGTTTCATACTTACATTATGGTCGGGAGAGGATTGAACTTTGGTTAGAAACAGTTGAGATTTTCTTCGCGATTTCGGAGTTAGTTCCATAATAAAAGTTGTTAGTATTCATGGGTAGAATCATCTCCTAGCAGGTTGTGCAAGACCAAAAATACACCTGGTATAAGGTCGTAAATTATAGGGACTTATATATATATATATATATTTGAGTGGGAAATCATCCAATGACTGCTCCCGTCCTGGGTGCGGCGGGAGGGCGTGTCAGACTCTTACTGACTAAAACCCACTCATGTTCCTTCGATTGCCCTTTATGTTCCAGGGTCACGGTAACTATTATAAACATTCCGCAACTAGGGACTTATATCAACTACGGTCGTAACACTTTCAAGGCCACTTCTATAATCTTATCCGAAATTTAATCTGTGGTCAAAAAACTGTGGAAAAATAACGGCTGTGTCGTTGAATATTCTTTTGTCGAGTTTTTACGCAAAAAGAGATTTACGCGAAGGAATGTAAAATAGTTTAAGTAAAGATAAAATCAATATTCATAAACGGTATTCTATCTGCATTGAATCGTAACTGGGTATCGTAACTTGATTGAATTCCGAGGTAAGAAAATATGTTTTCCTACAATCTCTGAGTAAAATTCCTTGTCTATACTAATATTATAAAGCTGAACAGTGTGTTTGTAAGTTTGTTTGGTTGAGCGCGCTAATATACATATATATACTGGGACAACACACACACGGTCATCTGATCCCAAGTTAGCGCTATTTAGAGCTTGTGTTATGGTAACCAGACAACTGATATACATACTTATATAATTTATGAATACATACATATTATAGATAAATTACACCCGAAACAGAACAAACAATCATGCTCATCACACAAAGTTTGTTCTGGGTGGGAATCGAACCCACGACCTCCGGCTTAGCAGTCAGGGCCACTAACCACTACACCAACAGGCGCCGTCACAATCACAGGAAGTACTACTTATTTCGATTTGAAAAATTATTTTAGTGTTGGATAGCCCATTCATGGAGGAAAGTTAGAAGGCTATGGTGGTTTAATAACATCATCGCTACGACCTACGGTCTATACCCCGCTGTAGTGACAGTTAACAAATATTCGTAAACAAAGTCAGGAATTTGCTAGGAATTTACTTGTGGGGAGGGGGCGAGGGGGTCGATTCTAGTCTAGACTAGACTTGGAGGAACACATGCTTATATTTTTTGTTTTTGTCTTTTTTGTAAAATAAACGTTACTTTACACTAATGGCGAGATAAATAGACGTTAGTAAGCACTGACTTTGGCTTAGCCATGTCCCCGTCTCTATCATACACTTGACGTTTGGCAGTTGTGTAACAGTGACAGGTGTAGTGCTACGCCAAAGCCAGTGCTTAGTAACGTCTTCTGGCGTTTACAAACATAATTGTATTATAAACACACACACACGAACATCCAAGCTCAAAATACATTAAAAAATGTAATCATTCTATTAACAGTATATAATTTGTGTTCCCATGTCTTTTATTTATCTCCCAAATTGAGTTAGTTGCGGACCACTGAACTGATTTTATGAGAGAAATTATATCATTTCACGGTATTTTCACAATTCCGAACGCAATGGGTGCCAAATCTGATTAACGACAAACAAACACTTCTAACATCTGTTTAGTTACCATTAAAATGATAAACATTGACAGTATTTATAGTAAGGTAAAATATTTCTTACTCCTCCGATGTACTTTTCTGATTAATTTCGTTGCGGGATCCAAGACAGTTGAATCGTTTCTCCGGGACTCGTCGAGCTTCATTGCTCGGCGCTTTTCTGGCGGACTCCACTGTTGTTTCTGGCTTTCAGGAGTTGCAGTGGTTGGGAATAGTGTGGTGGGATTGTCCCAATAAAAAAAAGGTAAAATAGACAGATAAATAATGCTTGAGCAGGAGTAATTAACTATCCCAGCAGTAGAATTATTTAATAGTATTTATGATAATATTGACAGAACATTTTAGCGTAGTGATGCATGTCGGTTTAATTCCCGCAAGAGACAAATTATATGGCCATTGAAAAAAATTGTATGGTGTACTGGTTCCGAGAATTTTTTAGTTTTAAGTTAAAGAAATTGAAAAGTAAAACTATTTGATGGTATTTTTCTGTTAGTCCTTCAATCATCAAACTATACAGGGTGGAAAGTTTCAATGGGCCCTGGAAGAGAGAAGAGATTTAAAGTAGTTTTCTTCCAGGGGCCATTAAAACTTTCCACCCTGTATATAATAATAATGTTCTAATAATTGGTACATTACTACAACTAAATCCTCAATATCGACTGCCGCAACGAACAGTATCGAATCTGCAAAATCTTAAAAAAAATGTTTTACTACCAATTGTTACAACAAATAGGATATTTTTAAGTACATTTCTTTTTATTTCGAAAAACGTACAATTTGACCTATTTTTGAATTGAACAATATCAATACTTCAGCTATTGAGCAAAGAACAGAATCGTACGTGGTAGTTACGATACTGTTCCACGCAGCGACAAGCGCGCGCTGTGCGAAACTGCCAAAATCGTCAGTGTTCTCCGCGATTTAAGGGAAGGAGGACGCGTGGTTAACTAGTAAAACTATCGAAACTGGTATATTCGATAGTATTATAGGTTTATGTATTTCCGACAATTATTGTAAGTGGCTGTTTCGATAGTATTCGTGTACAACTTTTGTTTAATAACTATGGAAAGTGGTTAATTCAATAGTATTCTAGGTATTTGTGTTTCCTACAAATATTGTAAGTAACTGTTTCGATAGTATTTGTGTTCATTATCAGTCAGCGAAAGATCGAGAATAGCTCTTTTGGTAGTTTAGTTCGAAAATAATTATGTAATGGATCTTACCGTTATAAGTTTAACACAGTATACTTGTTCAATTGGCAGATTCGATAATAGACAGGTGTAAAACTATAACACCATTACTAAGACTTTGCTGTAGATCTGTCGGTTTGTTTGTCTGCCTGACTGGCCGTTTGTCACCAGACTGTATTTGTAAGTTAGACAACTGACATGTTCACCGATGATGTATTTAGAAAGTAATGAATATTTAAGGCCATACAACAGACGTGTTTTTTTTTGCTATTGTATTTTTGTACATGGCTGGTTTTTTATTTACTCATTTATTTTGATTTAATTATCAAAGTTGGAAAATATAATTATGTTTTCTTTTGTTATAGTATCCCTTGTACACTACAATTAATATACCCAAGAGGAATAAAGAATTTTAAATAAAACTTATGATGATATTTTCGGTGACAGTCTGGCAGATGACTCCAATAATAGCAGTGTTGAAGTCACACCAATGCCATCACCCTTCTCAGGACAAGAATTCGCCTTCACATCCTTAATAACTATAGACTCTGGGGGCCTACCACAAGCCCTTATAGCAGTATTATTTTGATATTACTTTTAGTGGGAAAGAGACGGCGCTAGACAACTTGTCTAACGCTGTCACTTGCCCACTCCTGAACAGGACTAAAACAATCTTACTTTAAAGGTCATGGTAAGGGGGCTGAACACACCACATAACATTAAGTAAGCCAATACTATCGCTTTCCACAGGACACTTCCTTTTAATTAACGTGTCGCCACCTGTTATTGACTTTACTAACAATAACTGTAATTTAAGTACAATAAATGCCGTCACTGCCCTTGGGACAAGACCGTCCGATTGAAATATCTCCATTGATTACAGGGTCTTGAACCCTGTCGAGACTGTTAGTGAAAAAAGTACTACAATTTTGCCTTCTAACAGAGAATATTGTGTCAATGAATCACGGATCCCTGGAACTGAAGACACTGAAAACATCCTAACTCTAAGTTCATTAATTTTGATATTTGACACTGAGAATCCTAATACTCCTAATTCATCCACTACACGTAAACGTAAAGTTACATAAAAAACCTGATCCTGGTCGTAATCGAAAACATCACATTAATAAATGGACTGATGTTCGTAGGAAATTGTAAACAAATTCTGGCAAACAATAAATAAGTTTACTAAACAAATTGAAAAAAAAAGAGAATGACAACTGAAGGTCTATCTAGGCGAAAATTTATTACAAAATATTACTTATCTTTACCTACAATTTTTTTTCATAAGACTAAATTATAATTACGGGTATCATCTATACTAATAATATATAATATATTTAATATATAATATATACAATATACAATAATATTATAAAGCGGAAGAGTTTGTTTGTTTGTTTAAACGCTAATCTCAGGAACCACTGGTCCGATTTGAAAAAATATTTTTTGTTGGATAGTCCATTTACAGAGGAAGGCTTTAGGCTACTTAACATCACGGTACGACCTACGGGAGCAAAGAAGTAAACGAAGATGCGGGTGAAACCGCGGGGGACAGCTAGTTTAAAATAAAATTAGTAAGAGCAAGACTCATCTGATCTCATAGCAAATAAGTAGCTAAACATTATAATGACAATGGTGATAAATTGATTTGTTTTAGTTTCTTTTATCTGAACTTAGTTTTAAAACAAATAAAATTTTATATTGATTACAAAAGTGTTGTTTGGTTTTAATGCATATTATTTCTTTTCCAAAACACAACTATTCAATCTATCGAACTATTTAAAAACAGTATCGAAACTGTTTTATTTTCTATTTTTAAATAAATTTATCAAATAATAGTATCGAAATTGGTAGATTCGATATTGAGTAAAATTTTATCAACCTTGAACACTATGGAATCTACCACTTTCGATAAAATTCTAGCTTATTCTTACGGGGTAAACGATTGAAACTGAAATATCTATAAAAATAAGTAAAATAATTATGATTGTGCTTATATTAAAAAGAAGCACATAAAATTACCTATAATATTGGGGTATGACTTTTACTATATCATTAAAAAATATTATTCTAAGTCCAAATATAACTTTAAACCTCTCTACTGTAAAGTACGTGTTTTGCAGTTTCGATACTGTACGTTGCGGCAGTCGATATATGTATTAAAATTCCTATTACTTCCATACTTTATTAGCCTTATTAACCGTAGGCTAATTGTAAGATAGCTTCACTGGACTTTCTCATAATGACGTCATACCTAGGAAGGTAGAAAAATAAAAAGATTGCGTAACCATCCCACCGACTTGTATGATATATAGACGGGCCCTAACTATGACAAAAGGTGGCGCTCTGGGACACAAGATGGCCGCCGATTTCCGATTTTGGTACCGATACTCAAAATGGCAGATTTATCACTTTCTGACATATACATTTTTAAAGATATAATAATATTCATATTGTTTTATATTGTACACCACCATGGTGTGATTGAAAGCGAGATTTATAAACAACGCAATTAAAACTTAGTTATGATAAAAATAGCAATATCTAACCAACAACCTACACAATCAAAGATAATGTATTTTTCATCCCACCTATTCGAAAAAGACGACTTTATTCCCCTTTAGGAACGCCCAAAGTTGTGTTTTCTATAAGAAACTTTCAGCGGGCAATAATGACGCTCCAAATTCAAAAAGTGCGCCTTTTTGAATTTGGAGCGTCTTTGCATCTTTTACGCCCTGTTATAAGTGCGCCTAAAAACTCGCCAAAGAATCGAACGCAAATAATGAATGGCTGGTACGACGTCCAATACCATAGTAACGCCACGGCTGAATAAAAAAACACTTAAATAGAAATAGAACGCGCAAACTACAGCCCGAGTTCTCGTAAAAATTTTCACGGATTGTTTTGCAGCAAATTATTAATATAGCTGCTATTATTACCAAGACAAGATATCATAATAATAGCATTATTATCAAGATATAATAATAATAGCAGCTACAATAATAATTTTACAATAAAGTATGAAGCGCCTTTTATTTTCTCATAGGGGGGTATGAAAAGTAGAGTGTATCACTCGGGTGCAAAATATATTTTTGGCTTGGGCGACGTACTTTGAATCCCTTGCTTCGTTCGGGATTCTATTTAAGAATCCCTCGCAAAGCTCGGGATTCTACTCTAGAATCCTTCACTTCGCTCTGGATTCAAAAAACACCCTCGCCGTAAAAATATTACTTTGCGCCCTTGTAATACAATCTACTATTTTGTAAAAACTCAAGCTTCACTAGTTAACGCTTCAATTTACTCAAAACAATCATATATATTTCATAAAGTTCTCACAGTACAAGAATATGGCGGTTAATGAGCTTGGTAGGCCTCTGTGAAAAACTGGTGCCTCGCAAGTCAAATTGCCTAAAGCCCTGACCGTTTATTGGCGAAACAAACATTGTGGGGGCTATAGTGCTTGTGTACGAAGAAACGTATAGGGTAATAAAAGCCACTGTATGTAAAATTATTCACAGTGGCTGCTAAATGGTCCTCTTCTGAACGTGGCGAATAAATTGTAAGCAATTTTAACTTTGGAACTAGAAGCAAACGTTTAAGTTTGTATTTTAGCTCAGTCACAATATAATCAATTATTTATAAAAAAGGAATAAGTAAACAGAAAGTGTAGATTTTCAAATGTAACGACCGATCATCATGCATAATTATTACGAACCATAGACATGAATAAAACTTTTTACGTTTTACCCAACGGTAATCCAATTTAAAAATCGAACGTAGTAACAAAGCTTTCAAACTTAATAAATGTTACACGCGAAACTTTTTACGTCCATTATTAATTTAAAAATCGAATTTCCGTTACGTTTACTTTGCGCGTTCATAATTAAGACACCACAGAAAAAAGAAACTACTTACGCATTAATGAGCATGGACACGGATGGATTACCATGTTTAGCCGCCCCTACTAACCTCAGCCATAATCAAACAATATTCTCATTTCCTCCACACACAATAGCACCTATTAATACCACAAAATATTGAATAAGCAGCAATCAAGTACGCAATCACTGAAATTACCCTCATCCTCTAACCTCTAAGACTTATTAACTATTACATAGGCAGTTAATAAAGTACTGTCCACAAAATAGGTAAGAGGGTAAGAGGTAGGTAGTTTTGGCCCGCTGTAAACACTTTTTTAACTCGAAAAATATTTTAGTAGGTAACTAAAGAGTTGGTGAGGATTTTAAGTACTCCATTTCTACGTACAAATACAAGCGGCAATATGCAAACCAAATTATAGCTATTTAGTATTAAAACTCTCTTAATTAAGCCACGGACTGAGGGACTATAAGATTTTTTTGTTGAATATGGAAACCTGAAAGGAGATAAGAATGGTGGTCTAAATAAGAATGTGTTGCTTATTTAGACCAGTAATAGTACTGTGCTCACATAGGTAAGAGAAGACTGAAATATCGCAATTTACTAAAAATCTGATCTATTCTTATAATCGAATAGTTAATTGAACTTAACTACCTACATGCTTAGCTATTTCGTTGTCAGTACACAGTATTATGGCCGCTAGGACAATGGGGCGTCATTGCATTGTTTTGTTGAGTGGGTAACAGCCAGGTCAGAGGTGACAAATGTTGCTAAACAAACCATGTTGGGACCTGGTTTAACTTTGTTTTATACAAGGGATTGTTTTACGTAAGCCCCATAGAAGATTAATTGCAGTTACATAAGGATCCACGAAGATGTAAAGAGGACAAGAATGCCTATACCTATTGGCAAAATGTCAATGTTTTACAAAATTATATACTTTAAGAAAATTGTAACTACTCATTACAAACGTAACGTACATAAAGGGAAAGGAACTTTTACTGACTTAACTCTCAATACTGTTATGAACATCAAACGCCCGCAGCAGTAGATATTTGTGCCAAACACTGAGAAAGTGTCGATGACTATTAAACAATAATGTTCAAAAATCGTTACATTGCCTTAGGTAGAGAAATTGATTCATATTAGTCTTGTTAACACATTACACCTATTATATTTAAAGTATCAGGTTTGACCTTTGTTGCACTTAATTATAAAGGTGCCAGCGACCGTTTCCGAAAGTGAAATTCATATTACATAAGTGAATGCTTCCGCGAAACGATTGCACATCCCAATAGAATAGGGTCCTTGAATCTTGATAACCTTTACATTGTTCGAACGAACGGTGCTAACCCAGCGTATTTAATAATTCAAACGGATTTGAATGCGATTCTCGGCGACAATATCTATAGCGAAAATCACAACGTGACGTTTACATCGTGAAATTGTATCGTGATGGAGTTTCGTGACGAGCCTTCTCCGGTTTGGGGAACTGAAATATGGCCGCGACAGTGCTCTGACCCAGGTCGGTTAGGACAATAGCTTTACTTTCATCAACAAGGTCAACCGAACCGTTGGTTGTATCTGTACATCGCAGAACAAAAGAATGCGCCGAAATTAAAGTCACTGGCGTACACAATAAGATTGAAGAGAGTACTGCGGAATAGGAAACGTGAGTTTTTTCATCGAATGACTGTGTGCATGAGACGTGTGAATATGGTTCGCTCATTACGGTTTCGGATTAGAAACTATCGCTGTCACTGGGAACTGGAACAAGATGGTCGGAACCATTGTTGGTGGCGAGAGGTTCGTTATCACTCTTTCAGCTTAATAGAAACTTACTATTTTTTACTGCATTGCTCTTACTTTCTATACGGAGCAATATCTTCGCATCAATGAGACTAAATTCAATGATACCAGTATAGTAGGTCGAATCTCCAAAGGTAGTTTCGCTAATAAGAAATGAAAAAAGATTATTGAAGAGGTAATTTGGTTTATTTGAGTAATTCATTGGGTCGTGATTGTTATTGACCACAACATTATTGTTATGTGGAACAACGTCTTATTATTATTTGGCAATTTCGTGTTTGGCATGGTTTTGCGAGATTGATATTGTATAGACAGTTATAAACCGGTATATGGAAAAAAGTTAAATGCAAATTAAGATAAAATGAACCAAAATAAAAAAAATGTGAAAGGCTAAGAAACCAAAAACCATTACACAAAATACAGTAATTTACCGCAAAATAATTACTGAAATGAAAACCTATATAAATACGAAACAAAACTTCAAAATCAATTTCATATACGCCAATAAAATAATTTGATCAAACCTGATAACAATTTGAATTTGATATCTAGACCACCTGTAGACTAAATAATTAAGCAATTTGCCGTAACTACCTAGCCTGATGAGGCTTGTAGACATCCGAAAGCACTAATTAAACATAAAGAAGAAAGGAAATACAACGGTTTTACTCAATTAAACGTACTGTCTTAAAATTACTTGGGAACTGGGTATGTGTAACGAAAGTATTCATTGCCAAGGTTTAGATATCACAATACACAATACGTCCAGTAGTTATCCAGTTTAAAGAGGTAGAAAACTATTGTGGTCTATAACAAAGGAATGATGGGTCTATGTACTGGAAATGGATACGATTGCGTACGATAATAACGGTTTCAAACAGATACTCTGCATGCAATAAGATGTTATGACTGCTAGGTTAATTTCTTTAGTTGAGAAACTAGTAAAAACTTAAAGAATAGTTCGTATACGTGTGGTCTATTAGTTAAGGCATCTGGCCGCTCATGCACGAGGATGCAGGTTCTCAATTGGGCACAGGTAAAAGTGTCAACATAACATTTACATTCTGTGCATACTTTCCATGTTTACCTTGGACATCACTGACATCGGTGAAGGAAAATACAGTGAGAAAACCTAGACTTGTAGTAAATATAAGGCTTTTGCCCTACAGTGGAACTCTGAGGCTGGTATTAAAAAAATGTCATTTGTGATATAAGTAAAGTAACTAAACAACTTAATTTAAAACACAACATAAACTAACGACATTTCCTGCCATAAAACATTTCTCCTATTAAATTGGTTCACATAGATGAAAGATGCAATTAATCTACTTCATGTACCGCAGACAGTTCTGGATCATCGTGTAATTTAATGCAAATAAACAGATTTAATATACAAGCACTTGGATAAGTTCATACGCTAGTACGATTCCTATTAGTTACGAAACGTGTCAGTCTTATTCACAACTACTAATCTAGATGGCTAACTACCAACAATTTGTCGACGTAACCTACAATAACTGTTAATCCATCACCATCATCTAGTTATAAGGCTGGCAAGTTAATTTTACGTCCACTAAAACGTCACAGTTTAATTGCATCACAAAGACAGGTATTAATTGATAAAATGACTGCACAGAATTTTACTTCAGTTATACAATTTGAAACGAAATGTCATAGCTAATTGAACCTCACGTATGTAACACAAAGAAAGGCATGGGTCAACGATTCTGCAAGCTAACGGTGTACGGATGTCAACCTCGAGAAACAAGTTTGAGAATGGCGAACTGCCGCTATGACCATAAAATACGCTCCGATGACAAACTTGGATAATAATATGTTACTGTTTATTACAGTCAAGAAATTCCTAGAACTTGCGCCAGCTACTGATATTTTGACATCAGTGACAATACAAATCATTTAGATAATCTCAAATGACATTATGACACCGAAACTGAGATAGATCCTGTGATTGACAACTTTTTACTACCGACTAGACATAATGTTACAGATAGAGGAAACAAATTGCGTTTGTCAAGTCTCGACCCTAATGTCTGATGTGCATTTTAATCACCTTGATTGTACACTCTTGCTTTCTTTTGGGCTGCTTCTCAAATTTCACATTCACTTTCGTCAATATCGATCACAACTTACTCTACGTCTTGATAACCATCGAGATCATTTAGAGGCTCGTCAACCACAACAAAAATAATGACTTGGCAGTTAAGATTGATTGTGTTGTAGCATGTTGCATTGTATTCCATTGTAATAAAGTTCCTATTCATCAAGGTTACAATTGTGTCGGCAAATAGTAACTTGGTCGTGTGCGACACACGGGTCTGCTTATGTCCGTTCTGTCACAACACTGTCTAGTTGTCGTGACAATCGTTGACTGGTGAAAATCTATGAGAACATGTTATCTTGATTTGCATCCACAACATTTAAATACGCACAAGTCGCGAGACAGGAAAAGCCTATGAGAACGAGGGAAAGCGCTCTATAAAGTAACATTCAATACAAGTAACCAGTGCACTTGTTCGGCGGCTTTTGATATGAGCCAGTCCAAAATTAAAATTTCCGGTTCTCCAATCATAAAGAGGCAATTATAAACTCCCAGTACACGGTCTAAAACAAAAGAACTCATTTAAAGTCTACACTGTTGACATTTTCACACAATTATCAGATTCTCTGCATCTTAATATAGGTGTAAGTGAATTCCATACAATTACTGTAACTTTCTAGTGTGCAGGGATCGCTTTCAATGGTGCTTAAGTAAAAGCCAGGGTCATATGTGATCATGTCGTGACGGTCTTTTACATTTATGGGCCTAAGAGTCGGTTATTGTTTACAGCTATCGTCGGAATTCAGGCTAAATGCATACACAATGCTTTACCGGCTTTTAACGATTTAACTGAGAATTTAAATTATGAAGGAGGTCGCGAATTGTATTGTTATTGAAACATTCTCAGCCAAGGTGCAGTTAACAATGAAACACTAATTGATTTAATGGTCAAAGAAATTAAAGTAAGAGGATAAAAAAAAATTAATTGCCAAAATAAAGCACAACACTTCCAGTAAATTAGAAAGAGAAATAGAAACAAACATGATTATCAACTTTCTATAGGGTATTGTAGATAGTAAAAAAGGTGAATACGTTATCATTCACAAAAGCTTAGATTACAAATCAAAAGGAAATGAGTTAATTATCGTTGATAATGTGTAATTAGTCGAGTGTGACCTTTATTTGTTTTATACCTTACAAGATGTGAAAGTGACCGTAAACCAAAGCCTCGCATATAACAATGCACAGTCGATTAAAGAAAGTTTCACTAGTTAACTCATATTGGGTAACAGTCTAGTCATATCGCCTATGTAATTCCATTCATACAGTATTAAATGAACTGATTAATTGAACACCGCGCCCAGTTCCCTTATCTGTACTCTTTCAATCACCTATCACAGCTAATACGTCTAAACGAGACAAAGGCATCAGCTAATTTGCTTGTCAGTACAAAATAATCAACATTGATCTAACGTCGTCCGCCAAACAATGAGCTTCTTTGCCACCAAAGTAATTAAGACTTTATGCTGTAGCATTACAATATAATTCTACTCGTGTTACAATCGGAGTGTCTTCTTTGTCATTTCCAAGTGATAAATTAGTAGCAATCAAATTCGTACCGTGATTGGTTATGATACGTTTTATTTTTCTTTATCTTTTAGAATGTAGCTTCTTTTAGTCGGAAGAGTGTGTCAAATGAGAGTCAATTTGCTGTTTGAGGCTGGTGTATGCCGTCGATAGCCTGAGGTGTAACTCATTAAGTATACTTTCGCTGTTCTCGTGACGTGCTTTACTTGTTCTTTTATCATTACCGCCACCTATCTCTGTATCTAAGATCTAACTCTGATTGGGAAACCAGTTTACATAAAGTTAATTCATTCAACCGTAATTTCCTGTACACAAATGAATATTTCGAAACTAAAGATCGATTTTCAATATTGCCATGTTTGTTGATTGATTGCGATGACAAGATGCAAAGGAAGGAACCAATTGAATATTTCCCACATATATTCGAGTGCCCCGGCGAACAAGATATTCAACGTCGGAACGCGGATTTACAAGCTTTTGAATTCAATGATGAATGAGTTACATAATACTATTTATAATGACAGCACAAGAAGTAAAGGAAGTTTGCAAATATGGAATCTTGTTGCATACGCAAAACAGAATTTCTGACGTCTACAAAATCAAACCAATTACTCAGTACAACATAGGAACATACATTGCAATTTAGTTCCGAGTTCAATAAACTTGTTAGATCCAAATTACTATTTTTTCTTAATAACCATTGCATACGGCATAACATCGACAGGCGGCCTCCAAAGATCAAAGCTGTAATCGCACAGAAGTCACGACACGATACTATCTAAGTAAGATTTGACGTCCAATCATCTACTGCATTGATTCTTAAAACAAAGATACAATCAGCTGTGACGCATGACTTGAACTCTATGTTGTTGTATTAGAAAGCAATTTTGTGTGCAGTGACAGCAGAAGTAATTTAGCAGGACTGTATGTAAGTGTCGATGTTGATCGATGAGTTTGCAATACAAATGACGACAAGTGATGTACATCTGTGCTTTCTGATATAAAGTTCTTTAGTTGGATGAATTTGAACGTTATCATTTGTGTGAAGTAAATAATTTTCTTTGTTTAGATAATTTTACATATTCGTGCGATAAAGTATTACGTACAGGACTTTACTTTTAGCATTCATATAATAATAACAGTTCAAAAGGAACACGTCTGAATAATAAGAAGTTCTTGGTAGTTAATGTGAGGTATGGCGGCGCAAAAAAGTAAAGTGCTACCACAGTTATGTCAATAGTAGTGAATGTAGTCCTTCTAGTTCATGCCTCACATAGTTCAACGCAAATCTTAACGACACTATCACGACTTGTATTAAAAAAGTGTGTTTTCAAGAAAAACTTTACGTTCCTCTCAAAGTTTTGTCAAATCATTATGATTAATGTTCTCTTCTGTAAATGCTATGTTTTATTGCAATAGTCAAACATCATAATCATTAATTGTCACAGTCATTATATTAATCGAGTAGCACGTTCAAATAGCACATAATGTCCAATCATCTTCAAGTTGATTCATGTTTCAATAAATTTCAAAAGCTTCTTCCTCAAAGATATTGCTATTTGCTATTTCATTCGCTACTATTTCATTGATTTGACGTTTTCTGATATATAGTGATACGTAGAATATGATTTCTGAATCGTGTTCTATTACGGGATTATAAATTCTATGAAGACACTTAGCATGTTCGTTGACAGTCTCTAAATTATTGCTTAGTTTTTGAGTTGTTTTGATTTTTGTGCTATTTATTTGAAATTGATCACCATAGGTCTATGGGTATAGGGTTTTTTTATGTTGAATTAGATCTGAATTGTTCACGTAATTATGCGTTTTATTAAAGACGTTGTCTTTAAGTAAATTGTCGATGAACATAGTTTGACTTGCAAAATCTGGAACTGCCTGATATTTCATTTTACATTTTCTTACGTACCATCTCATGAAAGATTATCGTTGAATCGTCTATCACAAAAGGAGCGTTTATGAAGACACATCTTCGTTATTTGTTGACGTCTTCGTGGTCATCTTCTAAATTATTTGCAATTGTTTGAATATTTTGATTTATTGTTACATTAAGAAACATATCTTTTGTTAGGGAAAGTTCAGTTACATGTAAGGTGTCATTATAATATATGATCTGTTAACTTAGAGGTGAGAGGTGATCAACACGAGACTATTATTATGGATTATCTTAAATTATTGCGGTTATTTTAATAATGTAAGTCATAGTGTGTTATTATACCTACATTTTAACGTTTTCTTTGGTATTGTAATACCATTGACCGCATGGAGATGCTAAATATTTTTATAATATTATGAATCTTTTAGAAGTTTTAAACAACTATATTTTGTTGTGTTGTGAGATAAAGAGGCCCTAGAGAAAACAAAAAATAAGTATGTTAAAAACTAGTAAGTTTTTCGCCTATTTTTTTTTTAAACTGCCCTTTGGAACAGACAATTAGATTCTACTAATCAGCCTAATGACAATAAACAAGTTGAGTTAAGATTTAGAATTATCTCAGAAACCACCTAAGTAACACTAACAATAAATTAGTACACAACTAACAAATATAAACCATCTCAGAACAAAGCGATATCAATACATTTATCATAGGTATGCTTTCACTGTTTAAACTATTTCCCCATATTAGTTTGCGCGTAGCTCTATGCCTTATAGGGTCTAGTGAAAGGGGCATATTGTCTTACTTGTCTTTTGTATCACTGATCTGTTGCTAATACGGCGCTTGTCAATGTGACTGAGCTTTTTAGGGTCCCGTACCTCAAGAGGAAAAAGCGGGACTCTTATTTTTGTTGTCCGTTTTTTTGTTAAAACCCTTTATCTCAAGGACACGTGGAGGTCTCAATTTAAAAAAAAATCATACTCAGATTTGCGGTCCCTTGAAGCTGTAAATAAATTTAATTCTAATTGGAAAATCGTAAAGTAAAAAACCGTAGAGCTACCGATCGGCCTCAATGTGCAAGTCCAACTCACTCTTGGCCGTTTTTTATAGATGATCATGATTGGGATGCCATTTGTATGTATTTGTACAGAAAGCTGCTCTCTCCCTTCATAAATGACTTGTAGAAACTGGAGATAATTCACTAATGTCTTCATTTTATCAGAGTCATCCTTTTAATGGCTCTTTTTGTGTTGTTTTCTCACTTTTTGCACAAAGGTGTAAATTACCCGTAAATGAAATAAAAGTCCCGGAAAAGACATAACATATTCTGGAACAATAATATGGAGACTACATTTGTTAAGTGTAGTATCCGCTAAAATGGCATGCGAAAATGGTGAAGGGAAGACAAAAAATTGGATGTTTAAGGGATGATTTAATGTTATGTTTATAACAGTTACCGTGACCCTGGAACATAAAGGGCAATCGAAGGAACATGAGTGGGTTTTAGTCAGTAAGAGTCTGACACGCCCTCCCGCCGCACCCAGGACGGAAGCAGTCATTGGATGATTTCCCACTTACCAAAAAAAAAAAATATTCCGAGAATAATTTTTACTTATTTTAGCGTAAATTGTTATTTACTTACTAGTATGCAACAACATTTTTTTGTTTTGTGAATCGGTATATCACCGAAGAGAACGAAGTAGCGGGCCTTTAAGTAATTTTGACAGTCAGTAGTATGAACTTGGCAAGTATCAAACCACCATTCATAAATAAGATGAGACTCTATTACTTTGTTAATACACTCGTTCTTTCGATGATACGTTTTGCATTTTACTCAAGAAATAAAGTGGCGAATCAAAAATATCGTTATCTTAGAGTTTCATTCCAGGTCCTTAAAATTCAAAGCCATAATTTAAGCACGAATAGGTATTAATAAAAGTGGCGATCTCTTTTTATTAGAACAGAAATACCCGCATGAAACAAACAACAAATACCAATAAACCAGTAACGAATGCAAAAATCTTGATAAAACTAACAAAGGGAAAAAAACTGCGTCCATTGCATTAACGATGCTGTTACATACTACAGAGGTACAAAGAAAGTAAGGAATGGACCGGTTCCCATTGTAACTGGTCGACAAGGCCGTTACCGCATACCTTTTCACAGAGAACCAAAAGTTATCAGAAGGACGTATCGTGACAGACCCTTCGCGAATGTTTAAGAGGTTGCCTCAAGTTTCAAGTTTCCTACCCATTATTTATTAGATTCTATCTGAAAATGGCGTTGAAAAGTGTCCTTGTAGTTCGTTTTGGCAGGTTTGAAAATCAAGTGAAACAATAACTGGAAATTTATAGCTGGAATTATTAATTTGAGAGGAATTTCTGATTGGCTCGATTCAATTGAGCAAATACAAATACTTCTTAGAGACTAATTCTTTTTATTTTTAACTAACTGTCCCTCGGAATTTTATTTTCTACTCTACTGCCGTAAATCGTGATAAGCGTGATGTAACCAGTAGCCATATAAAAAGGTAAACTGACTAATTGACTTTGTGATATACCAACTCACAGTCCAAACTGCATGTCTAGAGACATGGAATTTGTTCTTTGTAAAGAATAAGTACCCATTTAGAAAGGATCGACCCCTAAAAGGGAAAAGTACACGCGTTCGGAACCGTGAGCATAAGCTAGTTAAGATGGTTGCGGAATGTTTATAATAGTTACTGAGACCCCGGAACATAAAGGGCAACCGAAGGAACATGAGTGGGTTTTAGTCAGTAAGAGTCTGGCACGCCCCCCCGCCGCCGCGCCCAGGGCAGGAGACATAATTTGATGATTTCCCACTCCCCAAAAAAAAAAGCTAGTTAAGATTTTCAGTCATTCTAAAATACACAATCGACAACTTTCAATCTCAATCCAATATTTCAGTAACTAGTTAGCTCGAAAACTCTAACATAAATCACAATAGCTTTGCTTTCTCAGTACGTGAACAATATCATTTTGACATTACTATATGTAAATAAAAAGTGTAATAGCGTCGCATTACGGCACTTTCTATAGCTATTAACTATGGGTTGAGTTGATGAGCCTTCATTTATCGTTAAGGCCTTCTGAGAACTGAACCTGATGATTTCTAAACTACTTTATTATGTTTGTTGTTGGTTTTAAGGGACCAATATTTCCTTTTGTTTGCTTAGTAAAATATTTGTAAGAATGAAAGAAAGAAAAAACATTTATTTCACACAGCAGTGCCGGTATGATGGTTACGATAAGAATGAGTAATTGGTTGTTCCATGTGGTTTCATTCGCATTTTAGGTTACTACTCCGTTACCTTAGGACGTAGAGTAATGTTGTATAGCCTTTCTGAATAAATAGGCTATCCAATATAAAAATATTTTGTTCGAATCCGACTAGTAGTTCTTTAGATTAGCGCGTTCAACCAAAAAATAAATAAACTCTTCAACTCTATAATATTACCATAAATAAATTGTTTCGAGTGCGTTTGTGGGTTTATATTCTTGCAGACAGTCAAGATATAGAGGAATTCGTAGTGGGGGCGATGACTTTTGTAGAAAAATAAATATGCAAGGTGAAATTTTAAATGTCTCATTAACAAAAGATATCGTCTTCAATGGTTCTAGTTATGCAATTTTAAAAGAAATTAGTATTAGTTTCAAAGTAAAATCTCCTACTCCTTTCCTATCAGAATAAATAAAAAATATTTATTTTATTTAAAAAATAAAATAATGATCAATGTTTGAAAGACACATAAAATTTTACGTATAAAAAAGCAAAACACAAAACAACAAAAAAAACATTCTTAATTTCTTTGATGACATAAAACATTTCTTGATACGGCCTTGTACTAGTAATCTGTGCTTGCACTCTCTTGTGCATTAAAAAACCAAGAAAGTTTTTGGATTTCTCAACCAAAAATCAAGACTTTAAAAGACCATTAATCTTTCACGCCTTCCGCCCTCACCACGACGCCCTCACTCGATTATAGAGTCGTAACCCAATCATTTAAATTAATCGATACCTAGTCGGAATCGATTTTATTTGACACTTCCTCTGTGTAGCGATTAGCGTTGATTTGAATTTATTTAATTGCACTTTTGGTTGGTGTAAATGTATGTTGTAGGTTGGATGTTATATCGCTGTAATGTAACTTGTAATGAGAATTAAATACGTCGTTATTTCATATATTTAAACCAAATTGTTGAATGTAAAAGCGTGTAACTTCAGAAAGGCTGCTCTAATTTTATGTTGATATAGTGATTGTCATAAAAGAAAATAAAACATTTTTAAAGGTATACTTTAAAAAAAATGTTAATAATTTTTCATATAAATTTACTAATTTATAATCATAAGAACGCCCGTGCAGAGCGGGCAGCTAGTTTATATTAGAAAATAATTCTCGACTTTAAGTTATGAAGATAATGAAGTCTTGTTCGATCGAGCGTATATCGTTTCTTGGGTATAATGTGGGTACAAAATATAGGTGTAATTGTGCATTTTCCCATCGGAAAATATTAGAGAGACCTCTGTGTTATCTAAACCTGTGCTTCAAAAGTCTGGTAACATTTTCACTTTAATGTTTGATTTCATGGAACAAGACCTGTCAGACAATAAAACGAGAGTTTCTACACTTTTGTGACTAGTTGCAGCTGCGGTTTCACTTTCTTTGATTGCTCAGCTTCCGTGGGTTGTAGCTTCATAGCTTGGTGTTTATAACCTATTTTGTTTCTCGTAGATTGACAAGCCTGTTTTAACCTTGGAACACACGTGATTCTTCGCAATAAAAAAACAATGGCAGCTCGACAGCCGGCTGTCGCTTGGTCGTTGAACGGTTAAAACACACTAACGAAAATCTCTACTCTAAACCTCACCTTTGAGAACTGCAAAAAATACGTTAAACATATAAAACACTATATACGAAGCGTAATACCTACAATACAACCATCGATCACTAATAAAGAACTTATACAACACAGACTTACATTTATTTACCTTTACAGCACAGTGTCTGTGATAAATAATCTCCCATTTATGAAAAACTAGCTTCTGCCCGCGGCTTCGCTCGCGTTAGAAAGAGACAAAAAGTAGCCTATGTTACTCTCCATCCCTTCAACTATAACTACTTAAAAAATCACGTCAATCCGTCGCTCCGTTTTGCCGTGAAAGAAAGACAAACAGACAGACAGACAGACACACTTTCCCATTTATAATATTAGTATGGATAGGGAGTTATGAATCTTTCACGAGACACACACGGTCATACACCGGATGTTGCGGCGGGGTGTCGGACACTGCGGCGGGGTGTCGGACACTCCTGGTGGTGTCAGACACTGCGGACATTGTGGTGGCAGTGTACAAGGGGCGACATTCAAATATACGTCGTACAGGCTTTTATTATGGCAATAACTTTCACAGGCACCTGCCACATTTATTATCAGTTGCTGTTATAAGTTTTTGATATTGGTGTCTGGTTTGTTATCAGGTGTTCATAATTTCGGTAATATTGAAGGTGTGGTTTGTATCTGTAGTAATATATTGTATTCAAGATTAAGGGGAATAATTCAAAATGTGACGGTAACTTTTGCTGAATGTATACATGAGTCTAAGCCGATGCATGCAGATTTTTTGCGTTCCTGTAAATGATGATCCATTGTGCCTTTTTAAAGACCTATTAGTAATATACAATTTGAGCTTATATAGCAGAGATAAACACGAAATTATGTTTTATGTACTTGTTATATCGAATCCACACTTTAAGACCCTATAAGTTCCTACAGAAGCAGTACATACTCAAGAACAAGTACATATTTTATTGATCGTAACATGAATTCGCTTCCTTGTTATCTCATTTATCCATATTACATAAGTATAATCATTAATATTAGGTACGCTTTACAAAGTAATCTTCTAAAGGTTGTTCGTTAAAGTATGTAACTGGTACTTAAGTATTTAATCACCACACATAGCAATTACACGTCACGTGCGCTATACAAATATTTTGTGTAAAGAATATAAAATCCACTAATAAAAACATGTAGACACCAATTTTCGCAAGTAAATTACGTAATTTTACGCGAGTACGTTGTAGTGTAAGGATGAGTACACATCGACGACGAAATAGCGCGATTTAGTAGACTGGTGACTAATTGGATTTAATCGCCTATGTAAAGATTTTATGAATGCCTGTTACATGTCAATTAAAGCAGATTTGGATTTTTTTGACAGCCTCCAAATTCTTAATCTGTGATTACTTAATCTGATGTTAAATTTTATTAAGATAAGCAGTTATGCTTGTTGATTTAATATTTACCGTTTTAATTAATTTTTATATGGCCAGCAGCCCTAGAATGACGTTTGTAAGAGAAAATTTTAAAAGTAAATTTAGTTGGGTTGGAACGGAAATATATGATTAGCTTTGACAAACAGGTATTTCTTCAGATAACTGAAAGCTAACAGGTCTTGACAGGATAACCTAATAGTTCTACTACCAAGTTAAGTAATTCAGCATTAATTTAATTGGATTTAGGAAACTGAACTTTTTGGGCTTGATAATTAGCGACTGAGTTTCACTGGTTACAAAGGCGTAGCGCATTCATAATTTAAATACGCTTAGTGAGGGCTTGCTGGCAGTTTACATACAAAACTACGTAGCGTACTACGCGTACATTAACATCTACACCGTTTCTCGTTTTATAAGTAAGCTGCAAGCAGGCGTACACCGAGTGAAAAATGACGAATACGCGTCTATGCAACTACTACTGCGAGAACACTAAAACGCGCTACGAACTCAACAGTGTACACCCAGCCTTTCCGACACCAAGATGTCAACTTATTGTCAAGTGTATGTTAAGTCGTGTGCGAGAACCATGAAGGTCGTAGGTATAGGTGAGCGTTAAATAAATGCCCTCATTTGTTTAATGTGTATAATTATGTGTGTACTATGAATGAATCAGACGCTAACTATAGAATCTGAGAATGAAATAATAAGGGCTGAAGGTGAGTTTGTTTGTATGTTAATGTAAGTAGCTGTTGTAATTTGAAACTTAATGGAGACTTTTGTTGCTGGATTTTATATGTTACTAGCGACCTGTCCCAGGTTCGCACGGGTGTAACAAATCTTAAAAAATCCCGGCTTTTCTGTACTATAACAGGTACTTAGGTATTATACATATAAACCTCCGTTAAAAATCACTCTATCTATTAAAAAAAAACCGCTTCAAAATCCGTTGCGTAGTTTTAGAGATTACATACATACATAGGGACAGAGGGCGGATAGCGACTTTGTTTTATACTGTGTAGTGATGATGATATTACTAAAATTAACCGAATGCCGAAAGGGTTATTTACATTATTGTTTGGTTACGTAGCCTAGTTTGGGATCAGACTGACGTGTTTGAGTTGTCTCAAGATATTGTTATTCACGTTCTGGCTTCTGGCTACCCTTATCGACTATTAAGGATTCACCTTAAAAACTAGAAAGTTTAGTCCAAAACTTAGTAAAAAAAATACACCCAGGCACAGAACAATCATTACACAAAGATTTGTCCGTGGAGGAAATCGAAATCACCACCTCTGGCTTAGCAGTCAGAGTCACTAACCTCTCGAACAACCGATCAGTCGTTGTAACACTATAAATAATGTTATAAATATGTAACAGTTCCAGTTATATTTTTCAACAATTCCATATAAAGCATACAAGCGAGTTAAAACGTTCACTTCAAAGACTGAATGCCGAAAGTAACGAACTTCCTATTCAAATAAATGCAAATACAATTCGCGTCCGGAGTGCGTTTCCCACGCGTTGGTTCGTAACTTCTTAACTTTAGTGTCTATCTATCTTTTATAAATAACAAAACGACGATTTACATCACCTAAACAAAACTCATTACGGCGCCAATAAAATACAATCATAAATAAATAATTTACAACAAAACACAGCAAAGGCCATAAATGCATTGGCAGTTAGAATCACTTGCAGCCATTGCGTGGTTATAGCGGTTCCAATTAGACGATATTTTGTTCTTATTGACCATTTGCTCACAAATAATCAAGGGTATTGTTCAGTGGAAAGTGTAGGTTTGTTTGTTGTGCAATTTCTCCGCTCTTGCTGGACTATACATAGTGAAATATGTAGGAGTAAAGTTCGCTTTCCTGACTAAATTCTACTTCGGCGTAACCACACTGGCGGTAAAAGCTTCCTTTTATTTGTAAAAAAAGTAGTACTATGCAGGGTTGTGTACATTGCAGGGTTTTCCGGATAAAACGAAGTAGGAACTGCAAACTGAAACCGCAAATGTAGCTCGAGCTTTAAAAGCTTTGAAAAAGAGGCTTTTAATCCAAAAGATTTGTGCTACTTTGGAAGTATTTACAAACATTTACGCAGTTAAAATAACTGCGTTAGGGAAATATTAGGAAAAACCTCCTCAATTATTCCACAATAAGATGAAAATTAACACTATGATAACAAAAAATCCCACCTATTTTTTTGCGTCGGGAGTGTAAAAAAGCAACCTAACTACGTTTTACTAACAAATTCATATTTATGTTCTCTTGTTTACAAAACTAATTTATGTATTTGATTGTTTATGTAGCTGACAAATACATTCTACAAATCCCATATATATTGTAGTTAGTTACGCCATTTTCATAAAACCAGCAGTCTACATTACTCAAAGAAAATTTATGAAAACGTGTCGCGTGCAGCAAAATCGCAACAGCAAGAGGTAGTGTATACACGGCATTATAATCCCGGAAAAATAAACCGCACCATAAATATACCTACGCAGAAAAGCGCGACTAACTAGCCAAACTTATGTACAGAAAGCTAGCCTTATAAATATATCTGTCAATAAATTTATACTAATAGCTTCAAGCTCGTTGGATAATTTACTTTGTCGCGTAAGGCCACTTGTATACACTGGGAAAAGCCACGCTGACATGAAATTGAAAGGACTCCTTTGTGCCTAATGTAGCCGATTTTTTTCTTCTTCCGTGTGAGAGTTTTTACGTGCGTAGAAACGACATAATATCTGGCCCAAAGTGGCAATTTTTTACCATGTACAAGCAGCCCAAAGGTCAGACTTGTAGGTCCGGGAAAATGAGTTAAACTTACGGAACAGTATATTCCGTGTTAGTGTGTTAGTGCCTTTATTGGCATCTTGTATTTTACTTTCTTGATAAATAAACACAAATAATACAATCAATCGTAACCACTGTTATCCAGCTGAATCCTATGTATCGTTATTTAATGAGTAATACATTCGTTAAACCTAGAACCTAATTCGATTAGGTTGGAAACAGACCCCAATTTAGTTAGAAAAGGCTATTACTACAAGTCTGGGCATCTTATGCCGTGAATAAATCTTTTAACATGAATTCACAACATGATTCTAGACGTCAGAAGAATATACAGTCTTATCCAAGAATATCGTGTTAGTATGTGGGTTGTGGAGGGTCTGATGTCAGTCTCTCCATGCAAAACCCTGGTATTCAGTTCAGTTTCCTGTTAGACTGGCAACTGACCTTGTCAAAGCAGGTAAAAAGTAAGAGACAATGGTGCCGATTCTCTTGTGCACAACTTAACGTAAATTTAAGTTAAGTGCATCTTTCTCTTTCCATTTCTTAAAGAAAAGGACAGAAGATACATTTTAGTTTAATCCTGTCAAATTAGACAGCGCCTGATGACAATTGACGTATATTTAGACGCCATGTTTTTGAATTGCGTCTAAATTATCTATGGAGTGTCTAAATTTGACAGGACTTAACTAATATTTGATCTTCTGTCCTTTTCTAATTAAACGGAAAGAGAAAGATGCATTTAACTTAAATTTACGATAGTTTGTGCACAAGAGAATCGGCACCAATATGTGCTTTTAGGCGCACAGAAGCAAGTAGCTTGTTTTTTTTACAACTCTGCACCCATCACAGCACGGGTGTAACAATTCTTTGAAAACTCCACTTTTCTACTACCTACTATTATGAGTGTCTTTATTTTATACTATGTAGAGAAATAGACCAGATACAAATAGAAGATACTCAGCCTAAGACCAACTTAAACATTCCTTACAAAATGCCAAGAGAAAATATGACAGCATAAAAAATAATTTAACGAACATTTCTTTAACATAATAAGCGGTCATAAAACCGTTCCAGCTTTCCATAATTCAGTAGTACCGGTAATAATAACCTAAGCGGTAATTAGGAAGTAGTCGCTTAAGAAAACTAACGTGAGAAATGCTAGGCAATACCTATCTTCAAAGAAAATTGTTCTTTTTATGCGCCATAAATGTGTCGTTCAATATTTTATGGTAATTCTTCGATGGGTGAAGAAAGCCGCCTTCCTCGGCAGATTTATATTAATTATGGCTTTTCCACTGTGACATTTAACTTGGGAATGTTATTTTTAAGTCACTTCACTTTTATGACCTGAAACTTATATTAGTGTAATGTTTTTTGTGCGCTTAGATGTTTTGAACTTTCAATCGAAGTATAGTGTGGTATACATTACCACAAACATTACTATTTATTCAAGATAAATAATATGTATATACATGCATATTACAGTACAAAGAGTCGAGATTTTTAGGAGTCATCTCGTGTTCTTGGTTATAAGAACACGTGTATGATCTCCATACTATAATTTAATAACCGTACAATTGTCACTAAAAAAAAAAAATATTAACAATCATACTGGACATTGGCAGAAATCACCGAAGATTCGGTGGATTGCCATAATTATTTAAAAGTTGAAGTTGAGATTTTTAAAATTTGTAACGTAGGAAATCCGAGCGCGTCGTCAGTTAAAACTCTGGAGTGACGATTTGACACTCTCGATCCAATTTAGGATGGACGTCAGTTCAACTGACGCTCAATACCCAGCTTAACACGCGTGTGAAGTTGTGGCTGCTAGTTACATACGCATATAAAGCTTTTCACTCAAATAAACATATCCGCAACGGATACAGTTAGCCAGTGATCCGACTGTTTCCCACAATATTACATGACTGCAATTACGCCGACATGATCCTTATGTAAAGCCTTCACTTCGGCATGTAACACAGTGGCTGTATGCGGAATTCCTTTGTCATACATTGACAGCTATGAATGATGTATGCTTGCAAATTGTTTTACGTCAAACGGTTATTTGACGTGAATTGATAGATTTTTTTTTATGGTTTTATACAATAGATTAAACTTAAAAAAATTTGCAAAATATAAAATACTCGACTGAAAGAGTAAAACAAGTTCTCGAGTTGCTTATAGCTGTCGGGGCCATATTATGTGAATAAGGGATAATAATCTCTTTATTTTAGTAAATATAAAATTCCCATAATTGTATAAATATCATGGTTTTAACTTTAATATCTACATGACATCACAAAGACCCGAGAGCGAAGCAGTCACCACAACTCTAACGTAACGAGACTAAAACCAGGGAGGTTGGTTGGTACAGCAAAATTTTCGCAACATCACTTCGAAAATCAAGAATAATGAAATCAATACACGGACTAGCAGTTTTCCCTGTGATCCACCATTCACCTGCCATACCGTTGATTATGTCAATACGCACTCAAAGCGCTCGCCTCTGGCCGCGATAATTGAATTTTGAACGGACAGACGGCCAATTGATAGTGAGTGCAGTGCAGGTGCTGCTTAAATTTTGCTGCTTTGTTCGAACAATGATTTGAGGATGATTTTTTGGCTTAAATGGTGAATGGAATGTAAAGATTTTCTAGTTACAATAACAAGCGGTTTGTAAATAAAAAATCTAAATCGTCGTTAAACTGTAGTTGAGCTTAATTCGGTTAATACTAACCGATCCAGAATTTTACAACAATTTTATAGATTACGTTAAATAAAGTAATTTAATAGGAAAAATATTGTACAGTTAAAAAATATTTGTATTTGAAATGGTAAAATGGCTCCTAAGATAATTATTTATTACAATTATAATTATTTTCTTGAGTAGGTATACTTAAGAAAGAATTTTTGAATATTTGACCCCTGAAGGGATAAAATAGTTGTTTAAAGTCGGCATTCATGCGTTCGGATCCGCGGGCGAAAGCTATATATTATGGGAAATCTGAAAAAAAAACTTATAAAACAGGAGAAACTTAAATGATTTATTTTGGTAGAACGAAACCCAACTGACAGTAACAAGAACTATAATTTACAACCAACGATATGCAAACAATTGAAATTGAACAACTATCTAGATGATAGTTTTGATAACACTCCTGTTTAAACAGATACATGCAATTTTACAACGCTATAGGCAATTCTCTTAAACAATAAAGCCAAGACTAAACCATTAAACAAATAATTACAGAAGATCAACTACGGTCAACAAAGACTAACTTACAAAACTACAAAAAATTGAAACAAAATATAAAAAAGCTTAGAATAAATCTCATAAAATGAATAACTTCTAAGAATAATTTAAACGTAATTTTAAATCGTTCTACAATTTCGCATTAACTCAAACCTACATTTGTTGGTAAACGCTCGTATGAAAATCTTAGAACTGCATAATAAAATAAATGTCAATTCACTGCATTAACCAATAATGTAGCTCTCGGTCAATGCTATTTTGTATTTGGACTGGTACTTCTTCCTACAAAGAAATAAACTTAAATGTTTAATAATGTTATGTATGGATCAATTCTTAGTATATGGAAAACAAAGAAATGAAGAAAGAAGAAGATAGACAAATGCACACGTGTCAGACTTCTAGGTAACAGCTTAATTATTATTATCGCGATTTTTCACTGTTGGTAATAAAGAGTAATCCTTCTGCACACTACCTATTTTGTGTCACAACTATGATCAATAAGCAAAAATATGATCAATCACACACAAATATGATCAATAAACGATACGTCGTGTTTACAGTTATCACAGTTTATTGATTAAAATTATCGTAACGATGATCATCATACAATGAATTGTTACTTGTAACCGTATGGTTAGACACTAGAAAGTTTTGCATTTTGTAATGAATAGTATTCATGTCATTAATGATTTATATAAGTATTGTGTCATTTTGAATGCATTGTGCTAGATTTTGTATTAAAAATTATTGTTCTGTTATTTTTTGGTGGCTTCTGATTTATAACCTAGTGTCAGTGATAAATTTTTCTATTGATCACTATTTAATAAATTGCGGGTTATTTGTTTTTTTTATTTTTGTATCTATCTAGAGTACATATAATTTTCTTACTTCTCCGCTATTTTTTTTATTGATTTAATTTGTGGGGTCTAAGGCACTACATTTTGACGTTCAGTACTAACACTAAGTTCACAAGTAGAATTATTAATCTTCAAAATCACGAATAAAATCAACTCTATTATCTACTGCGACAGGCAATCAGCAATTTGACAGTTTGTCTTACCCTAACTGAATAGACTTTAAAACTTTCCAGACGCTCAAGTTGGCAACACCATTATAATATGAAATAATGGCAACACTGCGCTCTCCGCTGGGAGCTTGCATACTGATTACGTCCAGTAACTGTCAACATAACTGTTATTTTTAACACCTTTTATATTGCAAAATAGGCTTCTGAATGCGTGAAGCGAATTCTTCACTTAGATCCAACGCAGAAAGCAATTTATTTTACTGCGAAATCGCCAATTTCAATTAGTTTTTCAACTTGGCGCCTATTTTTTTGCGTTGTAATTTAAATTTCATTTTGATTCATCGTTTTGACAGCTGTGGTAATCGAATAAGGGATTTTATTCGATTTGACAATCGATTGATTGTTAGTTATTGATTCGAATCCTATGAATAGTCTTTAAGTTTTATTATAGAATGTTACTTTCGCTTTGGTACAATGTCGCTGCTATAAAAATAGATACATTTGGCTATTTAATTTAGAAGAAAAACACTTCTTTAAAATAGGATTTACTGAGTACCTAGTCTTTGATTCAGTGGCCCCTAGTCTGCTATTACAATTGTGTCTCAATGACCAGTCGTCGGCCGAGTATTTCACAACTTTGACAGTTTTTGTATGGGAAATGTGTCAAAAGTTTGACATTACACGTCAAAAATTGATTATTAAGACACAATTATAATAGCAGACTAGGGTCCCAGGGCTCATGAGTCCGTGTTAAACGCGACCTAACCCTTGGCAAACAGACTAAACTAATATTATTGAAACGTCTATATTTTGGCACGAGAATTTCACGACGCACGCTGGTGAAATTTACGTAATTAGTGGCCAAAATTGAAAAAAACAAAGTTACTCCGATTCTAAATTAGTAACCTAATTTAGGAACAAGAGATATGGTGCTATCTATTAATGATCATTTAAACGTTTGACAGTTTTTATTCAGATACCGACAACACTCGATTTAAACAGTTTTGCTTGTTGAGTAATTTATTACAATTTTGAGCTTTTGTTTAATGACAACGTATAAATTTTATTTAGTTGATATTTGGTGTAAAACGTAATGGATTCTATACCTTCAGGTTAGTTTATTATTTCTGTATTACTAAACAGTTTACATTACTTGCGATGTAATAGATATGTAGGTTTGAATAGAAGTCTATCTTTTAACAGTTTTTTTTTGTTTTACTCAGTGAAAAAGTTCATACTCAATCACACTCAACCCGTTTCTTTTACATATTTCGAAAGAACATATCTATAGCTTTTATATCACACCAAAATTAGCTGCGTCTAACTGCGTCACCTAAACAAAATAGTGCTCACAGAATATTAATCCATGGGTATATTATAGTACAGAATGCAGTAGTTCCAATAGGTCTTCTATCTGAAGAGGCCCAAGAAAGTAAGAACAAAGATATTAAAAAATATCGTGAAGGTTTCACACGGAAATTTTCTAGGAAACAGACTATGGAAGATTTGTTTCACCAACTTTTTATTTCATCAGATCCTCACATCACAAGTCTCAGAAAGCTACCACAAAGACAAGTTAAACCCTATAGTATACCCTTAAGATGTAATAAATCTTTTAAAAGCACCAGAAATAAGTTCTGTATCGTAATTGTTTTTTTTTTTGTTATTTGTCTCTGTTTAACTAGTATTATTAAGATTAAATACATCAATGGAACATACATTTAATAGTTTTGCTTTTTAAAGCACCTTCAACCTATTATTTTAGGCAGATTACAGCAATATATGGGCATAACACGCTTGACGTAATTTTGGCCAATTTTTGAGCGAATTTCACCAGTGTGCGACGTTCGAGATTAAATTCTCTCTCTCTTTTTATGTCTGGAGGTTCTTATAAAGTGTCGATATGTCACAACCAGATACGTCGAATTTTATATTACCGATAGACTCACAAGTCACAAAGAATTATACAAATGTATGTGTTATATAATGTTTATATATCTTAGCTTTATAGACAGTTATTTAAGTCCACTTATAAATGAACTTTAAAAGAAATACAAATTCCAAAAATATACACTATAATTTCTTATTATCCCAATTTTAAACAAACATCACACAGTAATCTCAATATAATTGATTCCATTTTCTCTCACATTATACCAAAACAGTTGCATTCCAATTATTCGGTGTTACCATAAACAGTCGTCGATACAGAGTTAATTGCATGGCAACACCAACGGCAATTTGTTCTGAATTTAAAAAACACTTTTACGAAATTCATAATAACCTTTTAGCATTAAATTCTGCAAAATTTGGAGTACTTTTAGGTGAATTAAATATCACTTGATCGCATTATCGTGTAGGTACGTAATAAAGGTATTTCGCCACCTGAAATCGGAAGAAAGTAAAAGTAAATGTTTTGGTTTACTTTTGAATTAATTTTAAATCCGGTCAGGTGGGAGACATGTTTTTAAAGGACTTCCTATTATACTGTAAAAACACCTCTCCGTTTTTTTTTGTAATTTTACTTGGTAAACTTGCTTGTAGATAGGCAAGTTTACCAATCATAATACGTTTACCAAATACATCTTACTCTTTTTGTTTATTATAAATCTGAAAAAGGAGACTATTATTATTATTAGCTCGTTGTACAGTTTTTCCTGCAAACAAATATTATGGGGACATAAATGATCATTATTTTGTCATTGGTAGATTCTTAGGTAGAAAAAGTTTTTCAGATCTTTTAAACTTCTTGATAGATTAAAATGAAAATAATATTCAAATTCCGAAAACTGCCTAAGTCCTGCCACAAAATTTAATTCAATTTATTTTTTGAAATCCCTATACTCATTTTAAATTCTTTTGAAAACATTATGCTGTTACTTCCAACTGTAAAAACAGCGTGGGTGGTCAAAATCTCACGCAAAAAACTGTACTTTTACATTTTTTAAAGCCTGATTAAAGTTAACGATTGTTTTAACTTATTCAGATAGCATTTGCGATAATGTCGAGAGTGCGTGAGACCGATAATTTTGGCTTAATTTCGCGTCGAACAAAAATATGAGTTTGGTTGTACGTTGTAAATGATTTTATGCAATTTTTATACGTTCTTTTTTTTGCGAAATATTTTCATAACAGGTTTATAGTTCATTTTTCATCCAAAAATCGTACATGCATACAACTCTTTCAACAAATCACCTAAAAATTAAAGAAAGTAAATAAAAACAACTAAGTACAATGAAAGGACCAAACAATGTAGGTAGTTGCCTGCCGGGGTTGCGGAATTTTTATAATAGTTACCGTGACCCTGGAACATAAAGGGCAATCGAAGGAACATGAGTGGGTTTAAGTCAGTAAGAGTCTGACACGCCCTCCCGCCGCACCCAGGACGGGAGCAGTCATTGGATGATTTCCCACTCACCAAAAAAAAAAAACAATTTAGGTAGTTTCGTTGAAAATGTACCAAATAACAAAATGTGCCAAATTCGTACCTTCATAATTAAGTATTTAATTAAAATTAGATTATTTAATATTTTATCAGTATATACCGTCATTTTACACACGTATAAAGTTAACGTTACCGTTATTTTATCCGGATATTGGTCCGATAAAAGATCTAACTATCCATTTTTTTTTTGATTAACCTTGAACCAAATACTTAAGCGATAAAGTACAAAATCTAACAAATAAAGATAGATTGCAGCAGCTTTGCCGGCGGCGCCTGTGCAGACTAAATAATTTTACTAAAGTTACACGATCGAGGTATCCCTTTAGTTCAATCAAGTATTTGTTTTCTCTAGTTTTGAATTACATTTCCTTCTCAGCGTTTCCTGTTTATTTGTCATAATGGCAGCCTACCATTCAAATCTCACTAACTTCGCGTTCGAGAAAATTATGCAATCGTTGGAATTGTTAGACGTTTAGCGCAGCATACCTTACATCTGTTAGGAAACAAAAAGAAATAAGTTCCTAGTTCCTTTCGTTTAAAACAATCCAATTTATCTTAGTTTATTCAATTTGACAAAGAGAATGGACGTGAAAGTAAAATATTTGCATGCAATTTCAACGCGTACATATTCCCCTTAAAGAGTATGCAAATAAAATTTTATGAATAAATTATTTTAATATTATACCTGATAATATTAAAATAATTTATTCATAAAAGTATTACAATGTCATGCCCTAAAAAATCTAACAGTACACGGACCAAAACGTATTAATAGTACAAAAGGACCAAATTGTTTGGCATACGCCCTTTTTCAGCTCAATGTCAAACTGTACATCGCTTTAATTATCGAAGTCACGTACCTGACAATGCGAGGCAATCTAAACAAATTAACATACTCATAGTGGGCATATTTTGCATAATATTTTATGCCTAGCCTTGAGAACTATAAGATCTGAAGTACCGACAAACAAGATGCTAGTTATTGTATGAATCCTTTGTAGTTTTTGTCTTTGAAGCAGGTCCAATCAAGATAAGTTGACAGAATAGTAGGAAATGTATCTTCAAATTTTATTGTGGACTAGCTTTGCCTGTGTCTTTACCCGCGTGGATGTTGAACTTCTATCCACTGTATCACCGCTCTCTGTATTTCCAAAAAACTTTACTTAGTGGATGGATACTTATAGTCTATATAGTTCTCCATCTCTAATACCTCATTTACATTCAGCCCCTGCCGCTGCCCCTCGCGCTGCCGGCAATAATTCCCTAAATACTGCTGTAGCAGGATCGAGAGGCAGGTTTACACACTCGTCCTACCCACTTCCCTGCTCACTACGGCTGAAAGTAAACGAGGTATTATGCTTCACCAACGTCTCTAGGACCAGCGGTTTGGGCTGTGCGTTGATATACAACCTAGTCAATTTACCATGTGTTATAATAATGTTTCAAATTGTAAGTCTTCCTAATTCCATGCGTTTTGTTAAAAACAATTGTCGGATGTTATTGATGTCCTAAACTGCGAAATCCGTTTAACGGTTTAGGCTGTAGATCGTGCCAAAGAATGAGCGATGCATACATGTGTATACATACATCCGCCCAAAAAAGCATAACCCTCCTTTCGACAGTCGGGTAAAAAGAAAGGCTATGCAAAGAAGGGATGTTATGGATATGAAATTTCGGATACGGATTGGATACGGATAGGGATGATTATTATACTGGATACGGTTACGGCGGATACGGATATGAAATTAGTTCGGATTATCCGTTCGTTTCGGATAATTTCGGTTACGGATATTAAAATTTCAAAAATAAAATACAAATAGCTAATATAATGGTTTTATTTATATGTCACCCTATCCGATATTATACGAAACTTTTATTTCGGATTCGGTTACGGTTACGGATATTTTTTTATAACGAATATTCGATAGTTTCGGTTACGGTTACGGAGCTCCTTAACATCCCTGATGCAAAGGTAAGTGGGGTAAAAGCACAGATGGTAAAAGCCCGGTGGTCGACTATCACCATCTTATTTTAATAGAATTTTATTATACAGTGCGACTTACTTCAGAATCACATTAACAGATCCAAGATTTTCTAATCAGTTAATTAACTAAGCTCTCAATAAATACCACTTAAACGGTTATTAACAGTATAATTTTCCAGTAACAAGTAATTAGGAATGGCCGTTATAACCAGTAGGATTCTTGAACTAAATGACTGACATCATTACATACGCCCTTGTGAGAGATAACGTCATATTTATTTACTTATGTTAAGGTTGTATATAAGTAGCTATTGTTGCTAAATGTTTACGTAAAGTGAAGAATGATTTCCGCCAATGATACCTCTTTTTAAGACCAATAAAAATACGTGTAATTAGTGGTAAAGGACGTCCAAAACCTTTTATTAGACAGTATCATTGTAGTGCTATATTATTATTAATAATTGCTGTATTGACGTAAACGGGCCGGTAGTGGTCAAATAAGCGTCGATTCGATTCCTGATAAATATTTGTATGACAACTAGGTATTTGTTCTACAAATATTTCTTGCGAGTATATTTGTTATACACGAATACACAGAAGGGGAAAAATTTAATTTTTAAATATTTCCTTTTTCAATGCTCAAAGTTAAACATATGTATATTACGAAAATTATTAATCTTATTGGTTTATTCAAGCGTACGAATATGCGGATAAAAATGTTTTTAAATGATAGTCAGATATATGAAAAACTTATTACATATATATATATATAGCTATATAATCACGCTATGTACCACGGGAGTGGAGCAGTAACGGAAAAACCGCAGCCGTACAAATCTTATAACGAACATAAAAAGGATCCAAATTAATATTTTAATTTAGCGTGAATACTTTTAGGTTAATTAGTGACCTCTGTCACCCCATAAGATACAACGCAATAACTTTATCATAATTGCATCAACGTGCGTGAGGTCTTTGAACATAATGCTATTAAATTTTATTCTAAAAGCTACATTATATTTATGCTTTTTATAGTCGTTAGGAGAGATCTATGCGAGGGTTACATGTGCGGCCGTAACCAACTTTCTTCAAGGTCAAAGTGAGCAAAAACTTTAAGTTTTCTAAAATCTGTGTTTATATGGATCTATGTAAAGTGTCTATTTGGAAAAGTAAAAAAAATGTACAGAGGTCTTTGTTTATACAGGGTGAAATTGAATAGATGCGACAAATTTAACTATACAATATTACGTGTTATCAAGAAAATTTTGAACATACCAAAAGAAAAATTAATAAACTTTTATTAGTGTTTCGAAAAACGTAAAAAAAATTAAAGTATCAAAGAATCTCACGCACTACCGTTTTCGTGTAGCGGCCACGATACGAGTTTAAGTACATTCTCGCTATGAATGAATCGCTCCGCCTACCGTCCGTCCGGCCGGGTTAATAAAAATTTTGTGAGACCAAATTTCCCTTCATACTTTTGTCGGCTTAGGACGATCAAAAATACAATAAAAGTAAATAGTAAAACCATGTTAACGTATTAGGTTTAATCTGAATAATGTTTGTTACAATAACAAATCAATTAGGTATTGTATTTTTGGCGTATTTAAAAAGTTGGAATCACGGTATTTACAACAATTATTAAGTATTTACAATAATTATTAAGTAGGCATTTACATTAAATCAAATTGATAAACTTACGTGTATTTTAATAATTGTTCAAAATGTCCACCACCGTTTTGTAAACACAATCGAGCACGGGCTCCGCAAATTGTCCTTAAGTTTTAACAGCACTAATGTTTGTGATTTCACAGTTTCAAATGCACTTATGATTTTGTTTCTTAGCTCGTCTAAAGTTTCGGACTCGCGTTCGTAAACGCGTCTTGTAATTTTTCCCCACAAATTGAAATCTTCGCTGCGTTTCACGTAGATTTTTTACTGTGTTGTACTTGTACCACACGATAATATCGAGATACTGTACGTTGGTCAACGGTTCACGACTATTTCGTCTCGTCCTAGGCATTGTTACACAAACACAAGACAACAACACGAATTATTCGCGATACGTAAAGTAGGATTTGCGGAAGGCGCGCGCGACCGTGACCTACAAACGTTTTAGGGTGACTGATTAACGAAGGAAGGGTGGTGGGCGGCGGGGCGGTCGCCGGGAAGGGATGTCACTGCGCTGGCGCACACGCGAGGTTTGGCAACGTTGCGCGAAACTTACACTAGCAGGTAAATGACCGCAATGAACGGCAACGTTTAATAACATTGTAGTACTCCACGACGATTACTGAGAACTGCGATGAGTCGGACAAGATTTCTTGATATTTTAAGTTTTCTTATTATTTTGCATATTAATTTTTTTTTCTGGAATGCCGATAATTTGTATTTAAATGAAGATAACAACATCAATGGACCATTTTAAAACGATAATCACGTAATTTTTTTTTAAATTTTAGATTGTAGAAAAAACTTTATATAATTACTATGTTACTGTAACTGAAGCTCCCATTTCATTTTGTCGCATTTATTTAAAGTCATCCTGTATATAAAAGTTAAGAGATTGTATCTATACGTTTTAGTCACTGAAAATCTTTCATGCAGTATTTTTTAAGAAAACGTGATATTAATAAAACTGAAAATATATTCAAATTGTTAGTTTAAATTCTATGGAACCACCAGTTGTATTGAAACAATTTTTTTGTATAAGATAATCATATTAATGAGGAATAGCGTGCATCATTACGCTACGTGCTACGGAATCAGAACCATAACCAAAAGCTCAGGTTTTACCCGAGTTATCAAATGAAACTCATAAAAAAAACAGCTAAGATTAACCTTTTGACGACCAACCGACAGCCGGCTGTCGGGCTGCTATAGTCTTTCTATTGTGTCTCAAATCACGTGTGTTCGCAGGATTAAAATGATCAACAAATCTTACGACACCAAGGCAAAATTAACTAGATAAGAAAACAAAAAAGAATCACCCACCTCAACTTTCCACGAATAATGACTCATATGATATAACATAGGTAACAAAAACGTTCCGTTTGACATTTAACAACGAGCAGTAATTCATTACATAAGCGGCGTCCTTGCAAGGCCGCGAGTGGGCTGCGCGGGCGCATACTGCCACAGAACAGGTAAGAGAAGAAGGTGAACTGGCACTTAAGAACGTGGTAATAGGTTTATTCGAGTTTATAACAATTAGCCATATAGCTTTTAAAGCGTTATGTTACAATTAATTTAGATATTTTGGTGGTTTTTTATTGACTGTCATTTTTTTCAGAATTAACGTTTTTATTTATGTTTCTCGATCTTTTGTTCATCAGAAGAATTTTATTACATCTTGAACGTACTCTCGCATTGTATGGGTACATATTTAATACGTAATCATTATCATCATCTCACATGCTTGTACCACCTTGTGGAGCGCTGTACCCACCTATAGACAAGTAACATTAGACTAGCAAAGATTGTTAAATGTATGCAATTGACATAAGCTGATGCTAAGTAATATAACTCGTAATGAACTCTATCCTTCCATCTATTGTACAATGACCCTTGTCTAGCTACACCAATATGACAAGTTGTATTTAAAATTAGGGCTCACCCTATAATTTTATGAGATCACCACGATTCAACATTTTTAAGTATTTTATTAGTATACCTTATACAATTGCTGTGTCGATTGCACCTTCTGTCCTTACCTCCTAAGTGACAACATGCAACGCGCCGCCCGCCTGCGCGCGAGTGCTCGTAATTACGCCTTTGTTGTGCTGCTAATCGTGGGAAAAGGATGTAAAGTGCAGTGATGACAGACACTTATTTAGGACTAGCTATCCCTCACGGTTTTACCTGCGTTATGTTAGGTTTTTGGTTACTGCTCTGCTCCCGTGGGTCAGAAGTTATGAAGCCTATGTATTATTCTAAAAACTACCTTAATGTAAGTTTCATTAAAATCCGTTCTTTGCGTAAAAGAGTAACATACATCGACACACACACATACAAACTTTTACATTTATAATATTACTAGGACTAGGATAGTAGTATTGGATTCAGTTGGAGTTGTACTAAGAAACTTATGAAAAATATGGTGCGAACCAGGTATATTTAGAAATGAGAGATTGAATTAAAATATTTTTATAAACTTGTAATGTCCCTAAGAATTTCAAACCTTAATGAGGTTGGCTTCCAGCCTAACTGATTGCATCTGAATACCAATGTTTTCATTGGTGTACAAATTAAAAGTTCATTAAAGTTAGGTAAATATTCATAAGAGTAAAATAAAATTAACCATCTTCTCAATATCAAACCAAAAAGATATTAAAAAGGACTGTGCCAATATAGAGCCTAGATTGCTAACTAAACACACGACAATCAATCTTGATTCTATTTACAGATTTCCGTCATCGAATTTTAGTGCTCTTTTGTCATTGTTTCGATATCATGTCACCACTATTCGTTGGCTTATATTTTTAACTGATTTATGTCTGAACTAGGAAGTTTGAAGGTTTCTGCGCTTGAGTCAGACTTATTGCAAGGTTGTGACTGATTAATGATGAGATAAGCGCGATTTGAGTCATTTCTGTGTCTGGGATTGTTTTTTTGTTTACTAGTTATGTTAGTCACAGTAATGGTCAACAAACATTTTTGAATTCAAGTCAGCGCTCTACGAAGTCGACAGTGAGGCAGTACCAAAAATTATACACTTATATGCTTCAAACATATAATATTATGTAAAAAATAAGTCATTATTATGGCCCTTTTTTTTCAACCATATGACGGTCGGCTTCCAATCCATCTGGATGCGATGCGAACGACTTCCACTAGACCTCCAAAATGGCTAGGTAACACAAATCCTCAATTCTTTATTGCGTACCATAATGTATGGTATACATAAGTTAGTTACGTAGTCACAATTATGGACCCTGACGAGCACAGCATAGATCAAGTAGAAGAGACATAGGAGAAATCCTATGATAGGGCAGATAGTCAAACTTACTGGCTTTGGTCTGGATGGAAGTTTAGACATCCACATCCAATGCTAATCTTTATAAAATCAAAGAGAGAGTCAGTGTTCACAGATAAAAAAAAAATGTAGCAACAATTTCTACTTTACAGTCGATTATGTCATTATATTAACTACAATAATCTGTTCCTATTATTATCACAATGGCGGTCAGGTAGCCCGCAGCTAGATGTCTCACATTTGACGCAACTTTAAGTCATGACATCATTTTAATGGTCCTTACAAAACTTCTCAGAAGTTATAAATAACGTTCTTATTATCCTTGATGCTGTATTGCATAAATAAAACAGGTTTGTAATGATAAATAGGGTTAGCAATGTTTGTTATTACCACTTTATACCACGATAGTGTTGAAAATTAAAAATTTAACTATAATATTTGCCGCGCCTTTATCCTCTTTTACGAAGGATCGGTGCAATGCGATTTTCTGTTACAAGTAGCCTTACAAGCGTCTTATTATTGCTAACTCCTGTTTTTGTCGTATCAATCTTCACATCCACATTTTCTTCAGCCTTTTTTTCTCCCTCTATTCCTCCAGGAGATAACATCATAGCCGCACGACACTATATAACTGAACCTAGCTTATTACTACAAAATTGTATTAGGTATTTTTAAACCCGTGATCTTTATATCTAGCTACAGTGAACAAATAACTGTCCCAATAAAGCACTCTTAAAACAAATATTATAATCACATTGACTATCCTCCATAACTGAATGAACTCATACGAATCAGCTTTAAAGCGCTTTAAATTAAAACGATTGCGTTCATGCAGCGTCGATATGGCGTCTGTAACGAGAGCGTCAATGAGCTTTGTTCTACTCAATTCCGCATCACAGACACTCCTTATATATCAGTTTCAGTGCACGATATTGTATTTAGATGTTTTAATTATTATCAAAGGTCATCGGAATCCATTACGGGTAGTCGGTGCAAAGACCAAGAAGTTACGCCGCGAAAGTTTGGTACTTAGGTCCTATACACTTGTTCGAAATTTGATTTCTAAATAAGTAACGAAGGTTTATTTATGATCTGCGGGTTTTTCGAAAGAGATACCGCGGCTCTGGACACAGAGGCCTAAGAAGGAACATCAGTGGGTTTTAGTCAGTAGAAGTCTGACACTCCGTTCCGCTCTGCCCAAAGCGGGAGTAGTCATATGATTTCCCATCCCAAAAAAGAAGGATTACTTAGATCTAGGTACTTACCAAGTCCACATATGAGGTAAGTCGGCGGCGGTTTGAGCACAGACCGGGCGTAGGCCCCCCGGACTGTCTCCAGGGCTCTGGGAGCTCCAGCTACCAGAAGCACCCCAGGTGATACGTAGCCAGCGTACCGCAGCTCCGCCGTGGCTGCTGCGAGAGCACCAGCCCACCAGCATTTTGCGTTTGCTGATAGAAAGCTCTGGAACAATGAAAAAGGGCTGGTTACTAAGTGGCTTTTAATCGTAATAATATTTCTTCTATGCATTTAACATTATAAACAATATCCTAATCAGTACAAATTTAAAAAATTTCTTATTTTCGTAATGGTTGCTCAATATTATTTTATCTCCCTAGTCTTTCTTTGACTAAGGTAGGGTATGTTTCCAGTCTAATCGAATCCAGTTAAATATCAGTGTTATACATGGTACCTTTGCCAATTAGACTTCCACAACCTAGTTTCTGGGTAATATGATAATAGAAGTGATGTTCTCGTTCTTAGAGAAAGTATGTGGATCAAAAGATCCCACAAGATAACGGTCAATAAAATTACATAACCACACAAAAGCCGCAAGGATTTTTTACAACAGATCAATCAACAATTCATAACAGAGTAACGCCTCCCAATTTCCTCTCCAAAATCGAAACAGCAATGTCTTAACTCAAGATTAATATACATTTAACTCTAATTCGATTAAGTTAAATACCTATTAAAGAAATGAAAGTAGTCCTTTCAAATGGAGTTAAAATAGATCCTTCACTCAGGCACTTTACTTGGTACACAATTCCGTCATCTCAAGTCCTTGACCAGTACTTAAGTGCTTGGCATTTCGTGGGTTGCTCAACGAACCGCTCTTTGGATCCTGAACTACATTGGTTGTGAAACGTATGGATAAGGTTATCTGCAGCGGGTGCCGCCCATCAGATGTGTGTGCCATTTTTAAATGAAATGCAGCGAGTTAATTGAATTAACATGTTGGAGTCTCGTTGATCTGATGTGGTTAATTATGTCGTGGGTGTGAAGGTTTTTTGAAAATGATGGATGACACTGCTATTCGATTTTTACTTTTTTAAGGTACCTTTTTATGTCCTATATTTAAAAAGTAAGACCGGTTTTTTGATGGTATCAACGCACAACCAAAACTGATGACACTAGAAACATTAATTTTCCCTGTTTTTTTTTAACGCGGTGTAGCACTAAAAAAAATCTTTTCGAAAATTCAAGCTTCCAAGCAAAAGGTGTAAAAAAAATAGGTAAACACTCAGTAACACAATAATAGATATTCTTCCAATAATCTACTCTTGCAAAAATCAGTTATTATTACTTTTTAAACGATCAATCAACCAGTTAACAATAGGCTTAGTCAGTGAAATATTAAAGAAACAAAGGAAAAATTATCTTGATCATCAGCTCTCGTTTTCTGGAAAAAAAATTACTCTTATTCTTCTTTTTTAGAAAATTATAATACCGTAAAAAGACAATCTATGGGTCAACGAAAACACTCAAGTTATTATTAAACGTAATAACTCGAGTTATTAATATTTTCACTTTCCCATAAAGATAATGGATCTGCTCAACAAATTAAGCAATAAAAAATAATATAAAGATATTATCTTCAACAAATTGCCTACTTGATACACTTGAATCAATTTCTTCTCATCTAACCAGACTGTTCAAATTTTATTATGCTGCCAAATTGATTTAACATACTTTATTAATTTATAATGCCATTATCGTTTAGGGCAGCTCTTATAACACTGTAAAGCATTAAAAAATTTAAGGAAAAATCCGAGTGTCGTCACTGTTACTGTAGAAAATAGAAACGATTATCGCCTGAACATTTTGATTGACGGTACCTTTTATTAGCTGCCCTACGGATTGTGTCAAAAGAGAAAACTTGTCTAAAGTATAAAGAGTAAATTGCGGCCTTTTAAAATGATTTTGAACCTAGTGTTCACTGATGGAATGCTACTACAATTACTAGAAAAGTGAGAGTACTTTGAAACTGATGTGATAATTGTGGTACCTACTTAAATAATATTATGTTATTGTCGTATTAAAGCAACTTATAAAATTATTAAAAACTGTTGCTCACAAGTGCAATTCTTGAAAATAAAATTAAAAAACGCCCAAAAATTTATCTTAAACACCCTAGAAGAAAAACCGCAGTATAGAAATGACAAATTCATTCATAAATATATCAATAAATTAATTCTACAACTAGCGCCTTAATTAATACGTATATTCTAGTTTAGAAGTCAAAGTCTCCTACCACCAAACCAGTGTAAACCCAGCCTATCATTATGTAGATTAGAATTTTCCTAGGTGTGAATTAAATAAGTACTTCGTGAAAGTCGGGGTACTAGGTATCTCGGATACATTATAAGCTTAGAGACTGTGATTATATGCTTATTATATTGTCTCATAAAATTTTATAGCCGGCAAATGAGAATTTATTAAGTTACAATAACTTTCATGTGAGTAAATTATCTTAGATTGTTTTAGTGGTAGGTTGCAATTATGGCGCCTTCAGAAATATAGGTTGGGTCGCCTGCGGTCTGAGACGTATAGTCACAGTTGTCTTTATTAAGCTGTATAGTGGTGTTATTTGCAGACACTGTATCAACAAGTGATTGATTTTAATTGATGTGGTCAGGTATTGTCTAGTTATAGTTGAAGATGTACTACGGCGTTCATTTCTCAGATTGTAGAGTAAAGATGAGATGAAGATCTTTGGAGAGGGTTTCTATTAGAAATTCCTTAGTATCAGCCCGATTTTTGGAAGTTTTTGAAGGGATTTGCGCATACCTTGAGAGAATAAAAAAGCTGTGGATCTCGGCTATCATTCGTGGATCTTAGACAGTCGTTGCTGGTAGCTATAAATCTGAAAATCAGCCTTAGCAAGGGGAATTATGTCTCCCTGAATTAATTGTGGAAGTCTGATAGGCAGTCGCTTTAGGTAAAACGACAGTATGCAACGTCATTTGTATACATATAAATGCAAAACCATGGCACCGGGCTTTTGAATAAAATTCAATTCGTTTTCTTTAAACTAATCAGTTGAAATAATGCTTGATGAGGTTAAAGACCTGAAATATATATTATGTAAATTATGTAGCTCTCTCTATAAGAAATAAATAATGATCCAACAAACTTTTTGTAAACTGGTAATTGTCGATTGTGTACAATGCTTCAATAACATCATAGATAATTTTATGCTAAGACAGGTGCGTTTTTTTATGATATATTAAATTATAAGCACGTTTTAACGACATGAGAGATCCGTAAGCCTAGTCACGCCTGACTAGTTTAACAGATTTGACACCTCTGCTAGGTATGTTGACCTCAACATGATATCATTACAATTTTGAGATACTCAGACACACACTTCATAGAAGATTTTTTATTAGCATAAGGTTACCTCTGGAATTTACCATTATTATTTTTATCAGCCTCTAGCTTCTACATAATACGGCGGCATGTAAGCTATGATATATCATAAATAATCTCTAACCCTCAATAAAAGTTTTTAGCAGTGAAAGTATTTTCGTCATCGGTTTAGTACTTCCAAAGATTACATCCTACAAACAAACCATTTTATCTCTTTACGCAATTTAGATAGGAGAAGATCAGAAGTCTACCCCTTGTATTTCGGGTCCCTGCATACTTCGTTGGTCTTTCCTTTTTTGGCCCTTTTGTACGAAAAACTTTTGCACCATAGGTATTCATTTGTTTTTCTTTATCGTAAAGGATCACTGCACAGAATAAATTACACGATTAAGTTAATCACCAATTACGAGATTATCAACATTGTCTTTGCAAACGCTATGAAACAAAAACGTGTCGAAAAAGTTTACATACTTATCTAATAACAATGAGAAGTGTCTTATTAAGCGTGCAAAGTCGGAAGCAGTTTCTTCACATGTTGGAGGTAATGTTGGGACCAACATTGGTTGAGATTGTGGCGAAAGCTCTGATGTAAAAGAGACCATGACTCGAAGTGACACAAATACAACTTTGTTCTATTAATTCAGTTTATGCACAGTCCAGGATCCAGGATCAGTAAAGCCAGCTTCTGCCCGCATTTATTGAAGTCAATTTTACTTACAAACTCAATTTTACATTAAAAGCTAGCCTATGCCAGTCAAGTATAACCTAACATTTACGAAAGGATATTTTGATTTAGACTAGTAGCTAGCTCATCCAGACAACAAAAACATACTCTTAAGTATTATAATATTAGTATACCTTTATTAATAAATTTGTAAAATATTTTTATAAGTCTGATTTTAGATCCCAAAAATCACATACAAAAATTTTCACTTTCATGACCCAAACTTACAAATGTTGGACCAATATTGGCAAACATTGGCACAAAGTTATGTGTGAGAAAACTGAGAAATTGCACCCACTATCGCCATCTTGGATCGCAGTGCAGATAATGTACATTGTGTCATGGTCTGCTGGCAGTTCCCGTGTGAGGCCCCGCTTATACCATTTCATTAAACATTTATGTGCAATTTTTTACAAAATTATGCTATATGTGAAGTTGTAAGAACTGTTTCCTGCATTTTATGGTTTAATAAACATGAATTCAATGTATCTTTGTTAGATTTTTGCCGCCTAGCCAATAAAACGTGTCTATTATAATATATGAAAGCGTGTAAAATACACGCACACACACGCAAGTTATCTCAAATTAAACATCGAACGTGCTCTGAATTTTAAATTTGAAAAGGAATGCCACAGCTAAATAATAAAACAATTCTATATTTGGCAAAGGAATTCTCACAAGTTCTAAAACTATTCTCGATTGCGCCGGCGCTGCTAAAAAGCAATCTCTTGTAGTCAATGGTTAAAAATAGGTCCTTTTTCAAAATTATTGTGCATTCCATGATCTTTGATAGTTCTTATTAGGATTAACGACATGCGTTTCCTTTTATATTAAATGAAAGGAATGTCAAAAACAGAAATGTTCTAAAGAAATCAAATATGTTTTTCCGCGTTGTTGAGGTTTATTGACGTGTATTTTTTGAGTTTTAAGTGCGTTTCTTATATCAAAGGTCTGTAAAAAATGGTCGAAAAAGAGGAATTAATTTACTTAATGTTTTTAAATTTTTACGTCGAGTTTACGTGGTAACCTAACCTAACCTAGCCCCATTTATGATAACTTGCGTAACTACAGAGTACGTGTGGCATGCTAAAAATAGCCAATAGATACTTGTAACACTTTATCGTCATTTCTGTAAATTTACGACCCTAGTAACACTAAACGCAGTATAAGAGCGCACTAAAATAGTCAACACAATCAAGATGCTGTTATTCAAATGTCACGCTGTTTATAATCATAAATGTTACATAAAATATGATCACAAATCGAATTCAATGTTTATGTAAATATTAAACTTGGTACATTGGCGGGTAGTTGGGAAATGTGAAGGAAGTTGTAAATGTCTTTATAAATTTAATTGTAGCCTGTGTTTGGAATCGACCACACAGGTGTGAGTTTAGTACTTTAAAGGAGAACCGGACTCACACTTTTTGCGAAAACGATAAATTTTCCGTAACAAGTTTTTTTCTTTATTTATTTTAGTCTTGGTACTTTTGCTGTAAAAATTTTTGCTCATGAACTTAGGTAAATCTATAAATATGGTTTAATTTTAAAGTAAAATTTGGTCCTTTGCTACGCTTGGGAATTTAAACAGGAAATTTAATTTTTTTAATACATACATAATTATAAAGACAAAATAGCATAAATAAAATTATACTAAGTCAACTAAATTAAACTTGTTTCAATATAACTACATATCACAATAAACAATCGAAAGTTTGGTTACCTATGAAAAATTATCAACCATATACCTACTAAATTATTCTAGGTTGCATACGATAATTTACAAGCAATGTCCTTATTAAACCGAAACATTATAGTATTTTCTCGTTAACTTTTATAATTATTGGCCTTTTATGGCAGCCATTACAGAACATGTGGTTCAGACAGCCAGTAATATTCACGTCTGGCTGCCGGACCATTTGACATTGAACTGGAAATTATACGCCATTTGAAGTGCAAAACATTCTAAATTCAAACATAATTTTGTTTGAAACCCAAAATTAAAAAGAAACAAACGTTAAAACAATTGGTCATTTACTTAGACCAAGATTATACCGTTACTACTCTTTGTTTGAATTTTACCAACTACCTGCTTATTTCTGTTTCCAACAAAGCGTGAGAAACACTATTAAATAAAGAAATAAATACACAAAACTTCAGAAGCAATTCCTACAATAATTTTATTAGATAATACTTCACAATTGGGCCCAATGCATTCAATCCAATAAAACAGCACTTACATCATACGCTTGTTAAACGCGACAATAAAATGCAGCGGTCCAGCGCTTTATAATATTTCTGATTGAGATTTATGCATTGGACTATCAAGTTACGAAGCTTGAGGATTGCGACACAGGCCTCCAAATAAACTTTATAGTTATTAGTTATGTCAGTAAACATGACCCTTGATTGAATGATTTATTGTTTTATTATTAGATTTGTGACGCAACGTAATTTGGTTATTGTTAGCTTAACGAGTTAAACTTGCTTGACCTGGGGTCGGTAGTTTAAGTGGACGTTAATAATGGTAAATGTGATTGCAAAGCTATTTAAAATGTTAATGTAGTAGTTTTGATTGATAAAAGGATTAGACATTTTGAATAGTTACAGTATCACCATGGTCAAGTACCGTAGTGACTCTTTTAATGTTAAATGTACTAAGCATATTTAGAACATCGCTAACATCGGTAATGAGACTTAACCTCGAATTTCTGAAAACGTTTATCGTTGAGGTAAGCGTGCACTCTCTCTGTAATGCTCGGTACTGTGAGGTCTTGAAAGACCTCCGGGACAAATGTGCGTGTGCTGTAATGTGGAAGGGCTTGAAGAACCCTCCGAACAACACTTTTGTATTGTTTAATAATTAATGAATGGCAACTTTTAACATTTATCTTTTAAGACATGCTCACACTATGAGCCTCAGACGCGACATGCGTCGAAGTATAAAAAAAAACATGCTGAGTAATTAGAAGAAAATCCCAAAGGTTTTTTCTAGCTAGTCATTTATAAGCTCACATGACAAAAACTGCACAGTAGACACGACAAGGATTTATTGCTACGATTTAACTGCTCTTCATTTGTGCAGTTTCTGGCCGTGTTAACACTATATGGGCACTCTGAGCAATAGCTCTCGTCTTTGGCCTAATGTCCGACAGTTATGCCAATTTTTGAAATGAGTTAGAGATTTAAAACTCCGAACAAGTAAATAAATATTATTATTCATACTACGCACACGTGCGAAAAAGATCAACAATCTACTTTCAAGAGCTGACCAAGCAACTACTCCCAGCTGTTTCTTAGATCAATAACTCGCTAACTAAACAGAATAAGACTTTATCAACACTATTATTGACACTTTCCACCTCAAGCTGTCCACTTTTACTTCAAATTAACACCTGAATAAGGGCCTAACAACGTAAAACTTATCAATGAAGAGAAAGCAAATATAAACCAATGAATTCTATCAATGGAGTATGAATGAGCAGAAACTGGACAAGACAACACCGCTATAACTCCTTAAGTGTTATAAGGGCCACATTCCAGCAATCGTAGTTCAAAGGAAATATTGTTTTCTCCACTTATATGGTTAGGTCAAGTGGTCTACTTGAAAACGATAACTGGACTGCCTATCAGAGTGTCAGATACCGTGTTCCGGCTTATTTTGTTACGGTTTACTTTCGCTGAACTAGGTTTAATGGGGTGGATAGAGTTGGGGCAAAAAAAAATTCAAGTCTGGTTATTTTCTTTCATATCCTTTATTGCTCACAAAAGAAACAAAACAGGAAAGGAAACGGATACACCTTATGCTTAACTGATTGCCAACCTTAAGCCAGAAATTAGGCAAACTTTTTTCTATAGAAGGTTTTTTTAGAAATCTATCTAGAAAGATAGAAAATATATTTCATTTAGGACATGCACAGGATATACACACGACAATAATAAAAACAGTAAAAACTAGAGATATTGAAGAAACTAATAAAGTATCCATAATAGTCTTTAAAAACCATGATGAAAGTTACGTTTTAGATAGTTCCCAATTATCTAAAGAGATCTATAGAGAACTTAATTTCTAATGCCCTTACTAATAATCACTGTGTAAAGTTATGGCATGAATAAAGCCTGTGTAACCATACATTTTTTGACGTATAAACCTGTCACAACTTTATGCAGCGATTATTAGTAAGGCGCTAAGAATTTATATAAAAATCTTTTAGAAGACATATAAGTCTATCTTTCTATGGAACGCTAAATATAATAGCTAATGCTAACTGAACTAGTTCTTGTCAATAACTAGACACAGCGGGATTGCAACTCTCAAATGCAAAACTTTAGATCGCCGGACAGCATTTCAGCAGTAAAATTATGCAGTTAAAGTCTACAAGGTAATAATATTATATCCGTTAAAGCAACCAGACTTATCTTTTAACTTCGAGTTAGTTGCGGACACCGGGAAAATGTAGTAAACATTTGGTAAATAGGTACAAAATAAGAGGCAATTGTTTCCGAATTTACCCATAGACGTCATTGAAATTAATGATAGAAAATCATTGTGAGGAAACCTCGATAGCGGCGGTAAGACCCCTCTTTGAGGAGTGGCTGGAGAGGCGTCATGGCACTCTCACGTTTCGCTTGACACAGGTCCTCACCGGACATGGTCAGTTCGGGAGGTTCCTGTGTCGGATTCGGGCGGAAGCGACGCCTGGGTGTCACCACTGCAGCAACGGTCGCCTGGAGGACACGGTCGAGCACACAGTTGAGATGTGCCGCGCATGGGCGGAGCAACGACGTGTCCTCGTAGAGGCGATCGGCGGCGGTGACCTCTCGCGCCCGGCGCTGGTTCAGGCCATGCTTCGGGGCGAGACGGAATGGGATGCCGTCGCCTCCTTCTGCGAAGCAGTTATGCTGGTGAAGGAGGCGGCGGCGCGCGAGAGGCAACGACGAGCCTCTCGCCCCGGACTAAGACCCAGGCGAAGACGTCGAGAGTCGCAAGACGACTACCGGCCACCGTAGGCGCGGTTCTGCGGATGGCGAGCGATGGGTAGCTCGCCGCCCGGCTAGGACCAGGACCGCGTAGACGGCGCGTTTTGTTCCACGCGCGCCTCAAAGAGAAGGAGTCAGCACAGGAAGGGGCCCAACAGGGCCAACGGTTGCGGAATGTTTATAATAGTTACCGTGACCTCGGAACATAAAGGGCAATCGATGGAACATGATTGGGTTTTAGTCAGTAAGAGTCTGACACGCCCTCCCGTCGCACCCAGGACGGGAGCAGTCATTGGATGATTTCCCACTCACCAAAAAAAAAAAGGAAACCTCGACTTCTATTTAAGATTATTAAACTTACATTTAAGTTGTGCTTTCCCAATCTGACTTGAGATGACTCCGGAACATAAAGGGCAACCGAAGGCACATGAGTGGGTTTTAGTCAGTAAAAGTCTGACACGGGTGCGGCGGGAGGGCTCCCGCCGCCCCCAAGACGGGAATCATTTGATGATTTCCCACTCCCCAAAAAAAAAAATTACTTTATCCTCGTTTTGTTACTAACTTAGTTCTTGAAGCAAATATCTTAACATATAACATAATTCAATTATTATCAGAACCTAAACATCACTTTAAAATCGACCTTGAAACTTGATTGTTTAAAGTGTAACAATATTATTGCTATTTAACATTGTATGAAAGATCTTGTTGATATTATCATTTTTGACTTCAAACGCTAAACGTTCATGGTCGACACTTTCGATCTGATTCAAAACTAAAATTGCAATATTCTTGTTGCTGTATATTTTGATTGATCTTGTTTTAATCTTAATTTCGTGTACGAACGTTTCGATCTTTAAAAGTCTCTATAACTAGTGAAGGAATATAAACAAGAATCACTTAAAGATTCAAAAATAAGAATCACTTAAGAATTTTCATTACTCAAGACTTAAAAGCCACTAACTTTTATTATAACACAAATACTGTTTTTATAGAATAAAAAATTGAATTTATAAGTTATGGGATTAAACATGACTTTAATATATCAAGATATATTTACAAAAGCGCATCGCAAAATCTTTTACAGGAACTGGCCAAGGTAATAATGGATATGTCTGAAAACTTTGATATCTTTGTAACAAAGGAACGCGCTTAGCTCCCATGAGATAACATGAAATCTAAGTTGAAAGACGAATGAAATTATAATAAGGTTTTTATCAAAATGCTTAATGGAGATGGATATGATTACACCTTTGGAGGTAACAAAGAAAGAATACGTCTTAATACTATTGATTATAGAGAGCATAATAAACAAGTCTACATTTCTTTCAACGAAAGTAAAACTTCAACAAAGGTAGTAGATAACAATACATCGATCGCACCTCAAGAGTAAGACATTACACACGAATGAACAAACCATATCATTATCTAAACATCTCTATAACCACAAAACCGGGTCAAAAGTCACGAAAAAGAACAAACATCCTTATATTATCAACATATCGATCTAAAATCGACGTAATAAGATCACAATGAAAGTAGATACCATCATAATTGATACCTGTGGTCCCAGACAGGTTCAGAGGTCGCCTTATGTAAGCAAATTGATGTTATGTGGATTATTCTTGATACACATAGCTCGTTAGAACAACCAACTTGCGAAAGTGATGGAGCGTCGAACAAATTAGAAATATAGCCTCATTTTTTTAAGTCTTTTGTTACGTCTTGAGATGGTGTAGACCAAGGATGATGAATTGTTATTAAATTGTGTTGGATTTAGGACAAATTTAATGACGTTTTGTTTGGTTTTTAGTTCATTGAGACTGAATGTAATACAAATAATGGATTAAATGTTAATGATATAATCAAGTTGATTACTGTGATCATCTGCAATGTTAGGTTTACAGTTCATTAGACTACTTCATTTGAAGTTTTATTTATTTTAAATTCTACGTGTATGATTGATGACTTACTCAAGATGAGGATGATGATGATTGACATAGCAAAGTTGGATTTTAATCAAAAGTGAAATTATTAAAGATACTCTCAGTATTGACGTCATGTTCCATACTCTCTCTGTTCGTAAGTATAGTGTTGCAAATGAACATACATTTCTAGTCAGACATTAGCACATAAGTGTGAACATTAATCGAAAACGATTTGATAACTCAATTTATATTAAAGTGAGCAATATTGATCTAGGTTTCGATAAGTTACGTTATTCTTCATTTGTCTTATTGCTTCATTATTAACGTTTGTTTAATCGGCAATTGCTATTATTTCTTGTTATTGCGTGAAATGTGTTGTGAAAATTGCAAAAATAATTAGAAAAACATATTATCGGTGTGTTGGTGGTCTTAGATTTGGTTGTACAACCAATAGAGGTTTTAATTGGATAATTTTATATATATCCTTCTTCCTCGTATTTTAGTATTAGTTACTATAGATTAGCCCAGCTTTTGCTCGCGCCTTCGATCACATCAATGTCGGGTTTTGCGGATGCAAACACAGCCAATGTCATTACTTAAGGTTCAAGATTGTAACTTTGTCAAAATACGTTCAATAGTTTTATAGTGAAAGCGTAATCAGCAGAATGGCAGGGTTACAACGTGTATTATAACTACAGGATATCGACGTTTTAAACTTCGATATTCCAAGATACTAAACTAGTTCTAGACTTCGCGCAATGACAACAAATGTGTCAGTAAACACTTACTTGTGGTCAATAAAATTTAATTCTAAGAATTAGAACATTGCAGACAATGACCACATGAGCAAGGCGACTAGCTGGGGTAGGGTTGGTATATTCCTTGTTAGAGAATTTGTGCTTTATACTAAATAATCTTTCCTTAATAAATAAGGAACTAATCACAAGCATAATGGTTCAGCTTAAATAAGAAGTACGAAATCAAAGGCTCCTAGATAAATTTCTGGAAAAAAGAAGAAGAAGACTAACATTTCCTGCAATATTGTGAGTGATTCATAGGTTTTTATAACAAAGGAATCTGTCACAAAGGAATAGAAGAATTTCATGAAACATGATTGCTCTCGTGAGTTCAAAATCAATTTGGTTTACGGTAGTCATGAATTGCCAGCCCTACTTTAAACTAACACATTGGAGACGGTTGCAATTCGAATCGGGTGCAATCCTAGACGCTGATTGCGGGAGCAAATTCTGCAGAATGGTTTTAAATTTTCTATCTAACAAACGTTTCTGTTACAAGAGCGTTTAGTTTTATGAGACTAGAATTTTAGATTAAAAGTAGCACTCATGGAGCTTTAATTAAATTTGCTTGGATTAAGAAAATAAAGGAGCAAGACTATGGGCATGGTAATGATGTATCTGGAACTGATACAAGTTTAGAGGATATTATTATAAAATTGAAGTTGTAGAAAGAGATCTCTGAGAGAACTGGACCGATTACAAAAGCAAATCATCTACTGATAGAATCTAAAACTTGTGCCGTAAATTTTAAGGTAAAATCATGTACCACGCAGACAACATCGCAAGCAGTAGCTACTAAAGCAATAAAGGAAGAAACCGAAACACAAATATCCCCTAAGGCAGACAACAATCCTTTAACACCATCCAAAACTGCACACATTCCTACCAAATTGATACGAGTCATGTAAACACCAGATAGCTCGTCCAATAAATCGTCCAATACGGCTCCAACTGTATCGGTGGGCGAAAAGGCAATTGCCTCGTCTATTGCCGATAAATAACTACGGGAAATCGAAGAAGTCGGGTCTTTATGAGTTCGGCAATTGGTCTAATCTGGCCCAAGTATACGTCTTTGCAGTTTGGGATCGGATAAGTTAGTAAATAAGTTGGTGAGGAATGCAATGCAATCTTTGGCTTTGGGAAATGTGGGAAAGGATTTTTATGTTTGTAGTTTTTTTTTTAAGTGGAAATAGTATCTTGAGTGTAACTTTACCATGAAATTGATTAATGAGACACCCAATGTTGACATGCTTGACATTTGTAGCCACCGGTTTTTTAGACATTTACAGTATCAAAGACCAAGATGAGATGACTTTAAAGACAACTTTGAAGAATTTCACAGGCTAGACCCCAAATTTTACCCTAAAACCGGAACCCATGATTGTAGCTCTGCAGCAGAAATACTATACGTTAGCATTTCAGTCTTCGACGAGCAGCTTATTTCCCGCACACAGCTTTCAGTTCTTTAATATGCTTTTTATATGGCTGCTCGATTTAATACCACATGTCATTTTATACCAGTTACGAAGTGACCAGAACGTCCGATAAGGCACTATAACCGAGATAAATATACATTACGTAAAACTTCTGCTTAGCTATTCTCCTCTTCCTTGCCATCGTAGTTTGACAGTTGTGGGACGGAGACAGCAATATTGCTTACTTACACTTGCTAAGCAACTGCTAGAGGCCTCAGTGTGTATTATGATTTAATCACACTATTAACATTCCAGCATTTCAGGAAATCACAGGAGCCTTATCGTCTGTATCGAGTTACAACGGTAGCGATCGTCCAATCGTCCGGAACGGCAGTCGATTGCCCTGATAACGTGTTAGTGGTACACAAGCGAATGCACTTAGCTAGGAAATTTTGATGCTTTTCAACTGCATTGCGATGTTTGATTTTCTGATATTACGGCAAAGAGATATAACAATGATACCGTACCAGCTTATAGTGTGTGTAGTTCAATCTGCATTATTTAAGTGCAGACTGAGAGTTATCTCGAAAGTATAAAGCTTAGTTGCTTAGTACGTTTGTCATAACTTTGGTATCGTCACTAAGTTACTACTACTACTACACTACTCTGGGTTGACTGGTAGAGAATGCCTAAGGCATTAAGTCCGCCCTTGTACACATGTGCATAAAGTTTAAATTAATAAATAAATTAGTAACTGAGTTGCTGGAAATGGCTAAATGTTGTACAGGCTGAAAGCCAACTCTAAGATATTTGGGATGGAGCTAGTGGCATGAAAAAAGCTTATTATACGGTTTCTTGTAAGGGAATAGGTATATGCTGGTAACCATAAAATAAGCTCTAACTCTTTTTGAACCATTTTGGATTGTGAATTTGTTGAACACTGTTGTTTGCACTGCTAACAACAGTGCTTTGTAGACGCCATTAACTTTTATGGCTCGAGCTTACCTTGGAGGAAATAAAATAGAATGTGGACAGGTAAATGTTGCTGGTCTTTATAGCATCAAGTACCACGGGGATTTAATAAGCACTGTTAATGTCTTTATTTAAATAACGTGAACATAACGATTATGTTGTCAAGGATTATTCATGGAGTAGTTTTTAACTCTTATCCTTTTAGATGACCTTATGACCATTACGGGCTATCTATAGGGTCTAATATTTTTTTACTATAACCGCCTTATTACAAAGCAAGGTTTTTCTCTAAACCAGGTTTAAACCATTGAGCTAGGTTTTGTATTTCGAATCTTGATCGTATCAGAATAAGATTCAAATTACAAAACCTGGCTCAATGGTTTAAACCTGGTTTAGAGAAAAACCTTGTTTTGTAATAAGGCGGTTTATGTTTAGTAACAGTCGTTTTATAACAGAATTTTAGTAACAGACGTTTTATACAGAGATAACATCTACTGATATTTTAAATGGAAAAGTTTGTCCAGATGTTAGTTTTTCAATCATGCAAATATTATGGAAACTTGTCGTACAAATAGACAAAAATCTGGATTGGGACATAGAGAAATCCACATCCCCGTTAAAGTACAAACTTTCAATATCGTCATGTTTATTGCATTGTCATAAAAAAATTCTCGTTAAGTTTCGCGGGAAAAGCCATGGATAAAATCTAGTAGGTTAGAAATGTGTACGCTAAAATAGATGTATTCCATCTTTCTCCCGGAATATGACATGCTACCTCACATAAAGCCTGTCTACAGTCTGTAGAAATTTGTCAGCAGGAGCCCGGAGTTTCAAGTCTTAAAAGCTGGTGAGAAATTCATCAGCTTTGAAAAGCACGTAAAGTCAATGGTCCTCTAACTTAGCTTGAATTATGCGGTACAAGGATATCTCCATTTAAAAGACTCGGTAACAACCGACCTGCTTATTAAGAAGAACCCTAAAGGTACCTAAAAGGTGAGGAAGTCTTTGGTCTTAACCTTTCCTGGGCCAGGTCTAGTAGATCACTCATTTTATTATCAAATTGTAGATAAATTATTATTAAATTATTTGACCGCACTTCCATTATTTGATCCTTTGATTTAAAGGCTTTGAAATTAATAATTTGACCCTTCTCCCTATTGCTTACATTCGATTTTTTTTTATTCGAAAAAAAAAGGGTTACCAATCAATCCAAAAGGCCATAATATGCACCATTCCAGTGATAAACTATCCCCGTCTTACGAGTATTGATTGGATCGGCGAGTTAATAACATAAGTCAGGGCTGTCCACAGAAGCAACTAATTTTATTACCCTACCCTCATCTCTAGATAGTGCAGTCCTTGGAGAATTGTGTGGATAAGCCTTTTGAAAAGTACTGGGACTTTCGAACTGCTGCTGGAAAAAATGTATCGTGTAAAATGTTGTAGTTCTTTGCTCCTTTGTAATGTAGTTAGTGTAGCTATATATAAATTCTAATTGAATTTTGTTCGAACTCCCAGTCGCCAAAAAGTCTTTTAGCATTTGAAAGCGAATAATCAGCTTTATAAGGAACTAGCTTTTGCCCGCGACTTCGTCCGCGTGGAATAATTTTGAGAGATTCTGGGATGAAAACTATCCTATGTCCTTCCTCGGGTCCCAGGCTATATCTATACTTAATTTCTTTCAAATCGGTTCAGTGGTTTAGGCGTGAAGAAGAGACAGACAGACAGAGTTACTTTGCTCCGCTTCCGTAACTCACAGCGTAAAATAAGGCTGCTTAATTTCACACTACAACTGATAAAAGTACAGCAGGTACCAAAGTCGTAGCTTAATTGACAAGTGAGACTGCGTGGTACAGCTAGCGCGAAAAATAAATAAACCAAACTAACAAGTACAGTTAAATTTTATAATTTCTGTTAATAAATTGAAGTACCAATATAATTTCACGACAAATTGCACATGAAATAATGTCTTTCGCAACCTTCGCAAATTAAAAACGTCACTCAATCCAAAATGGCCGCTTTCATAAAGCACACTCAAATGAATTCGATAACCCGAATAATTCATCAACATTAACGGTCGTCTGCAACCCCGATTTAAAATAAACGCCTCATCAAATATTTCTATCGTCACCTCGGCTCAAGTACTTCACAACCAGCTTACGTAGACCTTCCAACCCTCACTGGCTTTATCAAGAACAAACAAGTAAAGCTCAAGCCAAGTTGGAGGTCTTTTTTTTCTGGTCATGTCTATTAGGGGTGCACCCTATCTGTCAAACCCAGAAGTTCTAAGTGACTGATATGCGGAACCCTCGGTATTGTCGAGTTTTTGTCTCCTGTATAGGTAATGCTTCAGATTGGTATCGATCGGTTCTTAAGTACGGGGAAACAATGTGGAGTGTTTCCAAAAGTATTCAATGGATTTCGTTTAACTTTTGCTAGATATATTTGACTTTCTCTTTATAGATATTAGGTTCAAATTTAATAGTCACGACGCGTATTTAGTAGGTATCGTAATTGCTCTTATAACATACGTACTAATGACTTACATAATTATTGTTTTTATATAATGTGAATGAGTGTTTAAACTTTAAACCGCAAATAAAGCGATGAATTGACGTAATGTTAAATTAAAACTAATTTTAGTAGCAAATTCGTGAACGCTAGTATCATAGAGTGGCGTTATTAAGTATTAATTAATAGCAATTACGAAAAGTAACTTCTGAAGCACGCATGACCTGACGTGACACAAACTTTCAAAAGCAACGTATACCTAGTAATTAAATCGCGCACCAAATGCATTAAAAATACCACACAATTTTTCACTTCATAATCTGAAAAGACTTTTTTCGTAACTCTTATTCTGTTCCAGTTAGGGTAGAAAATGGAAAGCTCTATTTTTTAAACAGCTGTAAATGTAATTTGGTATTATTTCTGTGAAGCCGGTCGGCACCTGTCAGTTACCGATGTGAGAGCTGTCAGAATAAGTCAGAATACACTTGAGGGCCGATTAGTTAGCCAACAAATAAATTTGAATTAGTTACTAAATTACCTATTTAACGGGGTATTGTTTTTAAACAAGCTCGAAACTCGAAAGCTAATTATAGAAAAGCTGTAGAATTTAATAAATTGTTCAGTTATTTCAAAATACTGGACCCGATTGAAGTTATTTATTCATATTGTACTCATAACATCAACAATTTTAATCAACACTAATATTGTAAATCTGAAGTTTGTTTGATTGAACGCGCTAATTTCAGAAACTATTGGTCCGATTTAAAAAACATTTTTGTGTATAATAGCGTATTTCTCAAGTAAGGCTATACCAATATGTTACTGGAGTAGTAACAAAAGATGCGGATGAAACCGCGGCAGACAGCTAGTTAGGTCCATATAATTCATGAACATTTATAGTAACGATAGCTTTCTAGCATAAATAAATATTTATAAGTAACAATTTTCCAATTACTCGCACTTAAAGTCACGAACAAGCCATTTAATCGAATATTTATGTAATTAGACTTCTACAATCGATACTATATCAATTGCAATCAGAAGCTTACGATATTGGATCAATAACTAACACTCAAGGCGGTAGGAAGTCCGATATATATCCTTTACAAACAAACAAACATTACTCTTATCTTTAAAATATCAAAATTATGCCTTAAATAAATAAGTGAAGGTCGAATTTAATTTATTCAAACACGTTAATAAATATTTTGACCTTATGTGTACTTTTACTTGGTCGCGAGTGTACGGGATTTAGTACAATGTCAGCTACTTACGGCCACTGAAGTGTAGTGTTATGTAAATATGTACAATGTGTTTTACTTTCTTTGAGTCATCTGTATATATAAAATGGTAATCTGACTGACTATCAACGTTGATATATCAACGAACGGCCCAAGCCGCTAGTCCTAGAGACATGTTGGTGTAGTGGTTAGTAGCCATGACTGCTAAGCCGGAGGTCGTGGGTTCGATTCCTACCCAGAACAAACTTTGTGTGATGCGCATGATTGTTTGTTCTGTGTCTGGGTGTAATTTATCTGTAATATGTAGGTATTTATAAATTATATAAGTACGTATATTTTTTTTTTGGTGAGTGGGAAATCATCCAATGACTGCTCCCGTCCTGTTTGCGGCGGGAGGACGTGACAGACTCTTACTGACTAAAACCCACTCATGTTCCTTCGATTGCCCTTTATGTTTCAGGGTCACGGTAACTAGTTATATAAGTATGTATATCAGTTGTCTGGTTACCATAACACAAGCTCTTAGCAGAGTTTAACTTGGGATCAGATGACCGTGTGTGAGTTGTCCCAGTATATTTATATTTTATTTATTTTATTTAAGAAATTTGGAAGATGTGTACTTTGTGAAAAGTAGTTTTTTTTTTGCAAATTCGACCACCAAAGGGGTAAACAGTGGATAGAAGATCGACATCCACGCGGGTAAGTCGCGGGCGAAAGCTAAGTTTTATAATTTTAATAAGGGATTGTAGATAATATTGTACTCATAGCAATTAAGTATAAAACAACTTTTACTAAGAAATCAAATCTGATATGGCTACAAAAATGGCTGAGTCAAACTTCAATGGAGTATATCATCTAGCCTTTTTTCCAACTATGTTAGGGTCGGCTTTCAGTTTGATCGAGACCAGCTGAAAACCAGTGTTTTACATGAAACAATTGATAAAAAAAAGTTAAGTCTACTGACTACAAAAAGAAGGTTCTTAGAAAAAAAACGCACTAAAAAGTAAAAAAAATTAACCACCTCCGAAAACAAAAAACTGTTTTCTAATTATCAAAATATTTGTATTACTTGTATCCCTGCAGTGGGACAGTAATAGGCTGGTATTATTATTATTATTACTTGTATCTTGCAGTACTCTCCTACTATCATATAGGCCTGTAGCACACTGATTTATAGATTCAACAGCTAAAGCAGACGTTAAATCTATTAAGTTTTCCATGTTGAATGGCCTGGTTATCGACCACAGCTTCGCATCATGTCGCTATCACAAGGGCTTCCTTCTTCGCTTTCCCGTTCGCTAAAGACATTATCATACTTGCGTATAACCGCAATTGCGATTAGTCGCACGTTTGTGGACGTGATCTCTGTGCACTTTACTTTATCTACCGTTTAGTTAGTTAGTTTTATCAGTATTTTGTAGTTCCAGTTAAAAATAGTAAAGTAAATAATATACCTAAGTACTCATGTTTTTTGTCAATTTCATTATTTACTAATGAATGTGTTCCAGGAAAAATATTTGTATGATAAGCATGATTGTTTGTCTGCGTCTAGGTGTAATTTGTCTAAAATATGTATGTCCGTACTTATCCTTACTAATATTATAAATGCGAAAGTAACTCTGTCTGTCTGTCTGTCTCTTCTTCACGCCTAAACCACTGAACCGATTTGAATGAAATTTGGTACAGATATAGTCTGAGACCCGAGAAAGGACATAGGATAGTTTTCATCCCGAAAATCCTCCGGGAACGGGAACTATTTCACGCGAACGAAGTCACGGGCAAAAGCTAGTATTTTATAAATAACATAAGTAAGTATACAAGTTAAGTTAAATTACCCCCAGATATTTATTTTTACAACAAATCTATCTTCTTCACCCATTTACCTGTAATAAACTACCACATACGATACAGTAGTTAAGTTCGACAGTTCTTGTTTATTGATAAAACGCTTCCCTGAGCAAAACACCTATTACATAAGAAGATGTGTTTTCTATATTAAATGTGATGTAAGGAAGATGCGAGTTTGTCTACTAAGTTGTTAGTACATAACTTAAAGATAAATCTATTTTATTGTATCGTCTTCTGCTTACTGTTTCATGTTTCTTGTTGTCGAAAAATCTTGTAGTTACTTTATTAAGTTTTTGTGGTGAGATCAGATAAAGCTGTAATATATTTTCATAGTTCAATGCTGTATGAAATCCAAAAATATAATAATTTTAGAAATGGATCAGATAGACTGTCTGCCTATTTTGCTATCACGTCTAAACCACAGATCTTGATGGAAATCGGTACAATGCCTCATTTCGATCCTATTGATATAGTTTTAACCCCCAAGAAAAGATATGGGTACGCTACTCTGAAACTGACCAAGTTTATAAGTCAAAAATTCAAAACTATAAGTCCTGAGGGCCTAGCCAAGTGGCATTGTAGAATAGAAAACGAAAACGAATAGATTGTCAAATGTATGAAATTGACTTAAGCTTTCGCTAAACAATTTGACATCTCCATACATTTGACAATCGTTTTCGTTTCGCTATCTATTCTACAATGCCACTTGTCTAGGGGGGCAGATCTGTTTATGCCAGTGAGGTCACAAATAAACGTAGAAACTGTCAATGAATTAAAAAAGTCACGGTGTTCATGACAAAATTCTTACCAGGAAACCACTTAAACCACTCAATCTTCACGTCATATAAAAATTTAAGGAAAACCCCTTTGAGGTTAAAATACACATTCAAAATAGCATTAAAGTGTTATACAACATTACTGTAAGCAAACAGGGCGCAGTAAATTGTATTAAGTGCAAGAAGCATCCAGATAGAAGCAATAACATTTTCAAACTTGGAACAAACATCCTTACTGCTTCGGTATCGCCTTGGTTGTAGCGGAGAGTAGGCGGAAGCGGGCAAGGCTTGTATTGTATATTATTAATTATGCTATGTTTTAAAGTCTAATACTGCTATTATAAATAGGTTTTAAAGGTAATTTTACCATTAACATATCAAAATACGCAGAAATTTTTTTAAAAGTTTATTAATAGTTTGTAAGTAGCAATGTAAGAACTTCAATAATAGACTCAGTAAATATTTTCTCAGTCTGTATTGAAAGCAAGTCTTGGAATGAACAATCTGCATTAGTATTTAGTACTCGTAAAACTACAATGAAAGCACAGATGAAAATCTACTACTTACTTACAAACCAAAAATGCTGGCGCCATATCCAATAAAAAATATTTGATAACAAACACAGGCAAAAAATGATTTATACAAAACTTTTTAAATGTTTTATGTATTAGGTTAGACATATTAATATAGGTATATTATTTACATGCGTGCGTGAGACAAAACTCAAAAAGTGACAGTTGACCACAATTATTGACGAACATTTTTTAAAACCATTATTGTTAATTAATTCTTCATCTTATTGACCGTAGTAGTAAAGATATACCATAGTACTAAGTGTTGAGTAATAGCTAAGTGCTATTTAAGTAGAGACTAACAATGTTTTCACTAGGTACCTTATTAATTTACTACAAGTAGTAAACCGCAAATTATTAATGTCCTGCTAGTAGCAATTTGCAGTGCATAAAGCCGGAGGTCAAGAAGGTAAACGATTACACAAGAAGTGTGGAGAAATAACATGAAAATGTACAACATTTAGTAATTTTACTCTTTGCTAGTATTGGTTAAGGTGCTAAACTAAATACCTGAACTAGAAATGCTGTAGATTAAATATAAACATAATATACTAAGTATATACTAAATCTTGGGCGTAAGTTTAAACGCGTGGAATTCATTTTTACAACACCAAAAATTTCGGGTTTAGTGTAGCTTTCTATTTGTGAAATATTTTGTAATTAATTTATTACTTCCAGAGATCATCACAAATATATTTATTGTTGTTGTTAGTTGGTAAAAATATTATTGTAGAATCAATTTAAAAATATGCCAACTGCACAATTTTAAATCTTTAACAAGCACAAAAGCTGAAAGTCACTCATTCACGACTCTATTTTTATTACAAACGCTTGAAATTTAACATTTTTAGCTTCATCTTGGACAGTTGTTTGATCCAGATTTGTGAAAAGGACATTTTGTGCAAAGGACATTTAGCGCCGTAACGATTTGTATCTGTTAACAAACGTGACTTGTCGGACAATAATTTAAGATTCTCCATATTTTAATGAAACCACAGTCTTACTGTTGACATTGTACCACTCAGGCGGTTGGCAACGTTTCAATCGCAATTTTGTGCACACAAGAGAAATAGCAATGCTTATAGCAGATGACAATTGAACTAAAACGGTTTTAGATGGTATTTTCGTACAAAATAAAGCTTTTTAAAAATTGATGACTAAAAAGATAAGATAATCAATTGTGTATTTTTAGAAATGCTTTTGCTGTCAAAGTATAAACTACTTTGACAGCAAAAGCATTTACTATAGTGATCACTTTATACATCGTTTTCCTTCCCATCCAATGATATTAAAAAAAAACTTGAACTTTAGCGACCATAAGATACTATGATAGATACTAAAAATTGTGTTATAAATATTCTTTTCACACAAATATAATATAATTTCTCTACCATTTTTGGGGTTCAATTCGGCGTAACCAAATCCTTACAAAATGGTTTTTTTTTCACTCAACTAATCCTAACAAATGGGTGAATACTGGTATTTTCTACCGTTTTCCAATAGAATGAGTTCCAATAAATCTGTCTGTAACAGCCGCCGGAAGAGACCGGTAATGACGGAGGGCATTGCCCTTAGGGTTTAAGAGCAATTATTATAAAATTTGACAAGTCAGCCGGCCATTATGCATTTGCGGGGAGGGTTCTTCGGAACTGTGGGAAAAGGTAGCGGAGATTTAGCGAGTTTTTGCTCGGCATTGACGGATCTATCATCCGAATAATAATTTGTACGATGTCGGACAAATGTTTATTTAATTTTTTTTTTAATTTTAGTTTTTTTTTATATACTCATTTTTTATAATATTTATTTTTATATACATATTTAAATAATAAACGTTATTCGCTCGACGTACAGCGTCCGAGATTTTGCCATCCGATCTGGAGTATCCGCAATGGAAAACGACGTGTATCGGTCTGATATTAAATGTTTTTATCTCCCTCCATCAAGATACATCACATTTGAGTGATGACATCTTTTGGTAAAATAAACTCTGCCAGCTTTTTACCCGTTGAGAAAAGAAGTATACTGTATAATTTGGAAGAATATAATTTCCCTTATGTAACCAAGTACCTACTTAAACCACCTTAACCTTAAAAAACACTTTTTAAATGTTTCGCAAAGTGCTTGCCATTGACCATTGTCAATGCTCTTAGTTATTAACGTTTTTATACTTATCAGAACATATAATCAGGAATGATTATTTTCATTTTTTTGCCTGACTGAATGCCACCGTAGGTTGTGTTTTTAAGAGAACGAGCAGCATAAGTTAGCCATATTTATACAAATAAATAAATTGTTATATCGACCATTAAATGTGCGATCAGTACTTATATCTTAATAGCGAATGTAACTGTCTATCTGGTGACGCTTTAATGGCGTAACTACTAAATGAATTATGTTGAAATGTGGAATATAGTTAGATTGGACCTTGGTGAAAGACATAGACTTCTTTAACTGCCTCATGTTGCCGACATTCTCAGGTACAAAGTCTGGAGCAAAATGCTAATCTATAATTATCCGTACTAATATTATAAATGCGAAAGTAACTCTGTCTGTCTGTCTCTCCTTCACGCCTAAACCACTGAACCGATTTGAATTAAATTTGGTATAGATATAGTCTGGGACCCCTTAAAGGACATAGCATAGTTTTCATCCCAAAAATCCCCCGGGAACGGGAACTATTCCAAGCGGACGAAGTCGCGGGCAAAAGCTAGTTATATATCTATAAAATAGAAAATTGACTGACTGAATGGGTGATAGGTAAATCAACGCACAGCCCAAACCGCTGGTCCTAGAAACAGGAAACTAAGAAGGTGTGTTCTTTGTAAAAAATATGTATCCAATAAGAAAGTATTTTGTAAATTCAATTACTAAAGGGCTAAGCTACTAAAATAGTAGATGAAAGTTCGACATCCATACGGGCAAAATCGAGGGAGAAAGCTAAATAATATAGTGTAATATAACGCTAACGTTCAGCGCAATTTATCAACTGTGCACTAACCTCGGGTCAGTTAAACTACCGGATACCTACCTGCCTAATGAGTCTGATTTATTTACCGACGACATACGTAAATACTGGAAAATATACAATTCGTTATTTTTAATGTGACATATTTGGCAGTCAGCCAATGTTTTTGGAGTCGGATTGACAAGCGATTGGTTTTGGGTCTGAATTTGCCAAATCATTTTTTGTTTGCTAAATTTAATTATTATTTAACCAGTTGTCTCCCGCGGTTATAGATCCTGCACTTTGTAGCTTGATTACACATGGTGCAGGCTATAAAAAAATAGGTGTATTAAGCCCGACTAATATTCGCCCGGCTGAAAAAAAAATCTTTATTAAATGAGATTTTGAGATTGGACGTGAATTTTCCCTCCAAACGATAATAAATTTGTCTGTGTATACTTTCGTAACATTTTATTTGGCATGCTACTGTCAGTCGAAATATAGTTTAAACCTAGTTGGGCTCCAGTTCTAAAACTATTTTAAAGCTTACGTCTTTATACTAATCTTATATTTCTTAGCGAAACAAATAAATATAAAAAACCCCGCTCTCGTAAACTATTTTAATTCTTTATGAAATAAATAAACTAAACAAACTTAATTCCCCGCTCTCCGCTCATGGCTCGCGGCGTACAACAAAGCGCGTTAATTTGACAGACACTTGAGCGACGTCGTTAATTACTTAACGCGTGAATGTCGCTCTGCTTGACACGCTGCGCTCCGGTTTACTTGCGTCGCGGTCACCTTTACTTTATGTTGATATATAATTTAAACTCGCATTATTGAATGTTTATACGTAATTGATAGAAAAGTGAAGCTATAAGCTAAGTGATATTTTGGTTAAAAAGGTGACTCAAATAGACCTGCAGCGCTGCATTGTGTAAATAAATAAAAAAAAACCATTTAATTCAGACATTATCTACTCTTATTGCTTATCTTATTACACAAAATTTTAATAATTAATTTCCATGTTAAAACTACTAAGTAAACTCTTTGGATCAAAGGATGATTATTTGAGTCTTTTGCGCAAAAACTATTTACTGAACGGGTTTTATTTAAACTTTACAGTAGTTTTATTACAACTTATACAACATATAGGCTACATAACATCACGCTTTACCTCAGTGGACCAGTAACTAAGATATATGTTTTGAACGAACTGCAGTAATAATAAAGAGATATTATATATTTTTGACTTATTCATATTTCGTAGTCTAAACGATTAGAAAAGTTCTCAAGTCTCGCAAACGTTCCACAAATCGTTAATAAAAAACAATTATTATACAACAACCTAAAATAATAGTCTCCCATTTTAAACCACGAAACATAAACTGTTAGTTTTCATTTCACTGTGATAAACTTACATTGTGTCTAATTGAATATTTAAACTGTAAAGAGTGACCAGTTTAAACTGGGAGACAAGGTGGCGCTGCTTGGTAAAACAAATATGGACAACTTGCTTTTCCCGCGGCTTCACCTAGTTTTTTTTTTGGGAGTGGGAAATCATCAAATGACTTCTCCCGTCCTGGGTGCGGCGGGTGGCGGGTCATGTTCCTTCGATTGCCCTTTATGTTCCGGGGTCACGGTAACTATTATAAACATTCCGCAACCCCGGCAACTTCACCTAGTTTTAGGGTACTGCTCCGCTCCCGTAGGTTGTAGCGTGATTTTATATTTCTATACCTATAAATGCCCGTTAACTGTCTGTCTGTCTCGCTTTCACACCAAAACTATAAAGAGATAGTTCATAGCCTGATTTAGGACATAGACTAGTTTTTATCCCAAGAACTCCACGGAACCGGGAACTAGCGGGTAAAACGGCGGAGGACAATTAGTAGCAGGCTATTTAATATAAACACAGATAAAGCCGCTTTTCGATGTGACAGAGCTAAACAAGAAAACTCAGCCAATTGCATGTCTTTTTTTTTTGGTGAGTGGGAAATCATCAAATGACATCTCCCGTCCTGGGTGCAGCAGGAGCAACCGAAGGAACATGAGTGGGTTTTACTGACTAAAACCCACTCATGTTCCTTCGGTTGCCCTTTATGTTCTGGAGTCACGGTTACTATTATAAACATTCCGCAACGCCATTTGCATGTCTGTCGATAGGGTTCTTCCGTCCAGGTAAGACAAGAAAACCCTATGGTTCCAACACAAACTTGGCCTGATTTCTAATATATTTTTTTTATCCTATCCTGCGTGTCTTTGCAAAACTTTAGTTCATCTTTCTACCACGTATCATCTTACACTGGTCATCCAAGTATTGCGTGCGTTATATCATTACGGCGAGCGCCCAGGGGCCAGCAGTGTAAAGGTTACTGATGAAAGTTCTCCGACATAGTGTCAAGAATATCTCAGTTCCGGAATTTTGGATGATGAATTGTTTACTTAGAATAGTTTGGAGTACAACGTTTAGTGTTTTGTTTTCTAATGACTATTTTTAGTGTTTTTTCTTGTTAAATGTCTTAAATGTTCTGTCTGAAGAATTAATGGTTTGTGGAATGGAGCGAAGGTAATTTTTCTTGTTTTTTGTCAAGGATTGTGATGTGATCTAGTGTATTTATTTATATAAAATAGTAACCTGACTGAATTATTGTAGAATTATCAACACACAGCTCAAAGTGCTGGTCCTAAAGACATGAAACTTGGAGGAAGTTTTCTTTGTAACAGGTACCTATCTACTAAGAAAGATTTTTTGATATTTCCTACCCTAAAGAAGTAAACTAGGGGATGGAAATTTCGACATCACATAAAGCCTAAAGTGTAAGCTATTATTTAATAAGGCAGCAATAATTTTAAAGGCGTTGAATCCGTTCTTCCTTACTAATATTATAAATGCGAAAGTAACTCTGTCTGTCTCTTCTTCACGTGTAAACCACTAAAGCGATTTGAACGAAATTTGGTACAGACATAGTCTGGGACCCAAGAAAGGACATAGAATAGTTTTCATTTCGGAAATCTCCCGGGAACGGACACTATTATTCCACGCGGATGAAGTCGCGTGCAAAAGCTAGTATTTAATAATATGCTTAGGAACACTTGCAGCTTTAAATCCGCTAGAATCTAAATCACACCTCTTTGTGTGACTTTCAGAAACAAAATATTCAGAATGCTATTCATATATGTATATAAATACAATAGAATTTAGATATCAATCTCAGTTACAAACAACTCAAAACACCATTACACTGTAAATATTTTGTGGAAATTCCCGCCATAACTTGTTAAACAAAATGGTTTTCGCAACGTACATCGCGATTGCAGATATAAAACTATATGGAGCTATCAGACTACTTAATGGGGCAATATATCCTGGTTCCCCGCCCACTAGCCGGGAAGCCGACAGAACCATGGCAATATTATTTATGTCATTATTAAATTGTGGTTAAGTCTAGTTAATTGAAACGACGTTAAAGATAAAATGTATTTTTTTGTTATCTTTTAATTGCCTTTTATATTGATGTTGAAAGTTATATTATCTAAGAATCTAGCGAAATAAATTTGCCAAAAAAGAAAATAAATCCAAAAAAAACCTGCAGTACAAAAATACTTAAAAATAATTTGAACCCATATGAGGTGTTTTATTTTAGTGGAGGCAAATATTTATACGATAATAACTTATTTTTATAAAAACGTTTTAAAGAAATGCGGGTATAATATAAATAATTAGTAATTCTACTCACACTTAATAAGTACTAATTATTACTAATTATTTACTAATAATAATAATAATTTATAGTTACTAATTATTTATATTTATTATTATTTTAATTACAGTCACATCTGTTTACATTTTTTTAGTAAAGGATTTTAGTCATTGCCCATGCGATTGTGAGACTAGATTTATGATGATCAAAATTATTATTAAAGATACAGTCATTAAATTTAATTAGACGTTAATGTTCTTTAATATCAGTTAGTTTAGTACAGGCAAATTCAACTTGAAATTAAACAACACTGTACTTCGTCCTCTAATCTAAAAGATATTCTAGAGCTTTCTAGCCGCCTCATTACCGTCACTTTCTTACTAAACATCTGCTAGGAAAGTGAACTGTTTTCAAATATTATCAAAATGCCAGTCGCTTTACATAGAAATGTATAATTTAATGTTATAGTAAGAGAAAATATTCATATTATGATTGTTTTATACCTGATTGGCACTCAACAGCCTGCAAGGAGGCTATTACTAAGATAAAATGGTTTGATTAGGTTATTATCTTGTTTATTTTATATTTAGCCTGTGCAATATAACCTACGTGTGTTAGGGCTAGACAGATAAGCAGCTGTTCTAAGCAATTGCTTTAAATGTTTTGCCGATAAATATAGATGACCAATATTGCTATCTCCGCTGCACGACTGTCAAATTACGAATGTAAGATAGAGACGTAAAATAGCTAAGTCAATATTTACGTGCTTAGTAATATAATAATATATTAAAGGCCTAAGATTTTAAAAAATATTTCAAGGAAATTTCGACGACCTTTTTTCCAAAACTTACTCGGTCATCAAAACCCATTGACCAAGAATCATGAAATTTGGCAAGAAGCAAGGCCATGTAGCACAAGTAAAGTAAAAACTCCGAAATTTCACAAAAAAAAAAAAACATTTATGAAACCCTCGTTGCGTGAGTCCGACTCGCCGGTACTTGACCGAAAACCGGTCAAGTACCGGTTTTTTTTTGTATTTCTATTGTGCCTTGACCACGTGTGTTCAAAGGTTTAAAGTGCCACATGCTGACTGCCTATAACCTGTCTACACCTTGTTACTTATAATATAATTAAATATTAGTACAGATTCCCATTACCAGCAAAGTTCGCCGTAATTACAGGGACGGGTGAAGCCAAGTGTTTTATTAACATGTAACCACGGACCTAGGCTCGCGTGCCGGCCCACAGTCAATCATTACCGTACTTATCAACCTCTAACTATCGACATTCACACATTTAACGAGGATAGGACACACTTCTCGAAAGGAAATTAAGAAAGTTATTTAATTGCTTCGTCAAAGAGGAAATTTAATTAGAGTTGAAATGGGAATCATTTGATATGTTTATGTCTCCGGATGTGAAGTGTAAATAAATTATTTGTTTTCATTTTTTTAAGTCTTTGAGATCGATCGATTTTTAACCGACTTCAAAAAAGGAGGAGGTTCTCAATTCGTCTGTATGTTTTTTTTTGTACCTATGTTTGTTACGCGATATCTCCGTCAATTGTAAACGGATTTTGATGGTTTTTGTATGATAAGTCATGATTCAGGGGTGGTCCCATATAAATTTTGTGGCGATCGGTTCAGTGCTTCTCGATAAATTCACCAAGAACAAAAAATTTTTACGAAATATTCATAGACGATGTGTGCTTTTTCTTCAAGTTTCTATTTTCGTTTTATAAACTATAATTTGTACTAGTCGACACTAAAAAGTAATAAATAAAAACTTTTTAATTTGTTAAATTATATTATGAACTATTTATTTATTTAAACTACTTGCACAAAGATAAAAGGCGAACTAAGGTCCACTTGCACAACATAAACTAAACAGATTTAGATAATGTCTGCATCCCTGTCAAACTGTTTGAAGAAGAAAGAGTCAGAACGACTTTTGATCAAAGTTTGTTAAGCAAGTACAAATTGTACATTATGCAGAGATAGCTAGGAATTTCATAATCAATACTAGATAATGCATATAATAAAAAAAAGTTAGGAGATAATGGTGCTGATTCTCTTGTTCACAAATTTAACTAAATTTAAGTTAAATGCATCTTTCTCTTTTCATTTCTTAAAGAAAAGGACAGAAGATACATTTTAGTTTAATCCTGTCAAATTAGACAGCGCCTAAAGAAAATTGACGTATACTTAGACGCCATGTTTTTAATTCGCGTCTAAATTATGTATGGAGTGTCTAAATTTCACAGGACTTAACTAATATTTTATCTTCTGTCCTTTTGCCTTATTAAATAGAAAGGGAAAGATGCACTTAACTTAAATTTACGTTAGTTTGTGAATAAGAGAATCGGCACCATTATCCTTTTTAAAAAGTTGAACTGAGCTGAGCAGTTTTCCAGTCTTAAGCTAAAAACTTCCTGGAGGACACGGTCGAGCACACGGTGGAGGTGTGCCCCGCATGGGCGGACCATAGACGTGTCCTCGTTGAGGCAATCGGCGGCGGTGACCTCTCGCGCCCAGCGCTGGTTCAGGCCATGCTGCGGGGCGAGACGGAATGGGATGCCGTCGCCTCCTTCTGCAAAGCAGTTATGCTAGTGAAGGAAGCGGCGGCGCGCGAGAGGCAACGACGAGCCTCTCGCCCCGGACAAAGACCCAGGCGAAGACGTCGAGAGTCGCAAGACGACTACCGGCCACCGTAGGCGCGGTTCTGCGGATGGCGAGCGATGGGTAGCTCGCCGCCCGGCTGGGACCAGGGACCGCGTCGACGGCGCGTTAGTGTTCCACGCGCGCCTCAAAGAGAAGGAGTCAGCACAGGAAGGGGCCTAACAGGGCCAACGCCTGCCGGGGTTGCGGAATGTTTGGATGATTTCCCACTCACCAAAAAAAAAAAAAAAGCTAAAAACTTATAAATGAATTTGTTGATGGCTAAAACTTTACATTATTTGTATAAACATCAGTTTAAAATGATGCAACAATTACATATACCTAGATACGTAATGATTCTTACGACTATATAACTATTCTGTCGGCACTTTGTAACAAATACATCATTGTACATGATTTGAAGAATAATTACTCTGTATTCCGATCTTACCTGTAATTAAGTTCGTTCGCGTAATATTACATTGTTTAGTAAACAGATGTTTAATTAATATGCAAGATTTGTTTCTGTTTTCTGTAATAGATTACATGTTTTCTTGTTATCTTGTCTGATGTAATTGAGGAAGATTGTAATAAACTTGTTGATGCTAAACTCGTTTTACAGTCCTCTAAGAAATAATTATTAACCTCATCTCTCATGATTATAAATAAGTATGTTGTATTTTTATCTTTACAGGTTTTCTTTACATATTTTTTGTACACCATACAATAACTGTACAACTAACATATTTTACAGTTGTTTCCAAGATAAACTTTTGAAAGAGGAATGATGTAAAAAAATTAACATTGGTGTTTACCCGGGTTTAAACCCAAAACTTTCGGCCACAATCTTAGCTTACAATTTAAATTTTAATACCATAATATAATATGGATATTTAATATTAGTGCTTACCTAATTTTCATTATCTTCTTATTATATAAAATAGTAAACTGACTAATTGACTGGGTGATATTAATGTACAGACCAAGAGACAGTCCTAGAGACGTGAAACGTCGAAGGTATGTTCTTTGTGAATGGTCTACTAAGAAAGGTGTAAAATTGAGGATGCGAAAGCTAACAAACAATAACAGAGCTAATATCATTGTCACACTATGATCTTCCTACACAACACCGTTCCGCTTTATACTACCACAACAAAAACACAGTCCTACTTCAAAATAACTGCCTATAAACATAATAAATGACTACGAAAAACAGGCGACTAATTAGTCGACAAGATAAAACAAAGCTCGCAGATACGTCTTTTATGACATAGTGAGGTCATAAGGTGACAAGTCGTTACAACCTTCTAACCTCAAAGGTGTAATGTCAAGGCCTTAACTGACCCCTATTCAGTACTGAAAGGCACGGGTTTATGAAAGCTAGGTAAGTAGGACTATTTAGTTTCTTCGGTTTTAATGGTCTTTCAAGACTGTTAACGTCACTTATAATTACTTTTTTTATATTTAGATAAGTACTTACGAAGTGTGTCTAGTGAATGTCAAATCTCTAAGAATTAAATTATGACCCTTATATTTAAGAAGGAAATATGAAATTAATACAAATCTTTTGAACTACGACATGCAATTGATTTTAATGTGGTTTTTAACATCTCATTAAAAGGTAGAGTGAAAGAGGTAGGTTTATTAAGGTTTATTAGGGTATGTATTACATGCATGTTATTATAATAGAAAAGTTTTCAAAGATTCGTAATATTCGTGCAAAGTTAGGGATTTAGTCAAAATATTTTTCTAAAGGATATAATAGTGCAGTTTTTAAACTGTGCTAGTAAATATTGTGCTGTCAACAAGCTGTAATGATAAATTATTTACTTAATAAAATAAAATATAGACGCGATTTATTATTTATACGTCAATATTGTTAAGGCTCCTCTGATTCATAAGGTTTTTTATAGTTTTTAGTAAAGATTAATAGTATCAATGGACAAAATTCAATTTCATCACACTTCTTTAATTCAATTTCGTAACACCTACTATTCAGCTATAAGCTCAAAAGGTGTTTTAGAGGAAAAGTTCAAAAGCAAGCGATCCAAACATTTGGATTTAGTACACTTGACTGTTCCGGCCATTCAAACTTCCTTACTACTGAAATAATTATCTCACACAGAGGTCGCTGTTAATGAGTTTCTTTACGTTACGGAACAATGACAACAACCAAGCTATGGGTTTCATAGAACAATCAAATGCAGAAGTTTTATTTGCAATTGAATTGAAGAAAATGGCTGCAATGGTCAAATTCTTCAAAGTAATGATGAAATGAGCTTTCAATTGTTTGAATCCTTGATATTTGTCTATAGACGGAATAAATAGAGTGAGAGCTATTCAGGAAGAGTGGCTGAGAACACTAGTGATATACATAATATCACAAAATGAATAAATAATACTAGCCTATAATTGTCCAACTGCAGGACAAAGGAATCTTCTGACATAGAAGGCACGAGCATTGATCACCGCGCATGCTCTACATGGTTTGGTGATTTCGGACTTATATTCATTACAAGTCCAGGACGATGTTTTCCTTCACCGTTGACTGTGATGTCAAAGATAAACTTTAAAAAGAAAACATATCACTGCCACAAAATAAATTCGTGTTATGTACTTGACAACTGAATGTGCGGATCCGGGTATAAGCGATGTTCATTTCCGTACATTGTTCTGAGTAAAACTTCTGTTCATGTTATTTATAGCAATATACGCACTGTTACAAAAACTTGTAACATTATTCGCCATTTTTTTCCGACACGCAGTTGAGATAAGATCTGCCGAATGCTCAGAGGTACGTATTGGAGTTTAATATTTATTACTGCAGTTTATAAAGTAGCTTCATTATTGGAAGTTTTTGACATAATAATGTTTCAATAAATAAATAAATATCTTAGGACAACTCACGGTCATCTGATCCCAAGCTAAGCAGAGGTTGTGTTATGGTAACCAGACAACTGATATACATACTTATATAATTTATAAATACATACATAATGATAGATAAATCACACCCAGACACAGAACGAACAATCATGCTCATCACACAAAGTTTGTCCTGGGTGGGAATCGAACCCACGACCTCCGATATTCCTTCGATATTTTTACCAGCAAAGTGCGAGTTTGGTTGGCAAAGGGACTTCACACACTTATCCTGCTATATTCAGCTTTTGTCCGTAGAGAACATAGATTTTATATGAAAGTGTACGTGTTCTTTTAGCTTTTCGCGTCTGTTCATCTTTTGTACAAAATCTTTTCGGACACAAGCTAAATGCAACTAAATTAAGAAAACCGGGTATTTCTGTAATTGCTGTGAGTACGTAAGGGTCTGGTTTTATGTTGTTGTATACTTTTGCCCAGCAGTAGGAGAGTAAAAGGCTGGTACAATTATTATTTTTACACTCTGTATAGTCAAGTTTTAACCTAATACGGTTCAAAAGATTTTGTTGTCAGACAGAGTCTTAATAAAGATCCCGTTCATCAACCCTTTGGGTAGGGAACCCTACAAAAGGTTTTCTGATAATAAAGTATCGAATAAATTATTTGTCGGAGTGTCAGTTCCTCTCTGTTATGTATCGTATTTCATTTAGGATATACTTAATAACCCGTTTTTTCAAAGAGTTTATTTTTAGACATTTGCTCATCCATCCGCGTTCTTCATTACTTCTCAATCTGCAACAACATTAGCATCGCTCTTGTATTGCAGATGGCGACAGTGACCACTTGACAGACTATATCAGAGGATATCATCCATGCTATACTATTATTATAAATGCGAAAGTAACTCCGTCTGTCTGTCTGTCTCTTCTTCACGCCTAAACTACTGAACCGATTTGAATGAAATTTGGTACAGATATAGTCTGGGACCCGAGAAAGGACATAGGATAGTTTTCATTCCGGAAATCCCCCCGGGCTGCGTAGTCGTTATTTCAGGCGGACGAAGTCGCGGGCAAAAGCTAGTATAAAATAAATACGGCTGTTTTTAGACCTTTTCAATTAACTCCCCGAATTACCTTAACCTTACTTAATTTAACTTTGCACACAGATGTACAATAAAAATATTTTTATCGTTTTATTTACTCCTCTGTGCAAAGGTCTCTCTATACTTCACATAAGATATACCTAACATTTTTGAAATTGTAGAACACAATGCTATGCTTAATTTTAATGAAATAAACTATAGCAACGCGCCCAACAATTTTAATGATGTCACAGTTTGCTCTATTGTGTACAATTATATAATCTGTGCAATTTATGCACAGTGTGCATTATTCGTGCGATTTTCCCGTGGGTCGTGACTTGGGCTTTCTATCACAGGGCGCATTATGGTTTAAACTTTAACATTATGCTGGTAATTTAAGATCTCAATTTCGTTATGTAAAAAATGTGTCAGCGTAATAATGTTTTAAGATTAACTTTCTGTGTTAATTGGGGTTTTCTCTGGGAAGTGTGAGGGAAAATGTTAAATTACGTTTTTTTGTTTAAATTCGTGTTGTTGTGTGGTGTGAGGTATCCGGCGACTGGGACCGCAATTAACTTGGACCGCGGTCCCAGTCGCCGGATCCGTAAAAAATATTTAATTTTCTTCCGGCGACTGGGACCACTCATAAAATGATAACTGAAATCAACAAAATGTACATATGGTGATAGGTAGGTGTTGTCTCTTATTAAAGTTAAGTTAGCTAACTTAATTTTGATAAAGTTAATGTTAAAATAAATGTGTAAAAATATGATAATTTTGGTAACATTGGGTTACTAAAGCTTAGAGTGTACAGACTAAAACTACAAAAACATATGAAAATATAAATTAATCATTTCTGTCGAAGAGAGAGAAAATAATAATATTGGACGATTTGGGTAAGGTTTTCTTCCTTAGACATGTTTCAACAACACAGCTTCAGCCGTTTTGAAGTTATCAACACTCATCATAAACAATAAGAATCAAGAATCTTTATTTGCTATGAATGTAGGTACAAACAGAAGACATATAAATTAGTGAGATCCACTACAATCTACCTTACGGCGTGCAAATTATAAATTAATTAATACAAAAACAAAAAAACAAAATAGAGCTTAATTTTTAGAACATAGTACCTTACGGCGTGCAAATTATAAATTAATTAATACAAAAGAAAAAAAACAAAATAGAGCTTAATTTTAAGAACATAGATATTACAAATATTATTTTTGCGTCTTAATCTTGAATGTCAAACATTAAGTAAGTTAGTCACAATAATCCTAATTACACAAATTTTAAGCACAAACATTTCGCATTAAACCCAGCCTACAATTTCCAATCACGAGTTCTAAAGCATTAAACAGGTCTAAAACATATTACGAGCTCAATTAGATTGATCAGTCGATTCAGTTCGGTTTGTCATGAATAGCTGATGTCATTCATCAACTTCAGTTAGAACTGTCGGACTGACAGGCTGAGACAAGTGACGTAATTAGTATGTCTCTTTTAAGCTCGTGTCATGGCTAAGTTGTGTTTAAGATCCTGTCGTGTGTTGCATATTATATTTTGTTTTGGGAGCTTTTAATATTTCTACTGGCTATCTTTAAGATTTTGTCCACATACTTAGTAATCACTACACAGTATAAAACAAAGTCGCTCCGCAGTTTGTCCTTCCCTTGGTCCATTCCATGGTCCATTCCATGGTCCGTATGCATGTTTAGATCTTTAAAACTACGTAACGAATTTTGATGCAGTTTTAGGATAGTGATTCAAGAGGAAGGCCATGCGTAGCTGGAGCGGGTCGCTAATAGATAATAATATCAGCCATATTATTATTATAGTTATTTATTAGGCTAAGATTTCATCTAGGTACTTTTAAAAAGATGACGTGTAAAAGTGATTTAACTTTTCAACGACTAAGTGACAGCCGACTATCGCGCTGCTATTGTCTTACTATTGTGTCTCGAATCACGTGTGTTCGAAGGTTTAATATCTTACTTGCATAATACTCAATTTTATTTCATTGCTTCTTCTTATACAGAGAAGGCACGAGCGTCGACCAACGCTTGCTCAAGGCGAATCGGTGATTTCGCATATAAACAGAAATAAAAATTGTTCTAGGTACTTCTATTTCGTACTTCCGTGCACACTGTAAACTATTTTTCATCTCCTAATGTTCCCAACAGATGGTTGCTCAAGTACAGTGCTTAACTAAATTCAACTTTCTTTCTCTCAGCGTAACAGTCATTATTCTTTGTAAGTTAGTGGTGTAGATTAATGGCTTCTACACGAAGTAATCTTTTCTTAGATCTATTTTCTCTCAAGGATACAATGAGGTATTCGATACTATCTCTGGTATATGTAACCTCTTGCTTGCTAACTTAACAGTAGTCGAAGAAATATGGTCAACGAACAAAGAATTCTTAACATATTATGTAAATGTATTATTTCAACCGGAATCACGGCCCGTATCGCATATGTTTAACCGTTTTTGCTATAATATATATTGGCTTTATTTTTTAATCTGGGTTGCAAAAAACACCGTTGCTTAAGTAAATATAGTTTTGCATTCGTAATTCATGAATTTTATTCAAGCTGGTGGTGTGTGAAGTATAAGTAAGTATTAAAGCTGGGATATTTAATGAATGCTTTTAGTAAAATATATGAAGCAGTTTTTATTATGCAAATCAGTGGTAGTATCATCATTACGAACCAATGTTTAGCGAGCCTGTGGGTCTAATGGCTAGTGACCCTAACTGCTACGCCGGGGATTGTGGGTTCGATTCCCATCCAGGACAAACTTTTTGGGATAAACGGATAAACGTGATGGTTAGTTTTGTCTTGGTGTAATTTAACTGTAATATACGTGTGTATTTAACAATTATATAAATATGTATGTCAGTTATCTGGCTACCCTTTGGTAGCTATGTAAAAGCTCTGCTTAGTTTAGGATCAGATGCGCCTGTGTGAGTTGTACCGAAAACATTTAATATTTTATTTTATAAAATAAAAAAGCATATGGATCAGACTTTTGCTTCTCTCAATACCTTCATTAAAATGTGTAATTAAGATAATCATCATAAATAGAGATTATTTCCGCCTAAATCCTAATGTATACCAATCGTGTGAAAATCTGTGTTTATTACCGGCCGACGATTTATTGAAAATTCATTTCTCGATCACTAATATGCATACGCATTCCTTCACATTAATAAGCAGTTTCTAATAATTAATATGCGAATCGATTCCGATCATTAATGTGATTTAGGCCCAATTAAGTTGGAAAAGAAAGATGTAACGTTTGTTTCTTTATTTGTAAGAGGTAATCTCTGAAAGTCCTTGTTGGGTTGCAAATTGTTGTATGCTGATAAAAAGCTATAATATTGTATTCTTCTTTATCATTTCTTCTGCAAAGCAGATAACTGTCTTCCGAGACACTCAAGTGCCAACTTGCCAGTGTCAACTTTGTCTCATGCCTGTTAGGGTTCTGGTATAATAGCACATGTCTAAGTAGGATATCAGAATCACTTTTACACGTCATATTTTTTTACTAACTGGAGTCGAAATTTCTTTATATACTACCTCTATGTAGAAACGCCGAAACAAACTCAGGGATCATTAGTATCTTTAAAGTCCAGCAACCAAACAACAACTACAAGACACACACAGGAATATAATATCTATGCTAAAATACATGCTTCATGAGATTAATACGTTGGCCTTTAACATTTACATAAAAAACCCTCATCTGTACCACATTCTCCACCTGTACGACATCACACTTTTACCGAAAAATTCCACGAAATTTTAATCGAAAATACCGCAAGACTGGTATAAAGGTACTCTCCCACTGTTTCGTGTACCGTAACGATGTGTAGAAAGGCTCGTCCTTGAATATCTGCAGCTGTAGGTCAGTGACCGCAAGCGCGGATCAAAATGGCGAATATTATCAAATTTTGCCGAACTTCACGGGTTAATTTTTCCGGGTGTGTTATCGGTAATTTGTGGTTCTGTTAGATTCAGGCGGGAGATGATTAGTGAGTAGATATACGCTTACACTACTGGTAATGAATAGTGGTTCCTCAAACAGAAAATGTCAGTTGTCATAGTTTGTTGCATCATAGGACAAGAACTTTATCCATATGCAATCTTTTCTGCTCAATTACTTGTTTTCGACTAATTTATAAACGCATACTCTATTTTGCTGAGAGTATACACGCAGTGAGTTACCATTGAGGAAATATTTTTCGAAATTTTACCTTATTTTCTCTTTCATAAATCTTTGCTGTATTAATTTATTACTGGTTTATACATAAAAAAAATTGATTACATTGTCATCTTAATTTTGCACAGCGTTTCCAATTTTCAAACCAATTTCAACCATTTGGGGTTACTTTATAAGTAAAATAAGTAATCTTTACCTATGAAATATGTTCTAATTAAATTTTCTCCTTAAACTATTAATAAAACAGTAATTTATTGATTATTCAACCCATTCTTGAATATTATAGGTAACTAAATTGAACTTTTTGTTTCTGTCACCAACGATAATAGTTTAACAATAATTACTAATTACAGCTAACAAAATTAAACCTTACATAACGAATTAAACCAACAAACTCAATTGTTTAGCAACACACACTCACCTAACACTCCATTATTAACTCACACGTAATATAATTACTAATTAAATACGTAATGTTCGCTAAACGCTACCAGTTAATGTTACGCTGCAGTGATTGACGGGCCTAATGTTGTTATAATAAATACGCCATAATTGTAAGTGCGAGCTTATTACGTTGAATGACTATTATATAGATTGTTTGGTTAAGGGCTTAGTAAGTATTGATTGTGTTTTATTTTCATATGTTTTTAGAACGTGGTTGTGTAATTATTATAATTGAATATTATTATCTTATAATAGCCGTTAATGTCCCACTATCGGGTATAAGCCTTCTTTAGTAATATTATATAAATTAGTTAAATGTTAAGTAGTAAGTTTTTATTTGCAAGCGCGTCATTTGAGGACGGCTTGCAAATTTCCGGAACACTTTTCTATTTTAAATTAAAAATGCAAAATGAAATGTGTCCCGGAAACTATAAACAAATGCAGACATCCTTTTTAGGGTTCCGTAGTCAACTAGGAACCCTTATAGTTTCGCCATGTCTGTCCGTCCGTCCTCGCTTAATCTCTGTAACCGTTAGCACTAGAAAGCTGAAATTTGGTACCAATATGTATATCAATCACGCCGACAAAGTGCGAAAAAAAAAATTGGAAAAAAACGTTTTATTAGGGTAGCCCCCCTATATGTAAATAGGGAAGTGGTTTTTTTTTTAATTACAACCCTGACGTGTGATATATTGTTGGATAGGTATTTCAAAATGAATAGGGGTTTACTAAAATCATTTTTTGATAATGTCAATAATTTCGGAAATAATCGCTCCAAAAGGAAAAATCAAAGCGTCCCCCCCCCCCTCTAACTTTTGACCCGTAGGTTTAAAAAATATGAAAAAAATCTGGAAAGTTAAACTTTATAAGGACTTTCTAGGAAAATTATTTTGAACTTGATAGAAAGAACAGTTTTTGTACAAAAAAGACAAAAAGGTTATACAAAATATTTTTTGCGTACTTAGTATGTCAACGTAACAAATAGCTTTTTTTTTAACTTATAAGTAGGTACACTTATTGTGACGGACGGGAAACTACGGAACCCTACATTGAGCGTGGCCCGACACGCTCTTGGCCGGTTTTGGTTCATCTTTTCATTCAATAAAAAATGTCTTTCGAATCAGCTAATAAATATTGATGGCATGTTATTTGTATGAATTTATCTGCCAATCATTTTAACCAGTACTTATTATAAGAAAATGAAACAGGCGCAAAGTGTAATAGGTATACAGATATTGCATATCTGAACAGTCGGACTAGACAAAATATGCTCATCGCGTGCTTATTAAGCATGCTGCCAGCTTCCGAAGCACGAGACTTGTTTGTGCAACACAGTTCGATCGAAGCCCTACTCCTGTTGCACTTTAGCGCAACGATGATAACTGAATTGCCGATTGATGAAATTATTACGAAGTGATTCATTCGAACAGTGTTATCGTGTATGTTAAACATGTGTTTATTAAAACAGTGGCATGCACTCCATATAATTAATCAGAATCTGCCTCGTATAAATATAAATTGGCGGGTTGGTCTAGTGGTAAGTGACCTTGACTACACGGCAATAATATGTCTTATTCTATCTAAATAGAGAATACTGCAGTATATTTTTTGTTTTGTATAAGTTCCAAATATGTATTGAGATAAACGAAAATTAAAATATCTTTTTTTTATTCTTTCGGCATGAACAAGCATAGGAGTTGACTAAAAAGGGAGCGATAAATTTAAATTGAGACTTGAGTGTCTATTTAGCCAAAAGAATCGTTATGTCGAGTCACATTGCAAATTGGTCACAAATATCTGAACTAAAAGCAAATAAAATCTCTAATAAGAATAGATTTTATAGATTGATAATCGCCATGGTTTATTTTATCATCGTAAAACCAATAATAACTCGTAAACGCAGAACAGTAAATCAATATAGACAACTAGAGTAATGGTTTTATGAACGTATTTAAAACGAAAACAGCGACTGTCTATGATTTATGGGTGCCGTTTCCGTTCTGATTCTATTTTTAAATTGTATTCTAATTTTAAATTTAATTCCTAACTAGAATTTGCAGAATAAGTGCATGTGCTTATGGAATAACGACTTGTCTTATTTGTCAAATACAAATAAGCCCGCACGTTAAATCTTATTTATTTGTCAAATCAAGAGTAAAAATATAAGTAGGTAGTCAAGTGGGACTCGGAGACGTTAAGCGGTAAGAGTTCGGTATTACCCTCTGTTGCCCCAGACGGATATTTTCCCACAAAAAAAAAGAGTGGAACATCAGTCACACAAGTGTTGAAAAACTAAGCCCTTGCTTTCGATTTTCGTTCGAACCCTAAAGTTAGTTTATGATTATTCCTGTTCTAAATTTCTAGTTAGTTCTTTGGAACTAGTTTAATCAAGTCATACTCAAAATAGTGGAGTTTGTATAGGTATATACATATAGGTATTGTGATGACGAAATTTGTGGTATTACCGTATTTAGATGGTACAGGAGTTTTACCGTAATACAAAGTTTTAAGGAAAGCGGCGAAGTTATCGGCATTTTCTAAGATATTCTCAATAATATAGCAGGTTTTCCTTTCGAAACGAACACCGGTGCCCTCAAACACCCGCTTCACTAGGGGAGTAGCAGTCAGGATACCGGCCCCGTTGTCCTTAATTTCCCTAAAGGTCATAGCACAGCATTGCTTATTACAGCCACCCGGCAGCAACTCCGCACCGACTCACCTCCTGCGGCTAGTATTCTTTATATGGATTTGTATGGGCATGCGCTTACTATATCAACTCCGTTGCGTTATAAGGCGAGTCGGTGCGGAGTGGCTGCCGGGTAGCTGTAATGAGCTATGACCTTAAGTCGTAACAGTTCAGAATTACTACTGCCGAATTATTATTTTTTTAAATGGACGTGCGTGGTTAAAAAATATAGAAATGCCCGGTTGAAGACCCGCCCCAACTTCGCACGAGGATTACAAATCTGTTAAAATCGGCTTTTCTATATTACATTAAAACATGCATGTAATATGCACACATAAATCTTTCAATTGAATCAGTCTATTAAAAAAATTGTATCAAAACCCGTTGAGTCGTTTTAAAGATCTAAGCATACCCGCAGACCGGGGTTGTGGAATAATTGTAATCGTTACCGCGGCCCCTGATCATAAAGGACAACCGAAGGAACTTGGGTGGGTTTTAGTCAGTAAAAGTCTGACTAGGCCGGGAGAAGTCATTCGAAGATTTCCCATCCTCAAATAAAAGCCTACATAGTGAAAGACAGCGGACAGTGATTTTTTTTTACTATGTAGGGAAGTTTAGGGAACCTTAGGGTTGACTAAGCGACGGTACAAATACTGATAATTAATATACCAACTTAGTAATATCAATCTGTTCAACAGGATGTAGAAAGCAACGACTGGACGTCAGAAGATTAATGGCCGTCAAATAATTATTTATTTAGTTTATCGTTCAATTAACAAAATAATGAGTAGGTGGATGAATAATTTATTAAATCAATCATTAATGAGCTACTTTTTTTGTGTCAATTATATATTTTTATAAAAATCACATATTTTATTATGGTCTGGATAAAAATAATAATAAAAGAGATACTATTATTACCTTCTTTATATTAAAATGGTAAATTGGCTGACTTGACATATCGACGCACAGCACAAACCCCTGGTTCTATAGACATAAAACTTGGTGGCTATGTTCTTTGTGAAGAGAAGAATAATAATATTTTTTATCCACTAAACAAGATTTTTTGGTTGATCCCTAAAGGGTTAATATACTGGATGGAAGTTCGACATCTACGCAGACGAAGCCGCGGGCCAGTTTGTATTTTTATAAAGATTACTTATTCTATCACAGTCTATAAAAGAGTATATATTTTGTACGTATCATAAAAGTAATAGCAGGAACAAAAACTTAATCACGTTTCAAATAAAAAAAGGTATAGGAAATTAAATAATTATTATACAGACTATTATGATTTATTGGTATTAAATGAAGTTATTACTTTTATAATCTTAAAAACTACTTATCAATGTTTATAATTGAGTTATTAGGTATTCAATTTTTTAACGGATACTTAACAGACTAATTAATTTAATAGTACTTTTTTACTACCTTACAACTAAAAGTTTTGAAACTAATTTACAATGGTTTATATTTATTTATAGTCAAAAATCACAAATTACATACAAAATTTCATAATTTTGGCGTCATCGCCAGCCTACGGAGAATCAACGAGCAATAGTCATTACCCTTGCTCAAGGCAGATTGGTGATTTCAGATTTACCCGCGTGGATTTTGAAACAACTTTCATCTATTTAGGTTCCTTTAGAGTTAAAATTTCCAAAAATCCTTTCTTAGTGGATACTCACTCTTCACAGAGAACACACCGTCCAAGTTTCATGTCTCTAACACCCAGCGATTTGGGCTGTTCGTTAATAAATGAGTGATATATCGACGGACAACCCAAATCGCTCGTCAGCCTAAAACATGGTGTTTTCTCGATGTTTTTCTTTCATGAAACAAATACTTTATGAATTGAAAAAGTCACAGTGGTAGCCGGATTCAAACCATCTGTATCACAAGAAGTAATCCTTCTCAAATGATTCAGAGGCGTCTTAACCACTAGCCCATGACTTAAGAACAAAAAAGCACCTAAGTACCAAAAAAAAAAAACAATAATAATAAGGAAACTGCATAACGCTACATTCAGATAAAGATCGCTGCAGACGTGTAAAACAATTTCATTGTTCCGCTGAGAATGTGTTGCCGTTTGCAGACTGCCTAACCCCGTGGGAACTATTGTCTATGTAACAGGACCATAGACACGGTACCATAGAGGTGCGCGCGCGTTTACGTCATATATGGCGAGCTTTATAATGTAACGGTTGTTTGGTATTGAAATAATATAGAATGTAAAAAGATTTTATTGAAAGAAATATTCCTATCTTCATATTTGCTAGACTGTGACTGTGTATCTTTAACAGTGTGTATGTGATATGTTGTTAGTTTTTTTACCTTCACAGCACAATTAGCAGGCAACACGATACCCGTTGGTTAGACTAGTCAGACTTTCTGGTTCCTGTCTACCCGTAATGACTATCAATGTTCTATGAATGACAACCGGGACCAACGGCTTTACGTGCTTTCTGAGGCACGGGATGTCAGCGATGTCCAAGATAAACTTTAGAAAGTATATATTATGAATTGAAAAAGTCACATTGATTCTCGCCCGGCCCACAACTTCTTACACGAGAGGCAGGTGCCTTAGCCACTAGGCCATCAGACACCAAGGCAAGGCCACATAATAATAAAATAAGATATGGGCAAGCCTCACTTGCATAATGTATTATTTAGTATTTAAAGTATATTATTAGGTATACATTATAATAAAAAAACCGTTGCGGGCCGCGTTGCCGATTGCTGGTCCAATAGAAATAAATGACTTTGACTAGTTCAATCTGGCATAAATTAAATATCAGGCAAAAATTAAACGATAGTAATATATAATTAGGTAATTATGTCTATTCTTTTTTAAATTTAAAATGTGTTCTTCTTTTCGTTTTCTTTTTTTCTTTTTATTAGTGCACCTACCATGTAATCTCTGGACCACCCTGGGTAGACTGGTAGAGAATGCCTAAGGCATTAAGTCCGCCATTGTACATGTGTGCATAAAGTTTAAATAAATAAATAAATAGTTTCAAGTGAAAGAGGTATTAGCTAGTTAATTACAAAACTATGTACAGTGTCACTCGGCAAGTTTCATTGAGCAAGTGCAGTAGACATTTGCATCTGATTTCAAGTAAACCTGCAAACACGCAAGTCGTGCTTTCAAACTCGCGATATGTCATCGTGAAATGAGATTAAACGTTACAGGTTTTAAAAACGAAACCTTGATGGATTACCATTCTTTTAGGTGTATTATTTATTCACTAGCCACTCGCCCTGCTTTGCACGGGTGTTACAAATCTTTGGAAATTTCAGTTTCTCTTCACGGTTTCATGCGGCTTCTCTCGATTATTTTCATAGAAACTTTTATGTCCTATTTTATTTCGATAGACCCCGAATACAATCCAATTTTCAAAAATCTTCTTAATGCGCCTCTACATCATTAAAATAAACTTTACTTGTTGTAAACTTTAAGGCTGTGCATTTATTACCGCGAAAACAAATATGTTTCGTGTTGTACGAAGAGATTCATATATGAAGATGTCAATGACAAAAACTTAGATGACCCTAACATCCGGAGTGAACCAAATAGCAAGAAAGCCAAGATGTCCATCAAGCTTTTTGCTTCTAAAGTAAAAGTTAAATAGTTGGTTGTAGACCTTACCGCCCACATGACCATTTCCTTCACGTAATACCGCAATCTACTGGTCGTATGGTCATCAATCAGCCTTTCTGAATTTGCGTGCTAACTCAACACAATCGGGTCGTTTATGTCTTTTAGTGGCAAAAAAGCTTACGACTATCTTCGTTGCAGAGGATTTTAAGCTCTAAGTGCTACTGTTTAGGTTTCTGTTTGAATGTAGTGGGTGCCGTGTGAGTTATGGTTTAGTAAAGTATGGGTAAAAATTTGTTGCACTACACATATTTTCGTCTATGTTATGTCTTCCAATTTGTTACCTTTTTCGTGCTGTAACTGCATGTTTTCTGATCTTTATTGTACTTACGATTTATAAAATCTCGATAATGTAAGTTTCGTATACGTGGAAATACGTACCTGCAACAAAAAAATAAACATTAATCAAAACGCCATTTTTTTTCACACGATTAAATACTGTCACTTTGCGAAATTGACATTTCGATTTCAATTTAACGTTCTGTAGGCTTAATTACATAAATTAATAAAACATTATGACAATAAACTTATGTCATTATATTAATATCGGTCCTAAAGCGCTCCAGTTCACATAGGCCCGACACTTATGTAATATAACTGACCTACATAATATTATCGATAACCATTGTATATATCGATAAGACACGTATAAAAACAATTTTTACACCAAGAATATGGCCTGATAAGTACTAATATCGTGATTAAATAAGCAAAACGATTATAGATTTTTTATTTTCTTTAAGTAAACGTGAGAAATGAGAAAAGAATTGAGCAAGACACCTTTCCATTTTAATATCTTCTTAAGTGAGGTATTTATCTCACTTAAAAAGATATTATTTAAGTATGAAGTCATGAAATTGATTGGAAATCTGAAATCAGCCTTAAGCAAGCGTGGTGTTCAACGAAGACAGTGATTATTGATCACCACGTTACTCTGTTTTATGCCTCGGTTTTTTTTTTCAAACAAAAATTATCTGCGGCTGACGTTCTTTTTATAATTTATCAAGGCAACTAATTATGTATATTATAGCTATTGTATAATGTACCTATATGGTATAGATGCATAATATCTTTGTAGACACAGCAAAGGCTTAAAGACACTAAAAAGACAGTCGTTAGAAATTTCTGGAATAAAACATGCTGAAGAAGTTAGTTGTTCATTGTCATTATCGCGATTTACGTAGTCGTTGTGGGTAGTAAGAAGCCTGAAATCCTGTCAATCACTCTTTTTAAGAGGTATCGTGTTACCTAGAAAATGAGTAGAGGAGACTAGATAGGCGGTCGCTCTTTATGAAATACTTTATTATATTTTTGCAATACGGTCAGACCGAAAGCCGACCCTTACATACTCGCAAAAGACTACAAAGATAAGATTCGTGAGCCTCACTAAGACACGTGACAAAATAGAAATTTCTGGTAAGTCTCAATCACTACTAACCAAGTCCATTTCCTTTAAACTTAACCTTTTCCTGCCAAACCCTTTTAGCTTAGCCAAACAAGTTAGACATAAACAAACAAACTAGTAAAGTACCATATAATTAGTATTTACAGATAGCATTGCTATCTTAATGTCCAAAGCGAAGCTTCGTAAGTGAATTTAATTAGTATAGACGCACCTTGAGGTCGTAATCAGGTTTCTTGCAATGTAATTGCCGTTTCGCTAAGATTGTATGTTAGGTTAATTGAAAGATAAGCTTCGTTTGCTTCCCGGTAATTTTGTTGGGTATTTCTAGAATGATTGGCTATAGGATCTTGTCGTGTGTCGTCAATCTCTGGGACTCTGTGCCCTTTCCTGCCTAGAATTTAATTATGGACGAGATGATGATGATAATTTTACCAGAAATTATATGTAAATAAGTAATTAAGTCTCAAGTCTTAGGATTGATTTAGAAGATGTGCGCGGGTGTTCGAAAAAAAAAATTTTTCGGCATTACTTCCACCTACTCATCATCTCCCTAGCCTTTTCCCAACTATGTATGGGTCAGCTTCCATCCTAACACAGATATTTTGACACAACAATTTATTACTAACTACATAGGTTTCACCCGCGTTATATCAGATTTTTAGTTTGAAAAAAAAAAGAAGATAAAAAGTATTCTATGTCCGTCCTCTGGTCCTAAGCTACGTTCCCACCAATAGCTTTTACCGCTCTTGAGTTATAAAATGTGTAACTAACACGACTTTCTTTAATATACATACCTATATAGATATTTGCAAACTTACGATAGTGAAAATATAATGTGTATCATAGTAAAATAAAACGTAATATCAATATAGTATGTAATAACTAGTTACCTTCACAGTATTATAATTATGTTCTCTTACAGTTTATTACATGTCAACGCAAAGTAGGCTAGTCTAAGATTATTAATATTTGCATAAAACTACATATGCAGTAGTAAATTAAATGAATTCGTATAAATATTTAAAAGCTTTATTAAGCTCGAAGAGCTTTAGCGAACAAATGGATGTTGTAATGTGACTTATTCAATTCATATGTTAGTACATATTGGAATCATGACCCATTTCGACGACAAATCGTTTGAAGCTGTCAAAATAATAAGACTAGACGAGTGACATTTTTAATATATGTTTACGCGATTGTCGACCTGACTGTATTTGAATGCCTGTAGGAAAATAAGCTTATGGTGGGTCATGATTCCATTTTGTCGATAGTACTTTCTTAAGTTTATCTTGGACATCACTGACATCCAATGCCTCGGAAAGCACGTAAAGTCTTATGTCGCGGTTGTAATCCGTAGAACTTTGACAATCGTTAAGAAGCCAGAAGGTCTGACCATTCTAATCAATATAGGTATTCTGTCGCCCGGTAAATGGGTTGTGAAGGTCTGATTCGCAGTCGCTTCACGTAAAACACTGGTATCCTGCTGATTTTTTGGGCTGAAAGGTGGTTGGTTAGGCTGAAAGCCAACCCCAATATAGTTGGTTAAAGTCTAAGCATGATGATGATGATGATATGCAGGTACAACTTATGAATAAATTCCAAAATAATATGGATGGTTGTTTTCTAAAATATTGAGAAAAAAAAAATACATTTTAGAATCCACAAAAAGAACATTTGGCAAAGAAATAATAAAGTTCCAGTTATTAAGTTTAACAGTCAAATTGTATAATCACACGTTTTTATCTCAAACGGGATCTTTAGTACATAACGTTTAACGCTTGCGGGTCATTCAACTTCATTTGTTTTTATTACTTAGGCCCACTAAGGCTGTTCTCATATTGTTCCGCGCTACGCGACGGAGCGCGGTTCCGCGTTTTTTAATGCTGAGCCAATCTTAGAAGACGCCTATCCGCGCGATGCCGCGTTTCTAGGGTTCCGTAGTCAACTAGGAACCCTTATAGTTTCGCCATGTCTGTCTGTCTGTCCGTCCTCGCTTAATCTCTGTGATCGTTAGCACCTTAGTTTATGATGATGTCATTGTCAATAATTTCTAATTTTTGAACCATAAGTTTAAAAAATATGAAAAAAATCTGTAACTTTATAAGGACTTTCTAGTTTTTGTACAAAAAAGACAAAAAGGTTGTACAAAATAATTTCTGCGTACTTAGTATGTCAACGTAACAAATTGCCTTTTTTTAAACTCATAAGTGGGAACACTTATTGTGACGGACGGAAAACTTCGGAACCCTACACTGAGCGTGGCCGGCACGCTCTTGGCCGGTTATTTAAACGTTGAACTTTGCATTTTAGTTCTCGCCTCTCCGCGCAGGAATGCGTTGTGGTGTAGGTCGTACTGTGTCTTAAATCAGTAGACGTTAATTTTTCTATTATTTTCGTAATTATATTAAAGAGAAATGTTTAGTTTCGCCAGTTACTGGGTTGTGGAGGTAACCAGCTGAATCCGGTTAGGCTGGAAGCCGACCCCATTATAGTTGGGGAAAGGCTAGGAAGATAATGATGATGATATAGAAGAAATGTTTCTTTAATCCTTGTTTGTTTACTGCCTTATTGTGATATAGATCCTTAAAAATAAAAAGGAACAATTGCCAAAAAAAAAATTGCAACATTACAAATTCCAATCTAATTAGCAGATGCCACACTTCCTAAAAAGTTGTTAAGATCCACCCATTACACATCTGACGCAACAATAACAACAATTTAACATTCTCCAAACAATATCAATACAGTTCCGCCTCACTCTAAACGGCTCTAAACTACTCTAAATTAAGTCATTACCGCTCGAACGTCTCACCAGAAACATTATTGAGTGATGACCTTTCGAAGCCATATGAAAGGCACAATTATTCCGTAATGTACTGTAACACGTAACGTAGGTAACATGTGAATTATCGTAATTATCTTAAAGTCAAGTAGTTGTTATTAAGGTGGTTACAGACGGGAGGGCATCGTGCGTTTTTTATTGGGCTATTTTGGGCACAGCTATTAAGACCTCTAAGCAAAGATGTTGGTTTGTGTTAGTGGATTGTTAGGTGGTTTGGTAATAAAAATATATAAAGGTAAAGTTAAATAAAAAAAAAGTCAATATTTTAAACAAACAATGGTCCATTACACACATTCTGCTTTTGGTAGTTTTATCTGTGCAATAAGTCTAACGTTCGGTGCGAGGTAGATTATTATCCACTACTTAAAAAAAGAAGTATTAAAAACCAGGAAAGGAGAAGAAAATTCCGGCTATGCAGTTCTTGCATGATATGGTAATAAAAAATGAGCACTTTCATTTTATGCAAACCATAATAAATTCAAAGATTACAAAACAAATTCCACAATAAGTCCCTACTACAGTTAACAAGTGGCATATTGCAATTCGCTACAAATAACAACAAATAGAAAATTCTTGTAAACCACCCACTACCGACCTAATTGGGCCCTATTCAAATCATTGCAATGAAACATGACTAAATACTTATTAACTACAAGTTTCATTTACAAACAAGACTGTTAAATAAGCTGCTTATATAAAATGATAAACTGTCAGACTGGCTAATTGTTGATATACCAATGTACAGCCTAACCGCTAGTCCTATAGACATGAAACTTAAAGAGTGTGTTCTTTCTGAAAAGTAAGTAGCCACTAAAAAAAAAATATGGAAATTCGACTAATATAGGGGTAAAAAATTTATGAAAGTTCGACTTCCATGCAAGCGATACCAAGGTCTAAAGCTAGTAAGTTGTATAATAATAACAATATTCTGGCCTATTAATTATGAAAGACGAAAGACGCTTTTGTCTTTTACTTTGGGATATTAATCCCAAAGTAAAAGACAAAAGCGTCTTTCATACAGGAAGGCACGAGGACCAATCAATCAACATTGTTTGCTCAAGGATTCCCGATATCATGTTTATTTTATTATTATTTTTGACGGGCCTGTTGGTCCAGTTGTTAGTGACCCTGACTGCTAAGCCGGAGGTCGTGGGTTCGATTCCCACCCAGGACAAACTTTGTGTGATGAGCACGATTGTTTGTTCCGTGTCTGGGTGTGATTTATATATAATACTTATGTATGTATTTATAAATTATATAAGTATGTTTATCAGTTGTCTGGTTACCATAGTACAAGCTCTGCTTAGTTTAAGATCAGATGACCGTGTGTGAGTTGTCCCAGGATATTTATCTATTTATTTATTAAAGCAAATGTACTTTTAGGTAAACTTAGAAAGTACATAAATGACATTGAACAAGCTATATTGATACTTGCGGTGCCTAGTTGCGAAGCCACAATCTGGTTATTTAGCAATCGCCACAGGATAATAAATGATGGTCTAAACTAATATGTTTAATGCTACATAATAATCTAAACTTGTTGAAAATCATATCACGATCGCGATTGTTTAGATAATTATATTATTAGGTAATGTTAATGTACACTAATACGCATTGTTAGTCGAAACACGAATTAAGTACATACGTGGTGTACATACGTGATTATGTATTAAATAATGATAATCTGGTCGCAGATGGCACGATGTTAAAATAAGGTAAGTAAGGCTTATGAGCTAGAGATAGACAAAAATCCACGGTTCTTTTCAGGGTATTTCTTCCTTCTTAAAATATGTGTAATTAACCATACTCTTCAATATTGTCACTATTGAAAAAGAATGTGAATGTAAATTGTGTTTTTTTTTTTTTTTTTTTTGGTGAGTGGGAAATCATCCAATGACTGCTCCCGTCCTGGGTGCGGCGGGAGGGTGTGTCAGACTCTTACTGACTAAAACCCACTCATGTTCCTTCGATTGCCTTTTATGTTCCAGGGTCACGGTAACTGTTATAAACATAACATTCCGCAACCCATTGTGTGTTTTATTACAAACTATCAATATTGTTTTTAAATAATTTGTTCAACCGCACACCAAATTTCTTACTATTCTCTTTCGCTATTTGGGATCAGCCTTTGTAGCAGGAATCATCGCCATCTCTGCTTGGACGGCAGGGCTACGTGAAGTTGGCGGAATGAAGAAAAAAGTTTGATGTGGCGTAAATCTCATCATCAATCATCATCTTTAACATTTTCCAACTACTATCAGTGTATTACCTGAACTACCTACCAAACCTACACCCCATTATTGTTAACACGACGCCCATTGATAAAATTTATTGACAGACTTTCCAGCTTATGAATGACATCCAATGACAAAAAGATTTTCCTTGCACAGAAGAACATTAAGATATTGCACTTAAATAATCGTGCGTATTTACGGCGTGAGTCTGACACACCTTTACATAAACGTATTGTTTACTCAAAAGTTAACGGTGTCTGCACATCGGAGCCGGTTCTTGCAATTTTTGTTGCTGACTAACTTTAAATACTTTTTAACATACCGTTATATTTAAAGAAGTAAAAATACTTCTTTAAATATTATAAGGTATTGTTTTGAATAATAGCAATTTTGCCAGTGTTTATGAATTATCTTTTAGATTGCATGGTAAACTGTAATTATTGACTTTGTAGGCGATGTTGAAAACGCGGTAAGTATCTAGATATCAGATAAAAATAACTAGTTTTAAACTTATCTTTAAACTTTGGCTGTAGTGGTAATTTCGCCGACTTACTCTGGCAATTTCACTGACACACTTAGAATGACTGGTAGGTAATTAGGGTGTATTCCTGGTGTCCCCAATAACTCTGTCCCCATCATGGTGACAGCAGCAACTAATACAACTTCCTTCCTATAATCCCCATTAACGCTTTCTTGGGAACATGGGAGCAACAGAAATTTATAAAAAGTGGCCGATATTAAACTCATTATGATACTCACTATAAAATAACTTACTCTAAGAATATTTTTGTATACCTATTTATTTTTTTGGAGAAGTATATAAATCTTTATTTTTGTCTAACCCAATAAATGTTTTGATGACAAATAGTTAAGTACTTTTTTCATAAAAATCAGCAAAATAAATAAAACTATACAGATTATCGCTCAGTATCTTATTCCATCTATTCATTATTACTCTAGCCATAACTATATTACTTAAATGATGAATAGACGATCTTAATTATTATGCTTCACTGCCAAAAGCGAGCCTACACGGGCGATACATAATACATTATATTTATTATACAATACATAGCGGAATGTATTGTATAATAACGAATTAGACTTGATGTCATTCGGGTCCAGTTAATCTTGGTATCACGACAAGCTTTTAGCTCGTGCCGACACGAGAGCAGAAGCATCATCATAGCTAAATTCATTAATCACTAGGAAACATTTTGATAATTAATTATTGAAACAAATCTTCTTCATACATAAAGAAACTGTCTGACGGTAACCAAGTCACAGTCGAAACTAGAAAGGTAATGTTTAAACAGTTTTTGTAACATCAGTTAAACTACTTTTGTGAAATTCACCCTCAAACAGAGTAAAAGTTTGTATGAAAATCCTGGGACAAAGCCGCAGGGAACAACTAGTACAAATTAGAATTTGTTTGAAAAAGTTGATCCTTATGAGTGACCCTATCTTTTGATGTCATAAAAGTACAGGATGTTGTTTTTTTTTTTCATTTTAAGCCAGTTCGATCACGGGTGGTACACATTTTCAAAAATCTTTATGTGAAGTTTTATTTCTTTGATTAAAATAATCTATCTTAACGATTAAAAGTAGGTTTTTCCAGGGCCCGTAAAACTTTCCACCCTGTTTAGCGTTTATACCATCAGAAACTAAATCAACCCTTGTATGCTTCACCGCCATCCTGTCGCCTTAAGATGCTGATGATGTATCGACTATAAGTATATTGTAGGAAACTGCATTCTATTTTCCGTAATTTTTGCATATCAATATTTTTACGGGGGAGGGGACGGTAGGGCAAGATGCAGCACCATCCTCCCGACCGCATCGCAAATCGCATTTCCGCATCGAAAGTTTGATTTAGATTTAGAAGTTATTATAATATTATATTATATGTTTGTATTTATAAATTATTTAAGTATGTTTATTATTTGCCTGGTTACCATAGTACAAGCTCTGCTTTGTTTGGGATCAGATAGCCGTGTGTGAGTTGTCCCAGGATATTTATTCACTTATTTAATGTATAATAATTACTTCTCATCGATTTTCACATGATAGTAACACCTGAATCTATAATATATCATTTAATTAATATCTAGCTCTACTCGGTCAGAGACCCTTCAGCCTATTCATTATCATCTGCCCCAACCCTAGGTGGATAATGACTTTATCAGGATGAATGATCCTCACCCCATGACAAAATGATTAATTAAGTTACACTTACGAACTATCTAAAAAATTTATCGATGTTTCTGAATTGTCTGATCCTCTTATATACCTTAACCATCTACACGGGCCATGGCATTATCAGAAAGTAAATACTGTGGCAAAATGCTGAGCGCTAGCCGTTTCGCGCGTTGGGAACGCTACTTACCTCTTTTAGTTTAAGGCTTCTAGTAAGTATATAAGTAACTTTTAATATTTATAGTTTCACTATGCGTGAATAAACTGTTTTTTTTTCTTTCTACATTAATATTGAGGTGGTTTGTTAGTAAAAAGTAATCTCTGAACTTGCTGGTCAGATTATTGCAAGCCTTTCATAGATGAAGAGCAAAAACAAAAGCGCTTAATTGTTTTCTAGTCGCAGTATCATTTATTATTATACTAGCTTTTGCCCGCGGCTTCGCTCGCGTTAGAAATAGACAAAAAGTAGCCTATGTTACTCTCCATCCCTTCAACTATCTCCACTTAAAAAATCAAGTCAATCCGTCGCTCCGTTTTGCCGTGAAAGAAAGACAAACAGACAGACAGACAGACACACTTTCCCATTTATAACATTAGTATGGATTATAGGTACTTAAGCATTATCATGTTCTCGTGTCCAATTTAAAAATTATGTAGATAATATTATCATGTTCTTTACGCTATTATAAAAAGGGATTATTTTTTGTTTTCCATGTTTATTTTTAAATGGCCGTCCCTCATGGTTTTTGTTCCTTAGCGTGTTGTTATGTAACTTAAAATTATTAAAGAGTTTAGACCACTTTTACACAAACAAAAAAAAACTCTTCTGCTTTATTCTATTAATATGGACTATGGATACTGTTTTGCGTGGGAATGCTTGCGTCATAGTCTCGCATAGTTTTGGTAAAATTTAATTAGTAAATTCAGTGACCTAGAAAGGTGTTATTTTTCACGTTTCTTCTTACATCACAATTAACGTCAGGAACTTTAGGACGTGTGAATTGTGTGCTAATGTATAAGTCTAATGTTTGTAAACAAATGTTTGTTCCTGTTTTTCTATTGACAACGAAAAACTTGTCTGCCTTGTATACAATATCTTTTATTAAAAAAAAAAACACGGGTTGCACTCCGGGAGTGCCGGCAGAAGTGAAAACTTGATTATAGCTGTCTACTATCCATCCGTCCTACGCTTTTTCGATCAGGTCACGTGTCCTGACGCGAGTTTAAGATTTTATACCCATTACAGAAAAAGTGCTCAACGCCGCTAAAGAAGTTTTCACTTCAAAAATAAGTTATATTTGTGTCACGTGGCTTGTGAAATAAAAATCTAAAACCGTTCATTAGTAGTTTGATCTTATATAAAAATAAACTTATGTATCAAGGTATAAAATAAAAATCTTAGTTCCTTTTATGATAGCGAGGGTTTCGTTTGTACGCAACCTTCGGTACGCGAGTCCAACTCGGTCTTTGCCGGTTTTTTCTCTACGTATGGACTGTAAAAAGCTATAATTAATACAATTTCATCTCAGAGATCTGTAAACTCCGGGCTAAGCTGGGGCTGATCATTAATGATAAAGGTATTAAAATAAAAAAATCAACACTATTGAACTCCACAAACCGTTAAATTGAGTTGTAAATGATAATTATTATGACAACCTACCGTTATTTAAACCAAACGAAGGAAGCATTGCAGACGTTTTTACAATTATACATATTTTAATTGGACATATGACTCACTTAAACTGGAGATCGGTTCAGGTGAAGTCATATTCTAATTAAAGTTACGGTAATAATACACACACATACAACATTTAAATGTGTTGACATACTGATTCAACTTACAGGGGCTAGTCAGCTATTACAATCTTGTTGATTTTTGACGTGTAACGTCAAACTTTTGACACATTTCCCATACAAAAACTGTCAAAGTTGTCAAATATCCGGCCGATGACTGGTCATTGAGACACGATTGTAATAGCAGACTAGGGCCCCTGCTCGACCGCTATTTGTTATTCCCTTACAAACTACGTACATATATTACGTGGTAAGTAGATGTCGAACTTCCATCCCCTATCTTAACCATTTTGGGGTGAAATTCATGAACATCCTTTCTTAGTAGATACCTACTCTTCACAAAGAACTCACCCTCCAAGTTTCATGTCTCTAGGACCAGCGGTTTGGGCTGTGCGTTGATATCACTCAGTTACTTTTTTTCATTTTTTGTATGTAGAAGACGGTGGTGTATGAATGGTACCCTGAAGGACAAGCCAATCGTTCTTTGAATAACAAATAATCAAAAAATATCGATACGGTATCGTTTCGTGCGAAATCTGAATATTTATGATAAGCATACAATCGCATGTTAGAAATATTTTTGGTGATGGCACGTTTAACCGCAATTTAGATAATCTGAGACGATTTCATTCAAATCACGTAAGTGTTTGAGTTTTTAAATTATAGCATGTGATTTATTTACGACTAACGTCCTGATAGCATATTTTAAAAATTATAAACAAATGTTTTACTGGTCGGATTCATACAGGATATAGTGCAAGAAAATCTCCTAATGTGGGCAGCTTTTATTAAGTGATCCGGATTGCTAAGCCGGAAGTCGTGGGTTCGATTCCCACCCAGGACTAATCTTGTGTTGAGCATGATTGTTTTCTATGTCTGGGTGTAATGATCAAATGGAGTGTGTGAAAAAACATCTTGTTCATCGATACTGAGTGATCAAGTGTTTTTGGTAGGGTACTAAGATAAAATAATTTTTCATTGTTATCGTCTCCCAAGCTTAATATGTTATGTTTCTGAAAACCATGTTAGGTTAAGTTTTTAGTATTTTTCATGAAGCGACAAAAAAAAGGGGAAAAGATTATTTTACCAAACGTATGAATTGATATTATGTTTCTCTGTTTCACGTAAGAGAAAACAGTTATATACTTAGGTAAAAAATATTCCTCGCTAGACAACCGGCGCCATAATAATTTATACCAGAAGTTCCCAACCTGCGGTTTGCAAAAGTTAAAATAAGTTATCCACATCGAAAGACATCAAACTTTTAATGAACGCAAAAAGAAAAAAGTGCAGCGTATGGGTTTTCCAGTGAAATCACCGGGCCGTCTGTTGTGATTTCACGTGTCTACCTTCAGTAGTTTTGTTTGTGAGTTGACTACTACCATAAAGTATGTCTCCTTTTAAATATTATCAACTAGCTGTCCCACGCTGCTTTATCTGCGTTATGTTACGTCTTGGATTACTGCTCCTCTCCTATAGGTCATAGCGCAATTTTTTATAGCCAATAGTTATTCTGTAAGCTATATTTGAATATTTCTATAAAGTATTGTTATAATCCGTTCAGGTCTTTTTGTGCAAATACACCTGAACGGATTATGATAATATTTAGTAACAAACAGACATACATCAGTGCATACGATTTTTTATTTTATTTATGACTTTTCCTCAAAGCCTCAAATCCAAACGGTCCAATCTTATCAAAAAAGGTTGTGAACCACTGATTTATTCCAAAACAATGGAGGCCCATTCAAACGTCCCACTTGACTAGCTCAGCTACTGTCCACATTTGTATGAGTCAGTTATCTGACCTCAGTCCAGTGCTATATGATTAATGCTTATGGTAATGAATCTGTTTTTTATGACCTTCTGTAATAACGGAAGGAACTGGTATGGTATGAGGTATTATCGTGTACTGTATATATGGTATTGTGTAATTATCATCATACTAACTGTCCTCCGCGGTTTCATCCGAGTTTTGTGATGTCTTTGATTACTATACCGCTCCTGTAAGGCATAGCGCAATGTTATATAGCCTAGTACCTCATAGTATTTACACTGACGAAACAAGTATTTTTTACTAGTATAATAAATACTAATACCACACACTATCTTATCCGTATTACTAGTATCAGGTTTTATTAGTATTACTGTAATAATATTTATGTCTCGATTAGCATTCCTTACAAAACTTTTACCTACATAAAGTTTCATGCCAGACACAATTGCATAATATGTACCGTAAAGTGCTGGTTAATTGGCGTTCTATCCCTTTTCAACACCTAATTATGCATTGAAATTAAACTAGTTTCTATTAGATCTTGAGTTATAGAATCTAGTCTTCGTTCCTTACGATTCAGAGATAGTTTTGATGGTAGCCAATTAGTACTTATGTGGAAATTATTTGAGAGCGCGTTTATATATCCAGTGCAACCTCGATATAACAAATGGGAAGGGAATAAGTAAATTTTCGTTATATCAAGTCGTTAAACAGAGGTTTGTTATAAAGTTGGTCTAAAGTTTGTTATAAAGAGGTAAAAAATAGTTTCTTCCTCTTTGTTGAATTGATTTAAACTATTTTGGTCTTTCTTTACATGACAGTTTCTAAGCCAAATAAATCTTATATGCATGAACTCCATATTACGAAATAAGTACTCCCGAAATAATAATGATGACTTCACAATCTAAAATACAATTATTATTTGAAAGTGTAATTACAAGAATACCATTTATATCTTTTCTTATTTATTACAGTTCAATGAGGTTATACGTACATCGTATTAATGAGTAGTCAACAAAGTGATGATTTAAATTGCTTATGTTGTAACCAAATTAATTCTAGATACAACGTAATTGGTAGTATGTAGATTTAATATAAAGATAAGAATGATATGATTTTATTATTTCTTGAGGCGTGAGGCGTATAGTTTGTAATTTTATTTAGTTAGGTGGTGTTACAATTACTTTTATAGGATATCTATATACCTCTCAATTTAAATCACGTCTTTGTTTTTCTTTAAAAATACAACCCTCAGAATTTATCCTTTATAATATAATAGCTTTCGCCAGCTTCTTCGCCCGCGTGCATATATAAACTTCCATCCCCTCTAGATTTAGAAAGAGTATTTTCCAAATATCCTTTCTTAGTGGTTACCTACTCTTTACAAAGAACCATACCCTGTAATTTTCATATCTCTAAGACCAGCGATTTAGACTGTGCGTTGATATATTAACAGTCAGCCAATCAGTCAGGTTACCATTCTATAAATATAGAAATGCACCCATTTACAATAAGGCAATTAGTAAAACTATCTTCCCGACAAAGATAGTTGCCTAAACCAAAGAATAAACAGAATACAAACTATTCCAGCGAACGGTTTTTCCCCAAATGGGAAAACGTTAGAAATACCGTTTGCCATGAATCTTGATAGTACTCGACGTGGATTGATAGAGTTTACGTAAAAAATGCATTCGACTAACTCGTTCGTGAATGTATGTAGTCGTCTAGACACGCTTAGTACCTAAAAGTTTAAACACAAGCCTCTTCCGAATAAATTGTAAACAGTTTAGAGAATTGTTATAGTGATTTTTAACCTTTGAATGTTAAAAATGTATCTTTGAAGTAAGTACAAATAAAAAAAGGGAGGCCACTTTGTCGATATTACCTATGATATAATTTTTTTTATCTACAACTGAAGATACATTTTTTGCAAAGGAAAGTAAAAATATTTGTCTATTTTGTGTTATAGTGTAGTGCCCCATATTTTGCCGCTTTTTGTTTCTTTAGCGTATAAAGCACACTAACGACAAGAATATGTGTAAAATACGGCAAAAGCAAGCTAGACGCGCTATTTTTGCCGATAACGGTATGTTCCATATGTACCGTAATCGGCAAAATTACCCAAAAATTACGTTTGTTGCATTGAAGCCCTTAAACATTTATCATTCAACTCTTTTGTGTTTGTTGTTATAGCAGCAACAGAAAAAAAATCATAATTATATGAAATTTAAACTGTCTTAATACCACGATTCTTGATTATTTAGCAGATAGACGGAAAGACAGACAGTGCAAATGACTAAATTCTGAATGTTGATAGAAACTACGTACCAACGTACAGTTTAATTATAAGTCTTGCAGTTTACATAACTTTAAACATACACGAACGCTGATTACACGGGCTATACAATAGGGATGATGACTACATCAAAAGAATGACATTCTGTTTAGTCCGTCTGTTAGACAGTCCAAAAATACTGGACACATATTTTTTGCTTGATCAAATTAATAACAAAATACAAAGATAAAGAGCATCAAAGTTCCGGAGAGGGGGCTTGTGACGTCACTTCTGAGTAAAAATTATACAAAGGCGTGACGTTTCACGAAACTTCAACGCACTGTATTGTCGTCATTTTCTGTTTACGAGAAAAAAGAAAAAATACGTGTCCCAAATTTTTTGATTATCTAACTGACGGACTAATTACTTTTTTTTTGTCATCTCTCCTATTAAATAACAATTTTATTATTTGACTTAATTAACCTAACTCATGGAAGTAATTCAATTGGGTCACGGGGTGACTTACAAACCAGCACATGAAGAATAAATAAGGAGTTAAAATACTGAAATTCACCTGAAAGATTTTGGGAAAGGATATAAAAATGGTTAGTTTTACTTATTTTCTACTGGTGTTATATTTATTGAGTTTACTTGGACAATCTAATCCAATTGTTACAAATCTTTAAAAATCCTGTTTTTCTATACTTTATTGTGCACATAAACATTTTTCTTGATTCACTTTCCCAATTAAAAAAAGCCGCATCAAAATTTTTCATCAGTTTGCATAGGGACAGAGGAAAACGACTTTGTTTTATATTATGTTGTGATAATGAACCTATGAAAACATAAATCAAGATTTTCGATTTTTATTTTATTATCTTCTCTGTATACTACACAATTTTTAACTACCGTTCAGTTCCTCATGTGAGACATAACGTTGTTTTTTGCGTAAAATTGTTTGTCAAATTGACATGAGAATGATCTATAAGGAAGTTGTAATGGTGGGAAATATATTGATTATTAATTGCACTTGAATGATGCATAATGAAATACCGTTTCACAGGGAATGAGTAGTGTATAATGGGCTTACCGTGGAAGAGGAATCAATCATTTATGTTCCAATCAAGCTAATACTGGTTGTCATTTGTCAATTCTTTGATATAAATATCACTTATAATATTATACTATATTTATTTAGTAAATTGGTTTAAAATAAGACTTTTAGACGTCAATATTTTTATTATCTTATTTTAAGCGAACGATATTTTAACTTAAAAAACTTGTCTTGCAATAAGAAAGGACCTTTTTTTCGGGTGGGAAAATCCTACGCCAAGGATCGCCTATTATAGTTAAACCGGAATTACAATTAATACCTAGTAGTATATACTTCCGGAATAAAATCAATTTCCCACCTTAACACAGTCAAACTTAGATTACAGTTCAGCCCAAAACTCAGGCGAAACTTGCAAACCGCTCACTCCATCGAAGTTAACTTGGAACACTACACAACATCTTAGTTTGAAACACGTAACTTACTGCCTGATCAATTTGTCGGTAATATTGCTATCTACTAGCGACCTACCCCGGGTTCGCACGATGTAATGTACAAACATATAAACCATTCCTGAATCACTCTATCTAATAAATTCGTTGAGTAGTTTTAAAGTTTAAACTACATATGTTGTGCTTATGAAGTACGAATACACCGAAAACGGAGGAAGGAAACCAAAAGCCATTTTTTCTGCAGATATGTGTACGATATGTGTATGGTGGTACTACTTTTTTCTTGGACAAGGACCTCCACAAAGAGCGACTGCTGTCGGTAACTTCGAAACTCATTCCTACACAACATAAATTGAAGATAGTTAAACTGACTTTGTTTAACATATTAATGAAAGATTTTATTTGTATATCATTACATAACATTTTAATCTATAGAACTACAAAAAAAAGGATAGAGCACTAAAAAGTTGATTAAATATTGGTTTCCACAGTTTTTTATCACAAAAAAAGAAGTCTCATACATCATTCGATATTCAGATCCTGTCAAATAAAAAAATAGAAAACTACTCTTTCCTAAACGATCTGAGATGGACATGACGCGATGTTTTTGCAGCTGATCGCTGACCGACCGGGGCGTAGCTCCATAGTCCATACGTCAACGCGCAATCAATCATTCATTCTTCTCATTCACTCATTCACAAAAAACCGATAATTCCTTCCTCCATTAGATATTGAATTGAAAATCAGAAATACAAAATGTTTTGATTAGCTGTATCTGTAAATGTTGCTATAATATCTACGGATCAAAATAAATAGCACTTTCTTTGTCCATATAATATTGTTGCCATTTTCGTAATTCCTTTTTTAAATAATTAAGAGAATATCAATATGTCGCCCTCGGCAAGGAGGTATTGTAGTTTTATTTTAACTTTCCTTTTCATTGAAAAAAGCTGTCACTGAATTGTCAATCATTGAATATTAGCTGTGGGATGCAATGATGTTATAAGTAAAAAGATGGTGGGATGTGTGAAATTAAATTTGAGTCATCATGTTGTTGACGTAATCTTTTAATTATTAACTAAAGATCCACATCTTGTATTAGTTCCTGTTTATTTAAATGTAAACTAAACACATAACAGTTTATCTGTAAACCAACGAATGTTCATTCAAAATTAGTTTTTCTCGGCCATATTATACATAAACTTAAACCAGAGTTAAGCTTTTACACTGTGACCTACTTAATTGAAAAATCGTTAAAAACAAGTCTAGTAACAAAAAAAAATCTCCTTTTATTTCACACATAATGTTCCTAATTCCATATTCCCTTCATTTCTCTTAATCCTTAAATAAAACAAATTTCTCAAAACATTCGAGATACTTCCGGATTCTTGACTGATCGCTACCGCCTCAGGTGGTAGACATCATTTGACAGTATTTTCTTTTTTTAACTTTTTTTTAAACGTCAAGTGCAAAGGTTACACGGTGTCAGTTTTACGGACCATCGAGTTGTCAATTAAAAGGAGTTTATTTTAAAATATGTGGCTTTGATATAATAATTATGTAATTGTATAAGTGAATGATATTATGGATTTGGTTTGTCGTATTGCTATCATAAACGCGAAAGTTTGGAATGATGGATGAGTGTTTACTACACTTTCAAGCAAAAACTATTGAACGATTTTTGATGAAACTTTACTGTCTGACAACCTACGTTTTGAGTTACTGCTCTTCTTCGGTAGGTCGTAGCGTCATGTTATACAGCCTATAACTTTCCTAAATAAATGGGCTATACAACACTTTTTTTTTTCAATTCTGACCAATAGTTCCTGAGATTAAAGCGTCCAACCAGAAAAAACAAGCTTTAGCTTTATAATATTCGTATAGAAACTATGTTTGAGCTGAGGCACTAACGATATAACTTGTTGCAATTGAAGGAAAAGGGTGTGTACTTGAAGAAAGTCGTACTTAGAAACGCCCAGGAATGGACTGGAACTGTCAGTGTGGAGAAATTCTTCCACGCGCAAAATCGTGGCCATTGATGCCGGTGTTCCTCAAGGGTCTGTTCTCTCTGCAACACTATTCCTGCTCCATATAAACGATATGCTAAATCCTAGCATAGTCGGTTACGCAGATGACAGTACCGTTGTAGAGAGATATCTGGCCACAGCAAAAGACAGTAGGGACGATATACGTTCACAGAGAGAGGCCATGGTAGAGCGAGTGAACTTTGCCTTGAGTCGTGTGTCCCAATGGGGCGATCACAATCTAGTGCAGTTCAATGCCGCCAAAACGCAAGCGTGTCTGTTCTCCGCTAAACGGAGCCCATTCGACCTGGCTCCTACTTTCCGAGGTGCACCTGTAAATCTAACCGGCTCCCTAGAACTCCTTGGCATGGAGTTGAGTTCTGACCTCAACTTCGCCGCTTTCATCGAGTCCAAAGCACTGACTGCGGCGAAAAAGCTGGGCATCCTTAACAAGGTTAAGCGATATTTCACGCCGGGACAGCTTCTAACACTTTATAAAGCTCAAGTCCGATCGTGTATGGAGTATTGCTGTCACCTTTGGGATGGCTCAGCCAAATACCAACTGGCCGCATTGGATTCGGTAGAACGCAGAGCCAGGAGGTTGATTGGCGACAAGAAGCTGGTGGCCCAACTGCAACCTCTAGCACATCGGCGTAAAGTTGCCTGTCTGGCGGTGTTTTACAGATTGCACTTCGGTGAGTGTGCTCATGAGCTACACGAGCTCATTCCCCCGTCTCCGTTTTACCACCGGACATCCAGACGTACGGCAGGATACCACCCTTTCTTGGTCGATATTCCTCGAATCCGCACGCAGCGTTTTTCGAAATCCTTTATTATGCGCACCGCAAAGGAATGGAATTCTCTGCCGGCGTCTGTGTTTCCAAAAGCATATAACCCGGATGTATTCAAGAGAAGAGTGCATAGGCATCTTTTGGGTGAGCTCGCTCCATCGTAGGCCCCGTCTATGCCCTCGGACTAGTCTGGGACCAAGAGCAAGCCCATAATTTATAAAAAAAAAAAAAAAAAAAAAAAAAAATCGTTAAAAGTTCCAAAAGCAAGCATGACTCCGAAAGCGAAAAGGTACTCTACCAGGAGAACAGGTACCTATATAAGTTTTTTTTTCATGGAAAATCATTCATATTATAAGAGTAATTTGATAATTACTTCTTAAGAGAAGGAAGTGTCAGATTTTTACTGAATAAAACCCACTCTTGTGCCTTCGGTTGCCCTTTAAGTTCCGGGGACGCGGTAACTATTAGAACTTTTCCTCAACCCTATATGTATAAGTCAGAACTAAACATTTTTGTTTAAAAAATCAATCATGATTTCTTTTACGCCCTTAACAAGCTGTGCCCCCTCGCAGTCTCATCCGCATAATTATGTGGTTACTACTCCTCTCCCGTAAGATAAAACGAGATGTTACATAGCTTATATTCTTCCTTCATAAAAAGACTATCCAACACAAATAGATGTTTATAATAGGCGAGACGACAAAAAAAAAAGTAATTAGTCCGTCAGTTAGATAATCAAAAAATTTGGGACACACATTCTTTTGATGTAGTCAACATCCCTATTCGGACCAGTAACTCCTTAGATTAGCGCGTTTAAAAAACCAAACAAACTTACTCTTCAGCTTTTTAAATATAGATTACTTACATTTGTATAACCAAACATCATTTATTTTACTCCCTAAACCTTCGAAAACACGTGATTCGAGACACAATAGCAGCTTGACAACCGGCTGTCGCTTGGTCGTTGAAAGTTTAAAAGTGAAACCAAAAATCATAAATACAAAGTAGATTACTACACCTAACTAGATAATAAGACCACTTATTACACTCAATTAAACCACATTATAGCATTGCAAACATTAGTTTTAACTAAGATTAAGTTTAATTGCCGTGGACAGTCCGTTTCGTTATTAGCGTAACATACATAACTGAATGTAACGTTATGCCCAGTTCACACTGTAACAATACGTTGCATTGTCCAGTAGGAATAATCGTTGCATGCGTTGTTAGTTGCAGCAATATAATACGATGTGTATCTAAGTTGCTTGCTTAGGTTTGTTCTAAATTTAATTAAAGGTCATTGTTAAAAGTTAGTCATTAAAAGATCAGTGTGGTTTTATTGTGTAAAGCCGTTTTTATTTTCATTTTCATTCAGACATTGCAAATGGCCTCTTTGACACTTTGACAGGTCCTGAACTTAGTTTTTGACAGAGTAACACTGCTTTAGCAGTTTTCTTTTCGATGATCATTAAACTATGGTGTAAGTTTTTTATCTACAAAAAGCTCATGTGGAGTCTGGTTAATATTTTATCCTTTAAATCCTAGGTATATTATCTATTATACTAGGTATAATCAATTGACAGTGTCGAGTATGGTATGTTTAGAATAGCATTCTGAGACTATACTCCAGAATTAGTTAAGAATAAGTAGGTAGGTAGGTAATAGTAGGTAGGTAGGTAGGAAAATGGATGAGACTAACTAAATTAAGACCATTTGATGTACTCTATTTTATGTGGAATAAATGGTTGTCTATTGTTTGCCCGAAGATTATATGCCATAATCATCATTTTCCCGAATTTCATTTACCCGAATTTCATTTGCCCGAATGTTTCATTTGCCCTAAAAGACATATGACATACTTTTAATTGCCCGAATTTTGGATACCATAAAATACGAATGCCATAAGTATTGTTTGCCATATTTTTATGTGCCATAATAATTGTTAGACATAATATTTAAATGGCATAGCAAGTATTAGACAAATATTTAAGCCCCGTAATGGTTTTTTTTTCTGTGCATGGTTGATGGTTGGCTAGGTCGACGGAGCCCCGCTTCGCGGGGCTCCTACTTCTGTGTGGTTTATAAAAAAATAACCACGAAGGGGATGGCGGGGTCTATTCGCTCGCTTCGCTCACTCACACGACCCCGCCATCCCCTTCTAACCTAACCTGTCCGAGTCGGGGTGCCCTAAAGTCCCAATTGCATCCAATTTCTCTTGATATAAACAACCGTTATACACCCGATTTCGATGGCAAATTATGTTATGGCATATCATAATTATGGCATCTGATAATTAGGACATGTGATAATTAGGGCTTACAATCATTATGGCAAATGATGTTATGGTAAGTGACTTTATGGGAAACAATGATTCTGGCACGTGACTGATATGGCAAATGAGAGTAGGGCAAATGAGTATTATGTCGTATGATATTATGGCTGTTGACTATTATGGCAAATGATATTAGGGCAAATAAAATTCGGGTAAACGGCGGTATACCGGAATAAATGAATCTGAATCTGATTAGCATTGATTACTTAGCAAAAGATTTTATCTACCCGTGGGTCAAGTAAAGTGTGTTCTAAAGTAACTTTTCTATTAGGTAACAGACAGCGAACAGTAAATCAAACCAATAAAAAAAGCTTCAAAAGAATCTCGACAAGTACACGTTAATTTAAATGCCGCTAAAATACCACACGCAGCCAACATTACACAAATTACCGCCAAAACTATATTCAAAAAAAGAACCAAGTAACTGACCTATGACCACAAAATTGAAAACCTCGGTGTTAGTAATTACTAACAAACAAACAGTGTTGCATAACACCTTTCACGTGAAAGTGATCGCTTAAACGATGATGATTAATAACTATGGTCTTGGTTATTTTTTATTAGTAGCTCGTGCCATAGAGTGGAGGGGACCGCTGAATGGTGGCATTTATTAATGAGTCTGAGTGAAATGGTGGTAGTGTTAGAGGGTTAAGGTAAAACATGCTTTACTTAACACAACAAATAAAATAGAGAGATTAAACCTTAAGTAGTTAAGACTTAGATCATTTAAACTCTTTACAAAGCTTGACCTATTAAATAGGTAATTAACAATCTAAATACATTTTTTTTTTTTGCCGAATGAACCACTATAGTCAACCTCATTTGTACTTTTCATATTTTGAAACGTCATTTATCACCCCAATTGACGCCACAGATTAAACACCGCTGTTTGACATTAACGCTCAGCCGCCATATTGAAATTCGTTTATTCAAATCTAAGAAGCATTTACTTGTTTTCTTTCTTAATTAGAAAAATAGTTATAATCTGTGGTTGGTAATGTCCGTCTGCGAAGAAATTCTTTTATTTTGATCTTTATGTTATTTACGTTTACGGTTTATTCTCGCGTTTATACTCTCCAGCGTTTGATAGTTTATTAACAGAGTTCACGTGTTATTGGCAGAATTGTGGTGTCTTTTCCACAAAGGCCATTCATTAAGAGTTGAAGTTGAAGCATTTGACGTTTTTTCTCCCAAAATTAATTGATTAAAACACCTTGTATTACGTTGCCACGTAATTCTTAAGCTTCATATGTTTTTTTTTTCTACATTTTCCTATAGGTACCATAACATGACTGTCAGTAATTGAGATTGGTTACGGTTGACGTTTCGGCAAGTGAGTCAAATGTCAAATGAAGCCGATACCAATCGTAGTACGGAGTTATGTAATATGATATGGCCTAAGAATTTGACAGCAGTAGGAAATAAAATGAATACGTTGTCAAATGTATAAAATCCAATGGCGGTTCAAGATCGAAGATTTGCCTAACATACTTATGTCATTATAACATGGCCGTTTTTAAGAAATATGTCGTCCAGAACCAGAGTCAATACATAATGAACTCTTGCCAGCTCAAAAGTCGGAATTTTTAAAAGTGCCTGATTCAAAAGGTATATTTTTATTAAGGTTTCGTACCTACCAAATAAAACGGACCCTAGAGCTATTTGGGTCTCCGTCTCTCGGCCGATCTACCAAGGCTCTTTTTCTTCAAAATTATAAATAAGCAATATATGTCTATATATGTGTATATGTGTTTTAATGTCGTATTTCATTTTATTAAGGTATATCTGTTTGTATCCGAGGTGCCCAAGATACAGGCCTAGCCTAGTTTGGGACCAACGAAAATATCTACACATGATTTGTATTTGTATGTATATACGACCATTTATAACTCTGAGATGGCAAACCAACTTGCTTAATAACTTAAACAAACCTCAATAAAATACTAAGATAATTACAATAAACGCAAAGCAATATAAAATTACCAAAGCATTGCAAAATCACTACCAGATAATCGTGAGAAGAAAAAGATAGGAACATAATATCGTGATTAAAAATCTCTACTAGATACCACTATATGAACGCCATAAAAACTATAAACAAAATCAGAGCATACATTTGATAACTGCACGATTATTACACTACTACCTTATCCCCATGGTTTTGCTTGCGTTATGTTGAGTTTATGGTTATTGCTACACTCCTATGGGACATAGCGTATACCCACTATGAGACTATGGCACTCACAATTTATGGCTTTCTATTGGTAAAAGATTTTTCAAAACTTGTTCAGTAGTTTTAATGTTTATCCATTACAAAACAACAAACAAACTTTACCTCTTAATATGAGTATACATTAGTTAATACGTTCATTTCGTGACCATCGATTACTTTCTATTCAATCTTAACGTAATTGACCATAACTATAGTTCAGTTATGCATTTGTTATTTAACTTGGCTAATTACGATTATAAACGTTTGTAATTGTCTATGGGAGATAGATATGAAGACATTATCTTTAGGGCTGCCATTTATCATGCAAATAGATTTTTGTCAAATGTGCTTAAAAATTCGTTTTATAATTTGATAGCGAAATAAATTGAGGCTGCTGTTATCATATAATTTACACAATTCAAAGAACTGGATCATTCTTCAAAAGGGTGATTTGTCAAAAAAAATACTATCTATTTAACAATAAAACCACTAAACGAATTTTGTCAAAATTAGTGTTCCATACCACGACACAGCAGACTACTTGTTAAACAGACAGACGCAAACAAAATTGCAAGAAAACGCTAGAGAGACACTGAGACAACAACATCGCATTAAGTGCTAGCCTGGAATGATAATTATTACTAAGGGAAATAATACATAAATATTACAGCTATTACAGAAAAGAGGTGACCCGGTCTTCCTGACTATTATCGACTAGCCTTCCTCCAGTCGACGCATTTATTTTTACTGTTCAACTTTACGATAGTTTAAGTTACTCTTAAGTAGAGAAATGTTTTCTATGATAATGTAGACAGGTAAAATAAAATTTTAAATATGTATTTATCTCTTTATTATCTCCCTGGACCTTTCTTAACTGTGTTATAGTCAACTTCCAGTATAACCGGTTGCGGAGTACCAGTGTTTTACATAGAGCGACTGCCTATCAGATCTCTACAACCCAACTGGGCAATTTCATATACTTTGGTTAGACTGAATGTCGGACTTTTTGGCTTCTGACTAACCATAATAATTGTCACAGATTAAGATTTTACGTGCTTTCCGAGGCACGGGAGTGTCATACCGCCTACTTCTTAACTCCTTCGGCTATGTAGTTGCAAGCCTACCCATACTATGTTTCAATCAAGAATATAAAATGTAAATTCTCATTACGCACCATATTAATATTTTCTCATTAACCTAATTTTTGCATCACCACATTCTACAACAGGGGCGGGAATTAGGTCATAAAGGCCGAGTACACACTGTTAATCTCACGCGATATGTTATCGCTTTCCCCATTTCTATCGTGCATGCATAATAAGAAACTTATTACGTTGCTATTGCGGGGTTCCAATAGTACGTAAAGATGGCCACCGTGGTTACCATCATCATCAACCTGAGCCTGTCCACTGCTGAACATACATAGGCCTTTCCCAAAGCACACCGTTTAAAAATCGTACAGCGCCCTTCATGTTCAATTTTATAACGCATTCCGGGTATGCATCAGGGATGTTTGCAGATGCTCGTGTCGATTGTTTTTACACTACGATGGAGAAAAAGTTCCGCAACTCTGGTGTGCCGGGTGCGAACCAGACCCAACATTATATACTGCAGTGTGTAGCGAACAGACTGAATTTTTGAGTGTGAATCGTAGCTGCAAGCTTTTTGCTTCAGAGTTGGACTTGTAGCAGGGATCTCGTATTTATTTAAGGCAGTGTTAGTTTTTATTACTGCTCAGCTATTCTTTTCTGTTTTTCTCTTCGACTCGTCGAGCTTCACTGCTTTGGCGCTTTTCTAGCGGACTCTACTGTTGATTCTGGCTTTTAGGAGTTGCAGTGGCTGGGAATAATGAGGCGGGATTGACTCAACAAAAAAGGCAGTGTTAGGTTAAGTTTACTACACAGTAGTTAAGAACACTCTCTGACTCTAATGATTATTCTGCGACAAATGTGACCAGCCCACTGCCACTCAGCTTACCAACGCTTAAAGGTATGAGAAACAGAGTGTAAAGTTCCTAATCACCCACTGAAAAGGGAGGATCCTCCAACCAGACGGGTGTTGTGTCTGGCGGGCAGCCCAACGGTTCTAGTCGGGATTTCGTATATAATACTTGTGATGGCCCAGTGGATAAGGCGCCCGCTTCGTGTGTAAGAGGTTGTGGGTTCGAATCCGGGCAAGTACCAATGTGACTTTTTTAATTCATATGTACTTTCTAAAGTTTATCATGGACATCACCGACATCCCGTGCCTCGGGAAGCACGTAAAGCCGTTGGTCCCGGTTGTCATTCGTAGAACTTTGGCAGCCGTTACTGGTTAGCCAGATACTATGACCAGTCTAACCAACAGGTATCGTGTCGCCCAGTTACTGGGTTGTGGAGGTCTGATAAGCAGTCGCTCCACGTAAAACACTGGTATCCAGCTGAATCCGGTTAGGCTGGCAGCCAACCCCAACACGGTTGGGAAAAAGGCTAGGGAGATGATGATGATGATGACTTATGTCACGTGATCACGTCTAACTCTTATATCGCGATGCAGGATGTCAGCTGAAACTATCACGTTGGGTAGGTAGGTCAGTTGTATATTTTTTCAATAAATTTATCATAGTAGTTAAATATTTATCATATTGCTTCTTTCTGCTCAACGGTATTAGATGTAAGTTTTCTTAAAATAAACAAAATAAAACTCGTTGATACTATAATTATCTACTTGCATTGAGAACCTAAGAGACTAAAAGGCTTTTTACTTCAGTTAAATAAGTACACCACAAAATCACATAATTGGTCCCATACAAGCAAAATAAAACAAGTTTAGATCAATCAGCAGGTGAATAGAAGTGAAAAGTAGTATTTTCTTTAATTTACTCAAAAAGGAAGGAAAAGAAAGCTACGTATAAGTAAGTACTTACACGCGAAGCAGACGCCATTTTAATGGGAAACACATTAAATCTTCTTTGACGAAACTTAATACAGTTCCCAGATAAATCAAAGATTATCTATAAACATGTTTTTTTATTAGAAAGGGCTTCTTATGTAATTTCCAGTCATTTCCATTGTACAATACACGAAATGATATTAAACGTTAAACACGTAATTGAAAACAAATTGATTGCGATGAAAGGTTTTCGCGAGACCCGCCAAAACCCGCCAAATACAGATAAACAACAAAATTATCCTCCCAACCTTTATCTTAAAGAAATAAGTGTGAAATTCCATCAGCGTACGCATTTAATAATAGTAAAGAAAGTTTGTAATAACTAGCGAACGTCGCCGGAAGATGGGTGTAGGTAATAAATAAAATAATCGATAACATTTTATAACGAGTAATCAAATGCCCTTAACAACCCCGTTGCGGGCGCTTTAGGCGAGAAAATAATCGATTTTAATGGGCCCGATTAAATCTGTATCGATATTATCGCGTTGCATAATTATTGTAAACACGGCGTTTTAAGATTTTATTAGTATCAATATCGAAAGTAAAATATGTAATGAAAGTAAAATCGTCAGTAGTGTTGAAGCGGTGGTTTTAATCGATTATAGTGTGACTGACCATAAAGTATTCGACGAGGTTGTATGTGCCTTATCTTTGCCTACATACCTGCCGTTTACGGCTTACGGTAAAAGCGGACACCTCTTTAAATTGTCGTTGGTATGGCCGTTAAAATTATTTAAAAATATATTGAATTACTGATGCTAGTTAGTTAACGTTCTGAGCGAAGATTTCTCATAGTTCACACCTCAACCATAATAGAGTTATAGAGCACATCAAGCTACTACCACGTGTCGTATTTTTAATAGATTTTCAACTTTATGGCTAAAGCTTTAGGTTTAAGGTTGATTAGTAATATTTGGTTTCAGGTTTGATGATATTCGTGCCTCCCAGCTTTAAGTTAGCAGGCCATACAAGCAGCTTTTCCTTTGTAAAAATTTTGTCAATATCGTTCATTATCAAATTGTGCTGTTGTTATTTTTCCCAGTGAGTTTGTTAAAATTGAACGTTATATCTAGGGTTTTTGACGTTAAACCTTAACTAGCTAATCGGCCAGTAACTAAAGCCAATCAAACAGCACTTGCCTGGAACCAAACCTTTACAAAAACCGGTACAAATTCAAAAATCGAAATCTGACACGTCACTTACCGCATGAATATGGCTGTCAAATACGGCTAATAGAGTTGTCAACCTCTTAGAAACACGCGGTTATTCTCACACATAAAACATTGGAAAGTGTTACTTACTATAAGACTCACGTTCACACAATACATCATTAACCACGGTTAATTTAACTGAAACTATGACAAATCGGCGCTAACACTTCGACAATAACTTTACTTTAACCTTTGATCGAGATTATAATCGAGTTTTTATAAATCCACTGTTTGTAAAAGAATAAAAACGATTAATAGTGAAATAGAGGTGTCGCTATCTATTGTTGGCTGTATATGATTTTATCTTTGCTTGAATAAAGTGAAAGAGGTTATGGTTTTCGTAACCGATGGCATAATTTTTTTGGGCATAATTGAACTTTTTAGGGTTTCATAAGAAAAGAGCGCCAAATATATTTGTTAGTAAAGGATTTCCATATAACACCAGTCTATATAACATAAATATTGTATACGGATATCCAAAAATCAGCCATTCTGGATGAGACTGGGCCGGGGCCGGACACTTAGAGAGGATCATGGGCCAAATGGTCGCTGGGCCAAACCAACCACAATATCGAACCAGCCATTGGTAAACCGAACAACAACTTGGCAGACTCGAAGGAAGCAGAGGCGAAGATGGCAAGACAATCTTGACGCTTAGAGTCAGGGTTGGTTCTATCTACTAGATGTATTTTTGGTCCTGCACAACCCGCTAGAAGATGATTCTACCCATGAAAACAAACCACTTTTATTATGGAACCAACTCTGAATTATCGAAAAAATATCAGCTGTTTCTAACGAAAGTTCAATGCCTTCCCGACCATAATGTATGAAACAGCTGATATTTTTTTCGAGAATTCAGAGTTGGTTCCATACCAAAAGTTGTCTGTTTTTATGAGCAGAATCATCTCCTAGCGGGTTGAGACAGACCAAAAATATACCTAGTATGTATAAAATGGTAAACTGACTGAATGATGATACTTATATCAACGTACAGTCATAACGGCTTATCCTAGAGACGTGAAACTTAGGGTGTGTTTTTAAAGGATTTTTGTAGTTTCGATCCGAGGCCTAAAATAGTGGATGAAAGTTCAACTTCTAGGGCGAAAGCTAGTAAATATAAACTAGTTATTATTAAGCTATTAGCTATTAAGCTATTATTTATTAGCTAGTTATTATTAAGCCATTATAGACCAGGTTAAGATAGAGAAGACTGGAAATAGGGCTGGATTTGGTGAGGCAATTGTCATGCAGAGAAGGGTCACAAACTATTTTAATAAATAATTTGAAAATAAAACAAGAAGTCTGTTATAAAGGTGTTCTGTTTGGTTTTTTACTGTAACGTTAAGTAAGTACATCGTTAAATTTGCTCTTGAACTGGTAATTTGGCGATTGAAAATTCTTTTTTATATGGATTTTATAGTAGCTTTTTAAATAATTAAATAAATTATGATGTCGTTCATAAAGTGTACAATCTTGTTTATTTATTTCTATTTTTAGTATGGGCGGAACATCAGGAAACAGCTAGAATCTTATAAACTATTAAATCAGTATAACGTTGTGTGTAAACTACAAGCAGGGTCCAACCAGCTTAATTAACTCTTAATTGGCTTCACGGTTCTATTAAATTCAATCGATTAACGAATCATTAATTACGATATTTTCACCTCGTTTCACCAATGTCAATGCCGGCTAAATATCCCACGAATTATGACGAAATATTATTTAAAGCGTAAACTATGTTCTCATTTAAGTACTATAATTTAATTATTTAATCGGAAAATTTAATTTTTTCTTAGAAACTAGAGTCCTTGGTATCGGAAAACCTCTTTTAAATTTCGTAAGAGTACGTGTGATCTTGGACACTTCGTGGAGAGGAAAATTGGCAGCAATACAAAAAACTTCAGGCCGTTTTAAAAAGGTCACTATTGCAACATAAGGAAACTTTAGTTAAAATAAAGATTACTTTCAAAGATTAGTTTAAATATTAAAGGTAAGGTACAAAGGTTAACAATGATTTTAAATGTCTTCTTTCAAGTCGAAAGAATAAAATATATTCAACTAAGAATTACAAAAACTTAGACTACTTGTGGGGACAAACGGTGAAGTGGCTGAGTGATTGTCTGCTGCACTGCGTCGTAACGTATTCGATGTCTGCATGGATCAATAATTGTATGGTCTGCAGGTAGAGTTACTAGATTGTTTTCGAATTTGAGAATGTTCTGGAACATTTAATCTAATCTCATGCCAATAGCCGATTCCATCTAGTTTTAAAAAATATGAGGTGTACATTATGTGATTAATAATATTCTTCTTGCATAACAAACAATTTAATTTTATCTTACTTTAGTCCAAAAAATTCTTATCACAAAATTTTAATAAACTTTACTTAGATGAATACTTTTGATAAACTTACAATTGTTAAACTTCGTCAGAATAGAGGGGTAGCCAAAGTACGCGTTAAGAAATGCACATTAATCTTCGCTCTAGCGAAGCGTAAAATTTTCTAGAAAATAAAAAGAATATGAAATTATTTTCCAAACCAGGCGAACATCTATCATGATTCCAATAATCGGTTATCAATCTCTCACATCACATTGGGTGTGAACATTTTATTTGCTAGCTGCCGTCTGCTACGGAAATTACTACCTTAGGCGGCGATAAGATTGTCCTAAACAAAAGGGGTTGATGCGTTATATATTTCTATTGTTCCACTTGTTGAAGAAATGTTTTAAAGGCGGATTTAAACAAAAAATCAGATAGTTTTGGTTGTGATTAGCGAGAATCAAGGGCAACCAAATCGCGAAAGCACTTCAACTTTAAACATTAAAGCCTTAAAGCCTTATACATTGGTAAGATGTAAAGATTATAGGATATAATTATATTGCAAGAAAAAAAAAATGCACTTACAAGTGCTCGGCAGTGGCAAACTAAAACATTACCATGTGGAAAACCTTACGTACTGAGAAACAAGCTACTCTATAACGTTCTCGATAGTGCGTCATTGTTATAGGTCATGGCGCGGAAACTCTTGTATAGCTTTAAACGCTCAGTATCCTTTAAATAGCCAACCTTTATAATTACTAGGATTACTGATTATCATTCTTTTAGGTAAATCTCACGACTCTGTTTCCAAACACTGCAACTCCTGAAAGCCAAAATTTTCAAGAGAAACGCCGAGCAATGAAGCTCGAAGAGTCCCGAAAAACGATACAACTGTCTTGGATCCCGCAATGAAATTATTTACTGTTACTCACATTTTTGCGTTAACACTACAACTACTAAATATTTAATACTAGCTTTTGCCCGCGGCTTCGCTCGCGTTAGAAAGAGACAAAAAGAAGCCTATGTTACTCTCCATCCCTTCAACTATCTCCACTTAAAAAAATCACGTCAATTCGTCGCTCCGTTTAGCCGTAAAAGAAAGACAAACATACAGACAGACAGACACACTTTCCCATTTATAATATTAATATGGATAACTCATGGTAAAAGTACAGTATTGTATGTATTGTACCGACGACGTGAAAATAAAAGACAGTCTATGTATCATTTTCCTTAACCTTTTCATCTTACGCAAGTAGGCAGTTCAAACATCGGACATGGAAAAATCTACCTAATAAATCATAATAAACAACATTGCAATCACATAAAAGATTAATGCAGAAGAATTACTTGTAACATGAAATATTATTGGAAAATAAATTCTATGGAGTATGGACGTTTTGTTAGGTAATGAAAAGTTGGCTCAATATCCAGGCTTACGGCTCACAAATTGAATTTTGAGTTTTGGAAGAAATCCAAATAAAATGTTACCTAATACTATAATATGTACATAACTGGGTAGAATATGACCATTTTCGTATCAATCAAGGACGTTGTTAATGTTAAAAAAGCTGAGAATGAAACTGAAATTGAAAACATTCTTAGCTCACCCAAAACTAAATCTGATAGGATCGGATAGTTTGGAGTCCACAAACGTTCAAGAGACTGACTTAAAACTCAAAATCATTTATTGAAATAATCCATTTACTGTGTGTACTTTTGTGTCTGTCAAAAAGATGAAGAAATTAATTGCTCGTTTCAAAACAGTACGTTCTTATGGAGATGAACGAGCGAGAAACTTCAAACCAAGAATTTTTTGGACAGCCTGACATTGATCTTATGGTAGCAAATGCAACTGCTGATCCCTGATCCCGGTTTAGATTCTAAAATCGAGTTTATTAGGATTATGTCAGTTAATGTAGCCTAAATTTTGGTTAGGTTAGCCTGCACCAGATGTCTTTTCAGACGTACCGGATTGCTGTTTCATAGTACTATGAGAGTCATGGACAGACGTGGTCTATCTGTACTACGTATAACATTTTTTGAGTACTTGACTAATATCCATTTCAATTGACCACCGTGACCAAAACTCGGCCGGAAGCACTTTATCCATTACACTAAAGAGAAAAAGCTATGATTGATGTGAATCCCACAAGCATACTTGACATTTCTTGCAAAGCATAACGACCTTCTTGTTCACCGCTTGAATGAACGCAATTGAACGTGGGAAACGTGACCTTATTGACGCTTGATGGACTTTAACGGATTGATAGACATCTAGCAGAAGTGCAAAGAGAAAAGATTCTGATACTGATTCTGAACTGTGAACCTGAGAAGATTAGAAGCATTTAAAAATTTCATGGGAAACTATTTAAGGATGAAAGCCGAGACCAAGGGTACGAACTTTTCAAGGCACGAGATGTCAGTGATGTCCTTATAATTAATACATAAGAATTGAAAAAGACGCATTGATACATAGCCGGCAAAGCTTCCCAAACACTTGCCATGACACTCTTTCTTCCTCTTACACCTATATATCAACATTAACAACAGTCTATAATTAAAACTAGTTCAATATTTACGCAACCTCCTTTGTCTTCAAAGTTTGTATACTATACCGAGGTAAAAGCGTTCTTAAAACAAAGCTAAACTCCGTACCTTCTGCAATATGATTCACAAAGAGACCGCCGGTGACCCGTAGGTTGCACTTTCTATGAGGTAGCTTCAACGTGGGGTCACTTGTATTTGCCCATAATTTATGGGTCAAATTAAAAACTACTGCGGTATGACGGTTATCATCATCAGATTTATGTGTATGTGTGGGTGTACGTGAAACTGTTTGTATGCGACCTACGCGTGTTTCGCTACTTTCTTTGGTGTTCATCTTGTCATGTCTATCTAAACCTGTCGTTGTTAGTGTCTCTTCAAATAGTTGGCGGTTTCTAAGATGAATCTTCAATGGTTGGTTGGTTTATTTCGCAATTAAAATGGGGAGAAATTCGGATTATTAGATTTGTTAATAAGCCTCAGTATACGAGTGGTTTCATTTAATATACCTACACAATTTGACGATGAAAACTGTAACCTGAAGAAGTTTTTTTCGGCTAATTAAAGAACAGAGATTTGTTGTCTTACCTCATACTAAGGATACTACAATGTTTTCCAAATTACTCTCTTCTCACTCCTTACTTTCCCAAAGTTCACCTAGGAAGATCTTTACAAACTAGTACGCTTTCTTCACTAAAGGGTTTATAAATGTAAGAACATAATAACTTAAACCACAAGAATGCTATAAAAATATGGCAAAACCTTTATTCACCAACCATTGCTATAAGTAAAGTGTGAATTACTTTTATAATCCATCTCAACAAGAAAAATGGTGTCATAGAAATAAAACTGCAACAAAGGGTCAGTAAACTATCACTGAATGTAGGCTAGTAATCCTATCACTTGATATCACTGTCTGACTACCGTAACAAAATGTAAACTAGACCTACCCTACATAGATTTATGGCATAAATTAGCACGATTGGTATCACTGTGTGAACTTTGTCGCGGCTGACCGGCCAGGATTGCATTACAGCTTTGCATTCGATTACATGAGTGTTTAAGGCAAAGGCGTTAGCGAGGGCGATAAGCGGTCGAGATCTGTCGTAATAGAATATTTGCATTAGGTTGGGGATTAATCATTTGTAACGATGGAAAAGAAGAAAATGGGCATTGATGTAATGAAATAGGAAATTATAGTGTTAAAAAATCCTGGACGTTGAAATAATGAATATTTTGTAAAAGTTCCAGTACTTACGCGTTTTAGTTCTATAGACAAAGATCTCTATCTAACCATTTTTGCCCAAGTAAAATAACTCCCGTTTTATTTATGAAAATATACCTCAATCTTGACCAACTCATTCAAAGTCCCTACATCTTAACTCCCAACACATAAACAAAGATTTGACTTCAATATCCAAATAAGGATTAGTAATAAGACGAATCCAGCAAAGGCCATTGACCCGCATCCGCCGGCGCCCATTTTAAAATGGCGCCATAAATTGCTCATTGTTCAAGGCCCGCCACCGCTCGTAACTTGACATCAAAGTAGAGTAGTTGAATTAGATATTTAGTTCACTCGAACTAAATTAATGTCTGGCTTCTCTATCCTAATATGGTTTGGTATTTTAGTCTATGCTTTGATCGCTATAGATAAGGAAGTGATCTGACCACTATGTAACGCAATTAACCTTTATTTATTAGTCCTTAAACTTGCTGTTTGAATTTTATGTTTGTGGTTATAATTTTATAGTATTTTGTGTTTATGTGTGGTTTTTCTGGTACTTTTTTACTAGTTGCAGGCTACCGGTTAAGTTGCAGCCGTCAAAATGCGTGAATATTTGGATATAAAACCCGGGATGGGTTTTCATATTGAACTTTTACGGCTTATATTTGTTCAAAGGGTTTCACATTTTTAAAATCGAGTTTTTTTATTATTCATTGTATAAGTTCATTTAATTACAACAGAATTTCTGTATTTAACTAAAACTCTGCGTTAAAAAACACTTAATTCGAATATTAAAACAAAAAGACTTCACTCCCGACTGCGTTTAAGACCAAAACAAACGACACAGCCTCATAGGCACGTACAACAGATTAAATCCGGTTGGTAAACCATGGTGGCCATTTGTTAGCCATCGATGGCGGACCGAGCATGAGTTATAGCGGCTCGCGACGCATCAGCTGGGAACCGATCGAAATGTAAACATGGATGTTTGTTGGTGTTAGAGAGCTGTAGGGCGTGGTGCTATTGTGAGCGATGAATTAAGTAAATATTTTATTAAACTTTAAATGAATTTGAAATAATGTTATTAGAATACTGTTTCGTCATCGGAAACTAAGGAGTATATGATTTAGTAATCTATTATAAATACTAGTAACAATATAGCATCCAGTCTCCTCTCAAAGGAGAACAAAAGGTAACCCGAAACACCTTAACGATATTTTAGATTTCTAGAGAATGTTATATTTTTAAATGTTTTGTTATTGATATAATTCTCTAAGTATGTTAATTACACGTGACAAAACCGTGTCAAACAACTATCAGAGTCTTAAAAATAAACTACAATCCATGTATATGTTAAAAACATACCTGAAAGAGCAGATACCCAGACTCGTACATCCAGAAGTCATCGGGCGCGTTGCCGGGCTTGGTGAGTTGTATCGCGAGGCAACGCTGCAAGATGAGCTGGCAGCGCTGCCCCCCCGCTCCGCGACCGCTCATGCCTTACACGGGCGGCGGCATGCTCTGTGGAAGAGACAGAAAATTAAAGGGTAATTTGAATATTATGAACATTATAACACGTTACATTTGGCGTAACCTTTGAACGTTTTATTTCGTTTTAGCACTCTTGTTAAAATCTAAAGTACGCACTATACTACAATATATTACCGAATGGGCTTAAATCCGAAACAATAAAAAATAATAAAACAATATATAAAATCCACTCAGATTTTTATCAATATTGCGTTTTTAAAAATTGATTCGCATATTCTTTCTATCGCTGAAGAAAAAAAAAATGAAATGATTTAGACTTATACGTAACAGGATTAATGTTTATACCCAACCACCAAATCGTCATTAATGTAGAACTAAAACACGCATCAAATAAAATATTAATACAATATTTATAACGCATTTCCGCTAACAGACCAACCACAGCTTTACGTCCTAAACTTGTTTGTTTTAACTTTGGCCCAATCGTTTCGTTTTACTGATTTGGACATCTAAAGAGACTGTCTCATTCATTGTCTTGCCATACCAAACAAAAACTTCTAAGAAAGCAATGTGTAACAACCTCTTTGATATCTAAACAAAAAAGAAACAATCATCCATTACGTATGGCGCCAAATATGTGACAGAAATAGTATTTATAACGCACAAGATACTGTAATGATATGTTATTGACATTAAAATCCCAGTAGTCGATCAAACTTTAGATAAAATGACACAGGATTATCTGAGGCCCCAAAATAAAATTGTAAAGATTACATCTAGTACCTGAACGGATATTGACTCAACAGATCAATGAAAATCTAAAACCAACAGGCACTAATTTAATACAAACAAAAATAAATTAACCAAAAAATTAGCTAAACGTCCTCTAAATCCTTCTTTATTTGTCTTTTAAAACAGCGTATCTAATCGTTTTAATATAACAATGCTATGAAAAAGAATACACTCCTTATAATAGAACACTGATCGCCAGTGTTAAACCCTTGACATGACAGTTTGAGAACAAGGTGACATTAGGTATTGTTTACAATGTCCTTTAAATAGCATTTGCGGTTGCCTTAATACCGGATACGTAATAGGGTATTAGATAAATGTCTGAATGAGTTTTGGGGGGAAAGATCGTTGAATAAAATTGTAATAAAACCGTTATGTAATTTCAGATAAAAATGAATATTTTTTTTCATGAACGAATTTATGAAAATAAACTATGTAATATTCAACATATTTTTGCTATTAGCAAAAATAAATGTAAAAGAAAGTAATTTTACGATTTATTCATGTACGGTTTTTATTATTCAGTGAGTTTGCAATATATATTTTTACTATTAGTTTCATCTTATTGTTTTTTCTGAGTACTTGCGATTCTGTATTGATTTTGTACTGGTCAATTTATTTATTCAAATATTGTATGTTTGTCATCTTAGCAATCATTATTTGTATTACTTATGTAAATACGTATATTGTAAAAGTCAAGGTTTTTTCTAACTATAATAATATTTATAATATCAACTATTATAATATTATGACCCTGAATAAAACAGACGCTGCGATTTTCATATAATTTTCAAGTTGGAAAATTTAAATTAAGTGTCCGCAAATAAGAATATTTCAGTAAATCATTGTTGTAAAATATGTAAATTGAAATATAAAGTAACTATTGAGTTATGTTCTGAAATTGTCACTCTACAAGAACTGGAGTAATTATATAAGCGAAGCAATTCACAACTTCTAAACTAACAGCTTTTAGCGAAAGCAATGCCATATCCATTCCTTGCTGCAAACGCATTTGCATTCTTAGAGAACCTAAGTTACTTAAGTTACGAGCCATATTCGTTTGTTTCAGTAGCCAGTTTAACTTGGTATAAAGTTAAGTGTATGATAAACTGAGTAAAGTACAATACGTTTACATCATATTATGTAAATGATTTAGCACGTCGGGAAGAGATATAATTTAAGTGTTCGCAGTTGATTCGTAGTAAATAACTAAGAATTATTTGTTGAGACATAAAGGAAAAGTTGTATTTCCTGAAAATGGGAGCTGTTTATTGGTTCCTGTGCTGGTACATGTTGATAGAAACATATCAAACTTCGATCTTATGTAATTTTATTTAGAGTTCCCTTTTGAGATAATAGTCTATCAAGTCAAAGTTGTAAATCGATATTGTTAAGAGAAAAGCATTTGGATTTGTACTAAATTGCCATCTAGGTTTATTTGTGGGTCAGACACCTGCTTAATGTTATTGCTGAGCTATAAAATAAAACGGAAAATGTTTTAATACATAATATTAGGTATACATAATGTGGTCATTTATCGCACCAGTTAACATTAGGTTGTTTTCATTTTTCGTAGCCTTAACTATTTATTAATCGCTATTATACTAGCTTTTCTTTAAAACATTTTGGATGTTCTTTTGTTTTTTTTACATAAATTGCTGTAATGATGTTAAATACATGTTAAGAGTCAACAAAAATAATGTAAGTAATCAGAATTTTGAAGATCTTGGTTGAAAATCTCTGGAGTTTATTTCATGCTCTTTACATAGAGAGGTTACCTTTGTTTTAGGACGAAGAACCAGAGACACGTTTCTGACAAACAAACCGACTCTTTGACAATTCATAAGTGCCTGTAAATTGTCTAACTGAAATAGATGCCTTGAATGTTGACTTTTGAATCCTTACACTATTGTCTTGCTCAAAAACTTTAACACAAAACTTGGTTTAAAACGATCGCGTGTCGGCATCGCACCAAACGAATCGCGCCTCCATTTTGAATATTAAGGCCGTGCTACACTGTCGATTGGCGCCATTATAACGGCATCAGCGCCAATTTTGGTGTTGTGTAACTTACTTTTATTACGAATGTAATTTTACGTCACCGGTTAGATCGTCTTCGTATTTTTTTGTGAAGTTTAAAGATGTTGTTTGTTGTGTTACATTTTTGGATTATTTTTAGCGGGTAGGTGCTTACGAGTTTAGGTATTCGTGGTGTTCTATGTGGACTTAAAAACGGCGCTTTAAGTATTACTGCCATTCTGTTAAAGTTTTATAAGATTCGAATTCTATTTTCCTAACTTTTTGTAGGTTTTTGATCATGTCTTTTAAGTTATTCAATGGCACGACCATCGCCTTATGCGAAATGGACATCTATAATATCTGTAATGGCTTTGATGGATTGCCCTCACAGAGACAGTGGTGGCTTGTCTTTTGTGCCCACATAATTATAATGACTCCAAGATACTTCCCCCTAAAACCGCAATATCTTTACATCGGTAAATATGTGGTATGATGCTCTATCACAAAGAGCTTTACATCAAACAAATCTCATTGCAATTGTAGTTATTTGCAACTCAGAACAGTTTCAAGTCTCTAACAATAATATTCAAATTATATCCGGAAATAAAAACCTAAACGACATAAGACACAAGTTAACTATCTAAAGTATTTTGCAACTAGAAGTGCAGGAAGTTACTACAGAAGAAATGACTATGAAAAATTGCACGATTTTCTTCACAGCTGGCGGCTAAATTACTTTACCTATAAAAGGTAACGTGCTACATGCAGCTACGATCGGTTTTCCTGCAATAAATAATATCTAACACTAATATTTTAATAAAAAGTTAACTACCATTTAATCGTCTTTCCTGAGATCCGTATCCATACTAATATTATAAATGGGAAAGTGAGTCTGTCTGTCTGTCGTTTTGTCTTTCTTTCACGGCAAAACGGAGCGACGACGGAATTGACGTGATTTTTTAAGTTGAGATAGTTAAAGGGATGGAGAGTAACATAGGCTACTTTTTGTCTCTTTCTAACGCGAGCGAAGCCGCGGGCAGAAGCTAGTATCTATATAAACTTTTCTTTTCAAGAAGGGAAAGTATTCCAAATTACGAAACGCAAAGACAAGAACAAATTAAATATATATATCTAGGGACAACTCACACATGGCTATCTGGTCCCATTAAAATAGTATAATAGCAGATTGCATCCATCTGTACTAATATTATAAATGCGAAAGTAACTCTGTCTGTCTGTTCTTCACGCCTAAACCACTGAACTAATCTGAATGAAATTTGGTATAGATATAGTCTAGGACCCGAGAAAAGACATAGGATAGTTTCATCCCGGGAACGGGAGCTATTAATCCACGCGGACGAAGTCGCGGACAAAAGCTAGTATAGTATAAATTTCAGGGTTGATTTTGATGACCTCATAATAAAAAAACTAAATACTGCCAGAGTGCCATTACTTATGCTATAAAAGTACTAAGTAGGTAGTTACATACATTTAGTTGGCACATTAAAGATAAGCTTCCGAGAAAAGAAATAGAATGTAATTTCTTTGACTTCAATAAGTGTCACAACGTCAGTATGTCTGACAGTTTGATTTGACGATTTTTTTTATAAGTTCTTTTTACATGACATGATGACACTGTGAAATTAGACGAGATTGCAGATTTAATTTCGCTGGTCGCCAAGTGGGTACCGCTACTTAGGTTTATGTAGGTCGCAACATAATTATTATTGACCTGCTTTGATATTAGAATAAAATAAACAATATAAAATATATAGGTTTAAAGAGACTGGCAATTAGTGAACGATACTTAACCACATGTTTATGCTCGTAATATGAACCAACTTTTCCGAATAAACCTTTTATACGACTTACTTTTATATCAAGTAGATTTAAAAAAAAAAACAGCAATCGGTCTACCTGATGTTAAATGGTCCTTAAATCAAATCACATCAACGAACCGCTTCGCATAAAGCTGAATGTCTTTGGCTTTGACATAATACTGATAAATCAATACACAAATCAAAGCCCAATAAATTCAAACTTGCTTTATACAGAGCCCTTTTCCCTACGATCCCAAAACGTCACTTATTTCCCCGCCATCATATATAGACATCAACCCATAAATCTACAGCTTTCGTTCAGAAAACTTTCACCATGAATATGTCTGATGTTATTACTTTTACACCATAAAATGCAATGCTCTTGCACTTTCGTCTCCATACGTACCGAAATGTATTTAGAATTTAGGTGTTAAGTACGTTCTTCTTCTCGTAAAATGCTTAGCCCTTATAATAGAGATGTTACGAAGGTTTGATTCCGATTCCGAAAGTTCGGACTTCGGGACCCCGATTGGTTTTGCACCGTCGATTCGGATGTGGGGTCAGGTAAATATTAATCTGAAGTTTTAACTAAGATCGATGCTTAGGAGCGATGAAGCGGAGGTAGCAATATTACTTAACTTTGATGTTAAAATCAATATTTTTATTTTATTCCCGGCAATTGTTTTTGTTATCTACTCTCAGGTATGAACCTGTATTATTTTTGAACTAAGTAGAATATAACAGATGTAATGTGTGCAATTTGATTTTTTTAGGTCTAGAACGCATAATAATATTATCTCTATTTCCGGTTCCAATTCCGATAAACCAAATTAAAAACTCCGCTTCTGAATTCGATTCCGATATAACCGCTTCCGTACCATCCTTACTTTATAGTCTAACATCACAGACAGTTTTGAGTATACTTAAAGGGATATCATTACAAACTTGCCTATTTTGGTGTAATGCCCTTATTCAGATATGATTTTCATAAAGATAGGCTTTTCCGAGGTACCTAATCAACAAAGCGGAACTCTGAAAGTAGACACATATTGCACAGTAGTTTCTTTTTAAGATGTGATTGTGCACAAAAAAGCGATTTTTAAAAATTAACCTTTCGACGACCAAGCGACAGCCGGCAGTCGTGCAGCTGTTGTATCTCGAATCACGTGTGTACGAAGGTCTAAACTCTCCGAATTTACTTTTTGGGTAACCACAAGACAATTTTGTGTGATTTTATGGAAATGGGGGTGGAGGATAGGAAAACCTATGTAAAATTGGCAACTTCCATCTAAAGAATCTACTACTATATACAAATCAAAAGTCGATGACCTACGAACGCATAATTTGCATAACAAATCAGCCATATTATAGAGACCATACCTAGTGTTAAATACTTATTTACCTACCTCCATAATCTAATGAAAATCATTCAGTTCTTTTCGCGAAATAACGGAGCTGCTTATTTATATAGTAGGTAGTTACGTGGGAATGAAACTAGTCTTGTCAGCTGGCTGTCAACCCACACAGGTTGCTGGTGTCAAACGATGGAATCAGGTTACTTGATAACCATCGTAGGAGCCAGTGAATTGCTACTACGTGTGCAAACAAATACTGCTAACAAATAAAACTAGGAATATAATATTGGCAATTGAGCTAAAAACGCAATGGAGAGTTCAGAAGGTCAAAACCATTCCTATCATAGTATCCAGCACTGGCGTCATCCCCAAACCACTTCATAAAAGCCTTGAAACTCTTAATATACATCCACTCACATTCACACTCCTACAGAAAGCAGTCATATTAAACACTTGCAGACTTGTCAGAAAATTTCTATCTATCGACTAAATTAAACCGGCAAGGTTGTTTGGCCAAAAGCCCGCAACTTTGGCGTAGTTCCCCAGTAATGGGAGAGATAAAAATCTAACACAATATAATAATAATAATAATTTATTTGCTCAAGTAACTAAGACTCAACAATTTTGTTAGTATAACTTAAGAACTATGTTAATAAAAAGTGACATTATTGTTACAAACACAAAACATAAAAACATGAAAAGCTGACTATTTCAATTTGCACCGTGACTCACCCCCGTGTCATTCCGTGAGAAATAGCACCGCAGCGATTCACGTATGTGCAATCCAGTCGGCTGGCAATCATATTTAGAATACTGTTGGAGCTACCCCGCACCCTCCACACCAGTGATGCACACCTTTTGCGCATAGTAGTGTAAAAACAATCTACATGTGCATCGGCGAACATCCCTGATGCGCTACAGAAACGGGGCAGCCCCACCAGCACCCGAAACGCGTTGTTAAATTGAACACGGAGGGCGCTGTACGATCGCTGCGTGTATCTGGCCCACAAGCTGCACGTGTAGAAGGTAGTGCAATAAGCCCTAAAGAGAGTAATTTAATAATATGCGGGCTTAAAACCTACAATGTACTGTTGGATTAGAATTTGAAAGGAAAATACCATACTCTTATGATAATCGCTAAAGGCGTCGATTCGATCTATACAGGGTGTCCCACGGCTATGCCACATGGAGGGAAAGTACCTTAAATATTGTAGATAGAACATTTCACTGAAAAAAGACATTGTTTGAATTTTAAAATCATTTTAAACTGTAGTCATAGATATTTAAATAAATACATAGTTGAACCGGGAATCGAACCTGTTACTCGAAAAAATTAATCAACCTGTAGTTTTATCATACCGATCGGAAGGCTTCATCACAAAGATTATATTTTGCTAAATAACATAGTGTTAAAAATAAAAGAAAGACCATGAATTTTAACATTTTAAATACAATATTAGTAAATTTTTCAAATGCTCAAAATGAGTTCCTTCTACTTGAATACAAAGTGATAACTTTGGATTACTTCATTCCCTGACGATTTTTTGCCCTTGTTGTGGTGGTTATTTATTTATTTAAATGATGCGTACTACTCAAGTGGGTAAATCAATTAGTAGTAAGTAGTTATGATTGTCTTTGTATGTCCTTACGGCAATGTAAGCTTTTAACTTTTCTGAACAAAATTTCACATCAAATGTTAAAATTCACGGTCTTCCTTTTATTTGTGACACTATGTTATTTACCAAAAAATGATCCTTATGATGAAACCTTTCGATTGGTGTGATAAAACTACAGGGTGATTATTTTTTCTCGTAGAACAAGTTCGATTCCCGGCCCGACCATTTAATTTTTTAAATATCTATGAATGCAGTTTAAATTGTTTTTAAAATTGAAATAATGTCTTCTTTCAGTAAAATATTCTATCTACAATATTTGAGGTACTTTCCCTCCATGTGGCATAGCCGTGGGACACCCTGTATACTTACAGGTTACATAAGACAACTGTTTCTAAGTCTCGAAACCATATTATTGCTTACAACTAAAAACTAGTGGTGACAATATACATAAACGGACTTAAACTTACAATGTTCTATTTTTTTAATTTTAATTTGGAACGAAATGGCATGATGATAGTGTGATCATGATGATGCTGATTCGATCTATAGTTTTAGTTAAGGATATAATTATTATATCGTAATATTTCTAAAAGTACTACTGCAAATTAAAAATCAAACTGGAGACCAGGTAGCCAATTGCTCAACCACCAAGTCTATCGTGGCTGCCATACTTTTACGTATCAAGTTTACCCGACGAATTTAAACAAAAACAATGCTAAATAAAATACCGGTACTATACAGGCCTTGTTCACTGTCAAATGGTAGTCTTATCAATATTTTTGTCTACATCTACATCTTCCATACATAAATGTCGTTGACCAAATTATATTTTCCCACCGAGAAACTTTGACCTTTGCAAACTGGTACAAAATCTCAAGTTGCTAGATGTAAATGATATGGTAGGATTCTGCGAAAATGTGTACAATAATAACTTGGTACTTGTGTGGCCGGAGGTACCTACTTGTGAACTAGATAAAGCAAGATAAAGAGTGTCAGTATGTCTGGTTCAGATGTCGCTCTCGGAAAGAAGTGAAGACTTGTAGATCCATCAAACCAAATGTTGTTTCAAGTCACTCGAACTAGTAAATAACCCTTCAATTATAGTCTATACTAATATTATAAAGAGATAAAATTTGTAAGTTTGTATGTAGGGGGTAATCTCTGGAACTCATGATCCAATTCTAAAAATTTTTTCACTGGCAAAAAGCTACATTATTCTTGAGTGCTATTGGCTATATAATATGCCCCACGCGCTATGTCCCACGGGAGCGAGGCAGTAACCAAAAACCTAACGTAACGCGGGTGAAACCGCGAGGAACAGCTAGTTTTTAATAATTTGATCGATTTTTAAGTTTCTTCACTTAGCTATTTACGATATTTTACCATCGTATATAGTTTGACACCTATTGGACGGTGATAATAATATTGGTTAACACATGTACTCTACTTTATTGCTACACAAAATTTATTTAAAACTCCAGTCTTTGCGACCTAAGCGTCATCGATTTTTCAGGTCTAGATTTTGGCATTTTTATAGGGATACTTTTTTTTATGGAAAGCACAATAAAATAAAAATTAGAGCCCCCAAGAAAGTACAAGTTTATTACTACTTTTCATTAATTAGCCAAAAAAATGATCAACTATTTAGTAGCACTTACCCACAAACATACATTCATACAAATAAACAACTCGTATGACCGGTATAGTAGAATAGTTTTCAACTAGATCAGAGTCAGCGGTAAATCAGACGTGGGCGACAGATATCGTTTCGTTTATTAAGTACCAGTATCGCGGGTTTCCATTTTACTAGTACCTATTTATTTAAGGGCAAAATTATATAGACCACATTATATTCACACTTATAAATTGGCCCGTTCAATTGAATTGAGCCGGGCGAACCTACACCCATTTTAAATGGTTGATATCTGACCCGCGGCCCAGTATTTTCCTGGTCGAGATGTCGAGTTCGAGTTGTCAATTTTTGTTACCAATTAAAACACGCTTCCATTTAACAAAAAAAATATTATGTTGTTAATAATAAGGGCGCCATAACAACATTAACAACATATTTTTTTTCATGCCTCACATATAAAAGGTTGTGTTCGAATCCTGGCGAAGTACCAATGTGAATTTTTTGTCGTTATGGACAGTAAGAAGCCAGAACGTCTGACCAGTCTAACCAAGGGGTATCGTGCCGCAAAGTAACAGGGTTGTGGAGGTCTGATAGGCAGTCGCTCCACGTAAAGCACTGGTATCAAGCTGAATCTGTTTAGGCTGGGAGCCGACGCCAATATAGTTGGGAAAAGGCTAGGGAGATGATGATGAATTAATGTATACCTTATTTAAACAAGTAAAGTTTGTTTGTAAGTCATAATTAGAGAAGTCGGTAAAATGATTTTCTAGAATGCTTTACTATTGCTAAATAAATAAAGTTAAATTAAAGTTAGTAATTAAGACGTGCCAACTTTTTTATAACTATGATATACGCGAAAGTTTATGATAGAGATAGGATTTTTTATGGATATTTATTATTCTGCTGCGCAAAAAAACTAATTAACGGTTTTTAAATGATATTTGACTTAACTAGAAGAAACTTAAAAAAATAATATTTAAAAATCAACTAGACTACTATTCTGCCCAAATACTAGAATAATTTGCCTAATTAATTTGACTTTACATGCAGCTTAAGGCGAGGTTTATTTATCTGGCTTCCTAAGCTTTACAAGTAAAATAATTTAAAGATGATTTTTCTAAATTTCAAAGCTCGAAAAATTACTTCCAACACCAAGTGAAAGTGTAATACCTACCGTATCGCAAGCATCCGTGCGCACACGCATGGTAGGTACAAACAACTCCATCACGATATGTGAACGAACTTCGTAGGTGTATCCATTCATAAAGAATATCATATTCGTGTCAATTTACTGTATTCGCAATCACTTATTTGTCTGCATAGCGATTTCTTTTGCACACCATACATTTAAATAACCATTTTAATATGTTCTCTCTTATAGTGCTTATTGTGTGTTAGTGACGGTCAGGTAGATACGGTTTTGTTGAGTAAGATTTAGAGTTGAAAGAAAATGCTTTGTAATATCAATGAAAGTCATCGTTTATTGAATATGGATGAAAAATATTTTCGGGTTTTGTTATAGAATAAGCGTCTTACTAATAATCGCTGCATAAAGTTATGACAGGCTTATACGTCAAAAAATGTATGGTTACACAGGCTTTATTCATGACATACTTAACTTTACACAGTGATTATTGGTAAGGGCATAACTGTTTCTCATAGTATATTTGAAAGTAACTAAGGTCATGTTTTGATAAAAATTTCGTAGATTCTCAAAAATAGGGTAACCAAGTAGGTGACAATTCAGAAGAATAAGCACGTACATACAAAGTACAGATAAGATTGCAAACTAGCCAATAGCTCATTAAACGTAAATTCCCACCGACGCCTATACACACATTATAACAGGCCTAGCTGATGCCTTTTCATCGCAGAGACAAAGTCGCTTATGTCTCATATTATGTAAGTACCATGCCACTGAATCGTTTTTTTTTTATCGGGGCATAGCGCTGCATTGCAGCAAACATAGATATGATGGTAGAACTTCCCCAGATCAGCTCTTTTACAAGTAGCTCGTACTAGAATTGAACCCAACCATAAAAAGTACCTATTTTACTATTAAACGGATGCTAAACGGCCATGAACGTAGGACTAGAATACTAATTTGCACTTACTCAGTTCCGTTAGACAATTATCATAATAAATACTAGTACAGTAAAAATTTTATAGTGTGGGTGAGTGGGTTTATTCGCGAAAATTAACATAATAATAATTGCAAAGACTAAAACTAACTAGGCTATAAAATAATATAGCTATAACTACATGGTCTTGCTTCTGCAATCAAATCTGAAAGCAATGTTAGTCGAATCATCAAATCGTCTTTGAAAATCTTTTCAGAATGACATTATCAATAATTGAAATCAGATTTTCATTATCCTTTTAACAGATTAAGCCCTCAGTTTCATACGCATTTGAGAACCTGTCGCACTTTAAACAACTCAACCAAAATGCTAATCAAGCAAAAAAAGTGAAGATCACAATAAAATGAAATAATATTGTCTTCATGATTCCACTTCTATTCAACACTACAACACTTCTTCACCATAATTCAGCATTCAGCAACAGCACACGGTTTATATCCTCTACCAATCACAGGCCACAGACCATCCCGTCACATCACCTTCTCCCTTCCTCAAATACAACCCAAATACGGCAAAAATACATTAAATGCACACCAGCACACCTCCTCATGGGAGTGTGTGCTATTGGTGTATACTTTGTAGGACGTATGTATATGTGTTTGTGCAACCGGACACAAGTCCGCTATACATCCGACTGGCGCTTTGAATGTCAATGCCAAAACCAAGGACTTGATCTACTACGACACTTGTAGCGCGAATATTTTAATTAATTAATAGAAAAAGTCTGTAACCTGTTTGTTAGACTCGTTTGTAACATAGTTGAAAGCGGAGTGGTTTGTGTTCATTAAAAGTGAGTTTTGTGTAAACACTGCGATTTCTTTCTGTTATCAGAAATCTGTGATTGAAATGATTTTAGTCTGTCATGTGAATGAGCAACATTTTTGTAATTAAAAATTCGATATCATTAATATCGGATTTTCAATTACAGAATACGTAAAATGTTATCCTTGTCGGCTAGACGCTTGTGACTTGTAAGCACGAACCTAATATGAAAAAGTAATAAAGAAATTTAATTTCCTACATCATTTACGCGTGCTTTGAATACTACTCACAAGCCATATCACACGAGTAGCATAATTAAATTTGAAAATATAATTTATTTATTATTTTTTATAATATCAAGATAGGTACTCAATAAATAATATACAGTTTTAGTGCCTTTATAAGCTGATTACACATCATATTTATATTTGTAATTACTATTATAATACTTAGTAGTAATAAACTTTATTCAAAATTATGTGTTAAACCTTTCAGATTTCTGCAAAAGAAACTTAAAAGTATGTAGACTACGTATACATTATATACGTAAGTAGTATTTGCCCATGTTCACGTACAAAAACTTTAAATTCCTATTTTTAAACCAATTTTTATCAAGCAACGTGTTAAGAAAGTAGAAGCTTTAATAATAATTTATCACAGCAACTATCTGACACTATCAATATTATCATATCACATAATACGACAGTGAAAGTCGTAGATATCGATAAGAATTAATTCGACGAAAACATGCGCTTGCGACTTTGATAATCGTTGGCATTGGAATCGATTTGAAATCTGTCGTTCTTGACGTATTTTAGAGGAACAGGAAATATTGAAGTCGATCATATTGCAATCTTCACATCTTAATTTACAAACGGAGATTTTCATGGAATAGTGCCTAAATGACAAGCAAATTCAACTCGCAGTATATTCATCGCGATAATCAATGACAAAAAATGTTCAATGTAAGTGCCAATAAGATGTCAAAGCTTTTGTAGCGATAGCGATATTGTTGAATTAATAATTAATATTTTGAAGAATTATTAAATTTAATAAAAATGGGCAGACGGACCATTTATTCCACTGATAAAATTGCCGACGTATAGGTACTTACTGCATGCATAGGTGTAATAGGTGGTATAAAGTGCAGTAAATTCTTTCTTAAAAACATTTTTGTCGTTATGACACTGAGATTAGAGTGAAAACTTTCCTAGAAGGTATAAATAAAATTGTATAAAGTATAAGTATACAAATAAAGTAGTTACAAAGCAATTCTGCTATACTGCTCACATACTACTACTACATTAGAATACTATACTACTACACTGTACTTATACTTATTAGAATATAAAAATGTCTTGAACAGATGATTTCGAAAAGTATCGTTGGTATACTTGCTAATGTCCTATGCGAATCTACAACCTGACACAGGAATCATTCGAAACGGACACATAAACACGACTTACAGTAAATCGGTTTATTCCAAGAAGAAGTCATAATCTCTAAATACTGGTTAATCTGTAAAATTCCAAGATTAATATTTAAAAAGCAAATTAATTTTATCACGATGAGGTTTAATCGCGAGATAAGCCTCACGATTAAGATTAATAATTTCATCTTAGTAAGATGTACCACCATTTCTATTCATGATATTTAAATTAACAACTTATTAATTTTGTGAAGTGAATGGCAATATATTGCAATCAATGGATACGTGGCTTTAAATGGTAAACTTAAAGCTATATGTTTCCGGGGTTGCGGAATGTTTATAATAGTTACCGTGACCCTGGAACATAAAGGGCAATCGAAGGAACATGAGTGGGTTTTAGTCAGTAAGAGTCTGACACGCCCTCCCGCCGCACCCAAGACGGGAGCAGTCATTGAATGATATCCCACTCACCAAAAAAAAAAAGTATGTGTTTTATCATATGGTATTAATCCTTCGAACACCCGTGATTTGAGACACAATAAAAAGACAATAGCAGCCTGACAGCCGGCTGTCGGTTGGTCGTTGAAAGGTAGATAAACTAGAAACTTTTTTCATTACTTTATTTTACAGTTTACTTATCACTTACTTATGAGTAAGATTGATTTTCCTAATTGCCTTTTTTATGTGTCACGTAATAAAATGCAATCAGTAAAACGTAGTTTGTTTATGCGATGCGTTTCATTTATTGTGTCTTTATAATAAAACTAGCGAAACGTTCGATCATCGCATGGGTGTTACAAATCTTTAAAAATCCCGGCTTTTATCTATTATATTATGCATGTATCCATACTAATAATATTATAAATGGGAAAGTGTGTCTGTCTGTATGTTTGTCTTTCTTTCACGGCAAAACGGAGCGACGAATTGACGTGATTTTTTAAGTGGAGATAGTTGAAGGGATGGAGAGTAACATAGGCTACTTTTTGTCTCTTTCTAACGCGAGTGAAGCCGCGGGCAAAAGCTAGTTATTCATATAAACCTTGCTCTTGAATTACTGCATCTATGAAAAAAACCGCATCAAAATCCGTTGCACAATTTAAAAAATCTAGGCATACATAGGGACAACTGCGGAGAGCTTTGTTTTATACTATGTAGTGATAAAGAACACAAGTTTTCGTAATCCTATCAAGCAATATACTCAATATCATTACTACGTATTTAAGTTACAGCCAGACTTCAGTAGATTTTATGTTTGTTACCAACTTCAGTCATAAAAGTTTAATATCGGTACATAACTCTCATCTCATTTTATTGGCAAGATTTAGTAAGTTTACAAACGCCAAGATTTTACGAAGAAAGGAGTATGATCTATTCATTTGTTTGTGCAACATTTTGTTCACTTGTAAAACTGAAATATTGCTGTATTTGGTTGGGATGCCAAAATTAGGGCAATAAATTGTTAAGTACCTATCATAACATAATTTTATGGGCCAAATGGATTGGGTGATTACTATAGATCATCATAGAGAGACCATACCACCATACCATAGAGATAGTTATTTATGCACTTGCATGGAACTGTTGATATATAAAGATGTTCCCCGGATTTCTAATAGACGATCCCGTGTGGCCAACAACTACTTGATGACTACAAGAATATTAAACGTTCGAACACACGTGATTCGAGACAGAAAGAAAATAGCAGCGCGACAGCCGGCCATCGCTTTGTCGTTGAAAGGTTAAGGCAAAAATTGGTCATTAACACCAAGTTATTTAAAAAAAAACCTGGGACATCTTACACACGGCCATCTGATCCCAAGCTAAGCAGAGCTTGTGTTATGGTAATCAAACAACTGATATACATACTTATATAATTTTTTAAATGCATACATATCTATATATATAAAAATGAAACCCGTTTTCCTTTGTCTCGACATAGCATGAAAACGGATTGACCGAATTGAATGAAATTTGGTACAGATATAGTCTGGGACCCAAGAAAGGACATAGGATAGTTTTTTTTCCCGGAAATCCCCCGGGAACGGGAGCTATTAATCCACGCGGACGAAGTCGCGGGCAGAAGCTAGTTATAGATAAAATCTAGAATTCATATTCAAAACACCATAATTTTCTTTTCGTAGCTCCTACAGCATAATCACAAAAGATAATAATAAAAACTCAGTGGTACAGAAATGAAAACTATTCACACGACTATTCAACCGAAACTTCCCCCTGCATAGAGCAGTCAGGAATTTAATAATCGCCGTACACCCTGCCGCGGAAGTTTTTACTTCCAGTCAGAGATGTTTATGGTCGCAAATTTTAGAAGTTCGTTGACTCGATGATGGGCTGAATTTGCAACGAGTTTTTATAGTGAGAGATAAAGTTCTAAATCTCTAAAAGATAAGGTTTTCACCTTATCTTTTAGAGATTTAGAACTTTATCTCTGATAGATATTTATCTCAAAAAGTCCTTTCAATGAAGTAAAAATTGTACTCCCGTTATAGTAGGAACATTTCATGCCCTACAGTAACCTACAAATGGTTTAATTAAAATAAATGGACACGACACGGGGAATCCTAGCGAGGAACATAAGACTAGGATTCCTTGTGTCATTACATTTGTTTTTTCTTTACAATTATGGACTTAAGTATTTATTAAATATGTTGACTGTGGCTTTAGGCATACAATAAAAACAACCAAACAACTATATTGTTTAAACAATTGAATAATTAAGTCATACTAGGTGTTTCTGCAGCTTCGCTCGTTTTATTTTACACCGCAAGGGAATGAATTTCTAAAAATCGCTTCCTTAATGCACATCCAAAAAAGTCAGACATCCGATATACTAACAGCTCCTATCTAAGCTGTACCATCGACATCCATCATTCTGTCTTGCTCAGACGCCGCTACGATCTCGCCACACAAAAAAAAAACTATAATAAAGTTTCAAACTGACATAGCAGCAATTTAACTTGGCAGCACAGAACATTTCAAGCCATAGTAACTTAATAAAAGGACCAAGTTATGGCCCGACATACGTCTAGACTTGGCTTGTAACTTGACGGATTAAATAGACTAGTTGAGTCTTGGCAGAGATTGCGTTTTTACGATTTTTTCATGTTTTTAACGAATGCGTTTTTATTGTTGGGTAAGACAATAAATCGGAGCTAGAGTTGGTGTGGCATTAATTTTGTATTAAGCTGGTTTCAAAAACTGCTTTTGTTTCATTGTAGTTGAATGCAAGGGTAATTAAAAACATATTTTGTCTGCAGTGATAATCTTGCAGATTTTTAAAGAGCATTATTTAGTTTTTATGTGCGAATTCCCCGTGAAAACACTGATGGCGAGATAAAGATGTTACTTAGCAACTACTTTAGCTGTGTTCCGTCTCTATCTTGCACTTGACGTTTGACAGTTGTGTAACTGTGACAGGTATAGCGCTTAGCCAAAGACCGAAAGTACGTTCTAAGTAACGTCTGTTTATCTCGCTCTATCCATACTAATATTATAAATGGGAAAGTGTGTCTGTCTGTCTGTCTGTATGTTTGTCTTTCTTTCACGTCAAAACGGAGCGATGAATTGACGTGCTTTTTGAGTGGAGATAGTTGAAGGGATGGAGAGTAACATAGGCTACTTTTTGTCTCTTTCTAACGCGAGCAAAGCCGCGGGCAAAAGCTAGTGATTAGCTAAATGTCAGTTAACCTGACTATAGCTGGTTATATGATACATTTTTAATAGAACACATAGTTTGCTTGACATAAAGTTTGCTCAGCATTTTTCTCCTTTGCTCTATCAATTAAAATCAAATAAGTATACCTACATAGTGTTGGCATGCCTCTCTGTAAAGTGTATTGCATTCTATGATTTTTTTTTATTTACCGTCTTATTTTTGTACCTACATTCATCGGAAATAAAAAGATTTCTGTTCATTTTAAAAGGAAAACTACCAACTATCATCCATAAACTATGGTTTAACATTTAACCATTAGCTAACACAAGAATATGTTTATTTTTATTTCCATTTGTACACACCGTCTGATGGAACGGCAGTAAAATATTAACAGACTATAGAATTTTGTGAAATGTGAGCGATAACAATGGGGTTTTAACAAATAAATTTTGTTTCAACTGTCATTACGAAACGACATAATATTGCAATATAAGTTATAGCCAGTTTCATGGCAAATAGTTGTTTTATTATGCCACTAGCTTTTGCCCGCGGCTTCGCTCGCGTTAGAAAGAGACAAAAAGTAGCCTATATTACTCTCCATCCCTTCAACTATCTCCACTTAAAAAATCACGTCAATTCGTCGCTCCGTTTTGCCGTGAAAGAAAGACAAACATACAGACAGACACACTTTCCCATTTATAATATTAGTATGGATGCAATCTTACTAACTATATTCCAACGGTTTTGGACTTAGGTAAATAATATAACTAAATGTAAATCATATATTGAAATGTCTTCTTATCTAAAAAAATCGTATTAAATGTCGTATAGTAATTTCAGTATCGAGACGTTAGGAAAGAAACAAAATAGAAACGATGGTGGTATGTTTTAAACTAAATTTTTATATTTAAAATTTTCTATAAAAGATTATAGAAAAGGAAACCGATGGAAAATAGGTAAGTAATGAAGATAATATAAATAACTGATTTTGTACATTCATTTATAGAAAATAAAGTTAAGTAAGTTCTTTAATGTTAAGTAAGATGAATTATTTGCGATGATATGGTTTTTTATATTTTTTCATATTAGTTCAAAACTGAAATAAAAAAAAACCTGAAATAAGATGACGGGGGTCAAGCTTAACACAGGATAATTTTCATCCCATTTTTGTTTTCATATCCATATACTGTCTGTCTGTCTCTCTGTCTGTCTGTTACGCTTTTCCGCTTAAACTACTGAACCGATTTGAATGAAATTTGGTACAGATATAGTCTGGGACCCGAGAAAGAACATAGGATAGTTTTCATCCCGGAAATCCCGCGGGAACGGGAACTATTCCACGCGAACGAAGTCGCGGGCAGAACCTAGTATTAACATAATATTGACTAAGTACGTAAACAATCATTCTTCCATCCATTTATATGATATCAAACCAATATCCTTATTTCTATGGGAGAGGAACAATAATAGGAATAGGTGATTAAAATGCTAACAAACTCATTAACGATTTCAATCAATGAATGGAAATCCGATTAATAGCAGTCTACTGAATAATAGAAAGGTTTTGAAACAAAGAGTTCTTACAGAAAGCTTAAAGGCTTTTTTCTAGTTATAAGATACCTACGAGTATGTGTTGTTGCCACAAACTTTAACTTTTCGAAGACCAAGTGACAGCCGGCTGTCGCGCTGCTATTGTCTTAATATTGTGTCTCGAATTATAATAAATACATAGATAACTTTGCTCGCATACGCTAAAAACTTATCGGTAGTAGTAAAATTCTAAAAAAATTTACTATTTTGCAATCAATGTTATTTTATTATACTTGATAGACAGTCCTGTTTTCTACTTATAAAATTAAATGGAAAACAACAATACCAGCTATACAAAAATAAACACAATTTCCATTAAACTACCTTTAAAAATGGTAATACGGGTACTATCAAGTAAAAAAACACATTTCAAGTAAATTGACACCGGCGTTAATTTCACGACAAAAAAATCGCGCGACATGACTCACGCTACGGAAACGTCGATTGCCAAGGTCGCATAATCGCATCCACCGACGCGCAACCAGCCATTGTTTTAGCAGGACAATCGTGGTTTTGTTCCTCCATTTTTCTATTCTCTTATACCTTAGTTACTGCTAAATGTTGGTGCGAAATCGTGAGGAGATACGGCCGTAATTTAGTTTATTTAATTTTTTTTATGGTTTTTGACTTAATGGTCATTGATATAAAAGTTATAAGCCTTTTAATTAACGTGTGCTTTGAAAGCTCTTTCAAGTCCAGTACCAGTTCGATCAATATTATTTATTTATTTATATATATACTTAATATAAATATTTTATTCATTTCTAGCTATTGCGTGTGTATTGGCTTGACACCTACGAATGCCCCAAAAGTTATAGAGAATAATCTAAGGTATATGTCTTGACAACAAGACCTTTCGATTTTCATAGAAGTAACTATTTAATTGTTAAAACAGCCTGGACAGTTTAAATAATGAAATTATAAGTACCTAGTAATCAGTTTTATTATATTCTTATCATTTTTACACCATAATGATATTATCACAGGCAGGTTGTCTGAAACAACGAGTAAAAGATTTGTTTTATATGTGTAGGTGCTGAGTAAATACAGAATTTGTTTTGATTGTTTTTTTCTTTAATTCCGAAACATTTTCACAACAAAAACACCATCCCATTATACGTAACTTAGTTTAAAAGTGATTTCATATTTCAGTTTGATAGAAACAGAAAACATCCTAGGTCGGTACCATCACAGCGTTTTAATCGAATTTTCCCACTTATGTGCACTCAACAATTTTGTCGTTTCGCCGTCCATTAATAAAAACCGGGCAAGTATGAGTTGAATTGGCGTACGGAGGGTTCTGTACCATTATCGGTAAAAAACGGCAAAAAAATAAAGTTTTTTGTATGAGAATACCTCCTTAAATACGTGCGTTATTCTATTTTGCAGTACTTGTTCTTATAACGGCAACAGATATACACCATTTATGTGAAAATATTAATTCTCTAACTGTCAAAATTCACGAGATACAGTCTATTGACGAACAGCTGTCTTAGTAGCAGAGCCCAGATTGACCGTATGGGTACAGAACACTAAAAAGAGATATCTTAAGCCAACCTATTTCTTGCTTGCTGGCTAGTGTATAATTTGTGCGATTTCCCATGATAATTAGTTCTACGGTGTCCGCGATGGTACTGAGATGGCATACTAAGTGTGCCACTCGAAAGTTCGCGGCAAATAAACGAAGCTGGTTTTAGGAGACACGCTTTTAACTAACTCTTGTGTTTTATACTGTGCTTAGTTAATGTACTCATTTAGTGATAAGTTTGATAGTGTAGAAACCGAGTCCTTTTGTACTACTACTAACTTTTAAGCTCGATCACTTCTATATAATAATAATATGGTTTACTAGCTACCCGGTCCAGCTCCGCACGGGTGTTATAAAACTTTGAAAAACCTGTTTTCTTCTATTATTATCATTATAAATATTCCTCTTAAGTCACTCTATCGATTGAAAAAAAAACCGCATCATATCCGTTGCGTCGTTTTAAAGATTGGGTGCAGACAGCGAGGATACTATGTATTGATAAGCTAATATAACAAATTTTTTTTGGGAGTTGGAAATCATCAAATGACTGCTCCCGTCCTGGGTGCGGCGGGAGGGCGTGTCAGACTTTTACTGACTAAAAGCCACTCATGTTCCTTTGGTTGCCCTTTATGTTCCGGGGTCACGGTAACTATTATAAACGTTCCGAAACAGCTAATACTACTCTAAAGTTTTTGCGTGGAGGAATAACAACCATCTAAACTTCCGCATTCATCCAGAAGACACAGAACACGAGAAGATAAAACTATGTGGTCACGTAAATTTAACACAAAGTAAACGATCCCGTCTTTATATTGATCGTAAACATAGACAGGTGGATATCAGATGCACAGCACACCACAAACAGATACATAATCAGCATTTATCTTGCCCTGCGCTCGTGCCAAATACGGCCGCGAATTGTGTTTACACTTCTGTCGTAAATACACCATGTTTATGCCGAAAATGGCACTATGGCAGTGTAAAGTATTTGATTTAATTTGAATATTAATACAAGATGATTTTACTGTCTAGAAAACGTGAAATGTTGCGCTCTACAAGCTTTAAAAGAGACCTCTGAGTTTGTTTTACTTGTTTATTCTCAGAATAGTCGGATAGGAAACTCCGACCCCATCGTTCGCATAAAATAAAAAACAATATTAATGACATTACGGTGCCTAAAGTTTTTAGGCATATAAATTCGGAAGTTTTATCAGTTGAAAAAAATCGTAACTGAGACTTTTGTATATTATATTTTCACAAAAAACATAAGTAATAGATTTTTTTACTACCTATCAATAAAATCTATCATATAAATAAAATATCGAAGCGTTGGCTAAACAGGTTAGTTTATGAATTGTGCAAACCACAAGCCAAAGACACGATTTTTTCACAAAAAAAATCCCATATCCAAACCGTTTTACCAAAAGTCGTCCCATAACTGCAGTTTACGCAAACCTGTGCAAGGTCAGGCCGCAGTGCGGGGGCTGCAGACGGGCGTATCGATCGCATCCCGCACGTCTGTTCGCCTCCCCGTCTGTGGCGCGCTTTATATTGTACGATCAGGATTATGGCCCGCACGGTGTAGCTTTAATTGGAGTTGAAAGATATATGGCGCGTTATGGTGTACGATTTAAATATTTATTTTTAGATTTAATTTTAAAAGCTATGGAATATTTTTTTTAGGTTTAATTATTTTGGAAATTGTTATGCTTTTAATAACTGTACTGGATTTTGTCCTATTTATTGTGCCCTCGTTAGCGTAGAAAAATCTGACATTCGCCAAAGTAAGCAATAGTGTCGCTTTTTTAGTTTTTAGATACGTATAGGGATTTATTTATTACCAAGAAAAAATTGAACCTATTTATTGTATTAGTAAATGTACAGATAAATAAATAAAGTAACAGCCTAGGAAAGGTAATGATTTGCTAACACTTTTATTAAATGATTTGCTAATAGTTTTATTAGAACATACGAAATTCTTGACCATAAAATACTACAAGCGAGTTCTGTCGCCTAATTTAGTTTTTACTCCAAACACCTGTCTATCAGTAGGTATTTATAGATTTGAAACGTAGTTGATTGGCGCAAAAAATCAACCTGGCCTATTGCGCCTTATTAAATGAAAACTACATAATATTCGCATATACTTTAAAGGTTATAATAAAATCTTATGAATTTTAACATTGAGACTCATCAATATTAAAATCTAGTGTCCTAGCATTCCATAAAACTAATTTAAAACCATTTGATAAGTAAAAAAATAAACTGGTTTTAACATAATACTCAAAACAAGATTCCAGCATTTTAATAAATTTAAAAATAGAGTTGTGAACTTAAGATGGCATTAAAAAAAAGAACACCACGAATCCAATTGTATTAGCGTATTTTAACAGTTATTCAATACTTTTAGAAAAAAATAACACGTAGGTTTAAAAAATGCGTTGGGAAAGTTACAATTAAATGTAAATAGTGTTTAAATAAGACCTGTTTTCTCTGTAAATATTAAAATAGTGTTTCAAAGTCACGCACGCCTGCACGGGACGTGATGCAAGTAAGTTTATTACCTAATTCTGGCGCCATTTTGTAAACTAAATGTCAATGTCATGTTACATTCCTGGTTTATTTTATTATCTACTACAGTTTGTTGTCATTGTCAATAATATTCGTGAGACCGATATCTGAGTCATATTATACTTACAGTACCTATACAATTAAAGTAACTGTGTTAATTTTTTGTGTTGCTTTTTGTCCATTACTTATCTGTACATTAGTAACAGTTATTAACTCTGTTCTATTTTAGTATTTTACCTCTTATACGCTGGGGAAAGGTCCAAGATGCAATTTAAACATTGCCGTTTTTATAAAACGGATATATACCTATATTATTAATGGAAAAGCGTGTGTAGGTGTCTGTTTGTTTGTCCGTCTTTTACGGCAAAACGCAACGACGAATATACCATCGCGATTTTTTTTAGTGGAGATAGTTGAAGGGTTGAGAGTGACATAAGCTACTTTGTGTTTTTTTTTCTAAAGTGAGCGAAGCTGCGGGCAAAAGCTAGTACGTTATAAGTCGGTTTTACTTTCCTACGTTACTTTTTAGTTTTAGTTAGTGTAATCCGAAGTACTTAATACCCTCTACCCTATTCTAAACGAATACGGGACATACAAAACCTATCATAATTATAAAAACAAAATCGCATCGTACTCGTATCGTACCAAAATCGTGAGCTCTAAACCCTATGGTGCAGCAATCCCACGGCGCGTACTATGGGGTTGTCGACTCTCCAAGGGAGTCTACTTTCAAGGTCGGCGTTCTACCGTACTCGTAGTAAAATACTCTTTTATGGGACTGCCTATGGCTGTAATAAGATGTTCTGCGAGTATTGGAAAGTAATTTATTCCTAGTGCATGTTCTTGGGTGTTCCGAGATGTTTTATGAGATTTGAGCTAACTTTATTTACTGGTTACTAATATATGTTTTATGTGGTAGCTAAAATATTTACTGTTGCGTATATTTTAATCTTCGTAGGGTATTGTATTTTGCCATGCTTTTGCATTTATAAATTCTTTGTTACAAGACGGACGTGACTCCTTTAGATTTACATTAATATTATCTTGCTTCACATGGAAATCACAGCTAAAGTGTTAAAATTATTTGTGATCTGGTTTTTAACAATAAAGTACTATTCAACCTTCTCAAATTGACCGACCTGGCCCATTTCAATCTGTTTTTTTTTTTTGTGTTTTAACACTTTGTAAAAGGTTCCTTCTGAACCAATTATTAAGAAAATTGCGCATAAAATAAGGAATTTTCAGATATTCTAACTTTATTTAACTTCTAAAGACGAGGTCGAACCGCATAAATAAATAATTGCAAATACATACTTTAAAAGTGGCGTTATCTCAAGGTACGAGCTCCTTCAAAACCAATTTAATCAACAAACATACAAAAGAAAACATGACCTTAAACACTAAATACCAGAAAATACATAAGAGTACTTAACATAACAAGTCCTCAACCAATCAATTTGCCATTCATCTTCACACAAAAACGTCAATAAATTAATATTTTATCCATCAAGGTTTAATGCGAATGACAAAACTGAATGACAAGCGTTAACTGTCATTCCGATGACGTCATTTGACACTGACGTTGACAAGGTCCTGTCAAACCCTTCGGTGTCAAGTATCTAGTCTTTAAGGTCGGATACGATGTAATTATTTATTTATAACTTTATTTTAATATGCCTCAGTTATTTGTTAATTTGTTCTGTAATTGTTTTAGCTTGTTTAACTTGTAATATGAAGGTGGTAATTAGTTAGACATTTGTTCGCACGTTGTAATTATATTGTAATGTCGAGTTTATCTCTTTGCTTAACGTTATACAAATTATAAATGTTTAAGCTTCGTGATTTTTCATTTATTGAAATAAGATTTTTTGGTGATAATTATAGTGATGTAAGTCTACAAAGTCAAAGTTAAATATTTTATGTATTTGAATAAATGGTTTAAAGACACATTACCTAAATGGTAAAATAACTGCTCACATAGAAATAGCGCCAATATATGGACTGAACCATTTAGTTGGGTTGTAATCATAGGTTGTAATCGATAGAATACGACTATTTTCATATTATTTTTCATCATACAACTATCGAGTGGTGGTGGAGAGAACATTGTTGTTCAAATATAAATTGTATGTCTGCGGTAGCTCTAGGAACTTCAACTTTTAATAATTATGGCAATCCACCGAATTTTCCGTGTTTTCTGCCAATGTCCAGTTTGAAAATAATATTTCAGTTTAAATGACAATGTACGGTTATTAATTATAGTATCGAGATCATACACGTGTTTTTATATCCAAAACCACGAGATGACCTAGCTCTAGGAAGAAGACCGAGCAAAAACATCAAACGTTAATGATATCATCTGACATTGACACAATTGACAGCGCCTGTCATTCAAAATAGATCGATTTCCATAGTCTAATCCGAGGCCATGAAACACAACGCTCATAGCGTTTTCGTTTTATACTTTAAAATTTTGCGTCGAGCAGCAAAGATAAAATTCAACTTGATATTTACAAGAGTAAAGTTTTTTGTCCTGTTTAGCTGCCCTAAACGGTATTCTTGTTGCCGCAGATTCTAAGTTACCTGATAGTTGTATGTTGCATAATGTACAGGCGCTAGTACATCAAGATACCCGAAATTGTATTTTTTCCAAATCAACCTTGAACCTAATACTTCGGCGATAAAGTTAAAAATCACACGGTCAGATTGGAGTGGTTTAATGAGTGTCTCTACGTGTCCATTAAACTTTAAATAAAGAATAGCGGCAACGTACATAAACAACCAAACTTTTTACACAAAAAATAAATGAGAATTTGGTGGTTTATGATAATTTCCGCATTCAATTTAGACAATACATCCTGGTTTGAGTACTTACGTCTGCCATTACAAATCGCTGACACGTCATTTGATGACACAACACTAATACATACCTTAAACGTCACTGTCAGTGTCAAAAAAACTTTAAATGAAGTAAATAATCTCCACAAACATAGCGGATATGTGAATTTCAGTTTGTTTGATCATTGTGTTTTCCATATTATTTGCAAATCATAGGTAATTTTCGAATAAACACATCTTTTGGGTACATTAGAATGTCCCAGTTGCTTCTAGTTATTTAAATCCTTTTACCACTATTCTTATGTAAATCGTAACATGAATATAATTAGATCTACTATTATGTAAATACGTAAACTGAATAGCTTCAAGCGTTTTTGAATTATTACTTTGCATACTTCTTCTATCACTAAACTAAACGATAAACTGACACTATTTCGCAGGTTTGCGTAAATACCGACACAACTAAGAATCATCCCGTGTAGTGAATAATGTTTCTCAATTTGATTTGAGATGTAATAGCGATTTATTTACTAATTTATAATAAGGCTTACCTTTACTTCAAGTTAGTATGAAATCAGCGGCGATTTGATATGATTATTGCAACCTACTTTTGTTTTGTATTTTGTACGGTTCCTAGTTTTATATTTTTTTGTCGTGTCGGTAAGTCGTTACCTTTATTAGAATTGAACCTAGATTCAAATCTCCAAAACTGCTCAAATAAAGTCACCATTCTTTGACGGACCTGTTGGTTTAGTGGTTAGTAGCCCTGACTGCTAAGCCGGAGGTCGTGGGTTCGATTCCCACCCAGAACAAACTTTGTGTGATGAGCACGATTGTTTGTTCTGTGTCTGGGTGTAATTTATCTTTAATGTATGTATTTATAAATTATATAAGTATGTGTATCAGTTGTCTGGTTACCATAACACAAGCTTTTAGCAGAGCTTAACTTGGGATCAGATGACCGTGTGTGAGTTGTCTCAGTATATTTATATTTATTTATATTTATATTCTTTTCTCTGAAAATCATTCGTGCAGCAGTTTGACGCTTCACCAAAAATATTTTACCTAAACATTTTTACCGTAGTGCGTCACCCGTCAGTTGGTCAAGGAACAATTTTTGCGACAGAACCTTAATAAAGGCCCCGAGAGTTCGTGACAGATCTGTCTATGACACGATGCGTTCCATCGTGCTTCGTCTGTGCGTTTGTAACAAGATTTCATCTAATGACGTCGTAATGGTTTTGGCCGTCAGCGGCCTGTCATAGAAAGATTAGAAGGTTGACAATACTAATTGGTTTTTCTCAAGGTTCACGATTTGGTAGGTTTGAAGATTTTATTTTAATGAGGTAGATGAAACGGCAGTTTCGGATGATGAAGATGTTTTAATTTGTATAATATTATGTTTATGTTAACGTCTTCTTTGGTACTACCAGACTTGTAAAAAACAGGTTGCTTTAAATTATAAACATATTATATAATAATGTACAAACAACAATTGTTCACAATAAAAATACATCAAAAAAGTTGCCTGTCATGACTATTTTAAACAACTGAAAAATAAACAGAAAATTAAAAATCTGCCTATCACTTAAATAATCAAATCCCTAAGCCATTATAATAATATCATTGACAATCATCAAACCATCTAAAAACGAGAAACAACGTTAGATGACAGCTGTTCAACTCACTAAATTATACGAGAGTATAGTTTTCCATACATTTTAGTCCTCACGTTGACAATGCTCCGACGATACCCCATTACGATAATGTATGGAAAGCGATACAGCAATACAAGTCCCACTTACTGTCATCAAGTCATCAGTAGCTGACATTGCGGTTGATCTGGTCACGCCCCCTAGGGTTGGTACAGGCAGCAAATCATTATTGTGTAATTTAAAAAGGTTTACTGTTTAAGTTAAACCAAAAAAATATGGTTCTGCGAGAAATGAAGACATACATTGAGCGAAGGCCACCGAAAAATATTTATATTCTTGTGTACTTAATCCACACGTGATTTGAAACACAATAGCAGCCCGACAGCCAGCTGTCAGTTGGTCGCTGAAAGTTTAAGTCCCTACCTAAACCGGGATTATTTGTATAAAGCACTATTTATAAATTATCCTTATTATTAAGAAAAAATAATAAAAATTGCAATGTCCGAAACGGTTATTTTTAATATTCAAAAATACAATTTGAATTTCGAAAACCGTTAACGTCATCCCATCAAAATTTTCAAACGTTCATGCTTGAAACTGAAAGATAGTGATCAAAAATAGACAAAACTTAAAACAAAACACGACCTAAGTAGTAAATCTCTTTTGTCCGTTTCTAACCTCAAACGATGCCTAAAACCAGCTAATGAAACGTCTCCAGAAACATTGTAGAATACCCGTTACCGTTAAAACTGAGAAAGTTAGCCGCTGAAGTATCCGGTATATTGGTTTCCCTATTAAAAGCTAATATTTGTTCCATAAACCATTGGATAGTATCGGAACAGATTAAAACACCACGTTTCTGTCCCTCCAAGGGTTATTCTAATGAGATGGCAGATTTGAGTGATATTTGAATTGTTTTTTTTATTTAAATAGATGAATCTTGGTAACATCTCGAAGAGACTCGTCTACTCGTTTTTGCTCGTTATTGTTTAAAATAACTAAGTATTTAGTTATCACATACGAAATCATTTAAATATTATGTAAATCATGTGCTTGAATAAACTGCGAAATTAATGGCGAAGTCAATAAAATTAATATCTGCAAGTCGAAGACTTACTTTCTACATCTGTCACAAAAAAATACAATTACTGTCAAACTTTAAAGTAATGTAATATCATCTGTTTTGATTGAATCTTGAGTGAATTGAACTCTTGAGTGAATTACTAGTGTTATAAATTCAATTCATTGCGCATGTAAATAAGTGTCATATTTTATTACATAAATAAAAATGTCCAATAGATTTATTGCGTAAGCGTTTTATTTGCACTCGCTTTTATAGTAACCACTTGTGAATATTTTATTATTGTATTGTTTGATTTATTTATATGTATAAAACAATCTGTAACAATAATTACGATATTATATTTGTAACACAATAGAGATTTAATTATTTACGTCGAAGTTTACGACTTCCACATATTTATATGTTATACCAATTACTCATTCCCATGCTAAGAAAAGCATTCAACTAGATCTAAAAAAATCTTACTTTCAATCAAGCCTTTGGAAACTCAATTATCTGCAACGATGAAATGAGTTTCTCCTAAAAAACCATTTGACTCTTACTCTTTTTATTTCTTTTTTGTTTTTATAAATACAGGAGATAATGACTACGTCATTTTTTTAAGCCGTTGTTTTATTATTGGTAAAATGCTAAATAAAACATTGTATTTATTAGACCCTTAATCCCAAAATAGCGTTCTTAATTTTGTTATCTAAACCAGAACCAAACCGGCTATTGCGTCGTCTCGCTATCCGCTTACGCCTTACACCGCAGCATTCAAAACATCATTTCCCTTAGCAAGACTTTGTACCAGAGGAAAGCCAAAGCCCCATTCCAGTTAAGATATTGTGTATGTGACTAGAATTTGTAAACAGCCTCCGTTTTTCACTATCGAATGCAGTGGTTATTAACGTGGTTCGTGAGAACTTGTATGCAAAGGATTGAATACGTTTGTTAGAATCTTGGGAATATCTGGACAATAGGCGGTAAGGGTCTTAATTGGATGGAAGGATAATTAGCTGCGTTGAAAGTAGCTATGCTGTAGTTTAGTGTTTGTTTGGAGTTACTTGAAACAAATGGCTGAGTTAAAGGAAGGTATAAGTTATCGTTAAAAGAATAACAAATAAGTCACAGTTCATATTCAAAATGTATTCTAAGTTATACACATAAGAATTACAGTAAATCCCTTACGTGTAAGATCTTAGAGTCGATCTTACCGAATAAACTGCACTAGATTTTATAAGTAATTTTTTGTTCTTAAGAATATTTTTCTAAAATAGAATCATTCGTTCCAGTGATAGCCCTCTGCAAAACAACATACGTCTTTGTTATATTAGTGTAAATAATCCTATATTTTAACACTTAGCAAAACAATCGTATCCATTTATCACACTTGATTTTTTATTGTTATCCCATATTTACCAGCAGCTGATATTCGCATTACAAAACCATTCATAACAGCTTATACAAACATATTTGCAATACAACCAACAAGAAGCCTCTTTGTATATTTTTGTTTTTAAATTCAATGTTTGCTCAGCCGTTTGTGGTTGACACTTATTCACTTACTAAGAAATTATGTTGGCAATGTGTAATTTTACGACATTGGGTAATATCGGCTTAAGCGGCAAGACCGGTCAAGCTTGCCTAATATCGTCACTTCGCTGACGGCTTGTAAAATTGTTGCAGAATTAAACAAAAGTTAATTCTGAATGTAAACATAATCTGGGATTCTGAATAGAAGTTCTAATTCACTGTTGTGTTTTGTTTTTGTTTTGTAGATGTTCAATTGTTTTTAATATTATTGTTGTTGGTTGTAGGTCGTTATGTGGTAGGTGCATTGATCTTGCATTGCTGATAACATGATACAATAGAAGTGTATATCTAACTAAGATACAATGGTAGGTCGTAGGAAGTACATTACAAAATGGTTCCACACGTTGAATAAAATAATCATATAAATTTTAGAAAAAATATTTTAAGCCAAGAAGTTATCACAGTATTTTTAAAAGTGCCTAGATACAGCCTTGAAAGCAATTACATACAGTTAGGCACGTGTTCATAGAACGCCTTTCCTAATTCGTTCCGCTATAACTCCTACACGTGCTACCAAGTATGTAATTACCCGTATAAATAGACGTTACATTATAATATTAATCCGTTGAACTCTTTAGTTTGTTTAGTACAATTTATAACTGAAGTGCTCTACTGATTTTGGTGTAGTTTGTCAGATTAACCTTTAACGACCAAGCGACAGCCGGCTGTCGCGCTGCTATTGTTTTTCTTGTGTCACGAATCACGTGTGTTCTAAGGTTTGATAGTCAATTACAGATAACTTTGATTGAGCTATGAAAATGAAGCAATGCTATTGGTCAATGACACACTGGCATATCTCTAAAAAGTCCAGGAATTCTAAGCGTGGTTTCATTACTAGTTTTTTGTTGTGAGTGGGAAATCATCAAATGACTTCTTCTTGGGAGCGCGTGTCAGACTTTTAGGCCCGTATTTATAGACGTCACTCTATTCTGAGACGCTCTCAAGTCTTGCTGTCCTTGTCATTCTAAAGGGAAAAAATAAGGACAGCAAAGGACTTGAGAGCGTCTCAGAATTGAGTGACGTCTATTACGGGCCTTAATGACTTAAACCCACCCATGGTCCTTCGTTTGCCCTTTATGTTTCGGGCCGAGGTAACTATTAGAACTATTCCGCAACCCCGATTCATTACTAGCTTCATGCTTCGTGATAAAAGGCAAACATTGTAAGCCACGGGGCTTAGCCAGTTAAGTAATATAAGTCTTCAATTAGATACTAATCTACGCTGCAATCGGGGAACAAATCGCTCTTACAAACGGATAAGCTCATACAAGGAGCGAAAGCAGGCGCCTGCCCAGCGTGCCACTATAAAGTCTAGCGGTTATAGATGACTGGCCCATTCCGCGACTCCGCCTGTATCGAATCATGTAGAATTGTAGATGATGTCCTTAGGGAACTCAGAGTGAGATATTGTTTTGGATACTGACTGTGTTCGTTGCTAAAAGCTTCCGAAGTTTCGATTTGATAAATCATAATTTTTTTCAGCATTTAGCCTCGTTTTGTGAGTTACTGAAAAGTTTTAAATCAAATTAAATTATTAATTTGTATAAGTACATAGGTATTATTAATATATGATTTTTGTCTAACTGAAAGGAAGAAGCACACCATCGCGATCAATGGAAGAAATGGAGGGAGGCCTTTGCCCAGGAGTAAGACAGAACTGGCGAAATAACAAAAAAAAATTACAAAGCTTGTACTATTCCTCATCAACCAGACTATCAAATACAGAGGACTATTATAATCCGCTTGTTACTCTAGAGATGTAACAAACAAAAATCTTTTCAACTATATTATAATTACTAGCATAGATATCACAGACAAGTCTTGTCTCCATGGCGCCTTTCTAGACCACACTGGCGACAAAATTCCTCATCAGCAGCAAGATATCAAATAACACTGCAATGCAACAGTAAATGTTATTATTTAGATCTTATAACGAGTTCCTGATAACTCCCTATCTGGAGTACTCAGAAAACGTCGATACACTATCTATCTAGAATTAATAATGATGTGACACATTTGTACTTCGTTGGTAGTCTTGACCGAGTGTGCTGTTTTCTTGTCTGATTGAACTTAATCTGTTTTATTTAGGTTTCGTTTATGTGATATATTAATCTGTATCAATGTTATAGTCATTGATAAACTAGATTTCGCTTTTGTTTTTTCGTAATTTTGTTTCGGTGTTTGTTGATTTGTTAATTAGTTTTGTTTTTACATTAATCCATCAATAGGTTTATTAGTTTTCTTAATTCACTCAATGTTTTACCCATAACTACTTCTTTCAATAATCTTCTACTACAACGCATCGATAACTTCAAAATACACAATTTCCTCATCCATTAACTTTGTTACATGTACATTTAACTTGATAACATCAATCTAGATCAACTCCTCAATTTTTATCAATGTTAAAATGTTGGTATAGATATCAACCTTAATAGACAAAAAGATCTAATATATCACTGTCTAATCTATAATCTTATCATAGTAAAAAAAATGAATTCAAAGCACGACGACCCGTCCGTCAACATTGATGACAGTGGTAACATGTACTTCTACAAGTGTAAATTACAATTTTAAAGAACGCCGCTAAAGTTATTAAGATCGCGATTGCAGCTATCAAAAGAGTTGATAATTTGGAAATCGCTGAAACGATTTAGGCGAAACATGTCTGAGAACCATCAAGATAGTAGTGAAACCACATCCAAATCATATTACTGTTTAAGAGCTACAGAAAAACAGACATAAATAGCAGTCAAACTCTTAACACCCACCTTTTTGCATCTGGGGTTAAAATAAAGACATAACGAATACGCTCAAAGGATTCAATGGTGTACACATGATCCAATAAAACAAACCACACTGCGTTTTCAATTATCTATCAAAAAATAAACAGACACACAACAATCTAAAGACTTTCTTCTAATTCTCCTTACTTCAACAGCAGCCAAAAAAGCGTCAGATAAACCAATTAAACTGTTCAGTCGAGACCTGTCTATCAATAGTTTAATTTCCGACACACGGCAAGACGAATGGGTCCGCCGTTGTATACCGAGAACACTTTCATTTTACGTCAATGAGCTGTGGAGCTGTCATTTGGAGGCCTGAGGTGAACTGTCAGGGTGGTGTTGTCAGTAGTGGGATTTTGAACCTGGAATTCCTTGCTAGCAATCCAGTGGATAGGAGTGGATTGAAAAGAGAAGGATTATTCCGATCTGTCACCCCGTTTTGTCCCCACGGGTGACAGATAGAAAAAAAAAGTTCGATTTGTCCCCCAGTTAGCAATGTGTGGAACACATTTTCTATTAAACCTCTTCACGCTACTGCGCGCCTAGTACCTTTGATTGATTTAAATACTAAGTATCTCTGTATTTTCAGTATTTTACCAACCCATGGGGACAAAACAGGGTGACAGATCGGATTAACCCAAAGAGGAAGAAGGAGGGAGATGGTTAAAGTTGCCAAGAGACTTAAATTAAATGTTCCAGTTGCAACATCATCATTATCATTGATACATTTAATCGTTTGAATAAGTTTTACAATTTTTAAAGTGACCTAATTTTATTTTATTGTAAAAAATATCTTTGGATATAAATAATAATATTGATATTAGATTTCGCTTTATCATCAAGTAGGTGTTTCTGCACCTCACGCAAAATTAATTGCCGCTCCGTACCTAACCTAAGTAAGTCATACAAAATATTCATCGTCAAGCGGCTTATCGTCCCCAGTCGACCATTTTCTAGAACCACCCCTTATTAGGGATAAGAGTTCTTTTATATGGACCATAGAGTTGAGAGGTCGTCCCAATTTGGGTATTTCCAAGTATGATCTGGGTCACCAAGTACTGGTTTGGTGCCTAACATACTTTAGGCAATAGGCATACACTTTTAGGAAATTGGACTGGTTGTATAACCAAAACCCTTAATCTTTATTTCTTGTTGACAACAGAATTTGCCTACTATGTACCGTATTTTTCATGATTCATGTTCATAAAAAATACTATTAGTGAGATATTATATTGTCTCATACAGATAGCCAACATTGGTAATCCAACTGAGGAGGTCGTACCAGGATCAAGATAAACAAATAACCTACTATTTGTTTATTTTGATACTTGATCAAAACTTAAAGTGAGGAATTAAATCCGTTCTTTTAGGATGTCCGAGATAAAAGAAAGAACATATGAATTGAAAAAGTCACATTGGTACTTGCCGAGATTCGAACCCACAAGCTCTTACACGAAAGGCGGACGCCTTATCCACTGGGCCATCACGACATTAAACTTTAACTAAATCATTTAACACAAATTAATAGAGAAACAAAGAATAAATTAAACTTTCACCAAACACGTAATAAAACTAATACCCACCTGCTCATAACTTTTCATAAAATATGCAACGACTTTAATATTTCCACCCTCTATATGCAAATTGGTATTTTCAACCCTCACAGACTTGGCTAAAGAGTAATTAAAAAAAAAGTTGGAACAAAAGAACGCGAATACTTAATAATTATTCGAACAAAAGCTTTGGTTAAATTGAGCGTTGATTTTGGGACGGTTGAATCTCTTTTGTGTCATCATAAAGAGATTTTTATACATTCTGTACATTATCGAGAAACAAGTAATCTTTATCAGTAACTAACCTTGCCTAAGTAGGTAAGTTGATATTTATTATGATACATAAGATAGTCAGATAATTGATAAAGCGTTATTTATAACAATAACGAAAACTAAAAATGGCAAAGGACTAAGTGACGAATCAACGAAACTCAACCGAGCAGCCACTATGTCTGTCAACAATTTGATGAGATTTCTACTATAATGTAATGTTATCGCTGAAGTCGCGATCACAAAGAGAAAACTATTGATAAATATAATATCCCCATCAAAAATTATTCAAAATTTGATTTCAAGTAAGATAAAGTGACATTTTATGGATGATTAGAATCGTAAAGATCAACCACAAATGCTTGAGCACATAAACCATTTGCCAACGAGAATCTAAACGGAACACAAGTAGCCATTATCAATGTCTCAATCAACATTTCTCTGCAATTCCATGATATGAAATCACAACCTTCACATAAACACCGTGATGTAACAATAGATAGAACTAACAAATGCTCATTCACAACTGGTTCTCAGATCAACAGATCTAATGCAAAAACAGCACCACTTGACAATCGAAAGTGCATATTTTTCCATTACGGATCCGCAACAGTCAATTACGAATACACACTGCTCTGCCCTCTAATGACAGGTCATAATGACGTACCAGGCAGACGAGATATAAGTAGAGACGATTGATCATTTGACGTACATTACGACGTTGATAAAGATGTAGATACGTAAGGTCGTGTAAAAGAAGCAATGGACATTAGAGAAGTGTTAACAATCGGAGAAAGGGAAAGGGCAGTAGTATTGTCGCCCGCAGCAAATCCGAGCGGAACTAATAGTGATATTTCGATACAATGCGTCGTTATTGCTCCAAGAGATTTAATCAGAACATAACTTATTGAGACAGCTATATGTTCTTGATGGTAGAGATATTGTTTTAGGACAGCAGGAACAAAATTTAATGTTTCTACCGCTGTACGCTTAGGAAATATGCCTATCAGTTTCAGATCTCTTTAACTCAATAGACAATTTACCTCATAATAAATTAATTAGTTAAGTAATTTGCTCTTATCTTTTCCGACAAGCCATGATCTTCGGATTTTCTAGAAATCACAAAAAGTTCTGCTTATTAGTCTTAGACAAGCACACACAACACGTACAAGCAGCACATGTAGGCAATCTTGTTAAAGTTGCTAATCTTGATAAGTTTCAAATAAACGAAACGGAGAGCCGAAAGCATGAAATGCAAATTTGCAACAACATGGCGTTGAAGATGGCAATAATAAAAATAAACAACATCCACGCAACGAACTCTGCATCTGATACAAGCATCGATTCTAACCATGCAACGACCTTGATATTGAAATCGCGACAAGCCAAAAATGAAAGTGAAGCAGATTTGTTTTCTCTTTTAACGGTTACGTCTCTGATGACTTAACTAATACCATCTAATTCCGACTGTGGCATTTTACTTTAAAGTAATCGAGTTTCGTCTAAATAAAACGATTTTCTACTTCATAGATTTTTATATCAGACATTACGAAAGAAATCTGATAGCTCATAACAATAATATTAATGATTTTTCTAAAATTATGAACAAAAGGCATCGTTTCAATTGTGTGTCTACGTCTCGATATCGTAATCGATTTAATTCTTTGTGTAGCAATATCGGTTTGAGTAATCGAATCATCGGATAAAAACAGACTTTTTGGTTCACTGTCTTAAGTGCCAGTTGTAAACAACTTTGTTTGAAATTAAGTATGTTTGGGTAACCTAAAAATAGTAAGTGCAGCTACCAAATGTGTGCATTGAGCTTAGAAAACTTCTTCCAAGTGGCGAGGTATAAATAGTCGAGATGGATGCAGACGTAGAGGTAATACATCAACACAGTAAACTTTTAATTGAAGTTATCTGTAAACCACATGTCCAATTAGTAATCGAATATTTTTCTTACACTTCCGTATACGATTGTAACTCCAATGAAAGCAATGCAAGATTGTAGGTACATCACAATTCAGATTCAGATTCGTGTGTTCACAATTCAGGTTGTATTGTCATAGATTAGAAAAACAAAGAGATTTTATGTCAGATTTATGATTGAAATCGAATAATCACACAAGACACTTTCCAAACATGGCTTCATAAATTGGCCACAGCTGTAACAGCAGTATACCTGTATTAAGATCAAAGATACCGGTGAATGAAGAATCAAAATCATATTAATTCAATGATTGCCTATCAACATTGTCTGTAGTATGAGTGGCATTGTTAGGTGTACCTGCAAACTAAGTGAAAACAATAACTATTGTACTGAATGCACTAGCTTTCATACTTTTGACCTTGTTAGCTCATTGGCTTAAGACCTTATTAGGTCAATTTTCCAACGTAACGATATTGTAATTTGTAATTAAAACTCGCTCCTTGTTCTGTCGCAAAAGGTCGGACGTGACTGCTGTTTATTTTGTTTTCTTTGAACCTTTCAATGTAAAATGTAGGTCCAAAGCTAATAACAGCTTTCTGTTTCATTACCAATAAATTTAATAACTATATTCCCATGTCATAAATTAATCAACGTTTATTTTAGTCCAAATATAGAAAAATGTATGCACAAATGTATTCACTATTCTTAGAACTCATCTCCTTTTGTATAAACCATTAAATGCACATAAAAACTTCCCTATTTGGTTTCACACAATTCTTTTGCTCTACTTGCCTAGATTTTACGGATTTGGAACCCGTCGTCACCATAATTACAGTTGTCCAAATATAATTTTCTCTAAGACTATCATTAGCGTCTACTTTTTAAGCAAATCCATTTTGGTTTCCTTGAACTTGTATGTCTAAAATGAAATATGGTTTTCTTTTTATTGCTCCAAGCGACTTTCATTTAAAGTGTTGGATTAAAAGCTTGTAATTATGTATCATTAGTGATAGATGATCGCCTACACATCATACATCGTTTTCTATGGTTCTCACCACTCTCACACTCACTGTAAGATAAGTAATATCTAATCCAAAGCTAATCTTGAGATGTTAAAGACGTCCTGTAAGTACTTCATCATTAATATTCCACAAGCGTTATTGCAGTACCTAATACCTTCCACACAAATTCTCACTTCACTATCATTTAGAGGCTTGACGGTGAGAAAGAGCACAGCGTACATATTAATTTCACTCTAACATTTCTATAACGAATTCCTTTTAAGTTCAAATCAACAGAAACTTAGCGGAATGTGTACATTTGGAATTAGGACGGCCCTTACAAGACCTTCTTCTCATATCTCGGTCAGGGAGGTGCTAAGGAACGGAAATCTGAATAATTGTACCTCCACACAATTGGAACAATGGCACAGAAGTGCATTCACAATTAGCGGCTGCAGGGGCCTTTAATTAAAGCCTGCAAATCATTATCATTACCGTGATCTTAATTGAATGAAAAGGTGTGAGATTCTATCGATTAATCAGCTATAGGTCAACTAGTAATTGTTTTTTACCATTGACATTAATGCAACACTTAATTTGAATACATGTTAATTGAGTGAAGATACATATAGACTGAGTATTAGGAATTGTATTGCATAATTTATTATCAGTTCACTGCTTCGTTATTCTTATAAACTACAGTAACTTTAAATTAATAGCAAAACATAAATATTATGTGAGTGAGAATTGCAACTAAGTTTGTGCACATATAATGGCAGTGTAGTGTTCCGATAAGGAGAATATTATTGTTAGTCTAACATAAAATAATAAACAAAAAATGAACGATCTAACACTTTCACCGATTACATAGAAAATAACAGACACACACCATCCAGCGAGCAACGAGATCATCGATCATCTTGCACAATGGAGACCTCGACATAATTCTTCAAAATCGTAATAATACTCCAATCCACTTCAATAGTCCGTAAACAGATGTCTGTCGGTCAATATTTACTAGCCATTCAAATAGGACCACAAACGACGCAGCGAAGGCCACACATGCTGAATACATTCTTAATGCTAAATTCGCGGGTAATGAACGTACGCCTAATTTAAACACCCATTTAATCCACACAAACCTTGCATTCAAAATGTTCGTTTAAACCTATAAAGCCAATGATTAATTATTCACATTCAATTTCGAAACTACCAATCTTTGTGTATTTATCGAATGCGATGAAGTTATTACACGGGATTGTACACAAACTAAATTATTGTGAGAACTCAATGAATTACCAGCTGGAGCACGATTGGCAGTTATTAATGGTAAAGAATGATTTGTAAGTTATGGCACAGCAAAAGTTATTTGTGAAGGTTGTCAGTTACTTACGTGTCAAGGTGTAATGGACAATTTGACGACACATGATCTATGTGACGAAGTAATAAGCTGTAATAAAGTTGACAACGCGTGTTTCACAACGCATAGGCAGGTCTACGTCTACCTCAAGGCCGCTCGTTGTTTAATCCCGTCTTAATAAACGTTTATTAGACAAACGATTTGTCTAGTTACAACATTGATTTTGTAATATTTAAGAGTTAATACGCCTAAAATAGTTGCATCTGTAACAGAAGCATTGTTTGTTGTTCCCATGTCCATGAACTGTGCCTAACTTATGTCCGTAATTGATGAGTACGTAACGGTGTTCAAATATAAAAGAAACGTGAATTGTATCGTGATATCTTGAAAGGTATTGATCCTACTCGTGAGATATGGTGAGAGGTATCGCCAGCCGCAGGTCACGATAATACTTAAAATAGCAATGGTCGACAGGTTGCAAACTCATGATGTTGTGACCTCCAACTACAATATGTTTCATATACATCAGTTTTAGTTTTGGTTATGCCTTTCTTCCTTCCTTCTCAACTATTAAATCTGGTACTGCTGACAAACTGTCATTAGTATTTCAAACAACATTTCAAATATGGGCATATTTCAAAGTTAATTGAATCCAACTTCATCGTGGAAATATACTAAACAAGCTGTGAAATTTCACGATCAAGTAGCAAAAGTATGGAATTATCGATTGATCTAGACACCTGTTCCGAACGCTATCGTTGCATCACTAGATAAACTTGTCAGAGTGACATACAAGACGATAGTGATCTTAAAATCAAATGTAAGCCGACTGATATTAAAAATGTTGATGAAATTAATTTTATAAGAAAGTATCTTATATTTTTGCAAAAGGTAATTAAAATGAAATGAAATGAAATGAAATGAAATGAAATGAAATCAAATGAAACGAAATGAAATGAAATGAAATGAAATGAAATGAAATTGTTTATTATGCAAGTAGGATATTAAATCACTTTTACATGTCATTTTTTTAAACTAGATGGAGTCGGCAAAAAATTGCCATTCGATTTCGTATGTTTGAGTATGCGTTCAATTGGAGCATAGCAATGTGTGTGAGTGGTTTAATTTAATTAAAACCACGAGCCAGCAGATGAAAATGTATAAATCCGATGTTATTATTTTTATATCAACATGAGTAATTGAATATCTGACATAGAGGATGTAGAGAGATATTATTTCTGTCGGATTATTGAAAAGAAAATCGTATTTACTGGTTCAGGTATATTTTTCACTGTCACTTAAATTTGAAATTCAAAAACATTATAAAAATGAGTACATTATCTCACGCCATATCTGTCAAAGTCGTCATGGCGTCATCGCTTACGATTGGGTCCAAGATACCGTTGAGCTATGCATATTTTTTCCCGTTTCGTAATGTCATTACAATGACGTGACTTTAACACCATAGAGCACCTTAAACACAGGTTCTGCTCAGTAATTGCTTAGAAGATTGTTTTTTGTTTTATTATTATTATAGGTTATTGTGAATTAAGGCCACTGACCGCAAGTTTAGTCATTCACAAGTACAACTGCTAGCAAAACCTGATTTGGATCTTCAACAGATTTGGCAGTGGAAAAAACTTTAGGATTGATTGTACCTACTACTGTATTAAGTTTCGATAGAGCTTTGGCTGTTAATTTCCTTTGTGTCTTTGAATATTTAGTTTTAACTGATTTAGCTGTTACTTACAGGCTCATTTGCTTTGTTTTTGGTAAGTACTTTTACATAATTTTATATATTTTTTTTGTCCAAAGACCAGTTTTTAGAAACAATCTGAATTGTACCATCAAATTTATTTATCTTTAAAAGCTATGAATACTTACTTATGGATTCAACTGATACAGTTTCAAAAAAATCCCAGAATACCTCCAAAAGATTTTTAACTGGTATTGTAGCTGGAAGAAGACCACACAGAAACTTTAAACTTGATACCCTACAAAATTAACTCACTAACTCAAGTTAGACAGCCTCCATCAAAGTTAAACTTTTTGCCTCCTAATAAGCAGCAGATGTCAAAAAAAACATAGCGGACTAATGTTACAAAATATCTGGTTACACAGTCCAATCACGTTTAATGTAACAAACCGACAATACGGATGGCCTTCAGTGATACTAATTAATGAATAAACATATTAATGTAAACATATCGACACGGCAATACAAATCTATACGGCACAAGGAAGCTTGGAGTTTGACTAACAAACTTGTTTTCGTTGACATTGCTGATGATCTAAGATTTGAAGGTAAACGCCGAGGTATGAAGGTTTGGATAAATTTGTCACTGATGGCAAGGCTACTGATAAGACCAATAGAATAAGGTAGGTAAGTCAAAATCGTAGATCTTGGGCAAAAATGAAGACCAGATGACAAAATATTGAAAACGTATAAGCATCAAGAAACAATCACAATAGGCAGTTATCATACTAAGCTTGCCATGTTCGCTCAAAAGTCTTGCTGCTGTGTGGCGAGTGCGTTGGATCATTCGGTTCCCTTCAAAATGGTTGAGCTGGATGGTGCTGAAGTCACGCGTCATGCTCGTGAATGGGCGCTGTCAGTTGAGATCTGTCATCTCTTAACTGCCATGACTTTTTTATTATTATTTTTTTAGGTATTTATATTTTTAATTGTTTTTTGGTTTGTTATTCACTTACATTGTTTTCACATATAAAAATTATTGTAACCAAGATTTCGTAAAACATGTTTTTTTTTAAATGAGTGTCCGTGGAGTTTCTTGCCTGTTCTTCTCCATAGAGATCTACGTTTTGGAACAGGCAATTAGTGTCACTTTTCTGACTGACTGACCGACTCTTTGACAATTCATTAGTGCAATTAAATGGTCTAAGTGAAATAAAAGACTTGAATTTTGAAAAAAATTTTAAGAAATATTCAAGTCGGCTCGAACTAATTACATTGCGGCACCATTTTAAAAACCCAAAAAAATTAGTTCAAAATGAATGAATATACAAAACTGATAGGTTCATAGCCTACGGCCATTGTGGCCTTTTATCGGTTTTTGCCAACATAACAGATATTGAGACTGATCCAATTCGTATCAAGATTATCAATAGAAAGTTTACAGGAACGGTTTTAGTACTAAGAGAAGATAAGTAGTAACTACCTACATTGTATTTACAAGCAGAATACATTGTCCATGAACTTATGCAAACGATCTCTCTATCGACATGCTGTGAAAGTGTTTCTAAAGTTGAAGTTTAAACATTTGAGGTCAATATTCAATCAATACTTCGTGTAAAAAGGCGAAATGATTGTTTACTTTTTCCTTTTGCGCCCAACATTGATCCGAAATGTCAATATTTGCTGTACAGTCGGCGGGTTCAATGTTATTAATGCACACGTGTTTGAGTGTCTGAATGAGACTCGGACGTTCATCCCCAAATGTTTGAATTTTAATTATAATACAAAGTTCAAATGAGTATGAATCAGAATCCAGTAGAGACTAAAATCCCTCTGATATTCTTTAATAAGGTTTAAAGAAATTGAAATAGTAGAATATGAAAAAACTAAATTGCCAGTTCCAAGTCTAATTTAAAGACTTGTATTAATTCTATAAGTTCGCTTCACCAGTTCTTTAGTTAGTAAAATAATCCATAGTGCAATGACTTATAAGTTTTTATATCGATAACCATCTATTACATCAAACTATTGGTTCTAGAGACGAAGTAAAAGAATAAGATAATAGAGATGTAGAAGACGAAATAGGTATCTATTGTAAGCTTTGATCGCATAGCTAAAGTAAATAAGGCAATATTTTTTGTTTTCTATAATTCCAATACCTGAGCAAAAGAAACGCACGACTAGTTTGGCCTACGGTCGCAGTTTTTTCCAAGTCACGTAACACTATGTGGAGTTGATTGAAATAAAAATGCTGCAGTTTTAACCAAACGAACTAGGTATCTGATTAAAACATATTTTAAAAATGTATTAATTTTGAAAATGGTCTATAAAATAGTAGATGGGAAACAGAATACCACAGCAGTTTATTATTATTATAATAGATTTTTTATATTAATTAGGTATTACCTACTTTATATTATAACTTTGTGAGTTTTTTAAACACGCACGATGAAGTGTGAGATATGTAGATAGCGAGAATATTATAGACAAGATGTGCAAAAAGCGCACATTTATTTTGTCTGATCTCTGGGCGACCACTAGTTTCTCATTAAAAGACAAAAGAAATAACAAGATAAAGATAGATTCCCAATTAACGAATCCAAAAGCAATTGGCTACAGTTGCAAAATTTCAATTAAAAGTAAAGTACCCAACTGTGTGGTGCCGCGAATTTCTACAGTGATCCGCTGTTAGGTTCAGCCTTGGCATTATGACCTGTGAAAATGTAGCCTTGTGAAACGCTAAAACGTATTTGTATTAATATTTCTTAACTAATCTTGATGGTGATGAAATGAGTTTGCGATTTGAACGGTAACTAAACAAGTCAAAGGTCTACACTAAGTTCAAGACACCACGAACTATATTTTCGAGATGTCAGAAATAATTTCACTGAGACCAAAAATAAAATAAGAGCACATTACTAACGCTGTGCCGAGAGCGAATTTGGCATCGAAGAGAAAAAAGTTAACTCTGCAATGGTTTTTTACTCCACAAAGCGTTCAATAGTCGTTTTTTGGTTCAGTTTTTGCACATCTGTTCGGGCCGAAATAGACTAACAGACACATGGCACTTTCGATTGATGCAAAACAGTCTGAGGTCGAGTGAGTCTTCTCTATATGCAAACATGGAAAAAATGGTTCACAAATTGAACGAATTACAGATCCGGTAAAGGTGCACGACTCGTAACTTTTTCTCCTGCTCTAATAACGTATTATCTAAAAACTATTTGTTTCCGAATGTTATATTCAAACCCGCAGCGACTGAAAGTATTAAAATTAATTGCAGTTTGATTGTGTTAAACGCCTTTCGTAATTTCCTTTATTGTTAGCCCAAGATTAAAGCTATGTCGACAATCAATGAATTTGCTGATTACTTCAAATAGATAAAAGACTATTGTTTACTCTCTGACCGACTTATTTTTTGCTGTCTACGGGTCGACTGGTCGAATTAAGTCGTCTGATAGAAATATAAGTTCACTTTTTGTTTTGACAAGGGCAAGGACGATTGCTAAAGTCTGTCTTATAATTCTATTATGCTCTAATTTATCAGTTTTTGCCCATTTTGCATGGTCAATATCGAGTTTTGCAGTAAAGTTATCAGTTTCGAGGTCTTTGAACTGCATCATAAAACAATACTTACTGAAATTTTTAACAGCACTTTTACTAGGAAGTCGACCTTAAAATTGTTGGGACGACGTCCGGCCTTCCGTGTTAAGCGTAGAATCCAGTCACTCACACTGTACACACCACTATGAAAATCAAGTTAGCACTTCACGAAAGTCCTGGCACGGCGGGGTCCGAGACTAAACCCGTTCCGGAGGATACCAAATTCCGGTTTGAGAAGGTCACTTTTCGCGTCCGCCGGGTTCAAAACAGACTGTTCCAATTCAACAATGTGCGGGTTGAAAGGAAAGTCTAGGAAAGTTTCGTGTGTCGGACGAAAACTTTTTTCGCGATGTCGGAGGTTCGGCGTCGTCGCGCCTCACGACACGAGCGTCGCGGGCGGTAGCACGGTGCAGACTGGCGCGCGATGTAAACTTACAGCGGTGTGCAGTCGAAGCCTCCTCGTCGCCACACGCGTGCCTGTGTGTGCGGTAGACTTGCAGATTCCTCTACCACTGTACTCGAGCGATGCGTTAGTTAGCTTTGAAGTTTATCCATTGCTGCTTCAATGAGCACATGAACTCTCTATGAATGAGAAATTCTGGAGATGGTAGACCAATTTTCCGTGTGCGTTGACACAGGACATGTGAAAAGTATATCCGGGCGAGGTATCAGGTTCTGGAGGTTTGCTCATTTATTGTTATGGGCCGCAGTCGGGTGCATAGTTTTATGAAATTGGCTTTTTGTTCGTACCGTCTGGCTGGCAGGTCCCTCTGGGCTGCGTCGTAAAGACGCATTAGGCTCTCCGGGCACTGAACTTTGCTCGTATTTTCATTAGCGGTCTTTAATTTAAAGTATCGATGGCTTAATGCATGGTTTGTTGAATAAGTAATTTAGTTAATTGTTTAAAATATTAACTTTAGACGACCAAATTATATGTTAACCACATGTGTCATTAAGGTTAGCAAGTTAGTAACCAATCAGAGCTCTATAAAACACAAATTCGTTGACAATGATGACCAGATTAATAAAAAAATACCAAAACTAAAAAACCAATATCAATCCGTCCCTAGATTGAAACTGCATAGGTAATAGAAATCTCATTCACCCTAAATTGAAACACAGCCCGTCAAGGTCGGCAGTCATGTTAACGCCCACGAGAACACATAAATAGCCACTTTGATTATGCTAATAAACAACTTGTAAAATGGAGAGTAATAGGTTGCAACCAACCCAGAATCATTAACTTTGAAAATGGGAAAGGAATATATCCAACGGTAGACGACAAAGAATGACAGTACTAAATACATGTTGATTTAAAATCAATATTGCGAATAAACAGGTAGTTGATCTGCAAGGTCCTATGTTCTTCATATAGTACTAATTACACACATTTATGGCGTTAAATAACTAGCGAGGTATGGAATCGCTTCTGGTTTATAAAAAGACCTACACTTACGGCCCGAGAGCGTATTATTTATTTTTATCTCATAAATGAAGCTCTTATGAATACTTTTTATTTCTCTCTTCACGGTAAGTATTTTGATCTGCATCGTCTTCTCTGTGTTAACGATTTATAAATGTCCCTTGTATGGTAGCACCGTCTATATTAGCAGTCGTAATAACAGTTTTAAATCTTGTGTTGTTAGTTATTTCATTTCTGTCTTAATCATTTCTATTAAGTTTTCCTTTTATTTCTTTGAAGATATCTTTGTTACTTCTGAAAACCAAGGCGGCATTTTGCCCTTGACCTGTTCGGTTGTGTTGTACCATAGAATCGCAATGGTGTCAATAATTCGATTCATGTACAAGCAATCAATAGAAGTATATCACAATCCATTTGTTTTTAACGTCTATTATAGCTACACAGCTTGTTATTATGCAAAGGACTTGTACGAGACTAAATACTTAGGCAACAAACTTCACAGGACTTTAAATTACTAGGCCACCTTGATACCAAACACCATATTCTGCAACCAACATACATTTTAGCGTCAAAAACCCATTACCCAAACATAAACCCAAAAACATACGTCCACCTACAAAGCCAAGACTTTCCTACTTTATTTGCGTAAGAAATTCGCACAAGGAAAACATTTAGAACATAATAGGTTCCCTTACTGGGCGACACTAAAGGCGTGCTCAAAACATCTGTTACTTTACTCACAAAATGTTTCTAGTATCCCACGCTCCAAATTAAACGTAACCTATGAATAATAATAAAGTAAACAGGAATTTCATATTGATATTGTGGGCTGGGCTTTAGTCTGATTTATTTTAACATTAACTGAATATTGGTTCAAGCGGACACTCTGTTGTTGCGGTAAAGCCTTAAGCTAAACATTGTACCTACTTAGCTAAATATTGCTTAACTAAGAAGGCTTGTTTATTGCCTTTATGGTTTGCTTTAGAGGAAAAGAGGAATATTGAATATTCTTCTTCTTTGATTGGATTGTCAATTACATTTTTATTAACTAAGTTCACTTACTTATCAGTGCATACTTTAATGTTAAATTAAAAAAATATATATATCTATTGTGTTCAACTCTTTCGGCTCCTTCCATTAATAATTAGGTAAGACGTGCATTTTCAAATATTTAAATATCTACCACATTTTCCTAGAGAGGATGTTCTCATTTAGATAAAGTATCATCTTTAAGATTTGTGACCATAATATTGTGTCTCCAAGAAAGTGATCTATTAACCACAGTTCAATGTATTCAATATTCTTCCTCGAACATAAGAATTCTAAAAACATTTCTTCTTCCATACGAGTACATAGGTGACACAATATTGATTTCCACATAAAACCAAAAAGCAGAAAAATTACGCCATATCTAACGGGTCCTCATGTACACCAAAATTGCAATGTTTTGCAGTTGACAAAGTGGCGACATCTATCGTACCACATGTGAATTACCTACATCACGCAGCCAAGGTTATCTACTACATTAGCACATAATTATACAAAAATATAAACACATTCGTCGGGCTACTCCAATAGACATAAGGCCTATTCCCAAAATCCACCCTAAAATTCTGTGTGAGGAATTTTCAACCCTATGATTAATGCTTATAAGGTAAACTTAATAAAAACACCGCACCGCTACAGCCACACCGCGTGTCTAAACAAAACTACGAGTACCTAGGTACCTTCCTATCGAATTTTTGCGAAAACGGGCAACCAAAAATGGGAAAAGTAGCTTCAATTTCATGAGCTCACAACCAAAATACGTCATGCTTTGATTCGGTCCATTGTTTTCTTCTAATAAGATCAAATATTGCATTTACAGTTGACAAAAATTTGATTTGCGACCTGGTTACCTGTAATTCAGGTACCCCAGCAATTAACAATCAGAAATAAAATAGCTAGCTACCTGCTCTATGTAAAATAAAGTGTATGTTTTTTATTTGTTAGTAAAATATTGTTTCTACAACAGCTACAAAACAACATTTTTAATCAAAGATGGCGCACTTTTGAGGTGGCTATCAATTTTCAATTGACATTAAAATCACTTCACACTTAATCGCTGTTTTAAAAGGCACCGCTTTTATATTCAAATCAAAACAGATTGATTAAGCCTTTTATCTATTCACTTATCAATATGTGATTCAATCATTTCTATTGCTTTTATAATCTTTATTATACTTACTAATATTTTAAATGGGAAAGTGTGTCTGTCTGTCTGTATGTTTGTCTTTCTTTCACGGCAAAACGGAGCGACGAATTGACGTGATTTTTTAAGTGGAGATAGTTGATGGGATGGAGAGTAACATAGGCTACTTTTTGTCTCTTTCTAACGCGAGCGAAGCCGCGGGCAAAAGCTAGTCTATTTATAAACATGAGTGAGAGTGTTTAATTGAAACCATCGAACAAACGTAATTCAAGACACAATAGCAAGAAAATAGCAGCACGCCAGCCGGCTGTCGCTTGGTCGTCGAAAGGCTAATAAAGTACCTAATAGTCTTGAAATAAAAAAGTTAAAACACAGTAAAGTGGCCCCTTCACTTAGTTACTGTGGGCCCATTCCGAGCCGTGACGAAATGTCCCAGTTCAGTATTCACACGGTCCCTTCTCTGTAAATTCGCATAATTAGGGGGATATACAGAACAATATAAATTAGCAGATTACACTACAATGGTAAATTAAGAATAATATTGTTTGACGGTATGTCAGGGGAAACGGTAGCCTCAGTTTGTATTCAATTTAAAAACAAAAGAAGGCGTTTACCGAGCCGAAGTGCGCACGTCTGGTATCATTCACTTACTGTTCAAATTGTCTGTCAATGAACTATACTGAGCTCATTCATGGTAACTACTATGTATGAACATGCCTGTCTTGTTGCTTTCATGGTTGGTAGACAGCTTCGAGTGGGGCTCTGGGTTTGATTACTAAGTTGGGCAAAAACTGTACGATTTTGTCATAAGGCATTGCTCAATCGTAGCCGGAGATAGTATTTGTGTTTGGGTGTTTAGTTTAGGCACAGACATTCCTTAAAATGGCAACAGAGTAGCAAAAGGACTAGTTCTCAAAATGGCAAATTCTGTAAAAGTCACTGAATTGAGTCATCGAAGTTTTGTAATGGAATTAGATAATAATCGAATAATCCTTATACATGAACATAATAATATCAAACACTATTAAATATATATTCATAATCAACACATTCAATAACAGAACCAAAACATAACAATGTACTACAGTATTTACACAGGCACGATCGATTATTAGATTATTATACTAAAATTGGCAATATTTTTGATCCACTACTTTTATATTGATTTTTAGAAACCTAATACATAATTTGCCTGCTTGTAGAATTAGTGTGTCAATTTATGGCAATTTTATATACCAACTTTTTATCAAATCGTTGTAAATTCACTAAGTCTTTAAGGATTATGTTACAGGCTCTAAACTCTAAATAGACCAGCCTCTTCAATATTTCTTTATAGCGTCTCTAGATTGATATGATTCCCACGACGAATAAATCAATTCAACCTAAATTGAATACCAATTGAAGAAATTAGGTTATTGACGTGCGTAAGCTTTGTGATTGAAATCTATTGGGGCGTTTATGTTGCTACTACTTTAAACCTTGCTAGCTGGCCTATAGCTTATGGGTCATCGACCTCTGCTTGACCTACGGTCTTTATAGCTACTGTTTCGGTATCTGTAGCACGAACTTCAACCAAAATGGTGGAACCGTTATTGTTGCCGCCAATCAATATTGTATGGAAAATGTGGTACGTTTTTTTTCCTACCAATATATATTTTTATTTCATTTTTTTAATCATTATAAAGAAAAGTGTTTTTTTTTTTAATTTTTACACCCGAGCGAAGCTGGTGTAGATTATTATATAAATTACTAGCTTTTGCCCGCGGCTTCGCTCGCGTTAGAAAAAGACAAAAAGTAGCCTTTGTTACTCTCCATCCCTTCAACTATCTCCACTCAAAAAATCACGTCAATTCATCGCTCCGTTTTGCCGTGAAAGAAAGACAAACAGACAGACAGACAGACAGACAGACAGACAGACAGTCAGACAGACAGACACACTTTCCCATTTATAATATTATATTATAATATTATATTATATATTATAATATTATATTATTAATAAATAGATCTAGATTATTATAATAATATGTAAGAAAATTATACTTAAAGAAATTAAATTGCACTCACTATTGAATAAATATTGTACTTACAGAAATTATTTTTTAACTTTAGGTTCTGTGGTGCCGTGACTCCCATTCATTAATTTCTTTCAAAACATTACAAGACTACCTTTTACCCCCGATTTGACATGAATGTCGACCATGGACTTGATGAAATTGCGGATTATAAAGTCCCCTATGTATTACAGATCCCGAGCTACCTCTTAGTTTAATCTCATTACGTTCGGTTTAGTGATTTTGCTATGGTGAGGTAAAACACAAACAGACAGCCTTTTCGCTTTTGTAATTTAAGTGTATGTGTAGGGTAATTTTTTTTATTCCCCTCGCCCTTCCTCCAGCTGACTTTGTCAGTCTGAGTTCTTAATGAGCTCGTTTATAGACTAGCTATCCCCGCGGTTTTAACCGTATTATTTATTTTATTTATTTATTGAACTTAATGTACGAACACAGTACATAGGCGGACTTAATGCCTTAGGCATTTTCTACCAGTCTACCCAAAGTCTACCTTAGGATGATGCAGAGATAAAACATGGTAGGTGCAAGAAAACAGAAAAGTTACAGGAATCAAATAAATCAATAAAATAGTTACTTAAATACATAAATATATACATACATACATAAATATATACATAAATATATACTTAAATATATACATATATACATACATACTATTTATTCAGAGTAGAGAGAGATAAAAATAAATACATGAGTACAATACATTAAGAGTGAGATGTGTATTATGTTAGGTCTGTAACAAATATTCATCCATCGTCACAATCTTTGTTATTTACAATATTAGTAGGAAGTTTGTCATCTAACCAGTCTTCATTATTCCTAACCAATTTTCCTGCATACGGTTTAAGGTCAAGGAAAACGGCTGTATGCACATGAAGCTCCTTTGACACTATACTTTAATAGCATATAGCTTATAGTTCATAGCACAACAAAATCGCTCACCATACATTTCGAAATAGCAATTCATATAGCACAGTGTAAATGTTGTTCTAAATAAATGTATGGTGAGCGATATTGTATAACTATAAGCTATACGCTATTTATTACTCGCTTTACTTCTGCGGTTTAACCCGCGTTGTATTGGATTTTTGGTTACTGTTCCACTCCCGTGGTTATTCTGATGTATAAGCTGTATATTGCTGTAAGGTTTTATCGAAATCCGTTCAGTAGATTTTGCTTGAAAGTGTAACAAACATCAACACATACAAACTTTCACATTTACAATATTAAACTAGATTTAGCCAGCTGCTTCGCGTGCGTTAGAAATAGACAAAAAGTAGCCTATGTCACTCTATCCCTTCAACTGTGTACACTTAAAACGTTAATGCGTCGCTCTGCACATTCTCTCATTTATATTTATATGGATTAACCTGTCAACGACCAAGAGACAGCCGGCTGTCAGGCTGCTATTGTCTTTCTATTGTGTGTCGAATCACGTCGAAGGTTTAAGTAGGAAATAGGATTTTATAACGTAGTCTAACATGATTTCTTTTCAAAACATTACACCTGTTAACAATACTCCGTTGGTAGGAAAGCTGTGAGCAAGTGGACCACGACCGCAACAAGGTTATCTTAAGCAGCACCTAGTGTTATATGGCGCAAGGCTAGTGGGTTATTACCTTCACACTACTTCTGTTCTTGTGGCGGGTCAATAGGATGTGGCCGGAATGGAGAGGAACATTTGAGTTGTTTAAACTAAGACGACAAAAAACTATTTAGCCAGCAATTTTTTTTTTACTAAAAAAAACTTTTTTCAAAAAAATAATAACCGCCTTCAAAAAATTAAAAACCCAAAAATAACTAAAATTTCGGAAGTCGGTGGCAACACAAAGTCAGATAAATTGACCGGCAGAAGAGAAGCCACTGACTCCCGAAATTTTAGTTATTTTTGGGTTTTTAGTTTTTTATTTTTACTTTTTAGTGCCGAGTCTAACTATGTCTGACTGTGTATGACATCTTTCAAAGTAATTTATTTTCAAAATAAAACTACTTATAATCTTACAAAACGAAAAACAGAAATTGAAGTTACGCACATAATAATATCGTCAATGTATATTTCGTCGATTTTTTTTGTTCTTGATGAATTTTTCGAGAAGCACTAAGCCGATCGCCACAAAATTTATATGGGACTACCTCTGAATCATGACTTAGCAAACAAAAAAAGAACCATCAAAATCCGTTCACAATTGACGGAGATATCGCGTAACAATCCTTTTTGAAGTCGGTTAAAAATGAGGACTGCATTGCGTTGCATACGTTACATTCGACGTCACGCCTAGGTACAGTTTTTGCTGAACAGTGACGTCACGAGCCACCTTCCCCCCCCCCCCCCCCCCCGAAACTTTTATGCTCTATATCTTTCTATTTTTTTAAATAAATTACACGCACGGCCATCTGATTCTAAACTAAACATAGCTTGTACAATGGTAACCAGACAAATGATACATTTACAATAAAACATACACATACTGCAGTTAAACTCACACAAAGTTTGTCCAGTGTGGAAAACGAACCAACTGGTAAAAAAAAATTTAGGTTTAGTCGCAAAATTTTTATAAGTGTTTGTAAACTTTACAGCGCATTATTATTGTATCGAACAATTAAAATATTGACAATGAGAAATCTCACACTACTCCGTAATCTAGTAAGTTTACTAGTATAATGGTTTACTAGATTTGCGCATATTTAGTGACAAAACCCTCTTTTAGAAACTATTAAAATCTTGGCATCCGCGTCCGTTTACTATGTTTCGTGAACCTGTAAAGAAAACCATCCTTTTTTTTTTTGGTGTGTGGGAAATCATCCAATAACTGCTCCCGTCCTGGGTGCGGCGGGAGGGCGTGTCAGACTCTTACTGACTAAAACCCAATCATGTTCCTTCGATTGCCCTTTATGTTCCAGGGTCACGGTAACTATTATATACATTCCGCAACCCCGGAAGAAGACCATCCATCTCTGTCGACTTTAGTGTTCCTGCAGTATGCCGCATTTTCATCCAGTTTCATAAACCTAGAAATCTAGATCTAGGTCGCGTCAATAACGTTTTAAAGCTACGTAACGCCTAAACTAGTAGCTACTATAGAGGTCACTTATGATAGAAAAAATCGGCCAAGTGCGAGTTCGACTCCCGCATGAAGGGTTCCGTACTATCATCTATAATAGACAAGTTTCTACCTGTTTATTAAGATCGAGTAAAAATTACTTAAAAATTACGTTTGTTGTATGGGAGCCCCCCTTTAATATTTACTATATTGTTATTTAATTATTTTTTTTGAAAGGTAATATACAAGCAAATATTCAGTGAAAATTTGAAGCATCTACCTAGGTTACCGTTTTTCACATTGAGCAAAAAAAAACGAAAAAAAAAACACGTTTATTGTATGACCCCCTTTAATATTTTATTTTTGTCAATTTTTAGCATTTGTTGTTATGGCGGCAACGGAAATACATCATTTGTGAAAATTTTAGCTTTCTAGCTATCACAGTTTATGAGATACAGCCTGGAGACAGACAGACAGACAGACAGCGGTGGCTTAGTAAAAGGGTCCCGTTTTGCCCTTTAGGTACGGAACCCTAAAAAAACACTTGTGGGTATTAATCTGCACATTGCACATAACTAAAAAGTCCTATCTACATTGTCTATTCTTTTACTACTATTTCAGCCATTTTTCCACGGATACTATAAATAAAGAGCTCATCTCTAGCTCATTTTACCTATATTCACCAAGTGTTTTACATTAACTTATAAATAAATTGAACTTGACTCGCAAATCAGCACGAAGTAGCGTACAGCTTGACCTATTAATTTGCAATTTTGTTTCCATTTAAACGTAGGTATTGGAATGAGCAAACTAGCCTCAAGGTTCTGTCGACCGACTTTTTGACAATTCAGCAATGCCTGTAAATAGTTTAGTCATGTGTTCCAAAACTTATTCAAACGTGACGCTTTTGCAAGTTTAAAATGTTGTTACCGTGCCCTGAACTACCCTATTTAGACTAAATAAAGTACTTTAATTCCCTGAGCAGAATAAACAGGAACGCTTTATAGCCTCTTAATCTGTACGAGGCACCAGGGAGCCTTACAGCTTAGAAACTCCTGGTTTAGTTAAAATAAATACTTCGACTTTAAACTAGCCAAAAACACAAGAAACATACAAGCCTTCCACCGACAGAAAACACAAGTACAAAAATCTTAGCCAGCCAGTATTGTCCCTCACTAATTATTAAACAACAATACTAAGAGATTTGTGTAAAACATAATTTTCGTTCCGCTAATTAGCTTGCGACATACGGGAGCGCAGTGCGTCGAGCGTTGTGCAACGCACGCACAACAAAAACAACGCATCCGTAAAGTTTGGTTGCCAAACGATTGTTCGTCCGTTCTCAGACAATCGTGCGAGTGTGTTAAATTGTTGAAAGCATTCTTGTGACATACGGATGTGAAGGTTGATAAGTAAATTGTCCAGTAAGTTGGAATGGATTTAAATTTTCAATATTTTAATAGACCCTTAATTTTAATATTAAATTATGCCAGCCATTGTCTCATTGCAGGTTAAAGATCTTTTCTCATACTGAGTAGGCACATGCTTTGATTATAATCTTATTGCTACTCTAAGTTTAAGCTCTTAATGCTGAATTCTTATTAAAAGGTGATTAGTCAAATTTAATATTGTAGGACACCGGCATAGTTTCCTGAAACGGGATGAGTTTCCTTCCGCCATAAATAAGGCAATTTATGTCAATCAGAACATTATTCTCCTGATGATATCCAAAATCAACAGACGTCGCCAAAAAACGTCGGGATAATAAAGCTCCACGAGTCCCAAATGAAAATATTCAACTGACACAAATCCCGGACCAAGTTAGAATGACAAAATAAATTGTCACTTAAGACGGCGTTTCCTAAAATAAAAAAGCCAAATATTACTAATGCTCACAGCCCTACCAAACAATGTGTCACAAAGTGTAAGAACAACCTAATTGCCCTGAGGTTATCCGGTGCAATTATATGATATTCCTTATTGTGTTAACGACGGCTATAGGAAAATGTGCCGCTTGATCTGCGCACGATTCGATCTAATTCTCTGATGTCAGATGTCTAGTTTACTTGTTATGTAATTGTTTTATCTTTTTGATTTATATTTAGTGTTTATGTGGGATCTTTGGTTATCTTCCGGGTTAGAGAGAGTCGGTTAGGTATTGTTATCTTAGGAGATATAGTTATGATTGTGGACTACTTAGTGGTTCTAGTGGTATAGTAGTGATGGTCTCATGGTGGCAAATGTGAGGGCTATGTGTAAAGGCTCTGTGTTCGTTTGTCATTTGATTTTTATTTATTTATTTATTTTATTTGGTTCACCAACAATTGTTTACACTTGTATTATGCTATAGGAAACATGTAATAGGAAGAGTACAGTGGTGTAACAATCACTTACAGGGGGTGTATCCCATCTGGCCCGGTGACTTGGCCCGGTGCCGGGCCACATGGGACAAAAAAGTTTTAACTGGCCCGGTGATATGTTTACCGGGCCAGATGATACAAATCAAGTGCCATCGTCCCCGGTAAGGGGCAAAAAGAGGATACGCCTCGTAATTTGTGAAATACTAACTATATGCATCTATGAAAGGGATTGAACTTATAAATCAAACCGCTTAGTAATAATCACTTTTTATTGCGGATAACGCTATATATCAACTTGTGTCATAAATCTCAACTTGAAATAAAATAAATAAATAAAATAAATATCCTCGGACAACTCACACACGGTCATCTGATCCCAAACTAAGCAGAGCTTGTACTATGGTAACCAGACAACTGATAAACATACTTATATATTTTTAAATACATACATAATATAGATAAATCACACCCAGACACAGAACAAACATTCGTGCTCATCACACAAAGTTTGTCCTGGGTGGGAATCGAACCCACGACCTGCGGCTTAGCAGTCAGGGTCACTAACCACTAGACCAACAAGCCCGTCAAAATAGACTTCCTGTAAGCAGATTTTTTGAATTTGAACATATTAACTTCGATAATTTCGAATTCTCTAACGCATTTTTTCTAAAAAATGACCGACGGTTATTTGACCTGTCATGAGCTCCATGGTTGTCTCCTGAATAAAGTCTTTGCGAAGAATTCTCTAACGCATTTTTTCTAAAAAATGACCGACGGTTATTTGACCTGTCATGAGCTCCATGGTTGTCTCCTGAATAAAGTCTTTGCGAAGCATGGCCTTCTTTGAATGGCGTCGAGTACTTGGTATCTTATTTGCAATTTGCACTAATCTTGATTTGTTAAAAGAGGCGTCAGTATGAAGCGCTTTTAAAATGTCGATCATATTGGGCTGCTATTTTTTAATTGTTTTGTTAAGTTTACTGTGCCACGCTTCCAGTGCATTTGTCGTACGGTGGCGTTGTCCGAAATCGCACCACACGTTTATAAAATCATCACGCAACTATTGTTTTAACATAAAATAACGAAATATCTTGCTGTTTTCATCATCAGGACTTCGAGCAGCCACATACCACCAGTCGCTTTTGTGGGAGAAGGGGTAGTACAGCACTGAGGGCTACTTGTGTACGGGTGGTTTTTAACTTAGTTGTAACTCCTTCCCTTTCTTTTTGTTTCATGTGTAAAATGATTAATAAACGTTACTGTTCAACAGTGGGCTCAAAAAAATGTCTCTTTTAAAGCACACCATTCTGCCCTTCGCGCGAAAAAGGAACAACGGCAGAATGCGTTAGAAAATTCTGAAATTATCGAAGTTAATATGTTTAAATTCAAAAATCTGCTTACAGCCCGGTGACGTGGCCCGGTACCGGGCCACGTCACCGGGCCAGATGGGATACACTCCTTACAGGTAAACTCAGCATGCATTAAGTATGGATTGTTTAAGTGAGAAAAAAAGAAAACTTATCTAAACTAAGCTAAAATTATTATTGAAAACACGTAGGTAGTACTATCTGTAAACATGTTTAATCTAAGTCTGAAATATATTTATAAATATTAGATTTTAATATGCTCAGAGAGTCAAAGTGTAGATCGATTGTGTCGCTACAACTATTGATCACCTTGCAAAATCTCGCGTAGGGAGAATTAGAGCCTAAAACCGTCCTCCTATGTGGTGGACGTAATGGTGTTATCTGGCTGCGGGGAATTCTTGAGGGTGCACGGAAATTGAAGGTGTTCAGTATCTGGGGACAGTCAACCTTGTGAGTCATGACTTTGCACACAAACATCGCGTCGTTTAGACATCGGCGTTTGTCTAGCGAAATCATTTTGAAGTGTCTCAGTCTGTTATCATAAGAACGTATTTTTTTAGCTATGTTACTAGAAAACGCCAGATGCCACAGAAAACGCTTTTGAACACGTTCTAGACGCAACGAATGTGCAGCATAGTGCGGTCGCCAAACCACACTACAATACTCCAACACGCTTCGAACCAGGGAATTGTAAATCATAATTTTTGTGTTACATCTTTTAAACTGTTTCGTATTTCTCATAACAAAACCCAGCATTTTAGAAGACTTTTTAATAATACTGTCTATGTGTGGAATAAAGGTTAATTTCCTGTCGAATGTTATACCAAGGTCCCTTATTGTGTCCAGTTCATCAACTTTATCTCCATTAATATAATAACTATGTTCAACCAAAGAATGTTTTCTTGAGAATTTTATATGGTAACATTTTCGTGCATTAAGGTGCATTGCATTGGTATCACACCATTGAACAAGTCTGTCTAGATCCTTCTGTAGTTCGCAGGCATCGTCTTTATGTTTCACAATTTATATATATATATAAATAAAGATATTTGAGTGTAGGAAACAGTGAGGAATATCATTAATAAAATAATTAAACAGAACTGGACCCAAATGGGATCCTTGTGGCACGCCAGAAGATATATATCTTGAAGTTGATTGAAATCCGTTCACCACTACAAAGAAAGAACGACCCGCAAGATACGAACGCAACCATGAAAGCAATGATCCAGTAATACCGTACGCTTGCAATTTATGAATCAGGATGTTATGTGAGACCTTATCGAACGCCTTACTAAAATCCGTATATATGACATTAGCTTGGTAACCGGAATCTATTGCTTCTGCCAATAACTCTGTAAACAGCACAAGATTAGTGCCTGTGGATCTTGACTCAACAAAACCATGTTGCGCTTCACTTAAGTACAGCTTTAGATGTTTCTGAATGTATGGGCAGATGAGGCACTCAAAAACCTTAGCAAGCGTTGACAGAATTGATATAGGTCTGTAGTTAGAAACTATATCATCATTCTCTGATTTATGGATAGGTACAACCTTTGCCTCTTTCCATTTTGAAGGAAAAACACCAGAAGCTAACGACTTGTTAAAAATAAGTGATAGTGGAGCGACCAACTCGGCTGCATACTCATAGATAAAAGTAGGCGGAATTCCGTCTGGCCCTGCGCCTTTACTACAATCTAGATTTTTTAACTTTTTATATAAGGTTTCATGGTCTATAGTTGGCTTAGACAAGCATAAGCTATAGTTTTGAAGCTGGTATTTGTTCAGAAAATTGTACTTTAACTATCTAGTACTTTTTCATATACCACAACATAAATTTAAACGGGTGTCTGTGTTTTAAACGGGGTCTGATTACAAAACTACTACTTGATATTGAATTCACATCAAATTAGATAAAGCACTAGTTAATGCGTCAGTTGTTCGGTAAATATTTTTTTAATTATTTACCGAACAACTTAGGTAATAAAAAACTTTTATCAAAAAAAAAATTTTGAAAAAAGTTTTTTATTTATTACTTTTTAGTGTCGATTCCCAATGTTTGACTGTGTATAGTATCTTTCAAAGTAATTTATTTTCAAAATAAAACTACTAACAATCTTATAAAACGAAAATAGAAACTTGAAGACAAAGCACACATCGTCTATGAAAATTTCGTCAATTTTTTTTTGTTCTTGGTGAATTTTCGAGAAGCACTGAACCGATCGCCACAAAATTTATATGGGGCCACCCCTGAATCATGACTTATCAAACAAAAAAAGAACCATCACAATCCGTTGACAATTGACGGAGTAATCGATGAACAAACATACAAAAAAAAAACATACAAACAGCCGAACATAGTACCTCCTCCTTTTTGTAAAGTCGGTAAAAATTTGACTAGCATTTCGGTCATCACGGAGGCAGAAAAAGGTCAAGCGTTATATTCAAAGTCAAAAAGTCATTTTAGGCTACGACTATGAAAAGTTTCATGACTTACCTAGGCATGACATTTTTATTACTTAACTCCATTAGTTTTTTTGTACTAAAATAACAAACACACACACAAAGCCTGACTTTCGCATTTTACAAGCATGGATTCGCAACAAAAGAACTCAGGAAATCGGTCATCTGCAGTAGATTAAAGGTGAACGCAGACTTGGCCGCACCGCACGCGCCGCAGTCCCCGCAGTCATCGCATTTTCTTTGTTGTCGTTGCAGGGTCTGCGGCAACTGCGATGCGGGTAGGTGTGCAAGGTGGCATAGAACTTCATATAAAGAATTCGAATGCGAAGACTGCGGCGCGTGCGGTGCGGCCAAGTCTGCGTTCACCTTAACTCGACCGTAACGAAAGCAGCCTGACTTGCACGCACATATTTGGGGCACAATCATTCACACACTACACACGTTTTGACTTAACTCTTGAAACCGCGAAGAATTGTAATATCTAATTGTTTTTACTTCCGATAACAGACGTGTTACCTTGCCGTGAATTTGTGTTATGAGATTTTTATGGGTGTTCCGAGCTGGTTTTTAACAATGATCCAAGTTTTAAGCGGTGTTGACATCATTTGATAATTCAAATACCTAGTTGTAATAATTAGTTAGAAAACTATATATTTTACATAGATAGATTTTATAAAGTTACTTATGTAAGAATAGTAATCATCGTTATTTGGCTGCATAGACTCACAAATACCTAACCTAACATAATAACAGTTATTATCAATTTGTGCTAATAAAATTATCTTAGAACTATGTTAGTAGCACTTCACTAAGTTGCACTAAATCTGTGCATTCCGGTAGCACTTGCCCGCGGAACCGTCGAAACACCACGTTCTGTGGCCAAAAGCTTTCATCTAGCTGAGAGCAGTAAAAATGTTAGTACGCGCACCACAAACGCTCTAAAATAACTGCAGCAGCTGCACTTTCTGTGAGTACTTTAGCATTTAACGCCTGTATTTCGCGCTATAAAGAGTACTGATGATATTAATTAGTGACCGAAACTTAACCACATAATTATACTCATGTCTCTGGCATGTTTATGACAAACCATTTTCCAGGACAGATAAAACATCGTAAAGCTTATGAGTATAATCCGTACTAATATTATAAATGCGAAAGTAACTCTGTCTGTCTCTAAACCACAGAACCGATTTGAATAAAATTTTGTACAGCTATAGTCAAGGACCCAAGATAGGACATAGAATAGTTTTTATCCCGAAAATCCCCCGGGAACGGGAATTATTATTCCACGCGAACGAAGTCGCGGGCAAAAGCTAGTATAATAATATACCCTACCATACCCTATGAGTCAGAACAAACCCTCATCCCTCTTATGTCTAATTTACCCATCATCCTATTACTAAGCAAGCATTCGTAAGTAACCCTATAATGAGTCAGACAAAGTTCCAAACATCGTTTTATGCGTAATTTACTCATCCTAGCTATACAAAAATTCAGCGTAGTCGAACTGAACTCACACAGAGCTTTTTGCATCAAAATAGCTGCAGGAAAATCAAGTTCTTTACTTGATTTTCCTGCAGATATTGTTTCAAAAATTTTAGCGTTGTAATTTGGGATATATAAAACGGAGAGAACATCTGAGAGACAAACAAAGGAGTGACGCTTAAAGAGGTCCGTTTTTCATTCGAATGTGCGAACCCCAATAAAACATCCATACTCATGATATTCCTAAAGTGTAACTTCTTAGTCACATCATAAATTTAAACTCGTACTCATAAAGAATGTCTAGCCCAGACCACCATGCCCGCACCCCACGATATTAAGCACAGAAATAAACACATCAAACAAACAGCCGCGATATGGAAACTTTCGCTGAATTTCACGTAGAACAATATCGTCGGTAAACGTCATAATTCAATACTATCTAGTACATTAGCAGCCTAGTTATCTTGAGTGCCTCGCTCCCTCACGCCTTACCATCGGTACATTTTCACTGAAAACACACGATAAGATATTTATTATTAATGTTTAATGTAACAAGGACGACTGGCTAGTTTGAATCAGTCAGCTCTGTTGATATATAGGCGTAATTGTGATTTATTTTGCTTCGATCATGCTGCTTGTTGTGTCGTATTGACCCTAAGGGCAATAAAAATAGAGCAGCTTAATGCACGTTTCGTTTTTATTTACGCATTTATAAAGTGTGTTTCTGTTGAATTTTAGTTTATTTTCGATTAATGTCCAAAAACGTTACTTTTATCTTCGAAGATTGTATTTTAAATATTTTAAAATACTTGGGCTATTTTGTGTTGATAAAGCTACACCTAAAATGTATAGTCAACAATATTTTCAAAGGACTTAAAAGCAAAGGTTATAGGCAAATCGTCCTGTTATTGATATATTAAGGAATTATTGTTCACGATTATAATTGAATATTGATGATCACCATCAGTTCAATGTACTAGTTCAAGAAAATAAAAAGGGAATTAAAAGCCAGAAGTAAATTTTTTACTTTTAAAAATATCTAAGTTGGATCGCAACCTAACTTGCATACTGACTAGTGTAAAAAGAGTAGGAAAAATACTTTCTCAATTTTAAAAGTATAATATTAGTCTATTATCGAGAAAAGGTTGATAGTACTTCAAATATATTTCTGGAGAACCTATTGGGTCAAACTGCAGTCAAAGGAGATGCCTTTGCCCTGTACTGGTTTGAACCACTCATACAGAGAAGGCACGAACATTGCATCACAATGCTTGCTCAATCTGAAACAATTTCTGATAACTATTAAAATTTCAAGTCCTTTGTAATAAGAAAGCACGACTTCTAATAAAATCATCATAATGAGCCTGTCTGAGTAAGAAAATAAAATATAGAAGACCCCTACCCCTACACACACATCACTGATTTTTGATGATTTTTTGAGGTATCAGCAGTGGTGTTCAAGGTCACGCATTAGTTTGGTTTCAAACTAACAACTTCGTCCACAAGAGAGGAATTTATCGTCCAAAAGAGGAAAACCTTCAATTCGGATCATTATTATAATTACGTCAGAAGTAACAGACCTATGAGTCACCATCGACAGTTAGTCAACCAAAATCCACATTTCTCCAATCAGTGTTTACGCAATAATACAAAACACAGTTGCATTAACATCTCACCTATAAAAGCTAATAATGACCAGACAAATGGTATGGTCGCTAGGGTCCTGTTCCCATACTCTGTCTACTAGGGTTCAAGTCGTGACGGTGCTGTGCTGACCTTTGTCAACCGCCATAGAGCAGTAAGCAGATAGTCTACTTGTAAAACATGCAGTTTTGTTGAACGGATTTGCAGTATAATTGTTCTTGAGAAGGATATGAGTGAAGTTGATTGTGGTAGTGAAGTGAAAGCTGAAAATTATGACGGTTGTAGTCTATATGTAAATTAAATAGGTAATGTAAAAAAAATAGGTAATATTAAAGTAGATGATAAATTGGGAATGGATAGTAATAATAACGTCATGATATGGTTTGTCAGAATTGGTTTAAATCGAAAGGACCTCAGAAATCAAACAAACAGATGACAATTCTTAGTTGATATTTTATTGTTCCTTATATGGAATAATTTTGAAATTTATGAAAAATGTTTTTCAATAGGTAAAGCAAATCGTCATACTGATCTGAACCACAAAAGAAATACGATACACCTATATATAATCTTGTTTTTATACAGACAGCTAACACACGTTCTTCCACAAATTCATTAATTTCATTAGTAACACATCTAAATCCAAAATATATCAGTATTCTGAGATAGCTGTCTGAGTCAGATCTTCAGTCTTGAAGTTTTTGTGATTCATTCGTGACGGGTGACTCAACGCCCAACTTTGTCTTGTAGGGACAGACTGGGGTGACGTGATTTCTCCGGGTTTCCACACTTTCATTCTCGTATGAGGTGTCGGATTTTCTTAATGAAAACAAAACTTTATTTTTCTTGTAACTGTACCTAATGTTAAATTCTCTAATGTTCAGTTATTATCATGTGATAATATAGTGTGTGAGAAATTAAATATTAGAAATCAGTTTTTTATTGTATTATTGATTTTGCAAAATCTAAACCCCAGATATAATTCTGTACTATTTTACACAAATCTATACGTTATGAAGAGGTAAAGATAGTTTATTTTGTAATTTTCTTTGTAAGTGATAATCTTTGAAATTCCGAAACTTGAAGATATTTTTACATTGGTAGTATTTACATTGCTTTATTCCTGAGTGAACTGTAAGCTACTAATAAATCTAAACAATATTCAGTCTTCCAATATATTTAACTCTATGAGCCTAATATGTTACATATCATTCGTACTGTTCGTCACATTTATCTAAATGAAAGTCTTGTTAACCTTTGTAATTTCATTCACAAATACTCCTCAGAATTTATCATAAATATTCATAATCTTTGTTCAAATTATAACAAGCGATATCGCGCGGTCATGCCTTACATTTGTATATAAATCCTCAGTCTGTGGCCTATTGCGAAATACTTGTAACACTGTGTTATTCTGTAAGTTTACCGCCCGGGAGTAGGCGTCAAATTCATTGTTATTGTTTTTCGCCATATTTGTAAGTTCTACTGGTACCTATTTTGTTGATATTGTTAGGAGATGTAAGGACTGTAATGGTAGATTCTGTACTGGATTTGGATTTAGTAGTGTCGATTGTCATAAAAGTTTTTTCATTATCGTCGTCTACCTTAGTCAAGATGCTGATTTAAATATGTATGAAGCCTTCAGCTATGATTGCATTTTTTGTTTCTACAAAATAGAATTCTAGATGAAACATAACAAAATTATTTTTTTGTGACACTGGTCCGTTCATGCAACTTTTGTAATCATTGCAACTCAGATAAGTCCGAATCCCTGTGGACTGAAAAGATCCTAAGCAATAAAGTTAGACAAGCGCCACTAAAGCGATTCAGCTGTCTTGGATCCTGGTAAAAACATACTTCTTCAGTTTAAAACAGTAGTGTATTTAGATCGTTGTTGGAAGTTGGAACAATCCCGAAACCACGCTTAATCACCCACATGTCTTGAAAGCCAGATAAAAAGCAAAAAAAAAAACAAATTTTCGCTTCCTCCAAGTAAGACAGAACAGAACTAAGCCAACAATAGTCACAAAGGGGCGATTTAGGCTGGGAGACCTCTAGGTACAAATGCTATCTAGTATCATAACTTCAAGTACTCTCACAGAATTGAATTGCTCTCAATGCGTCCGTATCAATTCATTCCTCATTTAACCTAACCGTATCAACTGCATACACTATATTCGTTCACACGACTCCTTTTGCACTGACAAGTAGCCGACACAATTTATTACTCAAAATAAAACCTTAGACAAAATTACAGCAATCACGAACGATTTATGTAGATACCCTAGTGTCTATCGTTTAAGATCTGAATCGTGATGTATTGGGACCTTTGGCTCTTACTTACTTTCAAGGTTAAGGAGATCGTATTTTATTTATTTGTTTACTGGTAACTTTTGCAATGAGATTAACATGATAGAGTCTCAAACATCAAGCTTAGCTTCTATAGAATTTATAAGTAAGAGTCTGTTTGTAATGTCAAAATAACTGCTTTGTACTAAGCGCTTGTAAAAGAGTAAGTATACGGTGTTTATAGCAAAACATAAATTGTTTGTCTATCTATTTGTTTGTTTCGATATTTGGACCCGGCTGCTAAAATGAGGGTAATTTATTAAATGACTGGACTGATTTTAACTGAACTGGGAGGTAACTGACATAAAAATGATTAAATGCAAGTTAGGCTAAGTATCTATTTTCTATGTAATGAACTATTTTTGGTAGTCTCAAAACTATAGTGTCTAATAGTTTTGGAGTAAAAAATGCGAGGGTCATCGAATGGTCAGAACGACTTCATAAAGTGTGATTCTAGTCTACGTATAAGCGGTTCCGTTTTTAATTCGGACGTTTTCAACCACAAAAATCCATTCGTTCTTTTTCACAAGCTTCGCCAATTTAACTGTTGTTAGTTTTTTTTACACAAAGAATTTAATACAACTTTCTTTTATATCACTAATTCCTTTATTTTTACAATCCATTTCACTTCCACATTCACAAGATGCAACAAAATTAGCAAAAATCATAACAATTTATGCAAATGAATACACATTACAGTTATTATAAAATGTAGAAATATCCAATATTGATTATGGAAAGTAATCAATATCAATCGGATATAAGTTGCAAATGTGCGACGCGTGCGCACAAGTCGCGTTGTGTTTGTGTGCGTGCGTTGTGTGTATGTGTGCGTTTGTGCAGTGAAACGTCCGAGCAAGGCGAACCGCCTGCACTTGTTCCATTGTAGGGTGGATATGGATTGCGGTGGATGGAAAATACATGATAATGGTATCATTGTTTACAGTTATAAACTTAGAAGTTTAGTGGTTCAAAGGGTGGCGGAGAGGTCATGATCCGGCCATGTTCAGACCATGCTCCGGGGCGAGACTTAATGCGAAAAAAGAGAGTTGCTGGAGAAAGAGCGTCAAGCCTCACGCCCCGGACAGCGAACCAGGGGTAGACATCGAGAGTCGCAAGACGACTACCGGCCCCCGTAGGCGCGGGACAGCGGACAGCGAGCGATGGGTAGCTCGCCGCCTGACTAGGACCAGGCCTGTCTTGCGCGTTTTGTTCCACGCGCGCCTCAAGGAGCATTCAGCACGTGAAGGAGTCAAGCCCCTTAAGGGCCAACGCCTGCCGGGGTTGCGGAATAGTTCTGATAGTTACCGTGGCCCCGGAACATAAAAGGCAACCGAAAGAACCTGAGTGGGTTTTAGTCAGTAAAAGTCTGACCCGCCCTCCCGCTCCGCCCAGGACGGAACAAGTCATTTGATGATTTCCAACTCACCAAAAAAAATACTATTAGACTGGGAAAGCGAACCTAACAAAGTTGGAAAACGGCTAAGGGTAATAATAATCAGAATATCATTTATTTGCATGAAATATGGTACACATAAGATGTTATAACCTTAATATTCTATCCTCAATCTAGGGTTTGCAAAGGCAATATTTAAAAATTACATAAAATTACATTATATTTATTGCAATTATAGATCTCAATTACAATTATTTGAGTAACGTTTTTTGGCAAGAAATTATTAGAATTAATTTTGAGAATTAACATTATTGAAATTATGATTATTTTAACTAACGCTAACACCAATTCTACAGATTTTATTGATAAAAACGTTGCTTTTATTAAAAATTGCGGACATTTGTTTGTTCACTGGTAGAATGGCAAAGCGGTGTGTTACATGGTTTTTAGGACAGTGGACTATATATGTATTACTTACTCAAGCAACTGACATAGCGAAACTATAAAGTTACCTTATTGACTACGAAATCCTAAAAACTGGTGTAATAGGCCCGTGATCCAATGACATCATAGTGAGATCACCATCTACCTGACAAGCCTAACAATTATGTTATTATACTCCTAAGTTTTTTCGGAGGTGAAAATGCTTTTAATACGTATGACTATATACTAGGCATTGAGAGGACTTTTTCCCATTTTTGTAATCAATTAGTTTTTACTGACTTCACAAAAAGGAGGAGGTACTATGTTCGGCTGTTTGTATGTTTTTTTTTTTTTGTATGTTTGTTCATCGATTACTCCGTCAATTGTCAACAGATTTTGATGGTTCTTTTTTTGTTTGATAAGTCATGATTCAGGGGTGGTCCCATATAAATTTTGTGGCGATCGGTTCAGTGCTTCTCGAAAAATTCACCAAGAACAAAAAAAAATTGACGAAATTTTCATAGACGATGTGTGCTTTGTCTTCAAGTTTCTATTTTCGTTTTATAAGATTGTTAGTAGTTTTATTTGAAAATAAATTACTTTGAAAGATACTATACACAGTCAAACATTGGGAGTCGACACTAAAAAGTAATAAATAAAAAACTTTTTTCAAAAAAAAAATAACCGCCTTCAAAAACTAAAAACCCAATAATAACTAAAATTTCGGAAGTCGGTGGTTTCTCTTCTGCCATTCAATTTGTGTTGCCACCGACTTCCGAAATTTTAGTTATTATTGGGTTTTTAGTTTTTGAAGGTGGTTATTTTTTTTTTTTTAAAGTTAACCGCCACATAAAAAGTTGATTTTAGGTACGAAATCCAAACTTTTTTTCTAAAATAAAGTACTTAGTTACTCTCTTAACAACAGCTATTTTTCTTAAGTACGACCATTTTGTGAAATCTGAATTCACCGGTGGTATTTTCGAACCACTACGAGTTAGGGACCGTACAAAAGAGTCTACCTATATCTTTTTAAAGAGATCCACAATTTTCTTGATTTTGCCAGTGTTTTTGCTAGCGGTGTTCTTTTTTTTTATTCGTTTGACGTTTGCCTACTTTCTTTAAAAAATCTTGCATTTCCGACATTATTAACCAGCCAATGATCTCTGGGTTTCGTGATTCCCAAACCCATAGTCACCGCAAGCCACTCAAAGTAACAGGTTTAGTGGGTCGGGCCGCTCGCAAACACACTGCCCTTATGTATCTGGTCACCTCACATATCGTCACCAAAGCAATCGCTTATTAAACCTATACTTTCGATACCTCATTTAGAAAACCATTTAAAAATAAACCATTCTACTGATAATTATGGTATTGATAGCTTTTATTTCTATGCTTTAATATAGCAGGTATACTATACGAATATTATTATTAATTATTTTATAATATGAGGATTATTATCATAATATGTGTCTTGTAAATCAACCAGTGTACATACATTTTTTTTAAATTATTTCCATCCTACTTCAAAAAACATCAGTATCTATTAAAAATATGATACTAGACGGAGCCCATGTTTCCAAATACTATACTTGTCCCTTGCTTATCACTGTTTACAATCACTATTGAACTGTATAAAAATAAAACTAATAAATCAATTAAATGAAAAGATTAGGTCCTAGGTATTACTCGAATATTCGCAAATGAATCAAGATCACTTCCCGGTGATCTTCAATTACGAATTTTGGCAAAACTCCACGTCCTATTACACAAGTAAAAGCAGCAATAATAAAACTTAAGTTTGTACCAAACCACCAGACTCCGACTCAACCGCACACTTGTCCTGACTTTTTGTCACCTAGTTGAAAAATAAGGCCACTTTGAATGTAAGATTTATTGCCTGTTTCACTAGTTGTTAAGTTGAACTCGGGGGACGAGTCAATCAGTAGCTTTGAGTTTTTTTCTTCTATTCCAGTCGGTTTCCAAGTTGTTCTAAGATGGGCGAGTGGGTCAATGTTTGTTCCCGTGAAAGTGGAAGTTGCTTATGGGAAATGGGGCAAGTTGAGACCCGTTTGGAGTGTATTGCTCTATTATTGATAATGCCTACTTTCATAAGACCGTTATTCTAGACACTGGAGAAGGCAGAGTATATTTACCTACATTTTAAGGCAATAAGTGACACTGAGTGCATAAAACCTCCTGTAAAATGCAATAATGATTTTAATCTAACTTTAGTTCTGTTATGCTTAATTCACAAATTACTTATTTCGGTCGCTCGTCACTGAGACAAAGGAAAGACAGTTAAACCTGTCCTTCCTTCACACTCTGTGCCCGATGAGATGACAAAAAACTGAGAACCAACAGCTTTACATGGTTTCCGAAGCATGGAGAAATTTTAAATGATAAGCCCCAGCTCTCATAATCTCAGCCCAAAACCCCACGACTACAGCTTTCTGATGATTGTTGCGGTTTATTCCACTTTCCCCTAAAACCCCCACTGCCCACTAAAGGACAAGAAGTGGAATCGAAAAAAAAGAGTTTGTGCAAATCCCCCTCTAAAAGGAAAAAGTCACGACCACAACGAAGAAATCAAAAATAAAAAGATGCCAATCACAACGCAGCAGAATAAATTCTTGTCAACATCCAAAATAGTGTTATGAAAACACCAGCTGCTAACTTCCCATAAACGTCAAATCTTGTAAAACACGTTGATAACTGTCCCATTCATGCATCCCAATTCCTCATTGACCAACGAGCGTTAAAAGTTTAAAACAAAACAAACAATACCAACCGGTTGAAGACGTTCTACGAATTTTGATGCTTGTCTCTTGAAATATGACTGTGTAGATGGACTAGTCACAGTAGGCAGTTACTCTAGGTGTATTTGGAATCTACTACTCTTCAAATTCATGATGGACTTTTAGTAATCGTTATTTGTTCGTACTAGAACTAAGAAGTTATCGTACAGACCCTTCGGCTTTTAAACCAAATTAAGCTGAATCTGGCACCATTTTGTTTGTTCTATGTCTATGTATTTATAAAGTATATAAGTATGCACATCAGTTATCTAGTTACCATAATACAAGCTCTGCTTAGCTGGGGATCAGATGATCGTGTGTGTCCCAAGATATTTATTATTATTATTTTATTAAAAATTTTTGGTCTATAGTGAAAAAATCTCTAGGGGTGTATTTCGGCCTGGGAGGGCGGAGGGTCGGTTAGGCTCTTACTGAATAAAAAACACCCCGGGTTGCCTTGTACCGCTTAACCGAGAATCGCGAAACCGTACACGACTTCCGTAATCCCCAGCTGGTTCCGGCCCGGTTGAATAACACAACAAAAGTCTAAACGTTTTTTGACTAATTTCAGTGATTATTTTGACATATACAGTCCATTGTAGGCCCCATAAGCCTTTCTCTCAAAGACTAAAAATAAATGAGTGTTCTCACGAAATAAAAAACACAGCGACTAACGCGTGTACCACATAACACCACGTAATGGACATTAGCAACAAAACGATTTGTCTTGAACTTAAAAATATTTGCCAAAATGTCTCAACCAATGACATAACGCCAAATGACCACCATTACGATGATGGATGACGCCGAATACTTGTGCACACGCAAAACAAAATATATTTTATTATATCTATTAATAACAAACTTAACTTTACCGTTCAAGAAGTGTACTTTAATTTTAAACACAAAGTACGAAGGCAGTTTTAGAGACTTAAGGGCGCTTTTCGACGGCAAATGTAACTTTGTAATATATTTAAAAATCGTGTAAGAAAGCCGCAGGGGTGTGAATGAAGTCTTTAATCACTACTTAAATACTTTAGAATAGGTTAGGTGTAATGTATGTTAGGATAGTATGATATTTAGTGAACAGTATTAATTCATTATGTTAGATAACTTAGTTGTTGGTAGTTAGGGGGAAGGGACCAGTCATTAGTAATCATTTAGTTTAATAATATTAATGTCTTACTGTCTGATTTCTGTCATGGCGGCCAATTTTAACAAGGGAGTCATGAGAGTGCATATGCGTGTGCGCAAACGCAGATACACTCTCTATGCCCTCGATGTCATATGCTGATGGGACGATATTCTGACATGACAAGAGAGAGGTTAGGCGCAGCACCTTAGAATAATAACGCATCATTGTGCCTTCAGAACACAGAAGCAATTGATATTTTATTCTAAAACGTCCATGACATTCAAAAGTAAGAAACTTTTTTAACTATTTTATACGGTCATCAGAATGAAATACCCTTTTTATTTCGACAAAATTAGCTTAATAAGTTCTTTCGGCTGCAGCGGCCGGAACACCTACTAAGCCCTTGGGTACAATTAAAAACATAATAAAATAATACAATTAATTTAATAATTATTTTTGGTAACATTCCTCTTTCTTAATGTTTCTTTCAGAAGGCTTGTAACTTCATGTAAGTAAAAATGAAGAAATTTCTAGCATTTTCAACAAATTGACCTGATTTTAAATTCATTTTAACAATGCTATCACCTCTATTCAATTCAACCTTACAACTGGAAACTTAACCATACTGTTAGGTTAGGCGTAAATAACATGAATAATATTCGACTTAACTAGTAGTTAGAATAATTCAATTGATAAATCTAACGCAAGTGTAAGTAGCAACTTTGACCTATGCACCACGGGGTTACGCTTAGTGGCACGAGCCACATAATCGTGATCATCCAAACGCCTCCACGTCAAACATTTCCCTCCCCAGCAGAAACGAAACCAATAAATTTAATGAAATTGCATACAATCATCAGAAAGTTAAATTACTATACTAAATCGCCTACAGCGGTAGGGAATTAAGAGTTTTATCGCGAGACATTTTTCACAAGATGGAGGTACCGACATGTCATTATATCACATAACATGGGGGCAAATTGATGGGTGAACACGAGTTATCATGCTCATAATTCTTTACGGAGAATCCGCTGGACAATGCTTATAAGGAGCGGTAAAAGCTAAGGTGTTGTAAGTTGAATACAGCGCCATCTAGCGGCAAGTAGTGAAATAAAATAAAGTTTTTTATTTGCAAAATTCGCAGCAGATAGCAAAAAGTTAGAACGATATTGATATTAAGATAAATATATGTGGCTATTTGACTGTGTTAACTTAGTATGTATCTATATGTCTGTCTCAACGCAATAAGCTCGAAACTTCCGAACGGATATTCGTACGATTTTCACTCATGGGCCATTCATTGTTGATTCATAAAAAATGTTTGAGTGTGAATTCATTTAAGTTTCGCTTTATAGTTGTAGAAGGTATCGGAATAAAGCAGACGCTAGCCTATTTTCCATCCAATGACATAAAAAAGTGAAAAACAAAACATAAAGCTACTCAAAACGCAAACCGTCTGTAAATTAAATATTTTGTCTTCGCGGTCGTTCCCACAGTCTACTATGGGAACTTTAAAGATGAGATGTTTACCTACTTTGGAAAAGTAATATCACCATAGAGGTAACAAGGCACGGTAATATATTACCTCACAGGAAATCCCATTAGCTTCTAATTAGTCGCTATGAATAGCTGTAATTAATTCTCGCCTACTAATTCTGTATACAGTTCCTCGTTATTCATTTACGTTGTTTTCCCTTTTTCTATACATACGGATGTATTTGAACTTAAGATATTTTAATACTTACTAACGACCCGCCCTAGCTTCACACGGGTGTTATATTAAATCCCGGCTTTTCTCTACTTTAATATGCATGTATTATACAATAAACCTTCCTCCTGAATTACTCTACCCCGAATACTTTACCTAAATACGTTCTTACTTTATCCTTTTAGAGTGACAAAGACAGCAACAGATTTGAGCGCTTCTTAAAATTAAGTGACGTTTGAGTATTCGGACATAAGTCTAAGGCCCGAGTCACACCGGAATGGCAGCGGCCGCCAGCGTCGCTAGAAACGAAAGGCGCGCGGCCGCTCGCGGCGCGCGGGCGATCGCTGGCAGCCGCTGGCGGCCTCGCGACCTTTTCAAGCTTTTCAAGCAATAGGTACTAGTCCTTTGAGTATGTAGTTAAAGCTTCGATCAAGTATACAACTAGATACACAGTTCTATACAAAATGGAACAAAATAGTGTCCGAACTGCAATACGTACTTAGACATTTGTATATCACTTCAAGTATTTACGATAAGGTCTTAGGAGTCAAAGAATTTAATCAAATTTAAACCTTATCTACGTACAATGAGGTTGAAAATAAAACCTGTTTAGTTTGTTACATATCACCTTTGGTTTTAAAAGCAATAAATTTTTATGACACTCGCTGCTACGTCGAACAAGGGAGGAGTGGAGTTGCCTTTGTTAATTTAATTTTTATTTTTATGAAATATGACAAAACAGAAAATAAATGTTCCTTTCCCAATTATGTTATTTTGCTTATTTGAAACTTAGTATAATTTGTTGATCAGGGCCTATTGAGGTTTAAGACAGGAAATTTGCAATAAAACTAAAGAAATATTCACAGCAAATCATTTTTTTTTCTCACACGAAAAAATAGAAGTGTTGACAACGCTAGTACAAAAAAATTGGCACGTTCTTATAAAAATTACAAAAAAATCACATATCATATAAAGTATACTTCTAAATGTTATATTATTATGTTATGTTATTAATTTCCTTGAAACAAATACATACATATCACATACGTGCATATATACATTGCAAGTTAAATAAAAGCTTGTAAAAATAAATTAATTAATAAAAAACAACAGCGTCTCTATCATTTCAGAACAGAGTCATCGTATAACCCAAACAAATGATGTTGAAAAACAATGATATGGGTTTGTAAGTTCGGCTAGTGTCTATTCAATTTCAAGGGTTATACTCTCGCCGAATGTCGTTAATATGAACTAAAAAAATGATTTATTATCTTTTCTTGGTCAAATACTAATGGAATTTCATGCATATTGTAATAATAACAAAAGTACTTACCTAAAAAATGACACTCCATATTCCTTTAACGTTCTGGACGTGTGATTTTTATATTTTTTCACTGAGCACTGCGGCATGTTTACGCTCGGAACGGACAAATGCTACTGAATGAATAGGCAACCCACAACGGCAAGTGGGCGGTCATTTGGTTAGGACGCTTTTCTGTTGTGGATTGTGTATCTAGTTTATACTTGATCGAAGAGTTAAAGTTTAAAATTATTTTACACTGAAGGTGCTCGCCGCGCCGCTGCCGGCCGCTGCCATTCCGGTGTGACTCGGGCCTAATAAACAGTGTCATATCCTTTGCGTAGCTTTAAAGATGTGTACATAATTGTGTACAGTGGAAAGTGACTTTATTTTATGTACTGATGACATCAGCATTATGGGTATTGAATTACAATTTTGAACAGAGATTAAACAAAGCGTACTCTTAGGCCGTTTGTATGTAAAATATTTTCCGCTCCACTGTAAATTATTTCATTATATAAACATACAATTTCTTGCACTTTTTTCACCAAATATAAAAATATGGAACCCTACACAATTTCATAAAAACATAAATTAAGTAAAACACCACTTTACCGTGCGTGAGTGCGCATTATTTCACAATACCTACCTGCTTATTAATATTACTGCAAAAAACTTACAAAACATGCCAACACATACTTCTTGCACTTAAGTATCGTATTAATATTGACTTTACAAGATCTTAAAGTATTTATGGAGAGATTAACGACATGTCTCAATACTTATGTAAAGGAATGAACCTCACAGTTTCACAAACACTTGTTAACGTAAGCAAAGGTTTTATGGGAGACTAGCTTTTGCCCGCGGCTTCGCTCGCGTTAGAAAGAGACAAAAAGTAGCCTATGTTACTCTCCATCCCTTCAACTATCTCCACTTAAAAAATCACGTCAATTCGTCGCTCCGTTTTGCCGTGAAAGAAAGACAAACAGACAGACACACTTTCCTATTTATAATATTAGTATGGGTTCTATAGGAGATACGTATACCATTGAATGGCAAACAAACTGACGGTCTACCAGGGGCCCTAGTCTGCTATTAGAATCGTGTCTCGATGACCAGTCACCGGCCGGATATTTATTTATTTATTTATTTAAACTTTATGCACATATGTACAATGGCGGACTTAATGCCTTAGGCATTCTCTACCAGTCTACCCAGGGTGGTGCAGAGATTATATTTGACACCTTTTACAGTTTTTGTATGGGAAATGTGTCAAAAATTGATCATTGAGACACGATTGTAATAGCAGACAGGGCCCCATGTTGTGTGGTCACTAACATTGACATTTGCAATAATAGTATTTGGAGGTGCGTTCCCATTCTGGAGAGAAACATAATAAATATATCCCATGTGCCTGTAATCAGACCGGCAACCGGTACCCGTCAAATCTGAAGAAGCCACGATGCTGTTTAGCGTAAATAGTTATGGCGGTAGTGGTAGTTCTTCACCTGACAACTTCCTTTACTTGAAACATTTCTATTCCTAAACTCCTTAACACCTCTTGTATGCCATAGTTAATTAAAAGAAATAAGAAGTATTGTGTCTCGCGTAGATTTGCGCTTCCGGCAGTCCAAGGGTCGATTGGGGTTGCGGAATGTTTATAATAGTTACCGTGACCCCGGAACATAAAGGTCAACCGAAGGAATATGAGTGGGTTTTAGTCAGTAAAAGTCTGGCGCCCTCCCGCCGCACCGACGGGAGAAGTCATTTGATGATTTCCTACTCCCCAAAAAAAAAGGTAAATGATTAAAATATTCACTTACTAGCTTTTGCCCGCGGCTTCACTCGCGTCAAAAAGAGACAAAAAGTTGCCTATGTTACTCTCCATCCCTTCAACTATCTCCACTTAAAAAATCACGTCAAATCGTCGCTCCGTTTTGCCGTGAAAGAAAAACAAACATACAGACAGACAGACACACTTTTCTATTTATAATATTAGTATGGATGTAAACTCCGTTGCTAGAAATACTAGAAAAAAAAAATAAGAACTACAAACACACAAGCAGAGTGATAAAACATAAAACCACTGAGTCCAAATTGTTTATTTACAGACAAATATATCACCTTACATGTATGTACGTTTGAAATATAATAAATCATTACCTTTCATTTAAGAGACACTCATCAATCAATTTGTAATATTTACTCAGTACGAAGTAGGTAATTGATACTTCTAACATTATGTATGCAGAGTGGAGAGACAGGCTAATACGACATTTCCTGTTAGATAATATGAAGTGAAATATACTACGTACTATAGTTAAAGGATAGACAGATGGACATACAATTACGCGTACTAATGGCTCGATTATAATTTTTGCTAGTGTGTTTTTGGTGGATAAACGGCCTCACCCAAATCCAGGAGATCGTGATTTTTTTTGGAAAGAAGTGAACTCAATTAGTTCAATATTTTCATCGAACATAATATGTAGTATTTCTAATTTCCTTCAAAATGGTAACCACCAAAGAAGCACTGAAGTAATGAAGCCGCGGCAAGTTTTGTCCACGACCCAATTAATCTCAAAAAGACAGTAAAGAGACAAATAAAAACTCTATAGAGATAGAGCTCACTGCATCGTGCACTATATTTTTTCCGACCCCTTTAATGGTCATAGTTATATTTACTTACGTCGATTTAAACAGAACCTTATTGAATTATTCCCTTATTTGTTTCTCATTTATCATTACTGCATGGGCGCATAGACGGCTCTAAGTACGTTATGTAATAACGTTTATATATATATATATATATATAAATTCACGTTAGGTACTCAGGAAACATCTTAAAAAAGTCAAGTATCTAACCCAATATTACTTAGGTACCAATTGCTACTACTGATAACCGTATTAGGCAACTTTAAAACTTACTTACGTGATGACATCCTATTGACACCCTATCGATGACTTGTAATCCCTACCACCACCTTATCAAGACCGTCTTCTCCCCCCTTACCGCTTCCAAAGTATGAACAAAAAGGGCCTTTGTACCGAGAATGACAGGTCAGCTAAAACTGGCTGATTTTACCATGATGTGACATTTGACAAATGGTATGCCTTTCGCTTTAGTATTGTTGTGACCGAATTATTAAGAGTTAATAGGATATCTTACTAATAAGATGGATTTGTGAAGTAATGGTACACGTTTAGCTCATTTATTGATCGATGTGAACTTTATAGAAGTTTGAAAAGTTATTTAGATTTGAACAAAAACTTCTTTTTAAAAGCGAACGTTACGTTAAGTAACGTTAGCAATGCTGTAAACTCTTTCGACTTCATCTAAATTATAATAAAAAAATGTTTTATCAATAAACATGAATACAAATAAAGAAATGTAATCACTTGTGGCATGTTATAAATTAAATGTATTTAGGACCACAATTTTTGTTGTAAAACTTCAAGCCCATTTCATTCAACACAATATCCATGAATAAACTAAGGAAGCACATTGAATTAAAAAATACACATTAGCACTTATCTAGATTCGAACAACACCTAAAGTTTCAGTGGGTGACTTATCCACTGGGCATATATATTATTCAATTAAACATTCCGTATTTGATGCGTATTTGTCACTGACACGAAACCCATCCAGTTTTTTGTGTTGCAGGCGAACATTTAACGTCTGATGAACTATATAAATATTATTGATACAACTTTATACAAAGCCTAAACGCTAAACTAAGTAGCAAATCCAACTGTAATAAGTTAAAATAACATAAGTCAAAAGCAGAAATACATCTTTCAAGAAACAGCAATACATCTCCAAGTCTAACAAGCAAGACGTACCTAAATTAAGACGCATGGAGCTATAATCTGCGCACATGACAGTTTACACACGTCTATCTTATAACAAGCTTACAGTCAATATATCATGATTGTACGTTTAAGGTATAAACTGACACGCAACATACTTGTACGGCACCTTTTGACTTGTAAACTTAATGATAAATATCGCTATAGTGCCCTTTCAAACTCACCGGTTGCTGAGTATCCGGGGCCAAGTATCCGGCGCCACAGATTACTCCAGATACTTCACTCCATGTACTTGCGCGCTATAAGTGCCTACCGCCCGGCCGAGCGGTCTCGGGCCGTCTGCGGTCCAAATTCATAGGGGTTTATTTCTATTCGTTCCGCGTACCAACCTACGATGCCGTCCGGTGCCTTATGTGCTGTAGATGGGTGCAAATCTAGTAAAAGAAGGGATCACCTAACATTTTTCCATTTGCCTGTCAGTGACGAAAGGCAAGTGATAAACTATTACAAATTTTTGTCGTACAATTATAAAAATTATAGGTAGGTAAGTAGGTATACTAAGCATTAGCTTGCCTTTCAGACACTGATTTACACATTTTTGTTTCATAGAAACGTTATACTTACTTATCTTAAACACTATTTTAACAATGTTGAAAAAGTTACTTTTATTAGAATAAAATTGTGATAACATTTGACGGACAGCCGCGCAAATACCTACCTATACGACACTTCCAACAGCTTTCAACACAAGTCTATTATAGCAGTAGGTATTGAAAATTTTCTATAGAGTGAAGTATCTGGAGTAATCTGTGCCGGCGCTTAGTATCTGTTCCGATAGTTTGAAAGCTACTGTGTATGTAAGACTAACTTCGTCAAAACACACACAAACTGAGAACTAGTGGTCTTCGGCACCAGACTGTAGACAATCCAGGGTTATCATGGTAAAGATGACAGATAACTGACCTCTGATACCGCTAGCTAAACGAAAAGTTTCACACTATTGCCCTTACTAATAATCACTGTGTAAAGTTATGTCATGAATAAAGCCTGTGTAACCATACATTTTTTGACGTATAAACCTGTCATAACTTTATGCAGCGATTATTAGTAAGGCGCTATAGGTATTATAGTCAAGCCTTAAGTAATTGTATATGTGTTTCTCGAATATAAGAGCGTCAAAGTAACCTACAATGAGTTCCTGAATACCCTATGAAAAGTGATCTACTTCTGGAGGAATATAGGCTAATTGGAAATCGCTATGGATAACAATGGTGTAAGAAACCATACTCCCTCTACCTTGAGAATTGGACATGAAGGGTTAATAAGAAAGAAAATTATCCGGTCTTGGTTCGCGAATTTGTTGACGTACAACAGCTAAGAACTGCACTCTCGCTATGAGACGCTTTGCCACCGAGTAATCCGGATTCTGAAACCGGATACCCGGTAACCGGCGCGTGTGAAAGAGTTCTTATAACAGACAACCATCGGTGTAATGTTTCATCGTTAATTTTGTGTCTAATAAAGTCTAAAGCTATGTTCAATCATAGTTCTTATGTCTATTGATGTTCTTAGCTTTGACCTCAAGCGCACTCAACGATAATTTTATTACTTTATTACACTACTAAGTCATTTACTATTTACTTAATACTGTTGTTTTCTTTATTACATTATGTAGAAAGTTTAAATACTATTAATGAAGCTGGACGTGAGATGTGACAGTCAAAAGCAGGGCTTTGGTTTTTTGTTTAGTAAACTTAGATGATTGTAAACAGGTTAAGTTTACAAACAATTAAACTTACATACGCAACATAAAAGACATACCTAGCGTGGTGCTACTTATATTTTAAACTAGTTGTCCTTCGCGGTTTCATCAGCATTTTTGGTTACTACTCCGCTTCCGTAGGTCACAGACTACCTAACACAGTTTTTTCTTAATTTGTACCAATACTTACTGAGATAAGTGCGTTGAACCAAACCAACAAACACACTCTTCAACTTTAATAATATTAGTAAATATAAATAGAAACCTATAAAACAGTGTTGAAAACGAATTCCTCCTCACAACATACGAGTATTAGCTACATAACTCCAAAAAAAAAAAGAATTTTCAAAATTGGTTACCTGCTTTCCTATAAGTCTTTATAACCACATTCAGCTACTAATTGAACAGAGGTCTCTACTAAGCAAGTACGTAGTTAACGATAGGCTTACGCAGTGGCGGATTAACGTATAAGCACAACAAGCACGTGCTTGGGGCCCCTGTTCTCCAGGGGCCTCCATCCTCTGCTGGCGTTTCATTTTATACCTACATTTTATCAGAGTGCGGCCGCGCCGACCCCCGGCAGCGCCTGTGTGCAAGACCCATGGAGCGCCTCTTTTTTTATTAATATCCGTGTTTGTTTGTTAGTTATTTGTTTGTTAGTTTTATAATACTAAATAGCTATACCCAATTTGCTTACGTTTCCCAATTACCGCGGGAAATAAAACGCAAACAAAAATCGCACATCGAAGAAATCACGTTTTTTTTAATAATACCGATTTAACGATTACGTATACGTTTAGTATCAGCCCATGAGTGTCCACTGCAGGATAAGCCCCACCCGCTTTTTCCAGCGCATGCGGTTCTGTTCCGACCGCATTTAACGACTCCCTGCGACCTTAGGAAGGTCATGCGCCTATCTGGCGGGAAACCGAAGCTGTACTTGCAAATACGGGGCCGCCGTTCGAGAACGATTTCCCTCCATTAGTTCTTCGATCTATGTGTTCAGCCCACTTCTACTTCAGCTTTGCGACTCGGTGAGCTATGTCGGTGACTTTGGTTCTCCTATGGATCTCCTCGAACGGAAACGGAAACCCCGAACGCGCGGTGGAAAGAGCGACTTTGAGCTTACTTATGAGGCCCGAAGTTAGCGACCACGTCTCAGATCCATATGCATCACTGGCAACACACACTGATTGAAGACTTTTGTCTTCAAGCACTGGAGTATTGAGGACGAGAAAATAGTGCGTTGTTTCCCTGACAAAACGAGTTGGATTCGGTTACCGACCTCTTTCTTGAAGTTGGACGTACCATGTCGGACTATTTGGCCTAAGTATAGATACATATTCGTCCACAACTTCAAACTAGCGTTTTTAATGGTTATTTGGGAGGGCAGTACATGGCTATTATACAAGACTTTTGTGATCTATGTCGTTCATTTTGAGGCCCACGCGTTGAGAAACTTTACTGAGGTGGTCGAGCATTGCGCCCAGATCCTCCAGCGACTCTGCCGTGACCACAATTTCGTAAGCCAATCGAAGGTGGGTGTTGTACTCGGCATTTATGTTGATTCCAAAGTCAACCCAGTTCTGAAGCTCAAAGACATCTTGCAATGTCTACAGTTAGAGTTTTCGAACTCTGATCCTGGAGGCGAACTGACATGGTGTCGTTTTTGTACAAGCACCTCGATGTACCGATGGGCAATTCGACATCTCTGATAGGCCTGCCGCATGACCTTCGTTTCCACTGAATCGATGGCCTTCTCTAAGTCTACGATCGCCAGACATAAAGACCGACTATACTCCTTAGTCTATGGAATTAAGCCCTTATCGAAAACCGTATGGTTTGGAAGGATGGCAGTCGTCTAGCTTGTGAACCCGACGATTCGTAATGACTCTCGAAAACAGCTTTTAGACGTAGCTTAGAAGCAATATGGGCGTGGAGCGTGTTAGCGCATTTTTTGAAGAAACCACCACGCCATATCGGAGGATAAAACTTAGTGCCTTGAAATCTGGGAACCCCCGTTAGTCAGCCGAAACTCCACTCCGCTTGTGTCGCACTCATCTCACCGGCTAAAGTTCGTTCAAATGCTGCGTTTGTAATTAAATGTAAAAGAAAATGTAAATCAAACCAAAAACGTGAATATCAACTAGGGTCCGGCGGAATCTCATGGTGGAATAAAGAATTGCGACTGTCGCAAACCAGTGCTGGGCACGCCATAATAGCGGGGTAAGGTCCTTCTTTGAGGAGTGGCTGGAGAGGAGTCTCATTGGCGCCCTCACCTTTCGCTTCCGCCGGACTCGGGTCCTCACCGGATACGGGTGTTTTGGGAGGTTCCTGTGTCGGATTTGGGTGGAAGAAACGACTGGATGTCACCACTGTAATGGTCGCTTAGAGAACACGATGGAGGTGTGCTTCACCGTGGGCAGACCACCGCTGTGTCCCTGCAGCGAACGGCGGCGGGCAATGCAATAAATAATAAGCCGTTGCTTCCTTTTGTAAAGCATTCAAGCTAGAGAAGAAGACGACGGGGAGCGTGAGGCAGCGTCAATCCTCACGATTTGGACAGAGACCCAGGCATCGTCTAGAGTCATAATACGACTACTGGCCACCGTTGGTGAGGGCCTGCAGACGAGATAGTACCAGCAAATAATTTCGATGGCGCAGGGCGTGGCGCCCCTATTGTCTTGGCACCTGTGTGCGCCGCACACTTCGCACACAGGCGCGGCGCGGCCTTAAGTTTATACTTTCTACCTTGCATTCCATTTCTTCCATTTCCATTTAAGCAATAGAGGGCCTACGCAGGCTCTGTGCTTAGGGCCTCGGATACTCTTAATCCGCCACTGGGCTTACGATAATTGATTGCTAGCCCAAATTATATTAAACAATTTTACGCAACCCCCTCTCCCCCTAGATTATGCAAAGTCCACTATAATCAATCAGTCATAATCTTATCCGCACTACGACAAATGTACGACGTAACCGCCATTCGGAACATATTGAAAGCATTCTCTATAAATGACGAGTGCCCGATAAATGGCCATTACAATTTATCTACACATTACCGACATAGGTGATTGATATTTGCTTTGTTTAAGGCGAAGATTGCGAATTAAGTAGTAATATTTTAAATCAAAATTTATGTTGAGGCTATCTGTCTGTCTAGTGCCACCGTGGCTATTAAACGGGTGAACAGATTTGGAAGCGGTTTTCTTATTTAAAAATAGATTATCTAGTAATCTTCAAAATGTATCATCAAAATCGGTCTAACCGTTTCGGAGCTGTAAACTGTTTTGCTAGCTGCAATCGTGATATTAACACTTTCGGAGGCAGGGTTTTTTATAATTTTTAATTTACTTCTGTTTTCTGTGCCGTGATCTCTCTAACCTTTTCCCAACTATGCTAGGGTCCGCTTCCAGTCCTACCAAAACCAGCGGAATATCAGTGTTTTTACAGAAAGCTACATGATCTTCTGACTTATTGACTTCTCAAAACGACCATCAAAGATCTACGAATGATAACCAAGAATCAACGGCTTTATGTGCTTTCTGAGCATATATATTTAATTCGACCTCAAATTCTCAACACTATTCTAGTATTTATTAATTCAATAGTCTAGATCCTATGCACTTATGTGGAGCGTAAAGTTTACCGTAAAACAAACCAAATAATGGTAAGCGTTCCGTTATTTTATACTATTTTCTATGTATTATCTAATATTAATACGTGATGTCACGTGCCATCTCGAGACCTTTTATGGGAGTTGGTAAACGGGCCACCCGCATTCAATGGTACAATGAACTGGAAGGATATTGCCGTGGCCGATGGTTATATTTATATACTAGCTTTTCTCGCGGTTGCACCCGCGTTACGTTAGGTTTTTGGTTACTGCTTCGCTCCCGTGGGACATAGCGTGATATTATATAGCCTATGTTACTCAGGGATAATGTAGCTTTCGAATGGTGAAAGAATTTTTAAAATCGGTCCAGTAGTTTTTGAGCCTATTCATTACAATCAAACAAACAAAGTTTTTCTCTTTATAATATTAGTGTAGATTAGTGTATACTAGCAACCCGTAGCGTTATAAAACTTTGAAAATACCCTGTTTCCCACATTATACATTTTTGAGTTATACATAAAGACCGTCACTCTATCGTTTAAAAACCACCGCAAAATCCGTTGCGGAGTTCTAAAGATTTAAGTATTCTTAGGTACAGACTGCAAAAAGCAACTTTTTATATTATGTAATGATATTAAAAAAAAACCTAATAGGGCGTTAAGTGACAGAATATGTTAAATGATTCAATCATATTCCCTAAAACAGCTTTTTGGGCTTATCGGTTTTCTAGTCAAAGGATCTGAGAAAGTCGTAAAACATATCTACGGAACTTTACTTGTGATTAAACTCCATAAGCGCAAGAAATCTGGTAAAATAAAAAAACACTTCATCTTAAACAATCGTAGAAGTCCGTATTTGTCATAAGTAGATAAGATTATTACAGTTATTATTATTACAATCGACCGTGGGTGTCGCAGTTATGTCAAAGCGTCACACGGCTATTGTGTCCACACTTTCATTTTTTATCTGTTTTCGCATTTTTCCACACTGTGGCCTTTGACATCCTTCTATAATTATTTAAGTAGTCTGTCTATACGTGCTTATAAAAATAGTCTGTATTCATGTTATAATAGTTTTAGGGTCTAAGAAACGTTTTTAGAAGGCTTTATGCTTTGAAACGGAACTTTATGGAATTATTTTTAGTTTTAAACATTCACAAATAAGATGAGATACTTGGTGTGCCATGCCATGTCTATCCAATCTTGTTCTACAGTTCTCGCAAACATTGGGACAAACACTAAAAAGCTATCTGATACATCGATACCAAAGTTATAAAGCTTTGAGACTTTGTCTGATTAAACGCGCAAATTTCAGGAAATTCTGATCCGGATTGAAAAAATCTTTTTAGGTTTTTAGCTCTTTTATCAAGAAAGGTTATGTATCAAATAATAATTATGCTGCGCCCTACGGAATCGGAGCAATAACAAACGCGGGTGTAACCGCGGGGGCAGCTAGTATTAATATAGCCCTAAACCCTATTTGACAGAGATGATGTATGGCGTCAAAGCATAGTGTCTTTTTTCTTAAACATAGACACTTTTTATGTAACGTGTGTAGATTTTCAAACAAATAAATTCATATGACACGATTCAGAAATTAATGCTCTGTTCTAGTTGTTATAATGTGTTTTTTACGATACCATCAATTATCAAATCCGCAGTCGTTTAGTTATTACACCATTCATTACACTAGCACCTTTAATTGCTGACGTTGATTTGAATGTAAAACTATTAAGCCTATTGGACTTAACTGATTAATTTTATTTTCCTCCATTCCATTACCCCACTTCTCTATAACTCTTAGTTTTATTCAGTTCCCACATTGAGGAGCACAGTCTAGAACATACCTTTAATAAATAAGACCTTTAGAAAAACAAATCAGATGTAGAAACTCAACTTATCTTCAGATTAGCGATAGGTCATCGATAATGTTCTACATAATCAAACAAATAAATTAGCCCATCTCTCGTCCTTGGTAACGTAAATGCCAAAACTCGGGATCCTCTCGAAGATCTAACATTAATTTAATACTAGTATTGCCCTCGATTTACAAGCGTCTGTTCTTCCATACAATATATAATTCTATTTAAATAAAAAAAATCACATCCCGTTTTATTGCATTGTTTGTTCGAAAAAAATGGCCGCCACATGTGAGCGGATATGTACATGTAAATCTTTTCTTGGACATCACCGACATCGGTGAGGATAACATCGTGAGGAAACGAGGACTTATAATTAATATAAGTCTGAAAACGCCAATGATCAATGCTCGCGCCTTCTCTGTATGTTACAAAAGCAGGCTGGTATTATTACTGCCTTATATACTCTCACCTTAAAGAAAGGATAGACGGAATCAAACGGATCTTATTTGACATTTTCTGTATTATAAATGAAGCTAAATCTGATTACTGAGTAGTTTATGATCGGTTCACATTTGGCTAGGAAATGCCGCAGAGTTCAAAATATTGACCTAAGTAAATCGTTTTATTATTCTGATGAAATATGGCTTCAACAATATTTGGTATTGTTATTTTAGTATTGTATTGTTGTTGTATGTGGGAATTTTGATTATTAGACGATTTGCTTGCACTTTATTTTGCTAAAGTTATTCTGTGCACTTATATCACGGTAAAACGTCAGTGAGGTGTCATTGCATCAGAGCATGAACTGACGGATTAAATTAATTGATTTTTGAAAATTAACCCCCTTTTTGGGGAGTGGGTAATCATCAAATGAATTCTCTCGTCCTGGGCGGGGCGGGAGGGCGTGTCAGACTTTTACTGACTAAAACCCGCTCATGTTCCTTCGGTTGCCCTTTATGTTCCGGGCCCGGGGTCACGCTAACTACTATAACCATTCCGCAACCCCGGCTGGCGTTGGCCCTGTTGGGCCCCTTCTCGTGCTGACTGCTCTTTGAAGCGCGAGTGGAACACTAACGCGCCGTCGAGGTGGGCCTGGTCCTAGCCGGGCGGCGAGCTGTCCATCGCTCGCCGTCCGCAGACCTGCGCCTACGGTGGCCGGTAATCATCTTGCGACTTTCGACGTCTACGTCTGGGTCCCTGTCCGGGACGCGAGGCTCGTCGCTGTTCTTTCACCAGCATAACTGCTTCGCAGAAGGAGGCGGCGGCTTCCCATTCGGTCTCGCCCCGAAGCATGGCCTGAACCAGCGCCGGGCGCGAGAGGTCACCGCCGCCGATCGCCTCTGCGAGGACACGGCGATGGCAAGCCCATGCGTGGCATACCTCCACCGTGTGCTCGACCGTGTCCTCCAGGCGACCGTTGCTGCAGTGGTGACACCCAGGCGTCGCTTCCGCCCGAATCCGACACAGGAACCTCCCGAACTGACCGTGTCCGGTGAGGACCTGTGTCAAGCGAAGCTTGAGAACGCCGTGGCGCCTCTCCAGCCACTCCTCAAAGAGGGGTCTTACCGCTGCTTATACGGCGTGCCCAAAATTAACCCCCTAAGCAGATAAAATAGGGGATGAAAGTTTCTCTATACTTCTATCTTAAAGATTTTGTCATCGCAATTAATAGTTATTTAGTTTCAAAGACAATTTCATTATTCACTTTTAGCCATTTTCTCCAAGTTTTAGTCTAGGACGGCTGAATAGAATGACTTACCTACTTACTAACACTTTAAAACCATTAACATTATTACATTATTTCGATTACAGACCTCATTCTAAGAAATCCGTTACATAAAACGCACTTGATGTTATTTCTCTTTCCTTATGGCATTTCTGCTTGTCTTCTTAATCTAGTAATCTATTATAATTTAATTAAAATGTTTGGATAACGTAGTAGTACCCGCCTCAGTACAAATTACCTAGTATTACGTACCTTCGAGTCGCTTTTACTCACTGTTATGAGAACTTACTGCTACCTTAAAGGCTTTAAAGCGAGAGTATTGATTAGATAAAGTATAGAGCGCGTTTGGAACGTATGTTAGTATGTCTGTTTATGTCTTAATTTGGGCTTAGTAGGTGCTTAGAACAGCATAGCAATATAAATCAGAATAACGAAGTATTCTGGGACAACTCACACACGGTGATCAGACTCCAAATTAAAAAGAGCTTGTACTATGATAGCCAGGCAACTAATAAACCTACTTAAACAATTATTTATAAATACCTACATGCAAATTATAGATACACGCAGATACAATCAAATCATATTAGTCTTATACTGCGTTATTTATATAAAGTTAACTAAGTAAAGCCAACAGGTACGTTAGGTCATACAAATATTGGATATAATAAAGTTGTAGACATTTTCTGATTGCTTTTTGCTTGTTTTATCGTTTGTTTAACAGCGCTAGTCCCTGGAATTATCAGTCCGATTGAAAAAAATATTTTGATGATTGCCAGCTTACGTTACAAACGCTGGCAGTACAGCAATATTTGATATATGTAGAAATTCAAAATGAAAGCTCCTCTATTATCCTCCCATCTCACTCTAAAAACTGCCTTTACAACTTTAGGTTCTAATTGGCACATCAAAATAAAAACAATCAATGTTCAGTACATATTTAATTCGACAAAGTACAATAATTGTAATTAATTATACTTTCCAAACTATATCTGCGCTCTATACCTCCTCTTAATACTCTAACTGTTCAATAACCCATTAGTCCAATTACTAATGAAATACAAATATTACTCAGCATTATTCAACAACGGTAATAGCCTCCAATAGTGTCTCCCGCCTTTTTTGTGTACTTTAAACTAGATGCCTTGAACATTATATAATGTATTAACTGTGGCTCATAAGAATTAATGTCTTGTTATTAAAGTGGTACTTAGGCAGGTGCATGATTTGCAAATTGGGCCAATAAGTAGCACTGGACAGACAGCTAGAAAGGCTGATAACTTTTATTGACACAGAACGTATGATACAACATAATAGTAGATTGTATTACAAGGGCGCAAAGTAATATTTTTACGGCGAGGGCGTTTTTTGAATCCAGAACGAAGTGAGGGATTCTAGAGTAGAATCCCGAACGTAGCGAGGGATTCAAAAAACGCCCGAGCCAAAAATATATTTTGCGCCCGAGTGATACACTCTACTTTTCATCACCCCGTATGAGAAAATTAAAGGCGCTTCATACTTTATTGTAAAATTATTATTCTAGCTGCTATTATTATCATAGCTTGATAATAATAGCAGCTACATTAATAATTATTTGCTGCAAAACGATCCGTGAAAATTTTTACGGGAACTCGGGCTGTAGTTTGCGCGTTTTATTTCTTTTAAGTTTTTTTTTATTCAGCCGCGGCGTGACTATGGTTTTGGCCGTCGCCGATTATTTGGCGCTGAGCTTAAGACGTTCCAAATTCAAAGAGTTTTTAAGCGCACTTATAACAGGGCGTAAAACATGCAAAGACGCTCCAAATTCAAAAACTGCGATTAAAAGTTACCTTTAGGCGCACTTTTTGAATTTGGAGCGTCATTATTGCCCGCTGAAAGTTTCTTATAGAAAACACCAACTTTGGGCGTACTTAAAGTGGAACAAAGTCGTCTTTTTCGAATAGGTGGGATGAAAAGAGAATTGTATGTCATTGAATGACTTACAATTGTCTAATAATTAAAGGATTTTATTTTTAGGCACTACCCTAAAAAATAACATTTTTTAGGGTACCGCGGTGGCGGCGCGGCGGCGGCGCGGTGGCGGTCTTCGCGCGACTCGTATGTACAGTGTAGTTGTGCGGCGTCGGCGCGGCGACGGCGCGGTGGCGGCATCGTGTGCAGGAGCGCTAACGATGATGAACACGGTTGTAAAAGAAGTAGAACAGCGTAAGTGTGACGAAAAACTTTTAGCGCCCTCAAACATCAAATAAATAATAGACTAAAGTTTCACTTTCGTTCATTAATTTTTATTCCCTTGCGTATCTTTATATTATGTTGATTTTTGAATTTGATAAATGCGCAATCTCAAAGCATAAATTCCACTTGTTACGACCAGCCGTTCCTTAGAAAAAGTTCCTTGACAGTCATCAAGAACCTCAGACAGACAGACCGACAGACACAAAGAAAGAAGACAATGTATCTCTGTTTTTCCTTCAATAGGGATATTCTCTTTTTTTTTCTTTTATTATGGAACCCAAAAAAAGTAATCACAATATTTTAATCAAAAGCTAAAGCCTACTTCATTCTCCAAACTTAATTAGCCTTTGGAATTTCTACAATTACTCCATGTTCATCTTAAGCAATAATTACTCTTTAATTTCAGCTTACTCATTATCCGTATACAAGAGAATTATTACAAGCGTGTGTTATTTTGATTAGGCCCGGAAATCCGTGATTTTACATCTACAATACATATCTAATACCATTCGATATAAAGCCGTGTATGCACTTACGAACAATTGATTGCGTTACACGTTACGTTTGTATTACTAACGAACATCGAACACTTTGTTCATGATGTTTTGTTTAGACGATAAAGCTTTACGCTATATCACAATCGACCACTTCCAACCGTCGTAACCATTTATCTAGCGATATCCATACGTATTGTTATTCCTAACAATTGTCAATGGATTGGCTGACCACTGCCCGGACTTGCTTAGTCAGCATTTTGGGACTTAGGTACGTCATTTGGGTTGCGGCCCGTGCTGAATCTCGGTACAGGTCGGACGGCTTTATAAGATTACTATTTATATTCATAATTCATTTTATTAAATAGACACTTTGTTTCCAGTTCAAATAACAGCTTTAAAAAAACAAGTTTCCAAACTCTCGTACGAACAGAATGTTCAAGTTTTTCCGTTTGTGTTCGCTATGTTCGTGTTCGTACGTGCGTACACGTCTTAACATACTGAGTGAACAATATGACATAACGCAGATTAGCGGGTGCTGCAATAATCAACTTTATGTACTACAATACTTTGTTTAATTAAAGAAGTTTATATAAATAGTAGTCATTTGTTTGTTGTGTAACATTGTATCATTACTGTTACCGTGGCTCTTTTTTAAAAGCTTGGTTCTTTTTGGATTGTTTGCAAAAACTAATCGTTTTATCTCCTGCGGATTAAACTGAACGGCTCTCCATTCTTTTCGATTTCTCTTTTAGATTTTCTGAGATTCGAAGTCTTAAAGACAGTCTTAACCTTTACCTGATCCAAAAAAAAAACTTTATTCATAAAAATAATAACTGTCTTCAAAAACTAAAAACCCAAAAATAACTAAAATTTCGGAAGTCGGTGGCAACACAAATTGAATGGCAGAAGAGAAGCCACCGACTTCCGAAATTTTAGTTATTTTTGGGTTTTTAGTTTTTGAAGGCGGTTATTATTTTTTGAAAAAAGTTTTTTATTTATTACTTTTTAGTGTCGACTTCCAATGTTTTACTGTGTATAGTATCTTTGAAAGTAATTTATTTTCAAAATAAAGCTACTTACAATCTTATTAAACGAAAATAGATACTTGAAGAAAAAGCACACATCGTCTATGAATATTTCGTAATTTTTTTTTTGTTCTTGGTGAATTATTCGAGAAGCACCTGAACCGATCGCCACAAAATTTATATGGAACCACCCCTGAATCATGACTTATCAAACAAAAAAAGAACCATCAAAATCCGTTTACAATTGACGGAGATATCGCGTAACAAACATACAAAAAAAAACATACAGACGAATTGAGAACCTCCTCCTTTTATTAAGTCGGTTAAAAAATAGTAATGAGACTTTACCATTTTACAAAAAGCATAGAAACATATTTTTCTATAAGGAGGCAATAAAAAACGATTTTATAGACATAATGGGATCATTAATACCTAGCTAGGCTTGAAGCTTATTAATAGTCAGTTTTCTAATCGATTAAATTTGATCATTTTAGTGTTACGCGTTGTGATGGAAAGCGGACTACTTACCGTGAAATAATGTGCAGAATAGTTTTAGCGATGCAGTTGCAGTATCTAGTGTGTGGTTACCGCTACCTTAAAACCAGCAAATGAAAGTCATTAAAACTAGCAACTCAATCACAAATGTTTGTTTAGGGAAAAATCTAATGACTTTGCTGCAGACTTAAATAAAGATAATTAATCCAATTTCTCGCTTTCAGATGGCATTGGTCTGTTGCGGAATGTTTATAATAGTTACCGTGACCCTGGAACATAAAGGGCAATCGAAGGAACATGAGTGGGTTTTAGTCAGTAAAAGTCTGACACGCCCTCCCGCCGCACCCAGGACGGGAGCAGTCATCTGATGATTTCCCACTAACCAAAAAAAAAAAGATGGCATTGGTCTACATTAGGGAAACCCTGTGGGTTTTATATTTAAAAAATCTAACCTTCTATTTAATTCATTATGTACTGTCTAAAGTTTATTTTGGACATCACCAACATCCTGTGTCTCGGAAAAAAATCTTTGAAAGTGGTTGCGAGTAGCCGTGACACTAAGTTCTGGCTAAATCCGGTTAGGCTGAAACCCGACCCCAACGTAATTGGGATAAGGTTAGGGAGATGATGAACCTGGAATCTTAAAGTTGGGAGTAGAAGACCCTAATGCATCGCAAACCACTCAAAGCTGTTGATCTTGCACCTGATCTGAACTAAGTCAGCTTTTCATCCCATCGGTTGTCGTTGTGAGCATCTTTTACGTCTTTGGCGAGTCTCTTTGACTAGCTGACGTATTATTTGATGGAGAGAATACGTATGGCGCCAACTCTTAAGTACCTATGTGCTTTTTATAATAATACCAGCCTATTACTGTCGCCACTCAGGGCAAAGGCCTCTCCTCATATAGAGAAGCCACGAGCATTGTTTACCACGCTTGCTTAAGACAGAAGAGTCCTTTCAGACTTCACAACATAGTATAAAACAAAGTCGCTATTCTCTGTCTGTCCCTATGTATGCTTAGATCTTTAAAACTATGCAACGGATTTTAAAGCGGTTTTTTTAAATAGATAGAGTGATTCTTAAGGCAGCTTTATATGTATAATACACCTATTATAGTAGCTAAAAGCCGGGATTTTTAAAGATTTGTAACACCCGTGCGAAGCTGGGGCGGGTCGCTAGTATACTATAAAACAAAGTCGCTTTCCGCTGTCTGTCTGTACCTATGTATGATCTTTCAATTACGGATTCTGATTCTGTTTTTTAAACCTACAAACTCACGTGGTTCAAGATACAATAGAAAGACAATAGTAGCCTGACAGCCGGCTGTCGGTTGTCTTCAAGAAGTTAAAAAATAGAGTTATTCAAATAGTAGAGAAAAGCCGGGACCTTCACAGATTTTTAACACCCGTGTGAAACTAGGGCGAGTCGCCAGTATTATAATAATTAGAAAACCAGATTCCTCTACGATTTAAGTGTTAAAAGCTAGTAAAGATATAATAAAGGTATTATTCCAATGCAATCTTTCCATCGTGAAATATAGAATTGATAGTTTTAAATCAACGGGAGTAAATAATTGTGTGTCGACACCTGACATACTTTACTAACAGAATAAACCTTCCTCATAACAATATCAATACGATTACAGAACTAAATTGTACTGCAGGGGAGGTGAACCTACGGTTACACCACGCACTTGACAGAAGATTGCTGTATGTGTAATTTTTGAGAGAATTGTGATTTTTAACCGACTTCAAAAAAAGTAGTTAACCGACTTCAAAAAAAGTAGGTTCTCTGTTCGACCTGTATGTATGTATGTATGTATGTTTGTCCGCGATTATCTCGCGTTTGGCTAAACCGATTTGGATACGGTTTTCAGCAAAGTGTTTGTTACATTCTGGGGAAGGTTTTGGTATATAGCACTCATGGATATCCCGTGACGTTGCGCGCAGGGAGCCGATTTCGTTTTTTAATCTTATAAGTAGTTTTATTTTGAAAGTTACTCTAAAACGTAGTCAGACATTGGGACTCTAACTAAAAAGTAAAAAAATAAAAAGCTTTTTCAAAAAAAGGTAACCGACTTCAAAAACTAAAAGCACAAAAATAACTATTTCGGAAGTCGGTGGCTTCTCTTCTGCCGGTCGATTTGTGTTGCCACCGACTTCCGAAATAGTTATTTTTGTGATTTTAGTTTTTGAAGTCGGTTACCTTTTTTTGAAAAAGCTTTTTATTTTGTTAAACTTTTGTTATAAGTAATTCAGATTTATATATTGTGATAATTAATTCTACATTTGGTTTCTAATAGTAAGTAAAACCATTTTAAATAATGTTAGGCTATCTTGTTTCTAGTGCTTTCACACGTCTCCCGCAGATCGCAGATAGAATGCTTTTACTATTTCTGGTAAATGTGGCTAACATATACAAAGTTTCTAGTTTGAAAAACAAGCATCCTATTTTATGCGACACCATGTATATATCTATACTATTATTATAAAACTTAAGAGTTTGTTTGATTGTTTTTATTGTCAATCTCGAGACGTACTGGTTCGATAAAAATGTTTTCGTGATGGATAGCGCATTTATCGAGGAAGGCTATATAACATCACGCTCCAACATACAGGATCAAAAAAGCAATTAAAGATGTAGGAGAAACCGCCGGAAACAGCTAGTCCTAAATAAAAATGGCTACAAAAATCCTGTTTGTAATTTGTAATTTATTTATTCAGGGACAATTAACAGCCACAATATACATTGCACACTAATAAATTAACATTGGATATAACAATATCGTGGCCCACTACATTATCCGCAATTTAACAAAAACATTTGGTAATAAAGTGCCACAAAGTTAGCGTTATTGAGATTAATTATCAAATTACAAAAAGGTATTTAAAATAAACAATTAATTGGTTTAAAAACCTTAAGCATAAACAAAAACAATTGTTACAAAAGCTTCTATGTTTAAAACCGTAGAAATGTTTGCTATCCCTGTCTGAAAGCCATCTAAACAGTTGCTTGTAAATACGATATTAAATCGTGAGCTAGCTTCGCCCCGCGGCGGCGCTTACATAAAACAATTGTTTTGATATTATGACGTGTATTGTGGCATGAGAGATGGCAATATTATTGTTGCTGAAAATTTATTGAGCTTTGATTAAGTTTGTTTGTAAAATTAGATACATGATTAGACATTTATAGCCTTTGACTATGTAACCTTGTACATAAATATATTTATTTTGCGTATCTCAGAAATGACTTAATCAATGATTTTGATGCTGTTTTGTTTTTGACATTTTTAGTTTACCTATAACGTATTTCTTGTAAAATGAAAATCATAAAGATAACAAAACTACTATGTAAATAGGCACTAAATTACAGTTTACAAATTACTTATTAATATTAATTTATACTTATGACTATCGTGTGTTTCAAGACTTTCATACTGTTTAACATTATCTTATACCTTCGAATACACGTGAGAGACACAATAGAAAGACAATAACAGCAAGACAGCCGGCTGTCCCTTAGTCTTCGTAAGGCTAATATCAAAATTCGTCACATAATCACAATAGAAGTCACGGAAAATCATAAATAACAAAATTTCAAGGCTAAAAGGGCAAGTGGTCCATGGCCGTCGTAAACTATATTTGTTCTTAATTCGAATTATTCTCGGTTTCACCATCCATAACGATTTTTCATAGTTATTAAGTTAATTTTAAAGTCAAGAGTTTTTAAAATAAGAAGGGTCTGTGTTGAAATGATTGTGCCCTCGTAAAAATATTTATAGTTGTAATTCGTGTCGGATTATCTACACTCCTACTGTAAATAATTTAACGAGTTTTCCCTTTTGATAGAAGCTTAGTTTAAAGCACACCACTGTAGTAAAATACGTCTTTTATACACTTTTTTAAGTAAACTTGGCCGAAGCCGATCGTTGCCTTTCATTTGAATTTCTACCTATATCCAAAAACTTATTTTGCTCTTTGTCATTTTTAAGACCTGATTTTGTCTTTTCTACACGTACAAGTGATGTTACAAACTATTTCGCGAATCATTATTATTGATTAATGTAATAGAATAATCAAGGTGTTTCTTTCGAATGATCCTCATTTTATTTCTATGTCACAATTCTGTCTCTTCTCTGGATGCGTTTTTTTTTCATCATCATCATCAAAATCGGTCAGCCGTTTCGAAGTCATCAACCTTTTTGTTAGCTGCATTGTTTTTTTTTTATTTATACTTGTGACAGATCAAACCACTATTAAAAAAGTTCAAAAAAACGAAAACTGAAAGTAAACATCGCTGACTAACAACCACAAACAAAACTATATGTTTTATTAGCCTGGGGACACACCGGCGAGTCGTGGTACCACAGCACTTAATAACACAGTGAGCACACGGCTTAAGAATTAGCTCTCACAGCTGTAATAATACGGTGGACAGATTTCCTAGATAAAGGCAGCTTCCTTGTTTATCTGATAATGTCAACTGAGAAAGAAATTTCTCATAAAAAACATAGCAACACTTTTGTAGACCTGTGGGCCTTTTTATAGGGATTGAAAATCATAAAATGACTTCTAATATTATTAAATCGGGTATTAACGCGAATATTATTTATTTAAATACCTTGGAAGGCTTGACGTTTCTTGAGCTGTGACATCGCATCCTCAGTCTGCTTGCGACCACGACATGTGCAACCAGGTCGAAACGTCAAGCCTTCCAAGGTATTTAAATAAATATTATTCGCGTTAATACCCGATTTAATAATATTAGTTGTTATAATGAAACGCGAAAGTTTAAAAGTTAGTATAAAATGACTCCTCCCGCTCTGGGCGGAGCGGAAGGGAGTGTCAGACTTCTACTGACTAAAACCCAGCCATGTTCCTTCTTAGCCCTTTGTGTCCGGGGCCGCGGTATCTCTATCGAATAACCCGTATCCGCGGAGCCCTTTGGGAGTTGGATTCGTTAGTGTAGCCGTTTTTTAATGGAATGTCATTTATGAGGGAATGGTTAAAGCTCTCATGCATAAGATTGCGAATTCAAAATCGGGCAGCTAATGTGGTTTATTAAAATTAAATCTATTTTTTATTTATCTAGGACATTACTCACATCCCATGCCCCCGTGAAAAATAAAGTAAGCCCGTGGGTCTCGTTTGTCATTCGAAGAGGTTTGATAGTCGTTACGGGTAGTCAGAAGGAAGCTCGAATAAGTATCTGGCAACCAGTCTAACCAAGTGGATGGTACCTGGGATGTGAAGGCCTGATTGGCAGTCGCTCCAAGTAAGACATAGTATTTACTTAGATTCGGTTAGATTGGGAGCCGAATTTAACAAAGTAAGCAGGGAGACGATGATGTGTCTTAATGGATTTAGACAAAGTTAAATACAAAAAAATACGAATACTTCCACCTTCAAAAACTACTAAGAAAGAAATACAAATACATACAATATATTCAATAACTACTAGAAATATCTATGGTAATGCATCTAAAAGGAATAAAACCTAAATAAAGTATTTAATTATTTTAAGTCGGTTATCTTTCCTATTAAAGAATTCAGGCCAGACGTATATGGCAAAGCAAAAAATTAAGTCTATCAATTCAAGCTCTGAATATGACTTACATAAGAAATCACCATATGGCTCGCATGTAATTCAAACAGTACCAATTAACTCCAGGAAATGTTTCAACTGCTCCTCAAGTTTTTATTGATCCAATATTAGATTAGTTATGTACTCTAAAAAATCAATTTAAACGTCAAACTTACACTTCCTTCCTAAGAACATAAATCTTTCTCAACGAGATGTTTACAAACCATAGAAGTAAGTGATTGATACAAAAACTAGTGATGTGCCGACGTGTGCCGACTCTGACTTTGGTCGATTAACCGATTATAGTCGGCTGGAAAAAGGCCGACTAATCCGCTGACTAGTTTTCTGGAGTTTTCCAAAAGTATAGCTCTTTGTTTAAAGCTGATTCATGCGCAAACTGCATTTCAGCTGTCTGAGAGAGTTTAGGAAAACATTTGTTTACTTCTGTTTCAAAGTTTCAGTTATACTTTAGCACAGGCCAGAGTTATGTTTTTGTTAAAAATACACTGCACTTTTCCCAAACTGAAAAGACATGTGAAAGGTTTATTAAAGATAATAAGATGTTATGTAGTTTTGTCATGGAAAAATGAAACATATACAAATAAGAGGCCCACTAGTCGCCGACTATTCGCCGACGACGAAAGTGACCGATTAGTCGGCTTTACCGACTAAGTAGTTACCGACTTATTGGTACGTCTCTTAAAACACTTCTACTTAGTTTTTCTTGTCCATACGTAGTAAGTAAGTACCTACTGAGTACTTTCGCTGAGCAATAAATTCGATAAACAATCGTCATCTGTCTTCGTTATAAGAAATCAATTCGCGCGGTGCTGTCGACAACCTTGGTGCAAAGATTAAGTAATAAGAACAGACAGGACGTAGGACTGTTTTAACCGACTTAAGAAAGGAGGTTTTCATTTTTATGTCGTACTAAAAAGATTTTAAAAACTAAGAGATTAAGAACTAAGAGATTTTAAAAACTTAACCGCCTTCGAAAACTTTTAAATTAAAAGTTACATAAATATAAAAAAACGGTATTTAAAACAACAAACAGATCAAAAGGCTTTAAATTTTAATTTTGATAAAATTAAGTTTTTTTTTATTTTTTTAACGCGGCTCTTTTAAAATAAAATGCTTTTTGGATTTTTACGTAAACAACATTTCTTTACAAAAATAAACAGCTTAGTTACTTTATAATCTTATATATAAAATTCTCGTGTCACAATGTTAGTTACCTTACTCCTCCGAAACGGCTTTACCAAATATTACCAAATTTTATATGCATATTCAGTAGGTCTGAGAATCGGCTACTATCTATTTTTCATACCCCAAAGTGAAAAGGGTTGTTCACCCTTAACATTTTTAACGCGAGTAAAACCGCGGGCGGCTGCTAGTTTTTTTATAGAAAAAACAGCAAATTCTGCTAAAATAGAGCTATATTACTGAAAATACAAACTTTTAAAATGCCACAAGCATAGAGTTTGTAGCTATTTACATCTTTGTTAACTCATATCATTCGTCACATCTCCGTCCAATTCCTTAATCTATGTCGATAACTTTTTCTGGCCGCCATTACACGGAGGAACATAATTCGATAATGGCTCAGTAATTGGTAGAAACTGTACGGCCACTGCCGGCAGCTTCGTTTTTGGATCTCTTTGTGTGAAGGAATGTGATGATGAGAATTATGACCTCACATTTTAGAATAAGTTGACTAAAAAGGTTGAGAATCATTAGACTTTGTTTTTGGCAGAAGTAATAAGCCACATCAAAATGTCACCCATTTCACTCATATCGAATATCTATTCTAAGAATAAGTTTTGCTGTGTTAAATGTAACACATTCAATCAATACGACGTGTTTATATAATTATTAAAGTATAGGGATTTATCTCGTTTGAGTTGTAACTGAACAAATTAATTGATGGTGTTCTGTGTGTGTCATGATGTCGTGGTAGCCGATGAAAGGCAGGCCTGGTCAGCCTCGTTGTCATTCGTAGAACTTTGACAGTCGTTACGAGTACTCAGAAGCCAGAAAGTCTGGCCAGTCTAACCAAGGGGTATAGTGTTGCCCAATTACTGGGTTATGGAGGTCTGCTAGGCAGTCATTTCACTTAAAACACTGGTATCCAGCTGGATCCGGTTAGGCTGGAAGCCGACCCCGTCATAGTTGGAAAAAGAGTAGGGAAATGATGGTGTCCTGAGTGTCACAATGTTTGCATTAATCATAAATAGCTGTTTTCCGACTTTGCATGGGACTATAAAGTTAATACTTATCCATACTAATATTATAAATGGGAAAGTGTGTCTGTCTGTCTGTTTGTCTTTCTTTCACGGCAAAACGGAGCGACGGATTGACGTGATTTTTAAGTGGAGATAGTTGAAGGGATGGAGAGTAACATAGGCTACTTTTTGTCTCTTTCTAACGCGAGCGAAGCCGCGGGCAGAAGCTAGTCTTTTATAAATGTTGAATGGGAAAAATCAGAAAGCATAGCATGTAAAGAATGATTTCAAAGAACAAGAAGAAGACTAAATCTAGATTTCTAATCTCAAGACATTTTTACCTTTCTTTAAACCCACCAATTGCGTCACTCCCAATCAGGGAGTGTCAGCAAGTCAAGCAGTAGACAGTTTTCACTTACAGTACTGCCCAATTATCTATCTACATATTGAGCGATCAATCTATCATTATAATTCGTACATCTAACGATATATCAATTTACTGTATCGAATGCCCGCGTACGCAAGTGATTCACTTTTACTTTCCTAACTTTTTAACTATTTCTTTACGCAGATTGCGTTGTTATTCTGAATGGGTGAAAATTTATTTTGTTTTAATTGAATTCGATATTTTAATGGGACTTTATGAGGTTTTTTTCTGTGATTTATTGTGTTTTGATTATGAAACTTACTTTCGTAAGATAGTTTTTTTGTGGTGCTATCGGAAGTCTACATTCCGGAGTAATTGATGTTATGTCAGATAGAATGTAACCTTCTTCTTGTGAACTACCAATCAACAGGTAATTTTAATTATTTAATCTTGTTCAAATACAGATCAATCCATCTATCAGCTCCTGTAGTCAATTTCCGATGTTGTACTTCAATGTAGAAATGATAGATTACTGTTATGTAACAAGTTGTATATGGAGATACAGAAGGCTTTAAACCTGCGTAATTTCACATGAATGGATTGACGAGGTTACCACATAAAAAAAATTTAAGCTTCTGTCTGGAGTTATAGCTCAAGAGAACATTATAAATATATGAAAAAAGCAACATCTAGCGTAAACTGTAATAAGTATGGAAATAACGTATCGTTTCTTTATTTTAAACCTAATTTCTGAAAAAAGGTCTTACATAGAACCTACTTTCTTTCCTTAAATAATAGCCATACTACTGACCAAAGAAACGAAGACAAAACATTGTACGCCATCTTGAATTAACTGTCACGATAATGTCAGTGATAAATTCGACGAAGGATATTGCGAAGGATGAAGAAGATTGGCAATACGGTATTTGACACTATTAACCGATAAATCTAAGACATATTTTTATAAAACCTATCTTGTAACGCAACAACGTCATCGAGACGCGTCAGTTCCAGTGCCCGCCGAGCGACCATGCGAGGACCCCCCGTCTCGCCGCACACGCCGCCCGCGAGACCTGGCGCGCCTTTAAAAGCCGCGCTCCGGCCGAGCAAAGGCAGTCTGCGTTCGGCACGGAAACGGGTGCAACAGCTGTATCGACTTAGGTCGGTCTCCTCTGCCTCGCTACTTGTCGGACATAGACTGGCGCCCCGTCGTGTACTGTTTGAATAATCGTGTTGGCTTTCGTTAGCGAACCTCTCGATTGTCGGATAGTGCACGGCGCGACGTGAGTAGGGTTTATTGTGTTAGAGTTTAGGCGGTTAGTTAGTACCTACTCATAGAAACCTTTTATTTGTAATTAGTTATCATTTTGTTTTATAAAGTAATATATTGTAGTCTGTTAACGTAAGTTTTCTTTATCTCCCCACACATAACCCCTACAAGTGGCATCCCAACGTGGAGCACTTACCGTTTTTTTTTGTTTTATTCTCTTGCTCGAACTTTTAGTAGTTACAATTTTTTATTTCAAAGTTTTTTAAAGTACCCTGCATTTTTTTGTTTTTTTTTGTACGCATCAACTTTTATACATTATAGGCTAGGAGTAGGCGTTATCCACTCAACATTAATTATAGTCTAGGAGCTAGTGTTTTGTTAATTGTAGTTTAGGAGCTAGTGTTTTGTTAATTGTAGTTTAGGAGCTAGTGTTTTGTTTAATTATAGTTTAGGAGCTAGTGTTTTGTTAAATTCATTATAGTCCAATAGTTAGTGTTTTGTTCTCAACTAGTCAACGTAGGAGAAACGTTTTACAAAATTGATTTGTATCACATTTTACCCAGACGAAGCCGCAGAAACAAAGCAATGGCAAACGTCAGCTTCACCGATGATCAGTTTCGTGATCTGATAGGGGTCTTAGCGAATAGGAATAGTGTCATTGCTCAGAAGACAGGTAGTTTTGCTGCCTGCACGGCCCGTTACGATGGGACTCGTGATGCTACAGTGGTAGAAGCATTCTTGTCAACAATAAGTACCTACAAAAGAATAGAATCGGTTACGGATGCGGTGAGCCTGGCGTAGTAAGGACCAAATGTCCCAAATGCAATAAAAATAAACTTGGAGCAGCGCAGGTGGGTTTTTATGCGCTGAGTCCCGCTCTTGCAGCAGCGTCACGGCTTAGGCCAACCGTGAGCATAACCATTGGTGGAATCCAAGGCAAGGCTCACATTGACACTGGAGCGAAGTTAAGTGTCGCATCCACTTCACTGCACCGGGTGTTACAACGGCAGGGCACCCAATTTAAAGAAGAAAAGGCGACGATTACTCTTGCGGATGGGCTTCGACGAAGGAAACAAGTCCAGACTGCTGTAGTAGATGTCTTTTTATGTGGTCGGATAATCCCCACTAACTTTATCGTGCTGCCTGAAACTCACGATAATAGAACACTCTTAGGAGTTGATTTTATTCAGGACGCAAACATAGTACTCAATTGTCCCCAACTCATATTCCACTTTCTGGATGAACCTGGTCGGAAGTATGAGTTGCAAAATGAGGAAGAAGATGACGCACCTGTATCCACAATACAGGCGGAACCTACGGAAGCTGAGTCACTGATCGAAAAGCTTGTCAAAATCACAGCTCTGGAACCGATGATAAGCCCGCTGTCCATGACTCCGTCTTCACTAGTAAGCCCTCCAGAAGAAACCAGAATGGCGGACTCCTATGGACCACCACCTCTAATAGAGTTTAATACTCCCCCCTGCTCGCCCTCGGGAAAAGAACGCGCACTAAATGGTTATTCACCAAGATTTGTCTCGTCACTGTTCCGAGATGCGCAGGCAAACATTAACAACGCTGAGGTCACCCTGTCACCTCACAGCAAGGCACTATTTGGTCCCAACATTGACATAGCAATGATCGCATTGACAAATGTTGAAGACAATGCTGTTAATGAAGCACAGCTTAATGAGGTACTGGAACGCAACGCTGATGTATTCATTGGAAACGGAAAACCAGCTAGCTTAGTTGAACACGCTATAGAAACTGGGAACCATAAACCGATAGCTGTTCCACCCTATCGAATGTCACCACAACGAAAAGAAGTTTTACTCAAGGAGGTACAGCACATGTTGGATGAGGGTATTATTACACCCTCCACCTCTCCATGGGCCGCACCTGTTGTGATGGTCCCTAAGAAAAATGGTGATGTAAGGGTCTGCATCGATTACCGACAACTAAACAGCATAACCGTACCGGATGCATATCCTTTGCCCAGGATAGACGATCTGCTGCATGAAGCCAAACCGACGCCCTACATGTCATCCCTGGACTTGAGAGCCGGCTACTGGCAGATCAAAGTGCGCATTGAAGATCAAGAGAAAACGGCTTTTGTTACGCCTTTCGGACTCTACCAGTTCAATCGAATGCCGTTTGGGTTGCGTAATGCGCCAGCAACCTTCCAAAGGTTCATCGATAGATTGAAACTGCAATTGGATGGAGTAAAGTTGCTGGCTTACTTGGATGACTTAATCCTGTTTTCCCCAACGTTTGAGCAGCACCTGCAAGACCTGGACAAACTGTTTCTACTTCTACGTGAAAACAACGTAATTGTCAACAAAGAAAAATGTCGATTTTGTGAAGAGCGCATCGCATATCTGGACACATTATAACCAAGGCAGGATTATGCACCGACCCCGCTAAAATATCCGCGATATTAGATATACCAGCACCTAAAAACTTACGACAAGTACAGTCATTTCTCCAGACCTGTTCATGGTACCGACGTTTTGTACCAAATTTTGCCAAAATTACAGAACCTCTTACTCGGTTGACGAAAAAAGCTGCAGCATGGGAGTGGGGACTGCGACAAGAAGAAGCTTTTCATGAGCTTAAATCTCGGCTCACCAGTGCTCCTATCTTACAACAAGCAGACACCGACAAGCCATATACAATTAGAACCGACGCCAGCGATTATGCCATAGGAGCCGTTTTGGTGCAGGGGGAGGGTACTGACGAACACCCTGTAGAATACGCTAGTCGACTGTTGACTAAAGCGGAGCGAAACTATTCTACTACCGAGAGAGAAGCATTGGCTGTTATATGGGCTGTCTCAAAATTTAGAGGATATATCGAAGGATCATCGGTAGTAATAGCTACGGACCATCAAGCTCTAAAGTGGTTAATGTCTATTAAATCTCCAACCGGGCGTCTTGCTAGATGGGCATTACAACTCCAGCCGTATAATTTGATTATTAAATATATACCCGGCAAAATTAATGTAGTTGCTGACAATCTTTCGAGACCTATAGCCCAGCAAAATGAAGAAAGCTATGAAGTAGGTGTAATTTCAGTAGACATGCCGCGTAGCTCCGGATCAGAAATAAGACAAGAACAATTAAAAGATGCCGAGTTAAAGAAAATCATTGATGCCATAGAAAAACCAGTTCAAGATGAAGACGGTGTTTATTGGTCAAATAAAGGCTACCTTATGAACTACGGAATGCTGTACCGCTACGTCCAAGACAGTGATAACCAGAATGCACAACTAGTTATACCACATCATGAAAAGGAAACGATACTCAAATATTACCACGATGAACCATCTGCAGGACATTATGGAGCCGACAAAACCTTCCGTCGTATTATTGCCAGATATTATTGGAAAGGGATGCGGAAGGACATTGAAAATTATGTCCAAAACTGCATCAAATGCCAGCGGTATAAACCGACTAACCTAAAGCCAGCGGGATTACTGCAGACGACATCAATGTCGCAAAGATTTGAAACTTTGTCCTTCGATTTGTTTGGTCCTCTACCCCAGACTCAAGACGATAAATCTTGGATATTTATTGTGGAAGACGTCGCTACACGATGGGTCGAGCTATTCGCCTTGGAGCATGCAACAGCGGAAGCCTGCGCAACTGTTTTATTAAATGAAATATTTTTGCGCTACGGAGTTCCTAGAAGATTAATAAGTGACAATGGCACACAATTCGTAAGCGCGATAATGCAAAAACTCGCTTATTGTCTTGACATTCACCATGCCTTCACACCCGTCTAGCACCCTGAAACAAATCCAGTCGAAAGAAGAAATCGCGACCTTAAAACCCAACTGGGAATAATGGTTGAAGACGATCACCGCTCTTGGGCTGAACGACTTCCAAGTATACGATATGCCATGAATACGGCACACTGCCTGTGCACGGGATATACTCCAGCATATCTTACATTTGGTAGAGAGTTGAGAACGTATGATGACGTGAAACACGATATTCGTCAGATAGCCCTGTCTGAAAACTTCATTCCAGAAATAACCCCTAAACTTATTCTGTTAGCAGAAACTTTTAAGAAAACAAGAGAAGTGCAAGAGCAGAAAGAAGAAACACGAAAGCAGTATGTGGACAAGCATCGCCGCGCCGCTCCTGCCCTTCATCCTGGCGACCTGGTCATGGTGGCCTCCAATACCCAGAGCAACGCAGCGCGCCACTACACAGCAAAGCTGGCCCCGCGTCGCGACGGGCCCTACATCGTCTTGAGGCAGCACGGGCCATGCTCTTACGAAGTGGCTCATCCGGAAGATCGCAACACTCCATTGGGTATATATCATTCTTCCGCGCTGAGCCTCTACCGAGGCTCAGCTCTTACACCACCTAATCCAGAGAAACCTTTGCGCAGACGCGGCAGGCCGCGGAAACAGCAACCAACCCCAGAAGCAGCAACAGGTCTCCTCGTCGGGACGTCTTCGGGACCTGAGGGGGAGACTGTAACGCAACAACGTCATCGAGACGCGTCAGTTCCAGTGCCCGCCGAGCGACCATGCGAGGACCCCCCGTCTCGCCGCACACGCCGCCCGCGAGACCTGGCGCGCCTTTAAAAGCCGCGCTCCGGCCGAGCAAAGGCAGTCTGCGTTCGGCACGGAAACGGGTGCAACAGCTGTATCGACTTAGGTCGGTCTCCTCTGCCTCGCTACTTGTCGGACATTGACTGGCGCCCCGTCGTGTACTGTTTGAATAATCGTGTTGGCTTTCGTTAGCGAACCTCTCGATTGTCGGATAGTGCACGGCGCGACGTGAGTAGGGTTTATTGTGTTAGAGTTTAGGCGGTTAGTTAGTACTCATAGAAACCTTTTATTTGTAATTAGTTATCATTTTGTTTTATAAAGTAATATATTGTAGTCTGTTAACGTAAGTTTTCTTTATCTCCCCACACATAACCCCTACAATCTTTTTATTAGTCCTAAGCATCGGATTTGTTTTAAATTTACTGTAAAAATGGATTTTTAATTGCTTTAAAATCAATAAATAGTTAGTCAATAGGGTTGCTAGCTTGTGACGTCACAAGCTGGTATTGGCATACAAAGTATATTGGAGAATTGCGTTTTGACGGCTCATAAAAAGTACGTCAATTGATGATGGTGTCAAATACCGGATTAAAGAAGTGACGAGGTTTATGGTTCGCAAGCATTGTGACGGCTAGCTTTCAATACTCTCTGACAATAAACACTGATGTGTGAAAGCTTGCCCAGTTGATAGGAAAACACGCCCAAATAGTTTCTACACTTATCTTAGCTAAATCGTAAACAGCTGAAGATTGTATAGTATTAAAGACTGTGTTGTTTATTTGGTTTTAATATTGTCATAATAATATAATTAAAGCTAAAAGCTTGGTTTGCACTAAGAAGAGACCTGAACATTTAATCAGAAAATATTAAAAATATATACTTAAATGATAATAAAATGAAAAAATAATAAAAATTACATGGATAAATTCGCCTGGATCAGTTTAGTTGAATTTGCGAAATGTCTTCTATTAAAAAACAAAGAGATAATTATTTCGGCAAAATTTAATTTTAGTTTCTAAGAAACATCAGATAAAATCAACAAAAAAAACAAAATTAATATTAGAGATGTGTCAAGAAGACTCGTTTTTCTTAATCTTTTAAAACTTGTCAGACTTACACTGATTTTACCCTTATGCACGCTACTTTTTTGATTATTAATTTGTAAACGCATCACTATCCGACTGCCTCGCTGACTTTGCAAGGCAAAGACCTTTATTAGGCAATCTTCTTACGAATTTCATTCTCAACTAAACTTATAAGAAACTATCTTTCGCCCGCAGTCGAGACTTCTATCCTCTATTTTACCGAGTTTAGTATAAGCTAGGTGATGTGACGTGCGTGGACACGTGGCTATAGTAAATGTATGTATGACCACTTCGGCGCCGTCATTTCGTTCCTGCTGATGTGACGGTGACGGCGGTGGTGTAAAAACAGCCTTAGGGTTGGAATTCTTCTTAGTAAATACTGACTTTGCACAAAGAAGTCTCTAGGACCAGCGGTTTGGGCTGTACATTGAGATATATCAATTGATATATCTCAATGTACAGCCCATAACAGTCAGTCAGTCAGTTTAGCGTTTTGCATTTATAAATTTAGTTTTTAAAACTTCCCGTTCGCGGTGTATTATCTGCTTTAAAAGCACTAAATGCCATTAATTATTACAGTATACAAACGTAATTAAACCATCGTTATTTTAATTTTAACAACGTTGTAATTTTATTAATATTAGACTTTATTACTACCTATTACTATTTACAGCAGTTTTATCACAGCCTCTTACGATTCTATGCCGATTTCATTTGTTTTCGTCATACGAAATGCGAATTGTGAAGTACCCGCGTGAGTTAACATAGGTTAAGAGCAGCTTTTAAACACTTCTGACACAGCTTAACATTTGTATAAGTACTGTATTGCGATAAATAGGTAAAGTCGGACAAATATTTTGTATAGAGGCACTTGATGACAAATTCTTTACTTAGGTACAATTAGTTTAATTTTACTTATCCATACTAATATTATTAATGTGACAGTGGTGCCGATTCTCTTGTGCACAAACTATCGTAAATTTAAGTTAGGTGCATCTTTCTCTTTCCATTTCTTAAAGAAAAGGACAGAAGATACATTTTAGTTTAATCCTGTCAAATTAGACAGCGCCTGATGAAAATTGACGTATATTTAGACGCCATGTTTTTAAATTGCGTCTAAATTATCTATGGAGTGTCTAAATTTGACAGGATTTAACTAATATTTGATCTTCTATCCTTTTCTTAATTAAAAGGAAAGAGAAAGATGCACTTAACTTAAATTTACGATAGTTTGTGCACAAGAGAATCGGCACCACTGTGCCTGTTTGTCCGTATTTTACAGCAAAACTACTGAACATGGTACAGAGAAAGTCTATAGCTTGAGACACACAAACAAGGACATAGCATAGTTTTTAATCCCAAAAACCAAAACCCCACGGTAACGGGAACTACGCGGGAGATAGCTCGTTTCTTATAAATTGAGCTTTGTGTCTGTCTGTTAAAAACCATTCTGTACTTTCTGTCCTTATAAAGGCCTTATTGATAAACCACTATAAGCACAGGATCACTCAAATGAAGGGTGGCTTACATTAAAAAATAGACCACATCTTTCGCACGATAGATAATGGCAAGGCTAACTAATCTAATCAATAGAATAAAACATTAAGTCACCATCTCAAAAGCAAGTTTATAAGCTAATCAAATGACAACATCACGATGAACTTCCATTATTATTTGTGACATGATTGATTTACAATTGAGTTTTGAACACTCATTTGAATATTTGGAGCGGAATTTGAGACCATCAACTCATTTGGACTTAAGAACTTTTTACACTGAACTTTAATGTCGCACAAACGCAATCCGCAAATACTTTAGAATAGTTTTTTTCCTAAATCCAAACTCCATCAACTTTTAGTTGCATTTAAAATGGAACAAAAGTCTGAATGTTTTATTTATGTTTTCACCAAAACCGTTATATACCACACGTGATTGGAGACACAATAGAAAGACAAGAGCAGCCCGACAGCCGGCTAGAATAGACTTTTTAAATATTAGTAATTATTTGATACAATGTCAAACTCATAAAAATCTGTCTCAGAGATGGTAACTTTGACTCTGGGATTTTGAGGCTGTCAGCCAGGCCCGTCATAGGTCACCAAAAATCTAGTGCACATTACCGTGTAAATTGTGAAAATGCCCAAAAGACTAGAACTTTTATGGTAAATTTGGGACACCACTTATAATAAACGCTTATGGCATATTTGTCCCCAAAACCATATTTAAGAATGTCGTGCGTGTATGTTTGGTAAAAAGTGCTTGCTATCCTTTATTTGTCGTTTATGGTCTAAATACGAAACCAAATTCAACACACCTCAACAAGAGCGAGATTACTTTGCTACTGCTCAAATATTTACCTTCGTTAGAGAATCACACCACATACGTCAAAATAGATAACACACATATCCACTAACAATAAAAACATCACAGCTATATTCAGAACTAAAAATAAAAAGTGAAAACAACACGAAACTGACTTTTTTTCCTACCTACTCGTAGCACTAACAATTAACAGTATGGGAACGCCATTGCATCAGTCGAGAGGAAATGTGAATGAAACTTAATACGAAACAGAGATTTGATCTACAACAGATAACGAGGTTATGTCACGATATTTGCTGGTAACACGACTAAGTATTACGATTATCAATTATTCTTTTACGTTTTGGAGTTGGTTGTGCAAAACGGAGCTTGAAACTCGACCCAAGTTTAGGGTTGCCGGCCGTATTTTTAGCACAATTTAGTCATATCCTAGCCTTTTGCCTATTTTGTTTGCGTCGATTTCCAAGCTAACCGTGATCAGCACATGTCACACACACACACACACATCAGAATAACAATGTTTTATGTAGAGCACCTCCTTAACAGACCTCAACAACCTACTTAACACAATATTCCGTGAATAAACTGATTAACCTTTCAACGACCAAGCGACAGCCGGCGGTCGGGCTGCTATTGTCTTTTTATTGTGGCTAGAATGGCGTGTGTTCAGAGTTTCTTCTAACCCGTAACGACTGACAAGAATTACAATTACGTAGATTTTACAGTCAATCTAATTCGTATATTATCAATACGGCTTTATGTGGATTTCCTGATTACTAAGTTTTCCTAAGTTTTATTACATAAAGTATTGTATTTCAAAGGTCAATTCAACTAATTAAAAATCTTTGAACTTTAGACATAATGGAAAATAATCGCCATAGATTCTCTTGTTCACAAACTTAACTAAACTTAAGTTAAATGCATCTTTCTCTTTCCATATCTTAAAGAAAAGGACAGAAGATACTTTTTAGTTTAATCCTGTCAAATTAGACAGCGCCTGAAGAAAATGGACGTTTAATTAGACGCCATGTTTTTAAATCGCGTCTAAATTATCTAAGTATGGAGTGTCTAAATTTGACAGGACTTAACTAATATTTTATCTTCTGTCCTTTTCTTAATTAAATGGAAAGAGAAAGATGCACTTAACTTAAATTTACGTTAGTTTGTGAATAAGAGAATCGGCGCCATTGTGTGGATATCAACGCCTTTACGAGCTTTCCGTCGCACGAATATTTCACACGAACACGTAGCTTTCCCAAGTACCAATTTTCCAAGCGATTTGCCACAGCTCGTTTATTAGTATAAGGTTTATAATTTTACATTTAATTGAGTATAACATTGAGTATTATATATCATTTAAGTGATCGACATGAGGAATCGATGGATTGTAACACTCGGACAACGCCTGCCGGGGTTGCGGAAAGTTTATAATAGTTACCGTGACACTGGAACATAAAGGGCAACCGAAGGACCATGAGTGGGTTTTAGTCAGTAAAAGTCTGTCACGCCCTCCCGCCGCACCCAGGACGGGAGCAGTCATTTAATGATTTCCCACTCCCCAAAAAAAAAACACTCGGACAACAAAAGGAAGGAATATGTTGGCAACACCAAATGGTGGGAAACCTAAGAAGGACAGACAAAATATTGATACTTGATTTTTAATAATGTTGATTAGTGCCCAGAGTATAGTGAGTGGAGTTTTATTACACTAGTAAATACAATTAAATATTTTAATTGTATACTTTTAAATATTGGAGTGATGACCCAGTTAGGCAGCGTCTCACGCAAGAAAGAGGTAGTGGGTTCGAAGTCCTTCGAATGCGTTCAAGTGCCAATGTGACCTTTTCATCCATACTTAATATTATAAATGGGGAGTCATCTCGTGTTCTTGGATATAAAAACACGTGTATGATCTCGATACTATAATTAAATAACCGTACAATTATCATTTAAACTGAAATATTATTTTCAAACTGGACATTGGCAAAAATCACCGAAAATTCGATGGATTGCCATAATAAATATAAAAGTTGAAGTTGATTATAAATGGGAAAGTGTGTCTGTCTGTATGTTTGTCTTTCTTTCACGGCAAAACGGAGCGACGAAATGACGTGATTTTTAAGAGGAGATAGTTGAAGGGATGGAGAGTAGCTACTTTTTGTCTCTTTCTAACGCGAGCAAAGCCGCGGGCAAAAGCTAGTTTCATATAATCATGTGTGCTTTCTATAGTTTACCTTGGGCCTCATAGACATCAGAGTGGAAACAGCGAGAGGAAACCTGGACATGCAATGAATATAAGTACGAAATCGCCAATCTGCCTTTAACAAGAGTGATATGCGTATGCGACTATAATCGTGATGTCTATCTATCTTCTCTATCGCTTACTAGAGTTTGAAACAATTACAAATAAGATTACGTATGCCACAGAGCTAGTTTTTGTTGAACGCAATCATTGTTTAAAAGGAAGTATTTAAATCTGGTATTTTAGTTCAACATTGTTCTCTAGTGTATTTATTATACTCTAGTCATTAGGATTTAAACAATGAAACATGATACCTCATGCCAAGAGGTCTTGTTAAACGTGACCATAGTTGACCCGTTGCGAAAAAAAAAACCTATCTATTTGCATAGCCAGGGTTTGCAAACTTATGGCTGTCAAATGGCCTATACATCCAAAAAACGGGCGACAGCCATTATTTGTTAAGAAAAATAAGAAATAAAAAAGAAACACAAATGACGTTTTTAAGATTTTCGATGAAAAAGGGCCAGTGGTCCTGTCCTTGTTAAATGATAAATCAAAGAAGATCCAACATCCAATGAGGTTCTATTCAAAATAGTATTAGAACTTTTACAAAATATGGTCGTAGCATTATAGGTTTTCCAGTAAGGAGTAATACGAAAACGTCTAACTTCCTCTATAGTCGGCGACTACTTTTTTTCGAAGCAAAGAAGCGCTTGTTTCTAGTCTTAATAAATATTGAAAATTTAAATTATGTTTATGAGTAAAATATCAATAATAAACATGATTATTATGACAATAAATTGCCTTTGTCCAAAATTTAACATTCATTTGTGTTCTTAGTTCAAAAACCAAATAAAGGTGAAATGCTTTAGGAATCAGAAACATGACATTAAAGTGTCGTGATTCCTATTCCTGGATGCAACAACCCAACCACCTATAACCTAATAACCCCACAATTGTCAGTCTAACACCTTTAGCGTTGATTTATTGACACTAATTTATGAGTTAATTACTACAGAACCCTATAAATAACCTAATAATTATCATAAATCTCTACCCACTTACCCGAAGTTTCCTAGAGCGCTCTGGGATCTGTCAGACTTTTGTTATTTTATCATGACAGAAATTGAAGAAAAACATTTGTTTAAATGTATTCTGAATTAGGTCTTGGATACAAGATGCAGCAGAGTCCGCAAAAATCATACTTACTCGACACGTGAATAAATAAATAAATGAATCAATGATTTATTTTGTAAATAGGTAAAACGCCGGTGTTTCCTAGCTGGACTATTCTGAGAAGAAACAACCGAAACAAACTCAGAGGTCAAAGTCTCTTTTAAAGTCCATACGTGTTTCCGCAGAGCATCACCTAAGAATAACAACCTACACTATATTTGCATAACAATTAATATTATTCTTGGGGTTGCGGAATGTTTATAATGGTTACCGTGACCCTGGAACATAAAGGACAATCGAAGGAACATGAGTGGGTTTTAGTCAGTAAGAGTCTGACATGGCCCTCCCACCGCACCCAGGACGGGAGCAGTCATTAGATGATTTCCCACTCACCAAAAATAAAATATTATTCTATGTCAAGAGCATTTGAAGCAACCCGCCCTTATTTAGTTAGGTATTTAAGAATTTTATCAACATCTCCCTAGCCTTTTCCCAACTATGTTGGGGTCGGCTTCACGCCTAACCGGATTCAGCTGGATACCAGGGTTTTACGTGAAGCGACTGCCTATCTACCTCCTCAGTAACTGGGAGACACGATACCTCTTGGTTAGACTGGTCAGACTTTCTGGCTTCTGACTACCCGTTACGAATGTCAAAGTTCTACGAATCACAACCGGGGCTTTACGTGCTTTCGGAGGCACGAGATGTCAGTGACGTCCAAGGTAAAGTTTAGAAAGCACAAATATGAATTGAAAAAGTCACATTAGTACTTGTCCGGATTTGAACCCACAACCTCTAACACGAGAGGCGGGCGCCATATCTACTAGGCTATTTCAACCCCATTTAAATAACATAACTCTGTGTGCTCCAGGATCTTGGCGCAAAACCATTCAACAAAATGTTCACCATCCCTGACAATAAGCTTCAAATAAGTTCACAACAATCATTAGCCATTTTCACATCACTTATGAGTGAACGTGTCATAACAGTACGTTCCCACGAATAAATCATTCATTCAAATTGAACGTCGCGAACGATATAGTTATTAAAATGCGCCTTTAGTTAAACAAATGTTGTTTGAAGTGTATTGATGACAGTGAGACCACGATTGGATGTGTCAAAGATCGTGAGGTTATTTTCTTCAAGTTAAGTGGGTTGGGCACACACTGGGTTCTATTGTGTTTCTTAACAATAGGAAAATAACTCTGGAGAAAAATAAGGACTTTTTTAGCAAATCATACTAGCACGTAGAGGGCAAATGCTGGAAAATAAAAATAAAAGATAATATTGAAAGGCAAGACAAAATGAATACGTAAAAATACCGTTAAGAACACGGAGAAAAATTGAACAAAATCACAAGAGTAGCAACAAAAAATACAAAAATAAAGTGTTATTGGGTTTTTCATTAACATTTTTTCTTAAGACTTTTACAAAATGGTAATGTGTCTCTTCTCTCACCCTTGTGCCTCGGAAAGCACGTTAAATCAACCCCCAGTGGAAGCCCAGGACCCTGGCTGAGGTGGACGATGACTACGTGGAGAGCTTCTTCAAGAAGCTTCCTCAGGACAAGGAGTTGCAGTTCATGGACACTAAGCTGTAGGGGATTAAGGCTGTTGATCCTGTGTTTGATATCTTTCCGGTTATTTAGGTGTGCCGTCCCATCGGCTTGTGTAAGAATAGAAATAAATAGTGCAGCTATGTTGAAACACCAACCACTTTGCTAGTGCATCAAAGACGACCCCATATGACGGTTGCAGGCCAGCCCCCCTAGACAAGTGGCATTGTAGAATAGATAGCGAAACGGAAACGATTGTCAAACGTATAGAGATGTCAAATTGTTTAGCGAAAGCTTATGTCAATTCCATACATTTGACAATCTATTCGTTTTCGCTTTCTATTCTACAATGCCACTTGGCTAGACCCTCAGGGAGACTAAAAATATTAGACTATTAAGACAACGTTTGTTTATTTTTCTGGTTCATAATATTAGTTTACAAGACGGTGAACCACTTATATCAAACTAGCTTTCGCCCGCGGCTTCGCTCGCGTTAGAAAGAGACAAAAATTACCCTATGTTACTCTCCATCCCTTCAACTACCTCCACTTATAAAATCACGTCAATTCGTCGCTCCGTTTTGCCGTGAAAGAAAGACAAACATACAGACAGACAGACAGACACACTTTCCCATTTATAATATTAGTACGGATGTTTATTGTCTATTTAAAACCAATGTAAGCCTTCAAATTTATTAATTTGTGGCCAAGGATTTTTCAAACGGTTTGGTGTTGATATAAAACACATAAAATAGCGATGATTTGTTAGTATTCATCTTAATTTCGTTTTAATTTCTGTACTGATTTTAAATTATGTTCTTCTGTTACAGACGATGATTGATAATACAGATGCTTAGATTTTGATTACATAAATATATTTTACATCTCTCATGTTCGGTAAGTAGGTCCTTATTACCCCCAAATGGGACTTGTAGGTAACCAATTAGCGCTCTAGGGTATTAATGTAGCTAGAAACGCCCTAGGGCGGTAAGTAATTAAAAAAAAACTCTTCACTCTTTCAAAAACTTTTTCCAAAAAAAAGATAACCGACTTCAAAAACTAAAAGCTCAAAAATAACTATTTCGGAAGTCGGTGGCTTCTCTTCTGCCGGTCGAATTGTGTTGCCTTGCCACCGACTTCCGAAATAGTTATTTTTGAGCTTTTAGTTTTTGAAGTCGGTTATCTTTTTTTTGGAAAAAGTTTTTTATTTTTTACTTTTTAGTTAGGAGTCCCAACTACGTTTTAGAGTAACTTTCAAAAAAAATGTACGTTTTTGTATAAAAATTGAGGAGTTCCCTCAATTTCGGCATGATACCATCATCAGATCCTGGACCTGGTGACAATGGGACCATTTGGGAAGCCTACCCTTTCAAACAAAAAAAGAATTGTTCAAATCGGTTGGCAAACGACGGAGATATGCGCGATCAAACATAAATAAAAAAAAAAAACATACAAACATTCGAATTGAGAACCTCCTCCTTTTTTTAGAAGTCGGTTAAAAAGTTCGCGTACATCTAACCATCATACTGGCAATGGACACCATGCATTCAGCCTAATAACAAAAGAGGTCGCTTCGCTATTCAGCCTTGTCTTCGTATAAGTATAATAGTCATCAATTTTAAATATCAAACGGCGAAGCTCAATTTCGTTCTTGAAAAAAATAATTAAAAAACAAAGATGAAAAAAGGCGGGAAAAACTTTTACTTTAAATATTGTTTGCTTTTGTTTTAAATATTGTTTGTTTTTTTATAATTACGTGCTAATAAGGTAATATTTTGCCTTTTAACTAATAAAATGTTTTATTTTTGTTATGCCGGTTTTTTTATACTTACCTCACAATCGAGATGTAAAGCAGAGTAGTTAGCTCGGGTGTAAGCATCTATAATTGAGGTCTAGCAGTACACGAACGCGTCATCTACTATAACTCGTTAGTGGTGGGGAATGTGACGGTTAGTCACGTTTCCTTATTGAATAATAACAAAATATCTTATTTTTTGTTCAAAAAGACCCTTCTCATGGTCCGCCACTTAGGAAAGCATAAATCCTCTATTTAATGCGAAACACACTTAAGACAAAAGTGCCAGCCGTTATACCATAAAACAATTTATCGTTGAGTTCTAAAGAAACTTGTAAAATATTCGATTTCTAAGTGCAACTCTCAATACAAATTCACATCTGGTTGCCATAAAGAGACCCATCTATTAACATGAAACGATTTTTAGGACAATTGAGAAATGTAACAAAAAAGGGTTCTGCGAATTGGGGAGATGCGTGCGAGAAGGGCTTTCGAACACGTGGTGTTTGGGAAAGTTGGATAGGCTGAAGGGCAGTTGGGTTCAGGTCACTAAAGACGTCGGTCGTGATCTAGGCGAATTAAGTTAGCGAGTTCGGAGAGTGATTCGACAACGTCTGGTAGAAGTTCGTGAACGAAGAGTTGAGTTGCGTCGATAGCTCTAATACTTGTGGTAATTTGTGGTCTAGTCTGGTTTGTTACGAGTGTCAGTGTTTGTACGTGGCAGGAGGCGATTATGGCGAGGATCGAGTCTAGTCTGGTAATTGAATCTAAATCTTTCAAATCGTTGTTCTGGTGAGTCTTTGATCTGTTTTTAGTATTAATTACGGTCACGTAAATATTATTCAGAGTGTACGTTAATCATATAGTCTATCCTAAGTAACTAGACTAGTTATACTATTAATAGATTTATAAATAATGATTACCTTACTCTAGCATGTAGATACTATTATATTATGTTATTAGTATATTATTCATAATACTCTAATTCTATATGCCCATCACCTAATCCGCACCTTGGCAGGGACTCATCATGAGCGTTTGGCTGTAGGGAAACGGCGACAGCCTTCCGATTTACTCTACATGCTATATATTATATTATACACCGCTACATATTGTACATTAACACACCTGACTAATGGTACCAGACATACAAGACATGGAAGGTCGAACCGTACTTGCTCAAACTACTAAAGTTCTATGTGAATTCAGTATTTCCAACTTGGCTGCAATGCAGACAGTAATTGTTTAATGCTAATGAGAGTACAGTAATAATTACGAATTAAAGTAATTATAGGCCAACCGAATGTTTATGATGATAACTGTTTCCTACAGAAGGTCTGGCACAGAACGCGTATGCGCTGGTCATATCGTTCTCGCATCACCCGGAAGCGGGGGTAGGCTTCACCAAGTACCCTAACTAAGTTGGTAGCACCGTTCTGTGAACGCTAGAACTTGTGTCTCGCTAAAACCCCCACATACAAAGTAGGCCGCTGGCCGCTTATATCTGAATCGTCACTCTTTAGCGAAACACTTGATTTGGGCGCTGAGCAGCAGATACATATGCAGCGAAGCAACCTCGAAATGGGAAGATGTGAGTGAGGTGACGATTTACCACCTCGGAGAATACTAAGGACAGCCGCAACGAATTCTGCTACAGACTGAGTCTCCGGTATACTTGTGCTAATTTTATTGTACGGGATAGACTCACATAGGCTGCCGTAAGAGGGTCATACACACTAGTACGCGTGTAGGAGTATTTTATTATAAACTTGTCTTCCTCAATGGTAGTTGGACTTCGCAGTTCGACTGCCTTCAGGTATTGTGTAAGACATGGATTTGTTTAGGGAACGTGGACAGCTAGAATTGCGGCGTCTCCATAGGATTCACGTATTGAGGTCTAGCAGTACACGAACGCGTCATCTACTATAACTCGTTAGTGGGGTGGGGCTTTAGCTGTCGCTTAACGTACTCTTTAATGATGATTTCATAAGCGCAAGTGTAACGGTCCCTTTACCACCCTTTTACATGATACAATACACTTTTGCTTGTCCTCTCGTCTCTTCACTTTATTGTCTTATTTTATAGTATGTATATTTATAACTGTGAATTCCCATACTAACATTACTTTAAATATTGTTTGCTTTTGTTTTAAATATTGTTTGTTTTTTTTATAATTACGTGCTAATAAGGTAATATTTTGCCTTTTAACTAATAAAATGTTTTATTTTTGTTATGCCGGTTTTTTTATACTTACCTCACAATCGAGATGTAAAGCAGAGTAGTTAGCTCGGGTGTAAGCATCAATTGCACCCTCGAACTATAGGCGCCCTCGCTACGCTCGTGCGCCTAAATATCTCGGGCTGCAATTGATCCCTTACAGCCCTTGGCTACTAATCTACTATTTCTTTACTCGTCTTGACATGTATTAATACTGAATACACGAAATAACAATTTGTTTAATAGCCCTAAACTACATCCGTGCCCTATTCCGCACACGCTACAGAATGAACGCTTGGGTTAAAAAGGTAGATAATTTCACGTAATTTCTCAGCAGGTATCATCATTGCCATATAATTTGTAGGAAGTTTTTGGAGTTCAGATAAATAATTATTACTTAAGAAGTACCCTGAACCTCGACAAAATAAACAGTTAGATTGCGAAAGGTGTAAAAGAAGTCAGAAGACAAAGTAGCATTTGATCGAATTTACATGTCGATTACAGAAAAAATGCTAATATCACGAAAGGTGGTCATTTCGTCACGGTTGTGAACCGTCAAAGTCGCGAATCTGCTGTTTGTCGCGAAAACATTCAGAGTTGGTTCTAATTACGCTAAGTTAAATCAAAAACATATTTAAGATTCGGTAGACAAACACTATAACTTAAGCCTACTCCCCAAACTGACCTACACCAATATTCCCACACCAATCAACTCTCTCAGTGTACAACGGACCTAAGTGCGTCCGTGTTAACATTATATAACACATATTGTGTCAGCCACTATCTCGTAATTAATCTGTGTGGTCCAGAAATGGCCCCGCATGCCGATGTTACAATCTTTACAATACTGAACAGTTCCGCGTCTGAGTGACAGCATACAGTTGAACACTGGGAAACAATACCCTCCTTTTGTACTAGATACTGTCGGTAAAAGGAATATGGAAGGAATTTATATTTTTTGGGATGTTATGCAGAAAAATGTTTATAATAGTTACCGTGACCCCGGAACATAAAGGGCAACCGAAGGAACATGAGTGGGTCTCTTTGTCAGTAAAAGTCTGACACGCCCTCCCGCCGCACCCAGGACGGGAGCAGTCATTTGATGATTTCTCACTCCCCAAAAAAAATGCAGAAAAAACTTTTTAATTAATTGCTATTTTCTTCTAGAATGATCAAATCAATTTGTTTGTCAATGTAGGAGATATGTTGGTCTTGAAAATTTGAACCTTCCTATTGAGGATACTGTAAGTCTCTAAAATGATAACTTCCTATTTTTCAAAGTTATGATCACAACTCCCTTCAAAAATAGCAACACAATTACTTTTACAAAATCAAACTACATTAAATCTATATCGTTATAGCATGTGTATGAATTTTTCTATACTATAAGCAATTATGGAAAAACAAGAAATCGAATAGGATAAAGTGGCAAAAACGCTCGACATACGTCAATTATTATTATTTCTCAGATCTTAGGAACTCCTAGTATATTTACCAGATCATCAAGAATTAACCATACCAGTATTCAAAATTACACTGATCGTCCCTAATTAGTTTAATTTCCTCTGGTAATTTGACGGGAAAGTGATGTACAAAATACATGATCTGAACATTTACATGGTAATTTTAGTCTCAATCTGTGAGTAAACCAACTTTATCTATTTAATTGACAAGTTTTTGGTACTGATTGGCGCTAAAATTGCAAATCGATTGATTTTGAACGATTTCAATTTCCGGAATCAGCAATTTAATCGGTGTCCACATCGGCCTAATAGTTTTATCTTGATCTGCAAGCTTCGGAATGATCTTGTTCAACACTTCTACTTATAAATTAACATAATTATCACTTTCTTTCAGGAAGCGCTATGTGACAAAGATACACTATACAATATACATATGCAAAGACGAACGTGGAACATTTGATTTGAATGAACATAAATTAGCAAAGAACACTAAACAATCACTGTTTGACTCGTGCTCTCTTTATTAGTCGCTAATGGCTCATTAAGGGCATGTAGCATGATAAGTCTACCCTAGGTCGACCCTTCCAGCTTTATAGTAAACACTCTCAAGTTGATTTCGGCGCTTCCAGTCTTCTTCTTCTTGCCTTCTTCTCAGCATGTTTTGGTCCACTGCTAAACATATGCCAATTGCAAGGTTTTCCACGATGTCCTTGATGCCCTGATACTACTCGATTTTAGTCCAAATTGACCCTGCCGTCTTTTTGATATCGTCCGACCATCTGGCAACTGGTCTGCCGACACTTCGGCTTGCTGTTCGCTGTCTCCACAAAAGAAAAGGTCTCCTTCCACTCTGTATCACCAATGCATCCTTACGCCTTATTATGTACAAGCTTGTTACCATAACATTTTTGAGATACAGAAATTCATCAATACTGTTTTCCAAAAGCTTTCATTTGTTCATACAACTTGTCCATTGTCCGAACAATCTCTTCAAAGAACAAGTTCCCAGTTTTTCTAACAAGCCCACGCCTTGACGACTCGTGCAGTCGTGAGTATTCTCTCATACATATGCAGCACGAGGCCTTGCTTGATTTGTAAATTAAAAGCGATGCTAAAACCTTATCTAACTGGATGATAGGTTCGTATTTTCAAATTGATTAGTGCTTTTAATTTTCTTAGCTTGGGATTGAACTGCTCGCTCTGCTAAGCCTTTGAATTATGGCATTTGATTTACGTTGAAAATGTTTTGTTATTAAAAAAACACAATCTCTTTAAAAGGTCATGTAAAATGCAAAATTCATATTCATATTCTTTATTGCACATAAAAACAAAGTACAAACATCAGCAAAACTAAAATAAAAATAATAATTTTACTATCCATACTAATATTATAAATGGGAAAGTGTATCTGTCTGTCTGTCTGTCTGTATGTTGGTCTTTCTTTCACGGAAAACGGAGCGACGAATTGACGTGATTTTTTAAGTGGAGATAGTTGAAGGGATGGAGAGTAACATAGGCTACTTTTTGTCTCTTTCTAATGCGAGCGAAGCCGCAGGCAAAAGCTAGTATTTTTATAAGGCTTTGTGTGAAATCAGAGCAATTTCTATTTAAGTGACAGTTAGTCAAAAAATATTAAGGTGTTGTTGGTAATTTTTTTTGTGTAATGAAAATCGAATATTGACTAGCCTTCTTCAATGTCTGTCGTCTCACCTGTAATGGTGTAGCCTATAAGACTTTCACAGGTAAAACATCGGACAACAGTAATCGTAAACCTTTCAAGTCAAAACGAAAAGCATTGCAATTAATCGCATTGAAAACGCTTTTCACATGTGCATAAAAGATCGATACAAAATAGAAACTACCAATCAATGATACCATAATCGATTTGCGTGCAAACCGTAAAATATCTGTATGATTGTCAATGGGAACCTATCTAGGTGGGCCAGTGTGGGACCCTCAACTTGACCCCGGAAAGGGCAGCATTCCATAGTCGAACTTCGATGCATGTCAATGGGTGGACGGTTCAAATTAAAGGAGGTAGCGGATTAAAACAGCAACAAAATTTTGTAAGTATATCCTACTTTGGTGTTTGTGCGAACTGCCTCTCCCTAGTTTAGTGATATCTCGAAATGAAAATGTTTTTCTTGAAAATGTAAGTTTAAGTTCACATGTAATGTTCACATGGACCAGTGAGGACATGTGAGGATTTACCTAAATCTTACTTCGCTACATAGATTTCATTCTTAACTAAATCAACTTAACTAGATTATACAAATACAAGCTGCCTCCCGCGGTTTCACTCGCGTTAAAAATGTTAAGGGAGAACAACCCTTATGGGTCAATATCAACAAAGTGCATTTTCTGTCAATTTTGGTGGCGAAGTTTTTTCTTCAGTTTTCGTGAAAAATAAGTCCCTGGTATTAAAGTAGTAAGTCAAAGCTAAAAGGATCTTCAAGAGGGACTAAGATAACTCGATAAGTTTTCGAGATATCTTAGTTTAAAGTTTAGTGTCGCCACCAAAATTGAAAACCGCCCACCAAAATTAGAAGTGCCCACCAAAATTTAAAATCAGTACACCAAAATTGAATTGCTTTGAGCAAATAAACCTTAATAGAGTCACATTAAGGTTCATTTGCACAGAGCAATTTTGGAGAACCAATAATGGGTCAATGGTGTCAGCGTAGTGTGTTACACTGACGACACGCTTGTCCTAGTCGTGGATAGGATCATCATCTGGGACTCGAGGTGGTCCTGCACAAGCCCGAGGCCACATGTTTTCATGGCCGTCGGCACCGGCCACCTCCAGGTTCTCAGATAACGCTGGGAGGGGTTCACATCGGTGTTGAGTCGACAATGAAGTGCCTGGGACTTGTTCTCGACAACCGATGGAACTACACGGAGCATTCTAGACGTTTGGCCCCCAAAGTGGCTCCTGCCCAATCTGGGTGGTCTAAACGCCTCCTGCCGGAGGCTCTATGCGGGGGTTGTGCGTTCCATGGCCCTTTTCGGGGCTCCGGTTTGGGCGCCCAATCTAGCCTTGGCTCCGGCCCGGTTTCTGACGGCGTCCCAGGCAAGTCCCATGGCGATTCAGATGGTGCAGGGGTACCGCACGATTTCTTGCGAGGCGCGAGCCTCTTTGCCCGTGGGATCCCGCAGTGGAATCTGGAGGCAACAGTCCTTGCACACACGTACCAGTGATGCATGCAAGTGCATCGTCGGGACGAAGTCCCGCTGCCGCAACTAATCGTAACGCGGCGCACTGAGCTTCGGCGAGATCTCATGGCGGAATGGAGATAGCAACTATCGCAAATTCGCAACCCAGGGCTGGGCATGCCGTAATAGCGGCGGTAAGACTCCTCTTTAAGGAAAGGCTGGAGAAGCGCACGGCGCTCTTACGTATCGCCTGCCACAGGTCCTCACCGGACACAGTCAGTTCGGGAGGTTCCTGTGTCGGATTCGGGTGGAGCGACGCCTGGGTGTCACCACTGCAGTAGTCACCTGGTGGACACGATCGAGCATGCAATGGAGGTGTGCCTAGCTTGGGCGAACCATCGCCGTGTCCTCGCAGAGGCGATCGGTGGGGAAAACGCTGCTTACGGCGCCCGCTCAGGCCATGCTCCGGGGCGAGACTGAATGGGAAGCCGTCGCCTACTTCTGTGAAGCGTTCATGCTGGAAAAGGAAGCGGCGGCGCGCGTGTGGCAGCCCCAAGCCTCAGGCGTAGACGTCAAGAGTCGCAAGACGACTACCGGCCACCGTAGGCGCGGGTGTGCAGACGGCGAGCGATGGACAGCTTGACTCGTCCGTTCAGGACCAGGCCCATGACGAGACGGCGCGTTTTGTTCCACGCGCGCCTCTAAGAGCAGTCAGCACGTGAAGGGGTCCTCTAGGGCCAATGCCTGCCGAGGTTGCGGAATAGTTATAATTGTTACCGAGGCCCAGGAACATAAAGGGCAACCGAAGGATCATGAGTGGGTTTTAGTCAGTAAAAGTCTGACACGCCCTCCCGCCGCACCCAGGACGGAAGCCTAATCTTTTTTTAAGTAGCCTTTCGTCGCTAGGCTGTTTGACATTCTAAACAGCAACAAAATATAAATATAATTAGAATGCTACCTTTAAAATAGGTCTTACTAACTGCTAATTACATAACATTTATCAGTTTACTAATTAAACTATCTTGCAACGTTAAAACTGGCTCAAAAGGTACAAACCACGTACAAAAAAAAAACATATTTCAAACTTGGTGGGTCGTTTTCAATTTTGGTGACGTAAAAATGCCACCAAAACCACCAAACTTGAACCACCAAAATTGAAACCAGGCATAAATAAAATCTTTAAAAATAGGGGTTTAGAGTTACAGTTCAAATGATATAATTAACTAATGCGTAACCCAAATCACTACATATAACGTGCAGCTTATTATCTAAAACACTTAAAAATCAGTAGTAAATCGATCCACCAAAATTGAACAATTCTTGTCCCCCGTGCGACCCAACATGATGATTATGCTTTTGTCGGGAGATCTCAGCACTAATCACACACTGTTCATCGCAACCGCCGGCACACGATAGAGAGTAAGTGAAATAATAAAATTAAATTGATCGCATATGCACGAAACTTAATGATTTTGTAAGTTGAACAAATGCTACCAAAATTGACATATTTTCTTGGACAAACTTTAATCGATTGTCCTGTGCTTTTAAATTTGGTTTTTTAACATGGATTATATGTTTTTTAATTATTTATCTAATGCACATACTAACGAAATCGATTATTTTTGATCTTTGTTACCTAGATGAATGCAATTGTATAAAAAAATGGAACTGGGACAGGCCACCAAACTTAAATTTTAGAGGATATTTTTTTTTCTCTGTCTATATATAGACATATTATAAAAAAATATATGTGGCCCTAATTGAACCAAATTCCGTAGGTCACTATAAAAAAACATAAGAAAAATCCTACAATTTAACACCTTGATTCTTAACGTGGACTCGTAAAATTCACCTCCGGGATATTCACCCTTATCATTTAGGCGTATGAAAAATAGATAGTAGCCGATTTTCAGACCTACTGAATATGCATTTGAAATTTGATAAAAATCGGTAAAGCCGTTTCGAAGTAAGGTAACTAACATTGTAACACGAGAATTTTATATATAAGATTTATCATGCGCGAAAATGTTGTGTTTAAGCGAATGAAGGGGTCAGTTTTTCGTAGTTGACTGCCCTGAAAGAAACATCCAAAACAAGCTCAAAGGTCATCGCTTTAAAAGGCCATATGATTGTATTGGTCAAATCATGACCTGACCCTGAGGGTCAATGACTGAGGCTGCAACACGCAGCCCAGCTGCCAAAAGATTACTTTAAACTCAAATTGTGTACTTGTTTCAATTATTTAGATTACGCTATTGGACGCATATTGGAATGGATTTTTGAACCACATAATTAATCATAATTTAACTTAGATTTTTTAAATATTAATTCGAAAAAAAAACAGTACATCACGACGGCACTAAAACGCGTTTCTCTTTCATCTTAAGCTCACGCACAAATATGGCCCGCGGTGATGAAAATCTGAACACAAATCACTATTCAGCAAAGAGAAATCAACTTTATGGCAAAAGATAAAGCGTTCACAATACAAAGTTCTACAAAACAGCAAATAATATGAAAACAATGAAGTCTTTATAAACATTCAAAAATAACGGTTGATGTAAAGAGTTCTTTTATCTTTCACAATGTTATGATATGCAAATAATGACGTGACCTTTGAGGGTCAAGTTCTTTGAAGTTTTAGATTTAGATAGGTTCTTTATAAAACTGAAAGTCATCAATAATCAATAGCATGGTCCAGCCGATATTCTAATGTAACACTTTTACAGATCAATATTGTACTTAGCCAAAGATGGGGTCAGTCTTTCGTAGTTGACTGCCCTGCAAGAAACATCCAAAACAAACTCAAAGGTCATCGCTATAAAAGGCCATATAATTGTATTGGTCAAATCACGACCTGATGACTGAGGTGCTTTCTTGATAATAGAAACACACAGATTGAAGGCACTGTGAAACAGATCAGGATTAGGAGCAGAACTGATCTACATCCTTTCCAAGGCATTGGAATAACACACCACCAATTTTCACAGGTTAAAAACCCAATAGCGTTTTTTTATCTCACCTGGCAATAGAGCTCAAACTCTGCATTCGTGTTCGCGAGCATAAAGACTCAAACTCAAAAGAAACTCTGTCTGTCTGTTAAACACTGAACTAATTTTGATGAATTATGGTGCGAAGATTAAAATCCAAAAAAGAATATTAATTGTTTTATATTCCCCATCTTCTTCAGCATCTGGCACTGGCATCCAATTAATAAATGGCAATAGTTAAAAAATATAGCACTCACAGACCATGGACAAATTTATATTCATACGACCAAAACAATATACCTTAAATTACTTTTAGTGCGAAAACAATCGCTTTCCCATTATTGTAGGTATATTTATTGCCAATTGTTTCACTTACATTCCACACCTCGTCATCAGCCATGTAACCACGTACAAGTTTTATACGTTAGCGTCAGAACCTCTGGACCAAGTGCGATATTTAATGTTTGGAAACTATCAAATTACAATACCATTTTAATACTATTTGATACCTAAATTATATTATTTAGTACCTCGTTGAACAGTTAAAATCATAAAAAGATGGTGGCCAGACATTCTGACATCAGTTTGTCTGGACCTCAGATTAGTAAACAGAAGGCAGATAGATAGCGCGGAACACCGCGAGTGAGGTCAACAAAGCAAATACAAAACCAAAAGCGAATACAATCTCGAGTCAGTACGGCACGAAGCGTCGCGCCGTAAACATGTCACAGAAAATATTCATATTTTCGAGAATGATGCCGTCTTTTGTTTTTAAACATTGCAAAAATTGTTTCCCAAATCAAAAGAAAGAAGATGGAGTACCTTTTTATAGATTAATATAGTTATTTTTGCCTTTTTGGATGTTATTTTATTTGGAACACAAAACCTCAACAGAAATCTGTCGGTGGTGCTATTTTATTGCGAAAAATTGTACCCCTAAGTTGGGAAATATGTATTGGACACAGGATTATCGATCTACAAGAATATTAATTTCGAGTGTTTTTTTCTTTTTGGTTGATATGTTTGTATCATGTGTGTGTACTTATCTTGTTTGTGTCAAAAGTCTTCGTTAATAAAATGTTTTGAATGTTTTGTCTCTAACTAAAATTATGTACACCAGTCGATTCGCCAACATAAAGTAAATATTGTAAAAAACAGTGAACAGAAAAAGATGACTTAGCTAATATTTTATATCCTGCCCTTTTCTTTAAGAAATGGAAAGAGACAGATGCATTTAGCTTAAATTTAGTAGTTTGTGAATAAGAGAATAAATTAGCGCGTTCAAGTTTCAAACAAACAAACTTTTTAGCTTTATAAAATTGTTATAGGTACACCTAAGCACTTTATTATTTATATCCCTAAGTTGTTCCATAATTTTAAACACAAAAAATCAATTACCTATTATTTTGTACTATCTGCCCGCTTCCAGCTTAGCCAGGGTGCATTTTTTTTAAATCAATGTTGTCATACTAACCTTGTCCTGACTATAGATGCTGGCGGGAAAAATTCCGAAACATTCCCGTCGAATACTTCGGAAGTATTCCGATATATTCTGAAACTTTGGGAATATTTCAACTGCCAAAAAAAACCCCGGTGAAATTGTATTAATCTATTAAAAGCCACTGTACTCGATTGAGTACAGCGTAATGAAGTAAAATAATAAGGTGTATCACCTAAAATTTACAAGATCTGTCATTTACACTTCGGAATAATGCTGTACTCAATCGAGTACAGCAGTTACCTCTAATGGGTTCATAGGGAATATAGCCTACTAGCTGTCCCAAGCGGTTTTATCCGCGTTTAATTTCCTTTGGTTACTTCTTAGCCCCCCGTAAACCGTTTATGCAGCGCACGCAACAAAAGTCCTCAAATGATTTTCCCCGTTTTTGCAAAATTTCTCACTGACGCTTCGCTCCTATTGGTCGCAGCCGCAGCGTAATGTTATGTAGCCTAATACCTTCCTCTATAAATGGACTTTAAAAAACAAAGAATTTCTCTAATCAGATCAGTAGTTCCTGAGATTAGCGCGTTTAAACAAACAAACAAACTCCTCCGCATTTTATTATTAGTAGTAGCTTTCCAATAGTGAAAGAATTTCTGAAAGCGACACAATAGTTTTTGAGTTTATTTATTAGGTTTTCCTTTATTTAGCAATACCTATCTATGTGACTCGTGAATACTTAGCGATGCGAACAGCAGAGCTATATACAAACTAACCAAAAACATAGGTAACCCTTTTTCAAAAAACAAATCAAGTATGCTCGGCCTGGTTTTTTATTCCACAACTAACATTTTGATAAATAGCATTCGACTTCGATATAACCTACATAAAAACAAAAAAATAAAAATCCTGTTGTAAAAGGGATTTTTATTTTTTATAAAAATATTAACAAATATACTTAATCGATCAGATTTATAATAAAATAAACATTTATATTTTACTAACTTATGCGCCACTGAAAAATAATTAATTCACCCACCACACAAAAAATAAACACGTTTATTCTTATTGAATAATTCGGGCGAAACATTCCGCGGAAACTTTCGAATGCGGGGTATGAATCTTTCTGAAAACTTCTCCGGGGGGGGAGCATCTCCCCTCTTACCGCACCCCGCACCGCCATCGCCTTCGTGCACACAGTCAGGCGGCGGCGATCGACGGTCGATGCAAAATTCCATTCGTTATTTAAAAAAATATAAAAATATTTTACAAAAAAATACAAATTCTAAATCTAAATTCATTTTGAATAATTCTGATTTAAAGAAACTTTCCCAGAAGTATTCCGGAATTATTTCGAATTTTTCAGAAGTTTTGCAACTATAGTCCTGACAATTACAAACACCACAAAGTAGATTCACCTAATTAGGCGTAGCAGTTCTTATGCTACGCGCGTACCTACATACTTTTAGTAAATTCATAAATTGATTTTAAAGACAGATAAGAATGAAATATTACGGGTAATTTTTCATCATCCTGGCAACCGGAACGCACACAGAGACGACGTGTTCTTACAGCGCAGTCACGTGGCAGTCACGCACACATGTCTCGACATTCGCCGCACTCGTAATGTTCCGCGCTGTCTATCTGCCTACTGTTTACTAATCTGAGGTCTGGACCACATTTTTTTTCACATAGTTGAAAACAACATAACCTAATTATTACTTGGGAAATGTTTAATACCGCCTTACTAATAAACGCTGCATAAAGTTATGACAGGTTTATACGTCAAATAATGTATGGTTATGACAGGTTTATACACAGGCTTTATTCATTGCATAACTTTACACAGTGATTATTAGTAAGGGCATATAAGTATATCTAAAAAAGAAGAAATGGACCGACGGAATCACCGACTCATCAATAAACGCATATCTGAAACCGTTGGATCTAGAAGAATGAAATTTTGTAATAATGTTCCTTAGGTGACGTAGGTACTAAGAAATGGTTTTGAAAAATTTCGTCCCACAAGGTGATGATAAACCTGAGATTTTTTTCACTGTTTTTGTGTATACTTTAGTCGAGCAAACACACGAGCGCGGGGGAGCAAGACTGACGAATTTTAGGTCTGACATTTTAACTCGGACTAAGCGAAACAGATCATCGAGCATATACCAAGGTGACATTACAATGTAATGCTCGTGCAAATGCTTAAACGTGTGCTTACAAAATGGGGAATGGATGAAAATGAAACTTAATTTCGATTAGTAGTAGCCTTTTTAAAACTGACCGATATTAATCACAGGCCAAACACAACGCGGGTGAAACCGCCCAGCTAGTGTAATTTTACATTTGCCTTGCTATATAAAATGTACAGTGTGTGTGTATGTGTGTGTATACATACAGTGTGCATTCCACACAAGTGCAGTACTTCGCAACTTGGCGTATAATCATTTACAAGCGACAAAAGCTTTAAAGCACGCACGAACTGTTTTTATTCAACGCGTCGCTATTCTGGATAATGTGTTTATGGAGAAACTAGCTTTTGCACTCGTCGTCGTCTTCGTGAAAGTTTTTTATTACAGACATAGGCAAAGTCATTTTAAAATAGCATATTTAAATATATAAATATGTACTGATCACTAAGCATAAATCTGAAATTGTAAATCCGTCTTTAACAAGCACTTTTGTTTTTTTTTTTCAATTCTAAATAGGTATTTAATGCTTGTGTCATCTCTGTAGAAGGTGCTCTTACCCTGCAGCAGAACAATATAATAGATCTATATTGTTATTTTTATTCCATATCCTTCCTTGGGTTTTAACGAATTACTATTTAATATTATGTAATTACATAATTGTATGTTGATTCACTATTTACTATGCAAACAGCTTAAATTCAATTTACTAACGTCAAGATTATTAAACGTATCTTAGCACGTTTTTCGGCTTAGCCATTCTCCATGTCTGCATTCGACTGTCAACCGATTTCCAGTACAGGTGCTATTACGATGACCGTAATATCACTTATACGCTTACAAAGCAACATTTATTTATGGTCTAAGAGTTTCCAGAATAGGTCTGCAGGGTCAACAGCTGGCCCCTTTCACCTTAGCACCGAGCACCTGCAGTTTGATCCTCACGAACTAATCCTGAACGTTTCCTTACTGGCTGAACAAATTAGGTGCAGTTAATTGTTGACCTCGCGTCATTATGGTGTTATAGGGCTTGTTGAATGGCTTTTTAACTAGGCACTTAAATGTAGTGAATATATCAAATCAGACTTTTAATGTGGAAAGGTAAACAGAGTTTAACGTTACGTACAATTAGAATTGATTGATTGATTGCTCTGTTTCTAATTTATAAAATTTGAATGTATTCCCTTTAGCTACGGATAAGATGGTATTGTTTAAGTTGTCCCAAGATATTATATTAAAATTGTTATTTGTTTTCCAAATAATTGTGTTGATGTTGTATTTTTTATTATCACTTATAAAAGTAGACGTCAAATAGAGGTCCTAAATTTCTTTACAGTGTGTGGTTTTATGACTATAACCAATGGCTACTCTCAACCTTAGTGACTTATTATACATATTTTATATTCATGCAGTTTGATTTCTTAACATATACCTATATTATATGAGCACATTCTGGATGTACAATGTACATTATTAATCAGCAATAACATTTCGAATGTAGACTGCCCGTCTTGTGTTTGTAATCGCAACATCGTGGTCGGCCAAGGAAGTATTAAGTTTGCCTATTACATTTCTCAGTAACTACCATGCCGGAGTGTGGAAGTAGCGAAAATAAACTTTTTACAGTAAATTTCCATGAATATGTTTGTGTGTGTGTTTAACTTCTAATATTACTTCTAATTGAAAACCATGATTATAAAAAACTTAGAGTAGAAAGCCTCTCGCCCAGATGGATCAACGATTTAAAAGGAACGACTGGCGGTAATTAAATATGTGTAGATGAAGAACGGGTCATGTCACAATCCCTATGTTGTTGCCGTTTGAAATTTCCACTGTATTAAAAACAACATAAAACACTCTTTTGGCTATCTGTTCAATAAGCATAAATTCAGAACCTACCATTGCAACATATCAGACGCTTAACAATCATAAAACTTTATAACTCCTATAACAACAGCCATATTCGCTCTAATAAGATACTAACAGCTTCATAGAGTCCAAATATAACGCATAATGTAAAGGAAGTTGTTAAAACAATACTAAAATCAGGATAATAAAATAAATATTCCCTATTTTGCATAGCAAACAATGCTTAAAGTTATTTATTTATTGAATCGTTAAATTGTTCGCACCTTTTATAAGCCTTGGCGGTTCTACAATGGTGGAATAAGGTAACTTTCGTTTCTCACTCGGTAATAAAATGTGCAATGAAACATACGCTTTGATGTAGGTGCCTATAGAGCATATGCACTTTCTTTGTCTATTCACAGTAAGATTTACTTGTGTCGTTACAAACTCCGCCTACGAGTCCGCCCCTAGCAGATACGTGAAGGAAAGATCGCTGTTCACGTGCGATTAGTCGCTGTCATTGGCGGAAAGTTGTATAATTAATTCTTATAATTATTGAAGTTGTGCTTGGGATTGTTTTTTAGTATCTCGTCATCATTTCCCTAGCCTTTACTGAATTATATTGGGGTAGGCTTTCAGTCTAACTGAACTTTACCTTAATATCAGTGTTCTATATGAAGCGACTGCCTATCAGACCTCCACAACTCAGTGTCTAGGTAACACGATGCCCCTTGATTGGGCTGGTCAGACTTTCTGCCTTCTGACTACCTGTAATCTCTGTTAATGTTCTACGAATGACAACCGGGACCAACAGCTTTACGTGCTTTCAGAAGCACGGGATGTCAGTATTGTCTAAGATAAACTTTACAAAGTACATATGCATTGAAAAAGTCACAAAAGTCACTTGCAACCTCCTCCCAACATGAAAGGAGGGCGCCTTATACATTGGGCCATCGCGACCAAATGTTTTTTATATGTGGCGCGCTGTAGCAAGGTGCGGGTGACACCTGCCTGAATGACGTTGACATCAGTCAGTGCCACAAGACTAGGGACGATATGCAATTCACTTTATCGCTATCGATACTACGAAAATTAGTGTGTTATTCAATTTTGTGCTACTACGTGTACAAACTTGTAAATTTAAATGTTTTATGGCTAAACATACTTTGTACTAATAAAAAATCTTTAATAAAAAAAATACTAAAATTTCGGAAGTCGGTGGCTTCTCTTCTGCCAATTAATTTGTGTTGCCACAGACTTCCGAAATTTTAGTTATTTTTGTGTTTTTTTTTAGTTTTTGAAGGCGGTTAGTATTTTTTTGGAAAAAGATTTTTGATAATACTTTTTAGTGTTGAGACCCAATGTCTGACTGTGTTTTACAGTATCTCTCAAAGTAATACATATAAAACGAAAATAGAAACTTGAACTTGAAGTAACGCATATATCGTCAATGTACATATTTCGTCGATTTTTTTTGTTTTTGATTAATTTTTCGAGAACCACTGAACCGATCGCCATAAAATTTATATGGGACCATCGGGTTTATGATTTTTTTCGTGACAACATTTCTGTTCTATTTTTAAGACAGCAAGTCTCTGCAACAAGGGATAGGGAGTCTGTAGCTGAGCGCTCTCAGCGGCTCGCTAGCCAAACTGTGAGAACATCGCAGGCCCGTGCTCAGGAATTTAGCGCTGAACGTGCGCAGCATCTTTCTGATATATGCAATAAAAACAAAACCCTCCTTTTGGTAGTCAAGAGATAATTCATAGCACTCAGTACTAGCCGAACTACACTCATAATTTCATCACAAGTTTAAATGTTTGCCGCCCAACGAAGTGGACACGGTTCGGCTAGTATTCTATAAAATATCGACATTCCATCGTAACAGTACATCCCATCACTAATTACGACGAAGGCGTTACGTTATACGAATAACACTTTGCTTAATTTTTATTCCAAATTAATTTTAATTGTGGACTAGCGCATTCTGGTTGGGTTGAAATTAATTTACTACAGTTATTATTGATTTAGTATATTAGGAATATGGTACAGCTAAACTAATAAAGTCATAATTTATAAAACACTGAAACTTTCTAAAGTGAAATGAAATGTTACTGAAACTGTCACCCGCACCATGCTACAGCGCGCCACATATAGTATATCTGTAATATTAAAATAACCTGAAACAGTAAGCATACATACAGTAATCTCATTATGCACTAGCTTTCGCCAGTAACATCGTCTTGGTGGAAGTTACGTATTCTATAAAACATGGCCTAGGGCACTTGTAAATTTCAATTAGTGAAAGATTTTTTACAAGTGTATCTTAAGCTTACTTTTACTTAGCAAAGCTGGGCTAGTAAACGTCATTACGAAGATTTTCACCCTATTTTTTCAGTTTACCTTTTAAAGGGAATGCGAGAATTTAATTTGACATTATTAAATTCAAGGAGGTTGCCTGTAACCTTTGAAGAGTTCTATAGTCCACTTTCTTACACCACTAATCCATGATCATGACTTAGAATCGATTTAGTAAAAGTAAATGAAAAAGCTTTCGTAAAATTTTAGATAAACAAATACAGGGAGCGAAGCTAAATAAAACTGTTTAAAAATTGCTTTATGAAAAAAAAATAAGCACATTCAATTACATCTCATTCACCTTTCAAATACACCGAGCAATCCTTTGAACCACTGCAATTCAGCACAAACTAAACGCACCAAAGTAAAAGGCGCTTAACAAACGCGTCTTACTATGAATGGCCGCTCGAAATATTGCTAAGATTTTAATTACACAGTATATAAGCTGTTATGTGTAACAATGGCGGCAATATCTCACTTCATCGCTTAGGTAAGAGGGCGGGCTTCGTCGTAAATCGACTTTGTCGTCAAAATGTAACAATGGTCATGGCGCTTGAGTAGCGTCGGCAGAGGAAAAAAATAGGTTCGTTGTATAGGTAGGTATTTCTTCTTTATTTTTAAGAGAAATACACTTATGTATAAAGACTAAGTAAAATTCCATATGAAATTTGGTCATCCCAAGAAGCGCATTTCTTTCATGCCATATAGTATGTCTATCACAAAAAAAACACACACACACAAGAAATCGCCGGTCTTTTCTATATGTACTATAGAAAATTATAATAATTGTCCTGAAAGTTATACGACTGACAAAGTTAAATATGGCGGAAACTAAAATTGAAAGTTTTAAACAAAAAAAAACAATACATAGATTTAAAGTATTTGGATAACACGCACTGGTAATTTGACAATTACCAGTTTTAATTTTGAAAAGTACGTGAGTAACGTTTTTTACCACAGCCTGAGTATCACACTGCCAAGAGTATCTATAGAAACTATTGGAAACTCCTCGAAGCTTTCAGAAAGGTAGGACAACAACCCACTATAAGTTCATTAACACAAATCGAATAAAAAGATAGAACAAAAACTAATATCGAACGATATCAAACAAAAACCAACCTTATTGACATTAAACATATCGGACGAGATTACTTAGTTATTGTTGCAAAAAATATAAGTGTGAATAAGACTGAAGTACAGTTGGCAGCGATGTTAACGAGTAACAATTAAAATGTTGCTGTGGTTGCAAAAATATTAAATGACAGCTCGCAGGATAGGAGAGATGTTACCAAACCAGAAAACTGAAGTGTAAATGAAACTTAACGAAAATTATTAAAAAGTAATCAATCACTCTTTGAAAAGTACTTACTTTTGAAAAGAAACGAAAAGACGAAAAAAAAAGGATAAAATTAAACTATAAAAAATAGTGCACAAAGGTTTTTTTAATTTGACATGCCCATCTCACTCAATTTTAAATATGTCTTTGATTTTATACATTTCTGGCTATCATCATAAAACAAACTATTTATTCAATAGAATAAACAATATTCAGCTATATTATACTAATTTAAATTATATTCCAATTGGCTCTCGCGATACAGGATATCCTAGTACATGAAAGCTAGGGCTGAAAGCTGGAAGTAAAGAAAAAATATAATTATATATAACAGAGCTTAAAAACGGGGTATCCGAAACCATTTCTGCCAACCGTAGAGATGTCTTCCGGTGCGTTGCACAACATACCACAAACGATCTATTTTCACTAGAAAGCGGCATCCAATATGTGTAACACTAGAAGATTGGATTAACCCTAGATATTAATGTAACTGTTCTTGAAAGTAATACGTATTCAATTGGAACTGGAAGAAAGTGTTCACTGTTTAGTCGAGCTCTTTATTAACACCATACGTATTTGTGATTTGCTACGTTGCAATAGGCACGACGACTAAACTATTTAGTTCGTCAGGTACTTTATCAAAAAATTTTGGACAGTTATTTTTTCTTTTTTCTTGTAAATAGAAAATGACAATGACACAATGCGTTGCAGTTTCCCTTGATGTCACACCTAGGTAAAAATTTTTCTGAGCAGTCAAGCCCCCACTCCGGCACTTTGATGCTCTTTATCTTTGTATTGATTTGATCAAGAGAAAAATATGTGTCCAGTATTTTTGGGTATAACAACGTTCTAAACAGACCGTCAGACGTACTTAACATAATGCCATTTTTTTATTTAGTTGTCATCCATATTTCTAGTATTTTTAGACATATTATTTCTCTGGAATGGGAACTTTGCAAGGCCTTTAGAATTGCTGATGTCTCTTAACAGCAGTGGAAGATGTTGTTTTGTTTTTTATGTCGACATTCATTTAGCCAATCACTTCCTTTGAAACTTTTTAAAATAAGTAACGACTATACTAGATACATATTACATCATTTTGAAAATGTTGAAAGACCGTTGCTCCAATTGGGAGTGTCTCCCGTATCGTGAGTGCATGTACAAAAATACAAACATCTTACATTCTACACAATCGCCAACTGACCAGTACACAATACACATATTTAATGCCTGATTTTGAACACTGCCTGATAAAAGCTTCACTATATACTTAGTAAAAAAAGACGATATCCGCTGTCTATCTGTCCCTATTGTATGCTTAAAACTACGTAACGGATTTTGCGAGCAGATACGTAACGGATGCGATGTTTTAATAGATAGAGGAAGGTTTGTATGTATTAAACATCAAATACATGCAATTATTCGTAAAGAAAAACCGAGATTTTCAAAAATTGTAACTAGCAAATTATCGTGTAGAGCTCGGGTAGGTCGCTTATAAAAGCTAAAGTGCTGGTAATTGTCTTATTGGTAAATATTATATTCAGTACCATTAAGAATTTCAAACTTGCTCCACAAAGCACCTAGCAAAAGCACCTAGAAAAAGATATTATATTATTTCTAAATTAAAATTCATCAAACCGAAATGTGGGAAAGAGTAAAGGATTCTTATCACTGAATAATAAAATAATAAAGAAATAAATTCCCGAAAAGTCCCAACCATTAAATATTTGCAAGATTTTAGAGTAATTTCTTCCAAACGCTGGAGAAAGGCGTACTGACAAGTTCGATCTGGGGCTGTTATTACCGCACCTTCATAAAATCCTCCTCAAGATTATAAAACTGTTCAATCATTACCGATATCCTCAATTACAATTAGAGCCCCAACTGTCAATATCCATCTGTTATGACCAACAATTTGAGCGGAAGCATGATAATTGACTCGCTAATTGCAGCCTAGCAGGTGATACAACTATCTGAGAGTGTTAGCGTATATTGTGACGTAATGTGTGGAAAGCATCGGATATGGGAACCAGGGTACAATGGTGGGTCTCGGAATTGTTACCGGTCTCGTTTGGGGATTTAGAATTTAGATGTGGTTATGTGATGGTTTTGTTTTGTTTTAGTTAATTAGTTCAAAGGTGTTATGTTGTGTATTCTTTTTTATACTTGTTACACATCTGCGACAACACCAGTAAAGGAAAACATTAAGAGATCCTGAACTTGTGTGAAATAATTTAAGTCCGAGCTAAGATTTTGCCCAGTTGTTGAGCAGCAATAGACTGGTATTGTAATGAATTTTTAACGCTTCGTATTAGAAAAGGATTCTTTTACTAAACATCTGCAGTCCATCTGCAAGTTTTACACGTCCGGGGATAGTTTAGGCGCAGACCTAACCGCATTAAGTCGAGGCACGTTGGATGTGCCATACAAACCACCAACTTCTCCTATACTAATATTTTTTTGTTAATTAGTCATCCGACCAAATCTATGATACCAGAAACCTCACAGTGTTACCCTTCTCAGTTAGAAGCTTAAATGTGCCTGTAATTGCAATAACTCCCATGGCTTCAACCAGGAACAAGCATCGCTACTTTTTATATACTATAATTTTGTAAGGTAAGAGCACTTCCCTAGGCGACAACACTTCTCTGTCTATCATTTGTCTATATGTGTGCCTGTATGGTATGATGGTATGATGCAAAAGCTGTAAACCCCTAAGAAAGAACATAGAATATTTCTTACCTGAAGCTCGAGGACATTCACTCAAGAAGTTGGCAGACTCGTCCCACAGGTAATTTGTTGTATTTCCCCATAGACTGGCAGAAAATGCCTAAAGCACTAATGGCCGAATACAACCCTTACAAATCTGTTGCTGTCTTGGTCACGCTAAAGGGATGTAGTAAAGACAGCAAAATTTGGAAACGTTTGAGTATTCGGCCAAAATTCCGCCAGTGAATGGTGTTGTACACAAAGTTTTAAAAATAAATAAAATAAATTCTACTTGATAAGCACCTACGAGAACAGATATTAATGCTAACAAACTATCAGACAAAAGCACGTATACTGAAATAAGATGTACTTACTAACAAAGAAAGAAATCAATGAATACTCTCATACATTAGTGAATCAGGTTAAATGCTACGGGTCGTTGGTCTTCGATAGAATACAGTCTCGCAATAATAACGATGCACCCATTGTTCAGCCGATCATATTAATGTGCGGAGAAATTAGGACTTAACGATCATATTGTTGGTGTCAAAAGGTAAATGACAAACGAGCTTTTAAGTCTATAACTCTAGCTGTTACTCTCGGTTTCACTCGTTATGTTAGGTCTTTGATTACGCGTCTGTAGGTCATGGCGTGATGTAATGTTGCTTATGTGATATTTTGATGTTTGGGCTACATAATACCAGGATAAACAGTGGTGCCGATTCTCTTGTGCACAAACTATCGTAAATTTAAGTTAAGTGCATCTTTCTCTTTCCTTTTAATTAAGAAAAGGACAGAAGATCAAATATTAGTTAAGTCCTGTCAAATTTAGACACTCCATAGATAGTTTAGACGCAATTTAAAAACATGGCGTCTAATTATACGTCAATTTTCATCAGGCGCTGTCTAATTTGACAGGATTAAACTAAAATGTATCTTCTGTCCTTTTCTTTAAGAAATGGAAAGAGAAAGATGCACTTAACTTAAATTTACGATAGTTTGTGCACAAGAGAATCGGCACCAGTATGTACTATTACTAAATTTTAGTTCGTTTGTACTAAATCGTATAGATGTCGCAGAGATAACTTATTTATGCGAATGGAAATAAATCTCTATCTGTATTTGTGATTTTTTGATACCTTAAAATATTTATTATATTATATTAGACACGCAGTAATTGCAATATCAGCATTTCAGTGAAATCAGGGTAGCTGCAAAGTTTCAAGAAAATCCGTTCAGAAATGCGTGTGATAGAGTGAAACACATACCTTTACCCAAACAAAAACTACATAAAACAATAATAACTATTCTGTTTGCAGGACTTATTTACATAGATTAACTCATACCCAGTACTAAAAAAAAAGCTTTTTCTAACAACGATCAACCCAACGACAGTTATATCACAGTCTCCTTTAAAATGATATCAAGCATCCAAAGATATAATTTTAGACAAATTGGACATTCCTCTTACCTCCAACTGCTTTAGGCTACATAGATATCGTGGATGATGTAATTAAACTCTCCAAAATACCAAACACACAGACAAATGAGCCAATAAATCAATAATCACAGTATTTACCAATCACAAATCGATATCTTAATCTAATTACCTAAATTACAGTAATTACATTCGTAATAAAATCGACCGAGTACTAGACAATGAATAATTACAGATCTATTTTTTGATAATGCTAAACTATCTGCCAGCAATCGACTTCCTTACTATTTACCAACTTAAGTTTACTGGTGGAGAAATTTGGAACTAAGAATGGTTCGTCCAACTAACGGAGAAGTCAAAGCTACTAGCGCCACTGTCAACAGCAAATGTAACCTTGTCAGAACATAACCTGCAATATGTTTGTTTAAATGACTTTTATTACCATAGCGTAAAGGTGATTACTGATAATTTAAATGTTCGTTTTAAATTAAGTTATGGAATTCATATGTTGTGTAATAATAAGACAATTATGTAAGTATGGCATTCCAATATTTAGCCCTTGGACATTAAATATTTATTAGAAACTTTGATAACACTGATTAAAACACTTGATAAAACACTAAAAGGTGTTATTAAAAATGCTGATAGTTGCAAAACTGGAGTACCAAAGGCTTATTTGTCATTCCTAAACGGTAATTTGGAATACAGATATCATCGCAATATTTCATCAGAATCATTGGATATTGAGATCAATGGCTATTTTTGTTTTTGTCATTGAATTGCAAGAACGTTGACGTCCTATCTGAATCTGAAGTCAATAGTGGACTCATTAATATTACACCGTTCTAATTGCATTGTTCTTCTATTTAGTTTTACAGTGTAAAGCCCGGTTTTCACTGCGAGTGGAACGGCCCCATTAATGACTTCGTTCGCCAGCCCAAACTGCATACTTGTATTTCCACCAACAAAATTATAATTCTTAGTACATAATTGTTTATTAATGCATTTATTATTATTTATTATTCGACTATTTGTTGTTTTTTTGTTTGACTATTTGTTATTTGCAGTTTGCGCTTGCGAACGAAGTCATTAATGGGTCCGTTCCGCTCGCGGTGGAAACCGGGCTTAAAATTTGTAAAGTTAGGACTTATAGAACTTCTTCTAACTGTACAAGTTAGAAGATGGCTTGACACAAGACCTGAAACTTAAAAAAAAATCGAACCCTATTGTTTAGTCTTGACAACATTTTACATGACTCTTAAAAAAATCCTGGGGGATTCGTTTTACCGCTGATGTTGCAGGTTAAACAGCAGAGAAAGTCGCGTTACTCTGACTTATCTCCACAGAAAATGTTATTCCCAAACATTTTATTCCAGCTTTTTTCAAAGTCCCACGTTAAACCAGCATCAACAGCATTAGATCTAAGTGCCGTTGACATCAACAAAACACTGTGTCAATACTTGGCCCCAATGATTGATTAAAACTCCAGTAACTAGGTTATTCTAAACATAACATGTAATATCATTGCGACCAAACAAACGGATACAAGCCGTTACAGGTACAACGCTTATTTGCATACTTCTGATTAGATCTCAAATTAGAGACAGGCAATTGAATCGAGCCGTTTAGAAATCAATTATGTCATATATCAATGAGTATTGAATGAGTACCAATGCTTTCAGGTTCAATACTTTTTGTATATTCTTTTGTTTAATTATGTAATAGGTTCAGATAACAGTAGCCTGGTCTAGGTAATTGTGGCACGATTAATCATTTAAGGCCGTATACAGAAAGAAAGCTGGAAACTTATAAGCGCTTGCCGGCGCTTGTCAGCGCAGGTCCGTTCTACCCAAAGGAAGCAGGTTGAAGCAGACTAAGCAAAAGGTCGGAATGATTTGCTTGCAGTTGTTATGGCAACTCCCGGCGCTAACCAGCGCGTGTTGAAGCAGATAGATGGCAAAGCCGACTGTCCACCTTATGTTAGATGGCCATAGGCGCAAACTTCTGAAGTCTGTAAACTTCTGTATTACCAGAGGCTTTGCAGATGTGTTGCCATTACAAATCCGACACGTTTAGCACAGTGGTGAAGCATTGACTGATTGACTGCAAGTCACGGTTACGATTTTCGAACTGGACAAATATTTATAAGATCTACAGGTTTGAGTTCATCTGTTTCAAGTATTGATGTTTGTAGTAATTCCTAGGGTGGAGCTTAGCTTTTTTTAATTATGATATCCCACCATATTCCAGTAGCAATACCCATACCCGTTAAAATAAAACAGGTTTACGATAGAAAAATACTTTTAACAGATATAAAAAAAGACCAGTAAAAGCTCTATTTGCGAAGCTAAGTTAGCTTCATTTATCAGAAGTCAGGAAAAAATAAAATCGATAGCGATGGTGGCGATTATACCACATCATTTAAGTGATAATGAGCGTAAGACTCATGTAATAGTTTCTAATTGGTAGCAATACATTACCGGCTTGTCGCTAGATATTTATTTCACTTGGGTGGACATAGCGCCTTGTTAGCTGTTTGCAGTTTAACGAATTAGTTCGATCTTGTGCACTTCCTCGCGTTTATTGATTGCTATCTGAACGAGTTAGGTGTTGCGCCTGGCTTCGTTTGGTGGCTTTGAGGCAATTTTGTCTTAGTCGCATCTGTGAGCATCGATTTGCATTTTGTTTATTTCAGTTAGATCTTTTTCTGACGCCTTTTAACTTTCTTGAAGTACCTAAGAAGGTTGGAGCTAAAAACGTAGTTATGTCTTTTGGCGAAGGAAGTGTATTTTTTTATTATTACATACCAATGGGTATTTTGTTTTCAATATTTTTTAGATCCTATGCCGAAATATTTATACGGCGCTACAAATGCTGAGGTTTCTGGTTAACAATTTCTTGTTTCTCTAACTTGAAAAGTAAACTCCTTGAAAGTATCCATACTAATATTATAAATGGGAAAGTGTGTCAGTGTGTCTGTCTGTCTGTCTGTCTGTTTGTCTTTCTTTCACGGCAAAACGGAGCGACGGATTGACGTGATTTTTTATGTGGAGATAGTTAAAGGGATGGAGAGTAACATAGGCTACTTTTAGTCTCTTTCTAACGCGAGCGAAGCCGCGGGCAGAAGCTAGTAATCCTATACTTTTATACAGTTACTTCTATTACTATGTATAAGATTTGTAACTTATTTCATTGCCTAACTATAATTTCAACTATTAATTAATTTTATTTATTTATTTGATTCATGCAACTGGGGCCCATAGAAAGAACAGATTACAAACTTAATAACTAAATACAATTTTAATTAAATACGCAGGCATACTGTCTCGAAATCTAATACCCAATGACGCAACAGAATACAATAATAAGCATAAAAGTAATGAGGAAATGCAAATTAATAACACAAGAATGTCTTTGGACGAAATGACAAACAATCAAACACAAATAATTATAACAGTCTTGTTTATCGCTCGTCAAATCAACATGTATAATAATCGAGAACGTGATGTAATAGTTAATGAGGCAGGCAGTTAATGCAGTCACATTAACAGTTCACCATGTATCCTTGTTGGAACAAGTACCAGAAATATACCAGGCCTTTCCCACGGCAATATAAACTGCTCGATTTAAGCTGCTGTGAATGGGTACCAGTAATATAGTTTTGATATAGTTTAAGTTGTATAATTTAGCGCCGAAGTCATTTCAACGACCAAGCGACAGCCGGCTATCGCGCTGCCATTGTCTTTCCATTGTGTCTCGGATCACGTGAGTTCGGAGTTTTAAGCTCTAGTCCCAAAGTGCCAGAAAAACAGCATTATATTAAAAAGATTAATCATCATCATTATTATTATCAGACCTCTACTGGACATAGACCTCTCCGTAATGAAATCTCTCTTTAATTAATCCTCTCCTCTCCTTTTCTGGATTCTCCAAAACTTCTACGAAAAAAATAAAATAGATCAAATTTTTTGCGTTTCCCAAAACCGCTCCAAATAGGTACACGTATGTTCAATTCTGGAGCCCAATTCTCGTGCGTTAGATAAATATCAAAATCGATATTTATCAAATTAAAATGGCGAATATCGAGTTATTTGGATAAATCGGTATTCTCAGTTTATCGAGTGAGATAATTATCCAACCATTTCATTCATTTGTCATTGAATTTTGTGACATTTTTGATTGATATAAGACTCTTGATATCTTATCGAATTTGATATTATATCACATAAACCGAGAATTAGGTCCCTGATCACTTGTGTCCAGTTGCGTGCCTTTAAACGCCCAGCTTGCACATATCATAGCATAGCATAACCTGTCAGTTAGTAGAATATTAAGTACCTATTAGTATTACAGTTGAAGGCATTAAATAAGAGGTAAATGTTTGTGCATAAAGAGGATAGTGGTAGAATACGATATTTTTTTAACTAGTTCTTGTATAGAAAAATTCATTTGTTTATCTTTATTTACAGATGGAAAGTCAAGATTGACAAAAATGAGTGCAAGAACTCTGTTTTGCACAAATAATTTTGAAACCAAACGTCATGCAATCCTACAAAATTCACTAATGAACTTAACATTATTCAAATTTCTAAAAACTAGTCGCTGAGTTAGGAGAAGTTCAAAAAGCTACCATTTTCGAAGATACCAATAATTGCTATGACGTAACTGACCCAAAAAAAACCAATACTATGTAACATTGCAAAAAAAATATTGAAATAAAGGTATCGTGGGAAAAATCAGCAGCTATCGACAAATTAAAAAGTTGGGTGTTCAACGAGCCGAAGCCTCGCGAAGGTGCGACGATGTACAATCGTGAAAGTAGGTATCGAATGCGTTGTATCGTGGTATCGAATGTCGGCGCGTCGCTCTGATTGACACAGGAATAGGCCCCCGGCTGTGTGCCCACTTTGTGGTGTCTGCGATAGTACAAACCAACAATACCTTGTGGATTTTACAACTTAAACCACTAATGTAGTTAAGTAGTTATACAGGGGTGGCCATGCGACGTTAACGATACTTGATCTTAATGATGTGTAAAAGTGATTATATTTTAGGTAATTAAGTACGTAATAACATTTACTTTTATTTAAATTTAACTGTCATTTTTAAACATAATATTATTTTTGTTATAATACTATACATTATTATTATTTTGAATATATAAAAAAAATATAAGTAACAATTTATTTATTTTTTTCGTTTTCTTCTGGTGGTGTAACCTTTGATGACATGAAGCTATTTATATTTTATGTTATAAAAAAATAATCTGCAATATCGAAGGCGGTGGCTTTGTTTCTGTTTCATGTAATTGCCACCAACTTTCGAAATGGCAGTTGGATTATTAGATTAATAAAAGAAAAATTATCTTTTTTTAAATTAAAATATACTATGTCACTCCCACAACTAAGACAAATTCAATGGCATGACCTCTTATGTCAAAATCCGTTAAACGGTTGACAGCGTGCCATAGAATGAAACATACATACATCCATACATAAGCTCGAAAAACATTAACCCTCCTTCCGGCAGTCGGATAAAGCTAGCTGTTCCTCACGGTTTCACCCGCGTCATTTCGTGATGTTAAGAAGCTTTTTTGTTATTCTAACGTTTAAGCTATATTAAGCCCCGTATTAATTGTAAACATTTTGTTTAGCAACATGGTTGCATAAACATGTTGACGAGTTGCTGTCATCATATTACGGGCAACACTTGTGTTGCGGTGTTGATCACGCCATACTGCAGAGTTGACGCCCGGCGAGCGACAACATCAGTTGATCAACAGTTGCTAAACAAATGTTTACAATGAATACGGGGCTTTACTGTAACGTTTCAACAAAACACGTACATTACGTTATGCGACACTTGGACACTTATGCCCTTACTAATAATCACTGTGTAAAGTTATGCAATGAATAAAGCCTGTGTAACCATACATTTTTTGACGTATAAACCTGTCATAACTTTATGCAGCGTTTATTAGTAAGGTAAGGCGCTTACAATATTAGTAAATTATAGGTTTTACCAATATTAAAAAAACTTACGAAAGAGTTTTCTTACCTTTAAACTTACGTTCCAAACTGGCCGTCATATCCAAAAAAACAGGCACGACCATTATTTGATGAGAACCCTTAATAAATCAAAGGAGATCCAATAAGATTTTTTAATAGTTTTAAAACTTTTACAAAATATTGCCGTTGTATTAAAGGTTATTTTCAGTGAGGAACTATAAAAGTATAGTAGACTAGAATAATATATACTATAGCCATATTCGTAATATATTATTCTAGTCATCATCAGATTTGATATCACTCACTCACCTTACAAAGCACTAAGAAAATTAAGACAAAATAAATACAGAAGTTTAAGTCCGTATAATTTACAGTATGTGACCTCGCTATTGGGAATAATTCCAAAGGCAATGTTCGTTTTTTTGGGCCAGCAATGTATAAAAAAGGAGTTGTCCTCAATGATATTATAAGTAAAAAAAACCGGCCAAGAGCGTGTCGGGCCACGCTCAGTGTAGGGTTCCGTAGTTTCCGGTCCGTCACAATAAGTGTTCCCACTTATGAGTTTAAAAAAGGCTATTTGTTACGTTGACTTACTAAGTACGCAAAAATTAGAACTTTATAAGGACTTTCTAGGAAAATTATTTTGAACTTGATGGAAAGAACAGTTTTTGTACAAAAAAAAAGACTAAAAGGTTGTACAAAATAATTGGGGTATTCCTCGGAGCGCTCCTGTTTTGAAGCGCTCCTAACGAAGCGCTCCCAAAATATTCCGCCTAGCGCTCCTGTTGGGAGCGCTTAGAAAATCAAACTAAAAATATTATTATTTCATTCCTCGAAGCGCTCCTATGACGTGACGATACTATAGGGCAGAGCATGAAGGATTTATAAGAAACGATATCGATATCGACGTTTTAAAGTTTAACTATCATAACTGTTAATTTTTTTTAAACTACTAGGGAAACATAAATGAACTGGAACTACGTACTTTAATGACTTTAGTGACACAAGACACTAGCCGCCAAGTTGTCAACCCCGCTTCCCTGTTTTATCCTATAGAGTCGCGTGGTCGCGTTACCGAGTGATTCCGAACGCAGCCTAGCATTTCTGGAACTAGTTTACATCGAATACGCATTTTCTTTTTCTTCTAAAACTCATTAGTTGCGTGTCTACGTCACATGGAGTTGTGTACTAAGAAAAGTTTGTTTTATTAAAAAAAATGCGAAAAGTGAAAAGTTTGTTTTAATTTGTGATCAACCTATGGAACCTATTGCTGGAATGGATATGAAAGAAAGGAATAACATGAAAGTTAATTATTAGAACTATATTATTATAATATACAAGTTGAGTAGTAAGTATCGCATAAGGAATTACTTCTAGTTCATTTCTGTTTTCCTGATAGCTATAGGTTATGTACTGTTATATATCTATAACTACATTTTAGTAATAAACAATTACTAAATAATAAGATCGTTATCGTCGAGATCATTTAGGTGCCTCCTTGCAATTTCTGCCACCCTGGTACTTTTCATCAAAGCTTTTATTTTTACTATTCAGTTATTCTAGCTATTTCTAGTTTTAATATAAGCAACTAGTAGCCGGCGAAATGTTTATCGATATAATTTGTTACGAACACTTCATGCTCTCTCTATGTTTCGTCATAGGAGCGCTTCGAGGAATGAAATAATAATATTTTTAGTTTGATTTTCCAAGCGCTCCCAACAGGAGCGCTTGGCGGAATATTTTAGGAGCGCTTCGTTAGGAGCGCTTCAAAACAGGAGCGCTCCGAGGAATACCCCAATAATTTCTGCGTACTTTAATAAATAGTCTTTTTTTTAACTCATAAGTGGGAACACTTATTGCGACGGAAGGGAAACTACGGAACCCTACACTGAGCGTGGCCCGACACGCTCTTGGCCGGTTTTTATTTATATATAACTTACACCCTCGGCTTTGCCAGCGAACTTCCAACTACTATTTAACCCCTTTGGGGGTGGAACTACAAAAAATCCTTTCTTAATGAAAGCTTACTTTTTACAAAGAACACAACAGTATTTCATGTCTATGGGACGAACGCAGACGAACGGTTTGACGTGGCAGTTCATCAGCCAGTCAGTTTACCATTTCATTTAAATATGTAGATATATTATGAATTTATGACAAATTGACAAACACTCAAAATAGACACGATTATTCAACAACCAATTACTTAAACTCCCTTCCTCTCTTAACAATGATATAAGTGGATAAGAATATATATACCTCCCTTCCCCCATTCCTCCCAAATTGTTTTGCCCCATTCACACCACTAGCTAAGATGGAAAAGAAACCCCACAGCTGAGCTCCGCCAACCCTGCAGAATTATAAGATGGTCCTGCTACGGTTGCGGAATGGTTCAATAGGGCAACCGAAGGAAGGGTAGGTTTTAGTCAGTAAAAGAATGACACTCCTTCCCGCCCCGCCAAAAAAAGGTTATAAGAAGGTCTCAGTAACAATGTAAAACTGAGTTTAATTAAATTCATAAAGTATGACGTTAAGGAGCTCCGCTAATGCTGTTTGTTGTTCACTCTTCCTAGAAATATCAAGACCGTCCTTCTGATAACTACCAATTTAACCGTCGTTACACATTAAGTTCAACAAATATTGACTGTTTTTAATGCAATTGTTCTTGAGGTTACCATTTAAGTTAACTATGATTAGTGATTAGTCTGTGATCATGTAGTCATAGTCTTCAAAAACATCCTACAGAGCTTCTCATTGACGAACAGTACACATTGTAAAAAGGGTATTGTGCGGCAGTCGAAACACACTAAAAAGTGAAAAGTAATCCTCTAAAACCTCTAAAAAAGTTATTTTTTCCTTTTAGAGGCCAGTTTCGATGGTTTATGACTTTTCTAAGCAAGTTACATAAACCTATTGTTAGGCTAGCATTCCAGCGTCGGGTCAGCTTGAACCACTTTTAAACATAACCAACACAAGCACTTTCCCACGACTCGAATTGAAAGGGTACTTTACAGCTTACTCAAGTTACCATACTTCGACCAACATTTCACTGCTAGATTCCATAAACAACCACAGAGTAAATAATACTGCGACAGCCTCTTACAACTTGTTGGAAAACTGCGTTTATTTCGAACTGATTTGTGTAAGCTGTGTACAGCCTTTATAAGTGTTGAACGCTCAAGTTAGTGTCGTGGTTTTTTAAAATATGTGCGTCAAAGTTTACAATGAGCAATTGAAAAGCTATGTGCAATTGTTTGAAGTTTCTTGAAGCAAATTGGTTTTGCATTTCCATTTGGAATTTTGAAATTAATGTCTAAGAGAATCGGACTGTTTTAAATAATACCTACTAGCTTTTGCATTCCTGGATTTAGAAATTCCATGCACTTTTTACGTCTTCCAGGGACGATTTGCAAAAACCCTTTCTTGGTGGAAAACTCTTCACAAAAAACTCACCCTCCATTCCATTCCATTTTAAAATAGTGCTAGATATTATGTAGATTCCGGCCTGTTCTTCTGCATAGAAACCTAATGATTAGTACGGGCTACTAGTTTTAATCCTGTTTAAAAGTTTTTTTTTATTAAATAAAAATATTTAGATTTTAATATACCATGTAGGTATATTGCCTTAGTATAATTTAACTCTACTACGTTTACTTAAGACTTGTTGCTCAGACATTTTCAAGCGTAATGTATATCTATTGAAATTAAACACACAATACTTATATATTTTTTTAGTTGTATTTATTTAAACCTTCCCATACCCCTCTGCCGAGCTGCGGGTTTATTCTTCTCAATAGTTCGACGCTTCGATCTTTTAAAGATGAGTCGGTTACTAATCGCAAACTGTTCACAATATTCTGTATAAGCCTGAACCTTTCGTCTAAACTCAAATTATTAAAGAAGTCTCTTATTTGATCAAAATTATCAGCAGGTTCCTCAAATATTTCAATCAAATCAACTTCATTCTTCTCTATATATGGCACAGGACCGTTATAAGAATTGGGATAATAATTTGGTATGTTACCTTCATTGTCTCCCACTGGAGGATGGCCGTCGCGATTATATGTGAAAACTTTACTAATTGGTCTATTTACTCCAATGCCTACGAAGTTGGCGCCTAAGCGATAGTTTTGAGTATCTCTATACGCTAAGCGTCGTCCCTCGAAGAGTTTATCTGGCGCTCCAAGAATACCAGGAACCAGATTTCCCGGGCAAAACGCTAGCTGTTCTATCTCAGCAAAGTAGTTTACAGGATTCTTGTTCAAAACAATTCGACCCACCGGTCTCAATGGGTATTTGTCAACAGGCAAAATCTTCGTTGTATCAAAAACATCAAACCCTGCGTTCTTGACGTCTCTGATACTCAATACTTGTACACTGACTAACCAACTGGGAAACTTTCCACTGGCTATGGAATTATACAAATCTCTGACTGCATAGTCTGGATCAACGGAGGCGATTTTTAGTGCTTCAAGAGGGTCTAAACTCTTAACCCCTGCATCGGGTGTTAAATGAAATCTGACGAAGTATATTTCTCTCGCCTCATTTACTACTTGGTAAGTATGGATGCTGTGTCCAGACATATGTCTAAAGCCATCAGGAATACCTAAATCGCTGAACAGGTACAATTGGTTGTGCATAGTTTCCGGACGTCGCACAATAAAATCCCAGAACATGTTTGGGTCAGACAAAAAAGTTTGCGGGTTCTTTTTCCTTGAATGTACAAAGGAAAAGAAAAAAAGGGGATCCTTAACCGGAAATACGGGCACGTTGAGTCCAACCAAATCAAAGTTGCCGTCTTCGGTATAGAATTTAATAGCAAAGCCCATGTTATCTCTTGTAGTATCTCTGCCACCAGTAGTTTGAAATTCTACTGAAAACCTTACTGCTACTGGCGTATTCTTCCCCACTTCTCCAAAGAGTCTAGCTTTACAAATGTCTCTGATTTCGTGTGTCACCACAAAGTAACCGAAAGCTCCACCTCCCTTCTCATGAACAACTCTTGTCTGTATTGTTTCACGGTTAAAGTGCATTATGGAGTCCATGAAAAACTCATGAAATATGAGTCGTCGGTTCAAAGTCCCACTCGCTTCTTTTTTGGTGATAGGTGCACCAGAGGATATTGTCATAATACCAACGGGGCTCTGGAAATAATTTTATGTTCTGTCAATAAATAACAATAATACCTTAAGCTAGCAAGGAGAAAAACTATAGACTCGGGGCACGAAAAGCATTGTGCAATCTTGACCATTTTTAAGCTCGATGCTACAAAATAATTTTATTTACCAATTATAAATAGTAAAGTTAGTTATTAACATTTTAGTACATATCGAATGCTAATAACATGTCACACATCTGCACTGTAAAAAAAACTTTTTTTTATCTTTTATGATGTGACAAAGTCTGTCTTTCATTTCATTGTTGCCAAACAAAAACTGCGTAAGCCAATAAATTCAAATCTATTTAAAAAGTAGTGCAATAATGCTACTATCTTTAATATGGTTTCTTTAAAATTACTTCCATACTATAATATTATAAATGCGAAAGTAACTCTGTCTGTCTGTCTGTCTGTATGTCTGTTACGCTTTCCATTTGAATGAAATTTGGTACAGATATAGTCTGGGACCCGAGAAAGAACATAGGATAGTTTTCATTCCAGAAATCTCGCGGGAACGGACACTATTCCACGCGGACAAAGTCGCGGGCAACAGCTAGTTTTTAATAAACAAGGTAATTTTTTGTTTATGCGAAACCGTAATAAAGTGAGCCCTAAATATGGACCTGAATCGATTCCAATTATTTTTAAGCCATGTTATATTATGTCCCAACCTTTTTTAAATTGAAAGTTGGACACAAAGTATCTCAGTACCGCAATAATACGTCCAACTCTGGTCAAATGCGTGTGCGCACAGCAAGTTGGTGGTACCACAACGACCCCTTCGAGACGCTGGAATTGTGTTTCGGACGGACCTCCAGGTGTCATAACAAGCTTATAACTACGTGATTTTTTATAATACACTTTTGAAATATTAAACATAGATTGTTAACATAAATATATTAGATACGTTTTTAGGGTTTCGCCTAAACTGAGAATAAGGTTGTATAATATTAAACAATCATAAAGATGGATGATTTAGAACGTGAACTGACGAGTACATTATGAAGAACTTATTGTAAAACAAATAATCGATTTTAAACGTATCGATATAATATTCTTTTATTCATGAACATAATGAAGTATAATTGAGAGTGACAAAATACTCACTAACGTTTTATTTCTAAACGCCACAATTTGATTTTCCGCCAAATCACCATCTCCTCTAGACTTGAACACAAATACACCAAACAAAATGAAACAAGTGAACGTGTTCATGGCCTTTTACAATAACAAATTGAACGGAATTCATAACACAAGATACACATCTGCCCAGCAAGCAGAAAGCAGTAAGGCTTTTTATGCACTACCCAAGCCTTGCGACCTCGTAGTGTTTAGAAAATATATTATGATTTACGTATCCTGAGGTGTTCAGCTAAGAAAATAATATTATTCAATAACAACATAATTACATGTAAATTTTGTTCAGATTAGAAAATATGTAACCTAAATTAATATTTTATGTATCCTGTGTTGTGTTCAGTTGAGTAAATAATATTAATAATAACAATATCGATTGTACTTACTGCATTATAATAATTAATGTACCAAGTCACTCAGAAAGTTTTGCGAAAAAAAGTTTTTACTTGTATGTAAAAAATTAAATATCATCATCGTGTCCCTAGCCTTTTCCCAACCGTGTTGGGGTCGGCTGCCAGCCTAACCGGATTCAGCTAGATACCGGTGTTTTACGTGGAGCGACTGCCTATCTGACCTCCACAACCCAGTAACTGGGCGACACGATACCTCTTGGTTAGACTGGTCAGAGTTTCTGGCTAACCAGTAACGACTGTCAAGGTTCTACGAATGACAACCGGGACCAACGGCTTTACGTGCTTTCCGAGGCACGGAATGTCAGTGATGTCTAAGATAAACTTTAGAAAGTACATATGAATTGAAAAAGTCACATTGGTACTTGCCCGGATTCGAACCCACAACCTCTTACACGAGAGGCGGGCGCCATATCCACTGGGCCATCACGACATTTAAAAATTAAATATCATTGTTTGAATTTTGTATCCTCCTTTTGACCTTCCAGGTTCCACCCATTTTTCTATCCTATTAAAAAAAAACAAGAAAACAGACTGACCCTGCAGATTAGATCGGGAAGGAAGATTCTACACGTGCACCTTCGCGTGAGGAGCATATTCTGTCGATGGTTCAGAAGCAGGCTCGTGTGTTAAAACAGCAAAATGAGTCACTCGTCTAATAGCTACTAACTTTAATATTTTATTTTTAACAAGTTTTCGCCCGCGGATGTCGAACTTCCATCCGTTATTTTATCCCTTTAGGAGTCGAATTTCCAAAAAATCTTTGCTAGTGGCTATTTCCAAAGAACCCACCCTAAAAGTTTAATATCTTCAGAGCTGCAATTTGGGAAGTGCATTAAATTGAACGTAAAGTTATGGACCCGAAATTATGGCGCAAGACTCTAATGCATCACGTTACGGGATTGTAACAGGGAAAGTATGACCTTTATCTATACATTTCTTTCTGAGATCATTCAACATATCACTACATCTCGTGCCTTAGAAATCACGTAAAGTGATTGGTTACAGTTGTGATCCATAGAGCTTTGATAGTTAACACAGTAGATAGATGTACAGACAAAAACAGTCAGTCGCCTCATGAGAAAGGAGTGCCTTAATCACTTAACCGTTACAGAATTACTGACCAAATTGTTGGATACGGGCATATGTTGATAGGTATATTTTTTTCAAATCTTTACATTGTATATGCAGATTTCAAAAAGAACACAAATAAAACACACGTATTTAATTTAATAAATATTGATCACTTACAGCGACGAACTCAAATTTTAAAATTGGAAATGCTCTTTAAACCAAGATAAATAATTTACACAGCATTACATCCATACGTAGTTTTATTCGTTTTTAAACCTTCCCGTATTCTTTGGCTAAGGTCTGGATGAATTTTTCGAAATACTTTAACCGTTCGATCTTGTATAAATTTCGTTGCTTTACTTAAACTTTCCACGATATTCTCAACTAATCTGTTTTTCTCCCCTGGTGACATTTCATTCACATACAAGTCACGAGCTTGTGCAAAATTATTTGGTGGATCTTGATATATCTCAATCAGTTCTATTTTATCATTTTCTTTGTAAGGAATGGGCCCATTAAAAGCGTTAGGATAATAATTGGGAATGTCTCTTTGATTGTCATTAACGGGTGGTTGACCATCACGATTGTATGGCAAAGCCTTTCTTCTATAAGGGCAGTTGACCGGTATGTTGAAAAAGTTTCCTCCTAATCGGTAATTTTGAGCATCTCTATAAACTAATCGTCGAGCTTCAAACAGTTTATCCGGTGCTCCAAGAATACCTGGAACAAGATTCCCTGGAGTGTATGCCAACTGCTCAATTTCAGCGAAATAATTAACAGGGTTTCTGTCCAGAACCAAACGACCTAATGGTCTTAATGGATACTTGTCCAAAGGCAACACTTTAGTAGCATCAAATACATCAAACCCTGCATTTTTAACATCCTTTTCATTTAATACTTGAATACTGGCCGTCCAACTTGGAAAATTACCGTTCCCTATTGCATTGTACAAGTCTCTAGTCGCATAATCTGGATCTTTGCCCGTTATTATCATAGCTTCTTTGGAACGCAGGTTTTTAACTCCTGCATCAGGTTCAAAGTGGAATCTGATAAAGTAGCTTTCTTCGCAATTGTTTACCACTTGGTAAGTGTGAACACTGTAGCCAGGCATGTGTCGGTAACCGTCAGGGATCCCTGCATCGCCGTACACTAACAAAGTCATGTGCAAACTATCTGGAGCTGACGTCAGAAAATCCCAAATCATGTTTTCATCTTGCAAATTTGTTGCTGGATTTGACTTAAGTGCTCGAGCAAAAGATGGAAAAAGAAGAGGGTCTTTGTTAACATACATGGGAAAGTTACCACCTACTATATCGAAGTTTCCGTCTTCTGTATAGAATTTGACGGCAAAACCTCTTGAGGATCTCGTAGTATCTGACCCGCCACTACTAATAATTGTCGGTGAAAATCTGACTGCGACGGGAGTCTTTTTACCAACTTTGTTCAAGAATTTCGCCTTGCATATGTCTGTTATATCATGAGTAACTTCAAAGTACCCGAATGCTCCTCCTGCCTTCGCGTGGACCACTCTTTCTGGTATCCTTTCTCGAACAAAGTGCGTCAGGCTGTCCATGAACCATTCATTGTTTATTAGCATTTTGTTTAAAGTTACTGTCGCATCTTGATGTTCAATAGGTGCACCAGCAGATGTTGTCATTATGCCGATAGGACACTGAAATAAAATACACCAAAGAAGTTTAAAAGTTTAAGTCAAAAATACACCTAAAGTTATATGAATATTTTACATTTTCTACTCACCGAATTATTTTCTTTAAATATAAGGATTTGATCTGCTGCTGGATCACGTTTCATCTCAACTGTGCCTTCTACCATAATCGTCAAATACATCATTACTAATATTATTATTAACATCTTGTTCTCTTACCGTAGCAGTATTGATAGAAAATTTTGAAGTAGTAAATTTTTTTACAAACAGGGGATGTTGATTTTTCCGAAAATTGGCGGCCCTTTTACAGCCGCTCTCAAAGCGTTATGTTATTATATGTATATTTAAAATAGCTTTAGTACTATCATAATATATGTTTTATCTACATTAAATTCTCATAGTCATGTCACGAAAAACGTGCATTTTTATAGATTTAGTACGCAATAAATATTATTAAGTAAAAAAAAATAACGAATTTGTAATAAAATTATGTATACTTTTGGGTTATGCTAGCGATGCATGAGTACAATATATTTTGACCTTGGTACTATATTTCGGTAATGTTTAGTTTAGTTTCAGGTTATTTCAATAACAAAGGTAAAAGGAGGTTTGCAGTTGTTATTCAAAACTTCACATTTTTAAACTCAAACTCAAAACTATTTTATTCAAATAAGCTATTTACAGATACGTTTTTATATCAAGGGGTCAGTTTGTCAAAAAATAAAAGGTCACTATGGAGAAAAGAAAAGATAAAAGTAAACAACTATCTAAATTCGAGGGGATTACTAAAAACATTTGAAGAGTTCTAATGTTGCGTCATGACTATAATCGGATCATGTTTAAATTAAACCATTATGTCGTATTATCACAAGAACTGTAACATATACTTACACATTTCCTAAGTAAATCCATTTCACATACGCAGGTATTTTCTCAGCGAAAAGAAAGCTATAGAAAATATGTTTTTGAAAATATATCCGTACTGGCTGTCCCCCGCGGTTTTACCCGCGTTATGTTAGGTTTTTACTGTACAGTTTCATCGAAATCCGTTCAGTAGTTTTGGCGTGAAAGAGTAAAAAACATCCACACGTTACAAACTTCACATTTACAATTTAAGTAACAATTAAAAATCTTCATAATTTCGAACAGTCAATTATGTATTTTTTAGGCAAAGTACTCACAAAATGAATATAAACATAGACAAGAACTAAATAACCCAATTAGTAGTAAGTACGCAACAGTAAAATAAATAATTTTTCTGTATATTTTGTGCCCACTTTAATTATGACACGTGCAATTATATGGTGTTGTAGTTCCGTTCACTTGCAGAGCTTGCCATATTCTTTCACCAAGATCTGCGTGTATTAGTCTATACAATTTCACAGCTCGATCTTGTAAAAACTTCTTTGCTTTACTCAAACTGTCCACGATATTCTCTACCAATCTCCTTCTTTCCTCCAACAACGCTTTCTCGTACAACTCATGGGCTTGGTCAAAATTATTTGGTGGATCTTCGTGAATCTCAATTAATTTTACCTTATTTTTTTCTTTGTAAGGAACTGGTCCGTTGTATGAGTTTGGATAATAATTAGGAATGTCTCTTTGATTGTCATTAACGGGAGCCTCTCCATCACGGTTGTATGGGAAGGCCCTGTTATAAATAGGATAGTTTACAGCTATGTTGTTGAAGTTTGACCCCAAACGATAACTTTGTGCATCTCTGTAAGCCAATAGCCGAGCTTCGAAGACTTTGTCCGGTGCTCCAAGAAAACCTGGTACAACATTCGCTGGACTAAATGCTAACTGTTCGATTTCAGCAAAATAGTTTAAAGGATTCTTATTCAAAACCAACCGACCTATCTGCCGTAAGGGAAACTTATCCTCTGGTAAATTTCTTGTTATATCAAAGACATCAAATTCTGCATTTTTGACGTCACTCTCACTTAAAACCTGAATACTAGCCGTCCAGCTTGGATAATTACCATTTCCGATTGCTCTGTATAGATCTCTAGTTGCATATTCTGGATCAACGTTTGCAATTTCCATAGCTTGTACAGAATATAAAAAATTTATTCCCGCATCTGGTAAGAAGTGGAATCGAATGAAATGACTCTCTCCACATTTATTTACCACTTGATAAGTGTGAACACTAAATCCAGGTAAGTATCTGTAGCCTTCAGAGACTCCCCAATCGCCGAACACCATTAAGAATACGTACAAAGTTTCCGGATGTAACGTTAGGAAGTCCCAAAACATATTGGGATCATACACATTCGTGGCAGGGTTTCTTTTCTGTGCTCGTATAAAGGATGGGAAGAGAAGTGGATCTTTGATAGCGAATATTGGGAAGTTTGAGCCAACTATATCGAAGTTACCTTCTTCTGTATAGAATTTTATGGCGAAACCTCGAGCGTCTCTGGATGTGTCGATACTACCTCGTTCAACGATTACTGGTGAAAATCTTGCTGCGATGGGAGTCCTTTTCCCAACTTTGTTCAAGAATTTCGCCTTGCATATGTCTGATACATCATGTGTGACTTCGAAGTACCCAAAGCCTCCTCCAGCCTTGGCGTGGACTACTCTTTCAGGTATCCTCTCTCGAACAAAGTGCGCTATAAGGCCCATAAAATTTCCATTAAATATCAGCCTTTCATTTAATGTTGTCGTCGCCTCTTTCATTTCGATGGGTGCACCTGCTGCAGTTGTCATTACAGCGATTGGGCACTGGAATATACAAAAACTTGCTACATAAACTCAGGAATTATTAAATAGCGCAGTTATGAATATGTAGTGTTTTTTTTGAAAAATAAAGAAAACAATAAGTCTAGTGTTTTTTTTTTTAAATAGTGGTAACAAGATTTCGTGTCGATAAGAAGTCATTTACATTGTATGACATTGTAGTTGGTAAACATATTTTATTATTATTACAACTTTTATTATTTACAGAACCAAACATTAAACTTGGTTTCAGAAATCGAGAGCTGACACATGGCGGCGTAATAAAGGTTAACATTTTGTAGTAAAATAAAAGTATTTATATATTTTTTGAGTTTACAAAACGGCGTTTAATTTTATACCAACAAACAGGCGCGTATTTTTTTCGATTTCCATCCAGTACAAATAGAGATACTTAAAAAAATCGTTACGCCATAGAAAGAACTGAATGTGCTTTCAGGTGGTTGCGGAATAGTTCTAATAGTTACCGTGACCCCGCAACATAAAGGGCAACCGAAGGAACATGGGTGGGTTTTAGTTAGTAAAAGGTTTTAGTTAAAAAAGACACGCTCTCGGGGGAAGTCATTTGATGATTTACCATCCACATAAAAAAAATGTGCTTTCAGTTTTCTAGCTGGTTTATACATAGGTATAAAGATATACCACTCACCTTAGTTTTTTCTTTGAATAATATTGTTTGATCAGCTACTGGATCATCATCTGTCTTTGCAACAATTGACTCCATGGTCACCAGGAAAAGTAGCCATACCATTTTTAAAAGCATCTTGTTGTTTATGGACATATCGAATTCTTCATTAACTTTTAGTTGAATAGAATCATGGCAAAGCTTTTAGACTGCTAGTAACTACAATGCCCGTAAGTCTGAAAAAAAAGTACATTACTGTTTCTCTTATTTATGTAATTATATAAAATGGTAAAGTGATTGACTGACTGATTGTCGAATAATAATATATCGAACAGCCCAACCCGCTGGTATCCGGGGTTGCGGAATGTTTATAATAGTTACCGTGGCCCTGGAACATAAAGGGCAATCGAACAAACATGAGTGGGTTTTAGTCAGTAAAAGTCTGACACGTCCTCCCGCCGCACCCAGAACGGGAGCAGTCATTTGATGGTTTCCCACTCACCAAAAAAAAAACCCGCCGGTATTTTTAGGGACATGAAACTTGGAGGGTGTGTTCTTTGCAAATAGTAGATAGCCACTAATAAAAGCACCTTTACATACCAGTCTTATATGATCAAAGATAAATTTTATTCCAAGATGATGTGTGTTTCAGCACGTGGTACCAACTGAATATTGACCTTTCTCCACACTTGTTTTATAAAGGACAAATACTATAAACTTATTGTAATTAATCACTATAGACAGTACCAACATGTGTGAGTAGGCCGGAGGATATTGTGCGATCACTCGCACTTAGGGTTAGCAAAACACTCAATTATACATTAATTATTTATCTATTGATAATGAACTAAAATTCATTTGAATAGAGTTCAAAATCAGAAAACTGTTAAAGCGGGACCGGTCTATTGCTTCCGCGTGTTCAGTCGTAATCTTTTCTTCCTTTACCATTACACTCAATGCATTTTACCAGTTCTCATGTTGAATTTCTTTAAATGAAATCTTAGGAAAATTAAATAAATAATAAATAAATATAATAAATATCTTAGGACAACTCACACACGGTCATCTGATCCCAAACTAAGCAGAGCTTGTACTATGGTAACCAGACAACTGATAAATATACTTATATAATTTATAAATACATACATATTATAGATAAATTACACCCAGACACAGAACAAACAATCATGCTCATCACACAAATTACTCTCTTTTACTCTCTTATTGCCAGGAGGGGATGCATGCAAAAAAAGCAGCTGAGAGAAAGAGAGGGAGCAAAGCCTCCCCTCCGCCGGCATCAGAAGAAGGCCATTAAACAGTCTACGGTGCCCGTAGGGAGTTGAATAATCTCCTGCCACCGTAAAGAGGGGCCTGTGGACGGCAAACCTGGAGCATTTCGCCGCCCGAGCTGATGCAGGCCTGTGACAGCGGCGGCGGCGCGCATGGTCCTTGCGCGCAACTCTTGAGGAATATAATATGGTTACAGGACAGACCGCACACGTGGTTCACTGTGTTTGTTTACCCTGGTACCATTAGATAGAACCATTGTTGGTATTTTTATTTGCCGTCGTTCCATTACATCGATGGTTCCATTGCAAATAATATTTTATATTAATTCATGTGGTGTAGGGGCCCGGCCATCGCGGTCCAGTACCAGTCGGGAGCGCGGATCCTGCGTACCGTATGCCGTACTCACGACGTACGGTAGCAGAAGGAACCGCGGGGTTTTAGTCAGGGAGTGAGTCCGACATAACCCTCCGCCTCCGCTCCCCCATGTCGGAGGGCATCCATGACGATACCCCCGTCAAAACCAGTAACAATATAACTACGCAAATGAGTGATTAATAGCCTAATGTGCAGTCTAACTTAAACAATAGAAATAAAGTTATTGTGTTTGTGCATTATGCAAATAAATCATTAACGTAATCCATACTTTATATTAAAACACTTTATGATATACGATTTCATATAAACCAATATTACTCTTATTTATTCAATTGGTTACCTTGTAGTTAAAAGAGGCTTATTGGACGATTCGCACGAATTTAACTCGCACAAAACGTGCGAATCGACTCCTTTAAAAAAATATTATTTTTCTGTAGTCGATTCGCACAAAGTTCATTTATTGGCGTGCGAATCGACACCTTCACAAATATGTAGTAGGCTATTCGCACACATATTGTTTTTTTTTTTTGTTATGAAATGCAGTTAAGATAAAGTACACTTGAGTACAGAAGCAGTAAGGTCAAATGTGTTTTACTCGTAATAGATAGAAAATGGGGTGCCTGGACAGAAAACCTCCACGTGTGCCCGAGGGCTTCTGGATTCTTTCGGGGCGAAGATCAGTCCTTGGGCCGGTGCACTTTGGAAGGTGGGCAACGACTCGTCAGTGAGTACGGTGTGCCTGGGGGGTCTCGTTGCCCGCCTGCGAATGTTCTGTCGCGGTGGACTTCACCACCTGTCCCTCTGAATGTAGCAGAGGGCAGTGTGCGTTGGAGTCGGGGAACGGGCTCTGCGTGCACTCACCCTGCCGCAGAGCAGGCAGTTGGGGGTCGTCACCTCCTCTTGTCACCGTAGCCCCAAAGATTGTTACGTTCATGTCTCTGACTTGCGACGGGGTTCGAGGGCCTTGGCTTAACCGTCCGGGCCGCGAGGAAGACAACCTCTATAAAAAATTACCAAGTTCTGGTGCGTGGCGAAGATACGAATGGCTGAGGAGTAGTGTCATTTATAACTTGCGTTTGCAGTTATGGATGGCGCATCAGTCTCTGGCGCACCCCCAGCCAGGGAACTGGTGGACCCTCTGGTTGGGTTATAAATGTACTCTTGCCCAGGGACGGGGGGCTACCCTGGGTGTACTTGACCCGGGAACATAAAGGGCAACCTTAGGAACATGAGTGGGTTTTAGTCAGTAAAAGTCTGACAGGCCCTCCCGCCGCACCCAGGACGGGAGAAGTCATTTTATGATTTCCCACTTCCTAAAAAAAATAGATAGAAAATAAAAACACAATCTACTACACACATCAACATGGCCTAGGGATATTTTAATTAAACAAATAACTAAAATTCTATTGACATTTTATTAAGACACCCACACATTAAAATAAACCTTGTTTAATATCCTATCTAATCTGATAATAAACTTTTAGATGAAGATACATTAAAAAAAAACTTAGAAGAAGAGGAAAACTCTGATAAAATTTCAATCTTAACTTTATTTTTGAAACATCAAAACCTTAACAAAAAACTATTTCTTATAAAAATTGTTGAAAACTTAAAATTAATAATCCGTGGATCCACCTAAGACTCTTATGACATATCTGCAGCGGTTCTGCATACTCAAAACAAGGGTGTCAATATCCTGTTGCGGAATACTGTCCCAAGTCCTGCTAAGATGCAAGAAAAGCTGGTTTTCATGCACAATATCTTCAGGGGAATTCCTGCAATTATCGTGAAAATTATCGTATTGCATTGTCGTGCATTGGCTGAAATTTTTGTTTTAATTTACCTTTATCTAAAAGTTCATTATCAGATTAGATAGGATATTAAACAAGGTTTATTTTAATGTGTAGGTGTCTTACAAAAAGTTGATAGAATTTTAGTTATTTAGGTTTAATTGAAATATCCCTAGACCATGTTGATGTGTCTAGATTGTGTTTTTACTTTCTATCTATTACGAGTAAAACACATTTGACCTTACTACTTCTGTACTCAAGTGTACTTTATCTTAACTGCATTTCGTTAAAAACCATATGTGTGCGAATAGCCTACTACATATTTGTGAAGGTGTCGATTCGCACGCCAATAAATGAACTTTGTGCGAATCGACTACAGAAAAATAATATTTTTTAAAAGGAGTCGATTCGCACGTTTTGTGCGAGTTAAATTCGTGCGAATCGTCCAATAAGCCTTAAAAGAAAGCGCAAATTATATAAAAACAGTACTTTGCATTTTTATTCTGTCCATTGTATTATGATGATACTGTGATGACAGTGGAAGTTATCCATTACATTCAATAATGTTTTAAAAACGGCCAAGTGCGAGTCGGACCATTTATTTTCATTGCATTATTTCAGTTCGAGCACGAAACTAACACAAGGAACGTGTTAGTAAGGGGACCTCCTAAAAATTTTATTTTATTTTTGTTTTAGAGCTCAAGCGGATTTGCAGCAGTCGGCTCAGTTCCAGCGATTTTTGACGTAAATGACCCTTCCACCCCGGGGCGGAAGGCATCAATGAGGATTTTCTACCCCGTATCAGAAAAGAAAAAAAAAGAATGTATATCTAATAACTGTAATCAGTTAATGTTCACAATATTTTGTGAAATTACAAACTTCTATACTTACAACTTATTCAATACTTACATTTATCAGAGTCGGTGACAGACTAACGAACGAACAGTGGTTTAGTTTGATGACGTAAGGGTGTCCACACCCTTTTTTATGGATGCGAAATCATCAAACGAATTCTCCCGCCCTTAGTGTCAGACTTTTACTGGCTAAAACCCACCCTTGTTTCTTTGGTTGCCTTTCATGTTCCGGGACCGCGGTAAATATTAGAACTACTCCGCAACCCCGGCAGGGTCCACACTCTCTCGGTAGAACCTTAATTTTTTACAACCTTCGTCGAAATTGAAGTTGCCGCTGGTGCGACGAGTAAAGATGAATAAAGGACGTAACCTGTCAAGTATTCTGTAAATAAAATGTAACTTATGAACCATCACAATACACTGTGTGCAATACCTATGAAGAAAAGAAGGAGCACATTTTTAATATAATTATTTTTTGTATCCTTTAGGCCTTTATTCCAATGTCTTCGCATTATTTAAGAAAAGTACATGCTTTGGCTGCCACTTGACATTTATGGTCTCACGAATGTGTAAATGTAAATATAATATTTACACAGAACAGAAAAAGTCCTTATAACTAGTTGATTTAATACTGCGAGAGCTTGTTGGAAAACTGGACACATTTCATGGTGCTTTGCCTGCGTGCAGTATGTTGAATGGTCAAGTAGTAAATCCGTCGCGTTGAGTTTGTTATGAAGAGTGTGCGTCAAAACTTAACTTATGTGCAATTGTTTGAAAACTCTTAAAGGAAAATGATTTTGGAATTCCTTTGAGAATTCTCAATTTACGTAATTTGTAGAATAAATACAGGGTGCAAGACGTATTCCTTCAGGCATATAGGGAGCTTATTAGCTAGGTTTGGAATGAAAAAACATGAGAAAACGATACCAGAAAAACAAATGAACCTCGTGGAGCGCATCGACCTCACATATTATATATTTTGTTAGTGATTTTCCCGTATTTAAGCAGTACACATTGCGACCTGTTTTTTTCTCGTGATTCTACCTCTAGTCTATGTTCCATAAGTATCAGAAGTTAATACGATATTTATAAGGTATTTATTTTAATCTAGCTGTCTTCCGCGGATTCAAGTACAATCGACCCAATGGAATCATGACCCACCATAAGCTTATTTTCCTACAGACAATCAAATACAATTAGGTCGACAATCGCGTAAACATGTATTAAAAATGTCACACGTCTAGTCTTATTATTTTGACAGCTTTAAACGATTTGTCGTCGAAATGGGTCATGATTTAATTTTGTCGATAGTACATTATATCAGATTTTTGGTTACTGGTCCACTCACAGTATTTTGATGTATATTACTATACCTATTACTGTAAAGTTTCAACAAAATACGTTCATTACTTTTTGCATAAAAGAGTAACAAACATCCGCACAAACTGACATTTACAATATTAACAGGATAATAAAATAATAATCAAAAAGGTTTTATCAATTTAATAAAACTCACGAAAGAGTATTCTCCTCTTCAAAGTTAAGTTCAAAACTGGCTGTCATTTACAAAAAAAACAGGTGACGGCCATTACTTGTTGAGAAAAAAAAAATTAAAAAAAAAGAAACACAAATGGCGTTTCTTATTTTGGTGACGAAAGAAGGCCAGCAATAATAAATCAAAGACCCAACAATGAGGTTCTATATAAAATATAGGTATTGGAACTTTTACAAAAAATGGTCGTACTATTAAAGCTTTTCCTGTAAGGGGTCTATATAACTATGAGTATCTGTATTACGCGATGCTGGCAAAAAAAAATACAGGGTGGAAAGTATTAATGGGCCCTGGATGAAAATTACCTTTAATCGTTGGTATAGATTGTTTTGCTTTAAGAAAACATTCCTTATTTTAAAATAAAACTGCATTCAAAGATTTTCAAAAACGTGTCACGCCCGGTAATCGCACTGGATAACAATTGTTTCTATTTTCGTTTGATAAGATTGTAAGTAGTTTCATTTTGAAAATAAATTACTTTCAAAGATACTGTAATACACAGTCAGAGCGGGGGCAAACGATGCGTTGCGGCGGCGGTGCGGTGCCGGAGCGGTGTCGCTGCGTCGTCTTACATAGAAATATCTGTGGCATGTCACACGATGCACTCCGGTGCCGCACCGGACTTGCAACCACCAAGACGAGGCGGGGAGGGGTGAATGCGTTGCGACGTCGGAGCGGCACCGCTCAATTGTTTTGTGTCACAAGAAAGGACACTCCAAGGCAGGACTGTCCAACGCTGCTGCGGCGCCGCTGTGACATAACAACGTTACGGCGCCGCACCGCTCGTGTGCTCACTGACACGGTGAAATATTTGCAGTGCGGCGCCGTTACGCATCGTGTGCCCCCGCTCTCAGACATTGGGACTATATCGACACTAAAACCTAAAAAATATAAACTTTTTCAAAAAAAAAAAATAACCGCCTTCAAAAACTAAAAACTTAAAAATGACTTAAAGGAAATTGACCAACCCACTATAGGACGCCGTTGCGCATATAAAAAAATGGTATCTTAGTGTAAATTGGATACAAAAGAGGGGAGAGGTCGTACTTTCCAAGGAAATAAAAATTATCTACTTATTTTCAGGGTTTTTGTTGAATTTTGATTTATATGTTCAAGTTTTTAGGTTAGTTTTGTATCATAACTTCTACCAAAAAAAGTACTAATAATAACAATATTATGATTTATTTTCTCATAAAACCAAACAGAATAGTTTTAACAACCCAATGAAAGTCCCCAAGTAAATGGTAATTAGGTCATACCGTCATACGAAATCAAAGTGGCTTTATAGGCATAAAGAGTGAAATAATAGCCAAAACCTTACTAGAAGGTTTTAATTAGCAAAACGTGACATGAAGTATTACATTATGACAATGACAAATATTCGTAATCTAACAAAAGAATTTAAAGTATGTAAAAGAGGTTCACTACATTCACCCCGGCCAGATGAAATCACGAAGAAACTTCGGCGGGTTTCTTATTCTGGCCGACCTCCGGAGTGGCTCTGCACCTGCGGGTTCAATCACGTCCGAGCTTATTGGCTCCGGTACTTCCGATGGTGGCAGTGGCGAGGGAGTCCCCGGAGGGGAGTCTGGTGGTGAATAATATTCCATCGGTGATGAAGGCGGAGTTGTTGGTGGTGAACATGATGGTGATGGTGGCTGCGATCTTTCAGGCTCGATGTCTACGAACTCGTCAATTGCAGGGATTTCTCCTCCGTTGGTTCCCAAAGGCGCTAAATGACGATTGGACACGGTAGTCTCACGGCCATCCATCGTTCGAATATATGAATATGTGGGGTTAATCTGCAGTACCTCCACCTCCTCAGCTAGTGGTTGATATTTCGTTTTCCGATCAAAGCGCCGCATAAGCACTTTGCTTGAGCTCGTCAGCCATGTCGGAATCGAATCTCCATTCGTTGATCTCCGAGAGTGGTGGAACATCCTTTCATGCGGCGTACAATTTGTACTAGTACACAAAAGCGAACGTATGGAGTGTAATGCTTGCGGTAGGACATCCTCCCAGCTCTCTATTGGCAGGTTCCTAGTTTTTAATGCTAACTGTATAGTTTTCCAAAGCGTGGAATTGAGCCTTTCAACTTGGCCATTGCCTTGAGGGTTGTATGGTGTTGTACGACTCGTAGCTATTTGTCTAGCATGTAGAAAATCTTTTACATCCGCCGATAAAAATGAAGTCCCTCGGTCCGAGTGTATATAAGCCGGCATGCCAAACATGATAAATATACTGTCTAAATGTTTGATGACAGTTTTAGCACTTATATCAGAACACGGGAAGGCGAAAGGAAAGCGAGAATACTCATCGATCACGGTGAGGATGAATCTGTTATTTGATTTCGTTGGTACTGGTCCCTTGAAGTCCATGCTCAGCCTTTCAAACGGTGCCATAGCTTTGATTAGTTTGTGGTGTTGATCAGCTGTAATGAATCTAGGCTTAACTTCTGAACAGATACGACATTCTCTCGTCATAGTTTTTATCTCCTCAATTGAATAGGCCAGGTTTTTGGAGCGAACCCAATGTGCCATTCTGGTCACCCCTGGGTGACAAAGAGCTTCATGAAGTGATCGTAACTTCGCCGGTGAGTCAACAATGGCGCAAACGCGAGAAAGGGCGTCCGCTACATGGTTCTGTGTGCCAGGCCTGTACACGATGTCATACTTGTATGGAGACAGTTCTAATCGCCAACGCTGAATCTTTTCGTTTTTGATTTTACTAGTGTGCTTAGTATCAAACATGAAAGACACAGACCGCTGGTCAGTGACAAGTAGAAATGATTTTCCTATGAGAAAATGCCGCCATTTCTTCAGGGATTCGACAATTGCGTAAGCTTCTTTTTCAATAGCTGAATGGTTCTGCTCACTTTTATTAAGTGTTCTCGAATAGAATGCTACAGGCCGGCCTGCCTGTGACAGGGTTGCCGCAATAGAATGCTCCGAGGCATCAGTTTCGACTGTAAACGGCACTTTGTTGTCGATAGCATGAACGCAGGATTTGACTATGTCGTTTTTGAGATTATTAAAATCTTTAAGCATAGTGTCACTTAATGGAAACGTTTTATTTTTAGCTACTTCATGTACCTTTTCTGAAAAATTTGGTATCCATTTTGAATAATGCGCGAACATACCCAGGGCTCTTCGCAAGCTGGGTAAGTCTTGAGGTGGGGGTAAGTTCAGAAGAGGTTCTAGCCTGTCATTATCAGGTCTGATTATATTATTCGCTATTGTATAGCCTAAAATGTTAATTGAAGATTGTTTATATTTAGATTTTGATTCATTAATGGTTAGACCATACTTTTTAGCGGCTGCAAGGAAATTCTGTAGATTACAGTCATGCTCGTCCGGTGTTTTGCCGCAAATTGTGATATCGTCAAGGTATGCGAACGTGCCTTTTAATTTTTCAGTTCGGATGAGCCAATCTATTGTTCTTTGGAAGCTAGAGACTCCATTGGTTACTCCAAAAGGTATGCGTCGGAACTGATATAGATTTCCAGCAGCTTCGAACGCAGTGTATGGCCTTTCCTCTTGTAGAATTGGAACTTGATGGTAGGCGCTTTTTAAATCAATGGCGCTAAATGTTGAATGTTTGGCCACCTTTGAAATCAGTTCTTCTATATTAGGAAGAGGATAGGCGTCTAGTTCTGTGAATCGATTTATAGTTCTGGAGTAATCAATTACAAGGCGTTTCTTGTGATTCACGTTCTTCGTGATTAGTACCTGCGCCCGCCATGGTGATCGGCTCTCTTCAATGACACCTTCATTTAAAAGATTCCTAATCTCCTCCTCAATAAAACGTCGGTCATCATCACTATAAATCTTCGTGACTTAATAGCAATCGGTTTGCAGTCGGGAGACAGATTGGCGAATAAAGGCACAGCAGGGACAGACGCTTTGGCTACGTTACTCACGACGAGTGGTTCTTTCGGGCCACCAAATGCGAATTCGAGAGAAGAATGCTTTTCTAATACGTCATGTCCTATAATCATGTCTGAGCATAAATTTTCCACAACAAGCAGTTGAACATTCTTGTATGTGTATTTACCCAAGGTTAGCGTAAGGTTGGTTTCTCCTTTAACTGACGAGGTATGGTTAAGAGAGGCCATAGATATCATTTGCTGACTAGGTTTTATCTTCAGAGAACATAGTTTCGAAAATTCGAAGTTAATGAAACTTTTAGAACTGCCTGTATCTAATAGTGCTTCTGCTCTAATGCCTTTGATATATGCAGGAACAATGGCTTTGTGTAAGGAGGACGGTGATGCAGCGATAATGCAGGCGGTGGTATTCTCCTGGTCAGACGTGGCAGCGTTAGTTGAATTCCTACTACGACAGACTTTTGCGAGATGCCCTTTCTTGTTACAAAGTTGACACGTCACATCGAAGGCAGGGCATGTTTTGCGCGGGTGCACGCGTCCTCCACAGAAGAAACATCTTCGATTCGAGCGATTCTGGAAGGTCGGCGTGGCTGCGGCAGCATTTGGATTTTTACTAGAAGGAGTATTCCGTACATTAGTAATTGTATCATGGATGTTTTCGGTAACCGCGTTCAATGAGGTGTTATTATAATGTAGCGTATTGACTTCAGCCATCTCCAAGGAGCGCGCCTGATTATGCGCTTCGTCCAATGTTAGGCAAAGGTTTTCGAGGAGACTTTCTCTTATTTTTGTTGAAGAGATGCCTGCTATGAAAGCGTCGCGAATATTGTCATCGCGGTTTGTTTTACTATCGACAGCAGAAAAATTACAATCTTTGGAAAGTTGCTTCAAGGCTTGGATGTATGTGTCGATAGTCTCGTGGCTACTTTGTCTCCTGGTGGCGAGAGCGTGGCGTGCGTACAGGATGTTGTTAGGTTTAACGTAAAGCTTGTTCAAGAGGTTTAATGCCTGTTCGTATGTTTCGCACTCGCTTATGTGAGTATACACGTTCGGAGACACGTGATTAATTAATATAGTAAGCTTGACCTTATCTGTAGTGGTGGAGTCCTGCACCGCAAGAAAGTTGACGAAAGTTTTCTTCCAGTGAGCCCACTCCGCGGCTGCAGTGCTTAGGGACGGGTCCCCATCGAACCGCTCAGGTCTTAGATATTTATCCATAGGATTGTAGTAGTTTTGTTTTGCTAATTAAATTGAAATAATAGCCAAAACCTTACTAGAAGGTTTTAATTAGCAAAACGTGACATGAAGTATTACATTATGACAATGACAAATATTCGTAATCTAACAAAAGAATTTAAAGTATGTAAAAGAGGTTCACTACAAAGAGTAAGTACAAAATATATAGAATAGGGTTTCCTATCCACTTTCGAATTGTTATGATTTATTTTTAATACGATGAAATCGTAATTTTTGTACGAAGTTTTCGAAGCAAGTTATTTGGTTAGGTCTCTTTAACTCCTGAAATAAAGAGATCTTAGCCGTTGTAGTTTTCCTCCTAGCCGGCTATCGCTTGGTTGTCGAAAGGTTAACAGTTAATAGGTAAGACGAGGACGGCCGAATGGACGAACGGATAGGGGGTCGGACATGACGAAACTATAAGGGTTCTTTTTGTAAAAACCATTCATTATTATTGTAAACAGACAACATTTTATTCTAGTCATCATTGCAATGCGTGTAATTAAACATTTGTAATATTAATATGTCGAAATAAAAATATTCAAAAGTCAAAGGCATTTATTTCACTTAGATTATTTACAAGCATTTCTGAATTGTCAAAGAGTAGGTCGGTTATTCAGAATACTCTGTGTGCTCTCAATGTGGAAGATCTACAGACAAAGCACGCATGTTGATGTCCATAAGCTCGTTCAACACTCATTACACTTCAAGAGTTTAGAGATGCTCATTCGAGTATAATATAACATTCCTGAGAGAAGAAGAGGATGTTCTTCTGACATCTGAAAATAAATATTATAACATATTATTGATTGATCTTAGCATTAGTTTAATAGGAAGTTCGTCCGCGTGGAAGCCGAAAATGATTCTAATAGGATTTTCAATTAGTTTTTTTTTCCTTACCTGCTGTTTATTTATTTATTTATTCTTTATGCACAAAATTAATGTACAGAGGTGGACTTAATGCCTTAGGCATTCTCTAGCAGTCAACCATCGGTAGTGCACAGCTGTGCTGTTACAGTTAGCTGTACAACAAAATACAAATAGTGCTATTGACTTGTACCATCTTCGGTATTATCCATAATAACATTTTTAATGTTGATAATTAACAATAATGCACTCATTTCCCCCTAAACTAACGTCAAAAAAGCGTGTCTTGAGAAAAGCGATACAAGACACAATACTATAATATTATAAGATACTAACCGTTGCCGGAGAAGTCCAGTATCGTAGAATTGTAACCATTGCATCCGTTGCTGCCCCCAGTTGGCGACGGGGTAGAGGATTTTTTAGAGCAAGGGTAGTATAATAGTCCACACAGCGTGTCATTTTTTAACAATATTGTCGGTACTGCACAACGAGAGAAAGGATCCGAAATCATAAAAACGTCGACGTACGAAAGTTTAGAAAAGATTACTTGTACGCGCAGAAATCGGAAGACTCTGCTGTACACGAACTCACCGCAATGATTCGTTATCTAATAACTTCAACTTTTATATTTATTATGGCAATCCACCGAATTTTCGGTGATTTCTGCCAATGTCCAGTTTGGTAATAATATTTCAGGTTAAATGACAATTGTACGGTTATTAAATTATAGTACGGAGATCATACGCGTGTTCTTATATCCAAGAACACGAGATGACTCCGTTATCTAATAACGCAAAATAAACTCAATTTTCAATCAAAACATTCGTCGCTTTGTTTGACTTGAAAGTGTCAATTTTGACTGTTAACATTTGAATTTCCGTGGCAGTGCTACCCAAATAAAAATTAACCATAAGTAATTACCTAGACACGTAAATACTTTTTGTAAGTAAAATAACATTATTTTAAAAATGTTAAATAAATATAAATTGTTGGTAACGCAAAAAAATGTTATAGTCGTAATTATTTTTAGAATTATTTTTAGACATCAACGTGTACCCCTAAAATATAATATGTAATACCATCAGTTAAGACTGATTATGGGAAAGTTTATGATATTGGCAACACTGTTTTCACTTCAGTACGCCATTAAAGGAAGAATGCAACAAAGTCAAATAAATAACTAATTAAATATAAAATATTAACCCCCGGAAAGATTTCCATTAGGTTATTTTAAGAAAGTCAAAATAATATGTTATGATTTATGAGTATATTTTTGTGGCTATACCCTCTTATTTTATAGCGATGCTAGATTTGGTCATACTCCTTTCGGAAGTTGGTGGCAACACAAATTGACAGGCAGAAGAGAAGCCACCGACTCCCGAAATTTTAGTTATTTTTAAGTTTTTAGTTTTTGAGGGCGGTTATTTTTTTTGGCTCAATGAGGTTCTACTCAACATAGTATTCAGGAAGATGAAAAAACACAGAATAGTAAATTAAATGTAATTAAAACGACTTTTCATACATTGACATAGGTATCATTATCACGTAACATAATTACTATTGCCTGAGCCTAAAATTGCTGTGCGACGTTCACATAAAACTTGTTGCTCATACATTTTCAGGAGTAATTAACCGGTTTTATTTATAATATACAGAAACGATATCAGCTATTGGAATTATAAGGAATTTTAAACCTTATCACTCTTTATATTTACTTTAATACCGTATTAGTATTCAGTTCTACTAAATTACTGTATTTGCATAAAAAAACATCAAAAACTCAGGCTCAGTTTGTATTATTTTGAAGTACTACGCTCTGATCCTTTGATACATAACATTTGCTAGTTAGCGCCTATGTGATAGTATTTCACAGGAGTTTGACAGACTTGGGGAAATTGCTTTTATCAAGAATAACATAGTTTTTGCACCTACTGTTATTTAATTAGATGTTGTGGCACGCATGGGATTAATAAGTAATACATAACAATTTATTATATATCTAGAGATATTCATGACAAACAATAAACAGTTTAGTTATTAAATACATGTAACACATTGTAAATCTTAATAAAAAAATAAACTAAATAACTTCAATCTTACATAATTATATTTTGCGACCCTCATTAATATTAAGTAGTAAGTTAGTACACAAACAAAAATGAATAATTTTACAGATTTTTTGATAAATACAAATGTGCCTTTAGTCAATTACAAAGGTGACAGACACAGTCATCTAACGATTTAGTTCCGTTCACCAGGGCTTGCTGTATTCTTTCACCGAGATCTGGATGTATTAGCCTATACAATTTCACAGCTCGGTCTTGCAAAAATTTTGCCGCTTGTCCCAAAGTTTCCACTATATTCTCAACCAATCTTTTCTTTTCACCAAGCGACATTTCATTCCCATACAACTCACCAGCTTGATCAAAATTATTTGGTGGATCTTGGAAAATCTCAATTAATTTAACTTTGTGTTTTTCTTTGTACGGAACCGGTCCATTGAAAGAGTTTGGATAATAATTAGGAATATCCTTTTGATTGTCATCAACTGGAGCAACTCCATCACGGTTGTAAGGGAAGACCTTGTTATGAATAGGGCAGTTTACACCTATATTGTGAAAGTTTGCCCCTAATCTATAATACTCAGCATCCCTGTAAGCCAAGCGTCGAGCTTCAAACACCTTGTCCGGTGCTCCAAGAATGCCCGGAACTAGATTCGCTGGGCTGAAGGCTAACTGCTCAATTTCAGCGAAATAGTTAATTGGATTTCTATTTAAAACCAGTCGCCCTATCTGTTTTAAAGGATACTTTTGCAAAGGCAACACTTTAGTTACATCAAATATATCAAATCCAGCATTTTTGGCATCACTCACACTCAGTACCTGAATACTGACCGTCCAGCTTGGGAACTCGCCATTTCCTATCGCTCTATACAAATCCTTAGTTGCGTAATCAGGATCGCAACCTCCGATTTTCTTAGCTTTTTTGGAGAATATATTTTTAATTCCCGCATCTGGCATAATATGGAATCGAATGAAATGGCTCTCCCCATATTCATTGACTACTTGGAAGGTATGCACACTAAATCCAGGCATGTGTCTCCAACCATCAGGGATTCCTCGATCGCCCAATACCATTAAAAATGCGTGCAAAGTTTCTGGATGTAATGTTAGAAAGTCCCAAAACATGTTGGGATCGGGCACGCCGGTGACTGGGTTCCTTTTTTGTGCTCGGATGAAGGCTGGGAAGTGTACTGGATCTTTGAGAGCGAACATGGGGAAGCTTAAGCCAGATATATCGAAGTTACCGTCTTCCGTATAGAATTTAACGGCGAGTCCTCGGCCGTCTCTCATTGTGTCGGAACCACCTTGTTCAACGACCACTGGAGAAAATCTTACTGCGACGGGAGTCTTTTTACCAACTTTGTTCAAGAATTTAGCCTTGCATACGTGTGTTACATTATGTGTGACTTCAAAGTACCCAAAGGCTCCCGCCCCCTTGGCGTGGACTACTCTTGCTGGTATCCTCTCTCGAACAAAGTGCGTCATGGTATCCATAAAATTTTCATTAGTCAACAGCCCTTCATTTAATGTTACTGTTGCTTCCTTGTGTTCAATGGGTGCACCTGCAGAAGTCGTCGTTATAGCGATGGGACCCTGGAGTATACCAGAATAACTAGTTTTTAATACAGTAACAGATAAAAAGTGCAGTCTTTTTTGTGAAACTGGTGTGTGTGATCTTTTTTCTCTTTTCGTAAAGAAGAACTTGTTATATTTTGAATCCCAGTTTAGTATTGGGTACAGAAACTAACTAAAATCACAGTTTTCTTTTGCAAGAAAAATATTTATGACTTTATCACTTTCACATATTTATTAAGTGTAACAAATGGAAAATAATTTCATGCTTTAAGGCTTACTTTTTTCCGGTTTCCAGTTGACAATTAGGTTAATTGCTTGATAAAGGGTTTTAACATGATAACTGTGACTGAGGCTCTTAATCTACTAAAATAATTAAATTTAATGAATGGTGTTATACCTTTACCTTAGCTTTCTCTTTAAATACAAGGATTTGATTGGTGACAGGATCACCGTGTATCTTTGAATCAACGGTCGCCATTTTCGCCAGAAAAAGTACCCATAGCATTTTGAAAAACATCTTGTTTTTAAAGGACGTATTTAATTCTTCAATATTGCCATTATCATATAGGTGAGGTCTACGGGCTAAATCTGAAAAAAAGTCCACAGATAATTTTAGTACCTGGGTAAGATTGTTAGGCGCTTCAAATCCTGAAGTCCGTAACCTCAATCTAATTTAGTGCTAAAGTACTTTCACAACAAAACCACTGTATCGAATGGCTGGAATTTTAAGCATAGTTAGCATACTCGATGTCCAAGGAAAACAGGCTATTTTTAATAAAATAATATATATGTGTTATACGCGTCACTGTTTTTTGTTCCAAATAAATAAAATAAAAATAAAACGAAATATATCGGCGATAACCGACTTTCTCACTGATGAAAACTAGTCAAAAACTAGCAAAGTGCGAATAGAACTCACACATTAATGGTTCTAACTCCAAAATGGTTTTATGGTATCTTTTTTAAATGGAGTATTTAAAAGGGCTATGATTGACCTTGATACTAACTGAATCCTGCAGGACTTGCAAGAGATACTAGATAGTAGATAGTCTAGTCACCATGCATCAGTCTCCGGGTGACTTGGTCATAATTTAATGTCCAGGCCATGTGACTCCAGAACTGTGGAACTCTAGAGTTCCATGGTTAATCAACTTTGTTAGAGAAAACGTATACCTTAGTACACTAAGAAATCGTCTTCGTTAGAAATCGGGGCGGCGTGATTCGCCAGAGAACTAAAGTAGTGGACGAGCATTTCCTGGATGGAAAGGGGCAACTGTATAGAATGAGGTCCGTTTGCTGGCCAATTTTTTTCCAAAATAAAATGGCGTATCTGCACCTACTGTTAGCATGGCAAAACTTATCACAAAGGGAAACTCGGTGCGGAACTGTGTATGTGTGGTAAACAAAAGTTTACTAAAAATGTTTGTTTAGATCATGTGTCGTGATGGCCTAGTAGTTATGCCACAAAGCCCCTCATTCAAGAGGTTGTGGGCTCGAATCCTGGCAAGTACCAATGTGCCTTTTTCAAAACGTACTTTCTTAAGTTTATCTCGGACATTACAGACATCGGTGAAGGAAAACATCGTGGGGAAACCTGAACTTCAAGTGAATAAGTCGGAAATCGCAAATCCGCCTTCTCTGTATGAGAGCAGGCCTTTGCCCTGCAGTGGGACAGTAATAGGCTGATATTATTATTATTTTATTATTATTATTTGGATCAGTCAGCATTCGGGGGCCCCGTAGCCCTCAACTTGTAATCTGAGCTGAGACCCTTGACTTTTTTCCGGCTTGCCACCTTTTTTGGGATGGGAAATCATCAAATGACTCCTCTTGCTCTGAAGCGGAAGAGAGTGTCAGACTTCTACTGACTAAAACCCATCCATATTCCTTCTTAGCCCTTTGTGTCCGAGGCCGCGGTATCTCTTTCAAACAACCTGCAGCTCAGCTTGATACCTTATTGTTACATTACACCACATAAAACACAAAACCTTCCTAGTTTAGCTTTACCTCACTCGGGTAGAAATAAAGATAAATTCTATCAACTTGTTATATGGTATTCTATTCCAAAGAATGTAGGTAACCTTGAGGCTGGGCGTTTCTATTTTGGTTTCTGATAATTGAGTAACTGGAACTATATAATAAAGGTAGGTTATCACAGTTTTAGAATTTTTCGTTTTGCATGACTAAATATTACTAATATATTAAAACTATGCAAAACCTGCTTTTAAACTAAATGCTTTCTATTTTATTTTGTTGCGTAATGTTTATAATAGTTACCGTGACCTAAAGGGCAACCGAAGGAACATGAGTGGGTTTTAGTCAGTAAAAGTCTGACACGAAGGACGGAAAAAGTCATTTGATGATTTCGCACATCGACCAGATCGATCAAGGAACTCCGAAAATCACATACACACACACGCGTAGCACTAGAAGAAAATAGACTGAATAAATATTAAAGAAATTAAAAAACACTGAACTGGAAATTAAAGTGAGTATGAAGTTAGCTGAGTTAAGATAAATAGTGACACCAAATATTAATAACAGCCAGCTCTTTACTGTCCCATTGTGGATTAAAGGCCTCTTCTCATACAGAGAAGGCAGGCATAGATCAGTACGCTCTGCAAATGCGATTTAAGATGCAAGTGCGAATTATAATTTATGTAAGTGCGATTTTACACTTACATAAATTACTAGAAAACCCGGCGAACTCCGTTTCGCCACCAGAATTTTCTTTGCTATAAACCTCACGGAGCCCGAGACCTTTCTAACGAATGCAAAACCGTGGAAATCGGTATGTCCGTTCTGGAGTTAAAGCGTCAGGAAGGAAAACTCGACTTATTTTTATATAGAAGATAATTATGTTAAAGTTTTGCTCACAAAATTGAAAGGAAAAGAAAATGAGATTTCTATTTTGTTCTGACATTCAGTCAGGGAAAATCAAATCAGATCAAAAAATAATAATAATTATAGTTTCTAATGTACTAATGCAGCTTCTTACATACCAGTCCAATGTGGCGAACAATTAATTCCCAGATGGTGTTTGTTTCAGCAAGGTAAGTAAGACACTACTGAATTTTGACTTTTATTTACTCGTGTTTTATAAAATACAAGTACGTATTTATACCAAACGAAAATACTCAATTGAATTCTGACGGTGATAAAACATATGAGTTGAGCAATGGATATTGTTCGCTCGCTCTTACAGCTCGTACACTATAACACGATACAACGTCGCATCGTGTCACGATGCGACTACATTGCGTCGTCGTGGAAATCTACGTCACGATGTCGCGTCGTCGCAACGTACGCCGACGTCGTTGAAATCATCATTTCTTGAATATTCAAAGATGGCTGACATCATTGAGGTGGACCATTTATTAACACTAATCGAAAAACGTCCCGTATTATAGAACAATACAAAACATTAACAAAACTTTAGAAGAATACAAAGATAGAAATGAGGAAACAACACGCATCGTACATCATGGCACGTTGCGACGTCGTGTCGTATTTTGTGTGACACGATGTCGGCGACGTCGCGTCGCATCGTGTTATTGTGAACGAGTTCTTTACTTTTAAGCCAATCAGGGTAGCAATGGTGCGAGAAAATGCAGAGTAAGCGCACTTCGTTCTTTTTTGGAATCGTAGCAATCTCTTACACCCTACCTCGTCAGCACCGAAGCAATCTGGCCAATTCTCGATCTCTGGCTTAGGAGAAGACACGGCTCCCCGATGTTACGGCGACGCAAGTCCTCTCGGATCATGACTAAAGCCCTATGGAAGATTGCATACCTATAGCCCTATAGCGGAGGTGACAACGTTCAGATGGATGTTTAGTGTGACCAAAATAGATAAAGTAAGCAAGGAAGTTTGAAAGCGAGTCAACCCAACCATACCGTTAGGAATGAAACCAATGACTGCTGGCTGAAAAATTTGGTCTAAATGAAAAAATAAAAAATCAAAATCGCCAATACACCTTGAGCAAACGTGGTGATTAATGGTCCTGCCTTCTCTGTGTGAGAAGAGGCATTTGCCCTGCAGTGGGAAGTGTGATCTACCAGGGAAATAAATATTATGTTAGCAAATAATAATTATGTTGGTCTTTCAGGACAAAAGTAATAAATGTGTATTGTTCGAACTTTCCATAATACTCGTACGTATAGCATAAACATTAGATTAACCAGAGAGCAGTAACCTAAAATGTATAAACATCAAAATCAAAAGTTCTTTGTCCTCCATTGTAAAAGAAGGATCCTCTGCCCAGACGGGTCTTATGTCTAGTCGACTACAGTGTGGTCAACGTTGTCTGGTGGGTGTTACCGATATGTAAATGTAGTATAGGTGTGTGAGTATAGGTCCTTGTTGGTGCAGCGTGATGATTTTCAGAGGATAAATCAATAATCAGCTAGTATTTATTTTGTAACTTTTTTATTTAATTAAATAAATATTACATTACTTATAATGATTACAGGCTTAATAAAAGAAGAAGATCCTACCTTCGTCATTACATTAATTTATAAGTAAACATTATTACAGCATTATTACTGCATTTTACCCCCGTTCATATTCTCGTTTCTTTATTTTATAATACTTAAAGAAACTGCGACATCTAAATAAATAAATAAATTTCCTAGAACAACTCATTCACGGCCATCTGATCCCTAACTAAGCAGAACTTGTACTATGGTATGGTTAATACATCCAGACAGAACAAACCATCATGCTTATCACTCTAAATTTGCCCTGGGTGGGAGTCGAAGCCACAACCTTCGGCTTAGCAGTCAGGGTCACTAAACAACAGACCTGTCAAACTAGAATTTACGAATAAACACTGTTTTATAAAAATGTTTACCATCACTACTACTTTAAGAGTAGTGATTATTTTTCTTTTTTTTTTAATTATTTAGAATCTATGTAGTTGTAACTTTGCTCGGGATGTTTAAAGATAAATAAATAAGTAATACAACAGACAGTTTAATTCTATAATTATTAGACTCTTTAGCTCCTTGAAGATATAGCATGATAGTAATTATTTCAAAATTAAAACAGCTTAGTATTAAATTTATATTTTTTCAAGACTCTGCTATGCTCAGATTAATGCATAGTTATCTCTAAAAATTCTAATCACAGCATTTTAATCACATTTGATCATAGTAAAAAGATAATTTATAAAACCTATAAATTATTTTTAACAATACAAATAAATATAGAACTACATTTAAAAAAAATCGTATTTTTCTAAAATCCAAATCTAACTGATGATAACGACGAAAGTAACGTAACAATTAAATGAAAATGTTTATTTTCTAAAACTATACATAACGATCATCCCAGTCAAAGTCATATAGTGGCCTAGTCCTGTTCGCCTGCAAACCTTGCCATACTCTCTGACCAAGATCTGAATGTATCCGCCCAAACACTTTCACAGCTCGGTCTTGCAAAAACTTGGTCGCAGGTCCCAAACTGTACAAAATATTCTCCACCAATGCCGTCCTTTCCTCCGGTGTCATTTCATTCTCATACAACTCACGTGCTTGATCAAAATTATCGGGTTGATCTTGGTAAATCTCAATCAATTTAGCTTTATCTTTTTCCTTGTAAGGAACTGGTCCATTAAAAGAGTTCGGATAATAATTAGGAATATCTTGTTGATTGTCATTAACGGGAGGCTCTCCATCTCTATTATATGCGAAAGCCTGGTTTTGAAAAGGGCAGTTTACGGGTATGTTGATAAAGTTGGCCCCTAAACGATAATACTGAGCATCTCTGTAAGCCAATCGTCGAGCTTCAAAGACTTTGTCCGGTCCTCCAAGAATACCTGGTACTAGATTCGCTGGATTGAACGCTAATTGCTCTATTTCGGCGAAGTAGTTAACGGGATTCTTATTCAAAACGAGCCGACCCAACGGTCGTAAAGGGTATTTATCCAAAGGCAGCACTTTTGTTACATCGAACACATCAAATCCTGCATGTTTCACATCTATTGCACTTAATACCTGTATACTCGCCGTCCAAGTCGGGAAATCACCATTTCCTATAGCTCTGTACAAATCCCTAGTTGCGTAATCCGGATCAAAAGCTGCAATTTTCATAGCTTCTTTGGAGCGTAGATTTTTTATACCAGCATCTGGCCTAAAGTGGAATCTGATGAAGTGATTTTCTCCATGTTCATTTACTACTTGAAAAGTATGTATACCGAAACCAGGCATGTGTCGATACCCATCAGGGATTCCTCGACCACCGAACACCAATAAAAACATGTGCAAACTTTCTGGACGAAGTGTAAGAAAGTCCCAAAGCATGTTTGGATCAAAAACATTCGTTGCTGGGTTTCTTTTCTGTGCTCTTACGAAAGTGGGAAATAGTAGAGGATCTTTGTAGACATACATAGGGGTGCTGAAGCCTGCTATATCGAAGTTTCCTTCTTCTGTGTAAAATTTTAGAGCGAATCCTCGAGCATCTCTTGAAGTGTCAATACCACCTCGTTCAACCACTACTGGAGAGAATCTTGCAGCGATGGGAGTTCTTTTGCCAATTTTGCTGAATAGCTTAGCCTTACAAATGTCTGATACATCATGGGTAAGTTCAAAATAACCGAATGCTCCACCTGCCTTGGCGTGGACCAGTCGTTCTGGTATTCTTTCTCTTACCAAATGGGTCATACTGTCCATGAAATATTCGTTGAACAGCAGCCTCTCGTTTAAAGTTACAGTTGCTTCTTTTTCTTCGATAGGTGCTCCGGCAGAGGTCGTCATTATAGCGATGGATCCCTGGAAAACAGCAGAAACATTATTTAGGTATGTACTTTTTGTTTTGTGCAATTAAGTTTACTTGTAGCGTAAATTAAAAAACTTCTCAAATTATAGATATATTAGCTTTTACCTGCGGCTTCGCCCGCGTGGATGTCGCTTTTAACGCGTTTTCAAGAGAACTCTTCAAAAGTTCGGGATAAAAACTATCCTATGTTCTTTCTCAAGGTCAACTCTATCTCTGTACCAAATTTCATTATAATCTGTTCAGTGGTTTTGACGTGAAAGCCTAACAGACAGACAGACAGACAGACAGAGTTACTTTCGCATTTATAATATTATATAGTAGGGATATATAGTAGGGATAAAGCATGACGACTTAATGTGTCCTTCCTACTTTAAATATAATACGTGTTATTTTAAGATAATGAAGAAAGATACCTTTTTATATGATTTAAACATTATTAGGCACCTGCACCTGTACCTTGACAATGTGACGTAAACAATGCATTTAGCTGTAGATAGAGTTACACACTACACTCATGCATTTTCATTCCGGGTTTCATTACTAAATTGTTACCAATATAGGGTATTAAATAATAGTAACAGCCCATAATTGCCCCACAGGTCAAATGCCTCTTCTCATATAGAGAAAGCACAAGCATTGATCACCACGCTTCTTTAAGACAGATTGGTGTAACAATTACTTTACTTTGCTACCTTTATTTAATCACTGAAAAATTAAATAAAAATTGTGTAACTCACTTCAGTTTTCTCTTTAAATGTAACTATTTGATTGGCCACAGGATCGTCGAAAACCTTCGCCGTGACTGCTGCCATCATCACCAGAAATAACACTCGTAACATTTTTAAAATCATTATGTTTTATTGTGTTCTTCAATTGTATTTAATAGAAATGGAGTAACATTGCAATTCTTCTTTTAGGCTGCCAGCACGACCTGAAAAGAAAAAATATCTTTTTGAAAAGATACATTTATCGCCCAGCTTGTGAACTAACAACTGACTTCATACTTTGCGTCATAAGAGTTTGACGCGACTTCAGCATTTATACAAAACCTCAACTAGAAGTTTCGGGAAGCCTACCAGACACAACATCGTCTGATCGGAGGATCAATGATATCATACCTCTAAATACTTAACCTCTTAACGACCAACCGACAGCCGGCTGTCGCGCTGCTATTGCCTTTCTATTGTGTCTCGAATCACGTGTCAACAAAATCGAAGGATAGTGGAAATAGAACAGTAACTTGATGTTAAACTAAACGCCATTAGGTACTTTTAGCGAATTTCGGCAAAAAAAGATTTAACCCTTATTATAAGTAATAATTATTGATTTTCTTTGATTTTATAGATGATATATATTTTATATATGATGTTGGCCGGTTCGATTCAAGAGGTTGGCCAACGAATAATTTAAACGCATTGAAAAATTTGTAATAAAATCTTTTATTGCGTTTATTTAAATCACAGATATAGATAGTTAAATTAATTCTATATTCAAGGGCATAACACTTACTTCGGATGTTTGTTTTAGAATACGATTAAATGTAATTAAACACTGCATTTAATAAAAGCAGTGTTTAATTTCAAAGCAATAATTATGATTATTATTTGATCATGTAATTTGCATTTGAAAATAGTCATTAGCAATTATTATTGTTTGATAATAGTTTTTATTGCTGTATAGAAAAAGTATTATTCTCAAATAGGACATAATTGACTATAGTGGTACCTACTCTATTGATTTTGTAAAATAATTGCACGTATTACACACTGGCGGCTTTTGGCTACCCAACGCATTTTTGAAAATTATTTACACAATTTTTTTTTTCTTGAAACAAGAAAACAAGAATTTAGTAAATCTAAAATGTTCATTTATTTACTTTTTATTATTTATAGTATGATAGCCGGAGCCGGTAAGGTTAACAATCGGAGATATGCAATTTATTGATAGTCATTTTTATTTTTATATATATTTTTATAGCTAACGGACTTGGGGTAATTTTCTATGGAACTGCAACCTCTCCTTTAAGTGACGACTGTAGAACTGCGATAAAAACTAAACTAAGTATGAATAAAAATAACCAATAGCAATAGTAAGATTAGTTATGCCTTTTTAAACGTGTATATAGGTTAATTACTCATGAATGTTAGTGGCGTACCTACTCCATACTAAATATCACAAAAATCGGTTAGTCAAACACTTAAAACGTATTATTAGGCAGACGTACGTACAGAATTTCACGTGTGTTATATTATTACAGAATATAAAACGATACAGCAATTATAGTGGCATTCGGGGTATAGATTTCTTCTTATTCAACGTTATCTAGTTCTAGTGAGATCGATTCACAGACTTAGCTAAATTTAAGTTCAGTGCATCTTTTTCTTTCCATTTCATAAAGAAAAGGACAGAAGATAAAATATTAGTTCAGTCCTCTCAAATTGAGACACTCCATAGATAATTTAGACGCGATTAAAACATAGCCACAAAAATACGGCGGCTTACTTCAGGCGCTGGCTAATTTGACAGGACAAAACTAACTTAAATACATACATTTACTTTAGTTTGTGAATAAGAGAATCAGCACTATTATCAGATAAACATATCGGCAAGGGATGTGTGTCGTGTGTCCCTACCTAATTACTCAATCAGATAAACTTCAGACATGTGTGAATACTAATTCTTACACAAGTAAGAGAAAGGCACTTGGATTTCGCTCTCGAGGCAAACAAGCCTAGTAAATTACAAAGTATTGTAAAGAACACCGACCATTTGCCGTTGCTTAACAATAAAGAATTTAATTTTAAGGCGCGGTAAGTAACTATTCGCGGTGGTGCATCGAATGAATAGAAATAAGGTCGAAAATATTTTGGCAGTTTTAATTGAATATTTAAAAAAATACAGTTCGTGTTTTAAAATTTTTAGATATGTCTTTAGCTTATAAAATTTTCTTTGTTATAGATATAAAAAATATGATGGTTGTCGCTGAAAAAATTGAGAATTTCGAGACGATAACTTTTTTTCATGGTCTTTTTGAACATTTTTTTTTTTCGTAGTACCTACTAGACCACATTTGTAAATTGTTTTTATGTAAGTGTTTTCTTTTATTGATTTCAGAAATAACACAAAATATATACAATATTTACAAACTAAATTACTATACTTAAGTGTTTTCTTTGTATATTAGACTATACACTGTATTTTTTTCTGGCTTGTGGTATGTATAGATCTATACACCTAACTTTACGACGAAAATCTTGACTTTTACAAGGTGTTCGCGCTATGGACAGCGCCTTAAAATGCATCCATAAGTCACGCCTCTTACATTCTGCGCTAAAAGTGTTTAAATAACATCTTACACTTCATCCATACTATTCGTACCAATAGTAACTGTAAACCTATCAACGACCAAGCGACAACCGGCTATCACGCTGCGCATTGTGTATCGAATTATGTGTTTCGCAGGTTTAATAATAAAATAAATGCGAGAGTAACTTTACTCCCGTCTCTCCCTTTTACGGTGCTAAACCACTGAACCGATTTTGATGATTGGATTTTGTTCCACGTTACGGCTCGGCTCCAGTAAGTCGTAGCGTAAATTGGTCGGATTGGACTATAACATTTTTCGATAATGTCTTTACTATAATCTATACTATTATTATAGAGCTGAAGAGTTTGTTTGCTTGTTTGGTTGAACGCCCTAATCTCAAGAACTAAAGGTCATATTTGAAAAAATCTTGTAGTGTCTTATAGCCCAATTATCGAGGAAGTCTTTAGGCTACATAAATCATATACGAGGAACGCCTTTCAAGTTCTGTTGAAGTCGATTTGAATCTGCCAAATCACATACAAAAAGGAATCTCACTAAGAAAAATGTTCATGCCACAATTTTCTATAACTTTCGAAGAGGCCTACCACGGCTTTTAATTCGGAGAGATAATATCTGTGTTCGTGTATAACGACCCATCTTTGCAGTGTGTTAAATGCTGGTATTTAGAATTTTAGCGTCGATATACCAGCCCCAGTGATAAATCGCATAAAAGATGTCTAAAATACGCCTTCACTGAGAAAATATTTTTACTGAGAAACAACAAAATCTCAAAGTTCAAAATGTAGCATATGGAAAGATATGGGTATTGTTGGACATTTCAGAGACTAGCTGTCAGAAAATCTAGCATGAGGCACTTCGTGGAAGAAAGTAATTTTTTTGTTGGGTTGTCGCATTTCCTTACCGACGATCAAAATGCACCAAAACTCTTCACAGAGTTAAACGAGGAGAGTCAATTTTCGTCTACGACATCATCAGTAGTGACGAATCTTAGAGCTATGCCTAAGGTCCTGATTTAAAACAGCAATCTATAATCTGGGTCTTCCAAAACGAACCAAAGCCTACTAAAGTTGTTTGCTCCTGAAGCACTTCAAGGAAGAAAGTCGCCATGTTCGTTGAGAAAACCGGTCATGTTGCGACATTTAAATACCATAGTTTATTTTCCATGAGTCATCGCTCAAATAGCCCTCACTTAAGCCCTAACGATTTCTTTACATTTACTAAAATTAAGAAAAATCTACGTGGTCAAAGGTTTCAGTCCGGTGAAGAAAATATAACAGTCGTCGCTTTCAAACCAGCCATATTGAAGACCCCTACTTTGGAGTGAAATAAATATTTTTAAACTGATTCGAGCCTATGTGAAAGTCTACTAAACTACGTCTCGAATACTTTAAAAAACAATAAAAAATACTAGGTATATGGTTCTAGTTGCGGTATTTCCTTCACTACTTACTTACTTTTTGTCGTTGATCGTAAAGTAACAACTAACAGTGCAATTTTCGTAAGATTTCAGAAAATATCGGATAGTTTATTTTATCCTCAATTATCAATAATTATTAACAAAAGGTTTTGTAACTAATTCTGGTGGTTATAAATAATGAATATTTATGTTTTAATAGTTATAAGAGCAATTGTAAATTTTATGACTTCCGTTATTATATTCAATAAATGTTGATAAAAAAATATCAAATGTTGTAAACGCAATCCAGTAAGGGGGAACCTACTCGGTGGCCCGCGAATTTTAAATTACGTTTTTTTGTGTTTTCAGGCTGTACATTGAACAAAATATGCAAAAATATGATTCGCGACTGTAATAGGTACAGAATAAGTACATGTGTAGTTACAGAATTATAATAATTAATATCATCAATACAACCCTAATGCCCTTACTAATAATCACCGTGTAAAGTTATGCAATGAATAAAGCCTGTGTAACCATACATTTTTTGACGTATAAACCTGTCATAGCTTTATGCAGCGTTTATTAGTAAGGCGCTAACAGTGCAGTGCATACAACTCGATTGAATGACAATTCCATGAAATTGTCAATCAATCGAGTTATATTATGCACTTTGCAGTCATAAATTTACCTAGGCGTGACGTCAGGCGAAACATCAACGTGACTGTATCGTCGTCATTATTTTTAGTTTACAAGAAAAAAGATTTTTATTGATTAACCTTTTGACGACCATTCGACAACCGGCTGTCGCGCTTATATTGTCCTTTTATTGTGTCTCGACTCGAATCAAGTGTGTTTAAAGGTTTAACTGACGGACTAAATTGTTTTTTAGACGTCTAGAATACTGAGGCTTTTTTTTTTGGTGAGTGGGAAATCATCAAATGACTGCTCCCGTCCTGGGTGCGGCGGGAGGGCGTGTCAGACTTTTACTGTCTAAAACCCACTCATGTTCCTTCCGTTGCCCTTTATGTTCCGGGGGCACGGTAACTATTATAAACATTCCGCAACCCCGGAGAATACTGAGGCTGTGGACGTATTTCAGTGCGTATCCAACAAGGAGGGAATACTGATTTGAAGTGTTTTTATTTTTTGGATTCCGTACCTCAAATGGAACAAAACAGAGCCCTTATTGGATCAATTTATTGTCTGTCTATCAAAACCCTTTATTTAGGAAACAAAGATGTAGAGTTAAAATACCTTTAGGCCTGCGCGGTCGCTTGAAGATGACCAAACTTCTAATTTAACGACAAAAAGATACTTAATATGGAAGCTTATGACGCAAAAAACGTATATTTAGATATTCTCAAGTTAATCATTTATAGAGTGTTTGTCGTAAACCTAAAGTCGCAAAAGGACAAATAGGAAAAAATATCGCATAAAAAACCAAAAATCGTGAATAAATTGTTGGATCTCAAAAAAAAGTTATATAAACAAGTTTTTTTTACCTTGCTATAGACGGATTGGCGATTTCTGACTTATATTTAATGCAAGAACAAGTTTCCTCTTGCTGTTCCCCTGCCATGTCTGTGATGTTCAAGATAAACTCGAAAATGTAAGTACATGGGAAATAAATAGGTACATTGTCACTTTCCCGTATTCAATAATATATCCTCTTTACAGAGAGGCGGGCGTCTCAACAACTGGGCCAAAACAGCATTTAAGCATTTACTAAACTTATTAACCCGTTCTATCTGAGGAATAAATATGACGGTTTGATTTAATTTCTATACAGAAGCTGTCAAAACGTCAAACTTACCCTTCAGATAAAAGTTATATGGCGATTAAAAAATCGGCCCTAAATGTGAAAACAATCTATTGTTGCCTCTTTTTAATACAAGTATAAAAAGAACTAGCTTTACCTATGTGTAGTGTGTTGTGTGTCTTATTTTTGTACCCGCTTGTTAATAATTTAACTTCAATTAAAGTTAGCTCCTTATAACATCTCTATCTGCCAGTAAAGTCATGTCAAAATCGGTCTAACCATTTTGGAGATAAGTTTAAACAAATACTTATACTGTTTTTAACACGCTTTTATTTTTTACTAGTAGGTACACCAAATTTTATAAAAATCTGTTAATTCAACGTAATAAATAGACACTTTAAGCCTTCAAATACACGTGAGAAAGACAGCCGACTGTCGCTTGGTTGATGAAAGGTTAATTTTATTCAGAGATAATAATTTAATGTGTACCTAACTCTCGCTTCATCTAACCATAGTAAGTATTATTTATTTAACATAAAAATCACTGCACTTTAAATATAATTATGTAACCTACCTGCTGAAATAAAATAAAAATTCATATAAATTCAAACCTGGGGAAAAAACACAAATCACTTCTAGTGAACACTCCCACAAAACCACAAAAAAAACAATTGATAGCGTACCTACCAATATAAAAAGGAGGCACGTCTTTGCAAAGTAAAAAAAAATAACGCTCAACTCTATGAAATTCAAAATTTGATTGACGACTTCTAGCTGGTACTGCTATCAACCATATTGAAGGCATAGGCGGCAAAACGCGAACTTTTCTTACGACCTCCGTCACAGTCTAGTGATTATGAAATAAACAGTGGTGCAACCGCCTGTTTTCTTATACTATGCAGTTCAATTATTCAATATTCTGACCTAAATGCAACAAGTGTAATAAATATTCAATGTTCAGTGCATACTTAATTAAATCTTCATTGCTCTTTCAGAATCAAAAATCGACTGAAATGTCAACCACAGCCTCGATGGACGATACCTAAATCTTTCTAACGGAATTAACTAGAAGCATTTTTTGTAGAGTTATTATAGATCAATAAACTACATTTTTTGTGCATTCTGCATTCAATAACTTTTTAAAACAGTCTTATTTTTTCATTATATCTAACAATTTTTACTAACAAATCTGAATGAAATAATTATCACGATGCCTTTTTTTGGGCAGTGGGAAATTTGGCATTACTTTTGCGAGTTATTATAATGACATAAGCTTAGAAGGTCACTGAAATAGTAAACTGCTAACTAAACATGCAACATTGGCCCAATATGCAAGTTCCATTCTAAGTTAATTATGAAACTCGAGTGGCAATCGAGATCGCTTTCATTTGACACTTGAAGTCAGAAAAAACGCAATAAAAATACATTTGGCCTAGTGATTTAGTTGTTTCTGCGGCTCTGCCAATTAGGGTCGGACTAAGTTCAACCTTTTTTTACTGTTTGTTAGGCGTGACTACTACCCTTTTCTCACTATGTTATAGCATAGCATATAGCCGGCCTCTAGTCAACCCTGTTACTAGGTAACTTGATACCCTAATGCCTTTCTGGCATCTGGATTACACGTAATGACAGTCAAAGACCTAAAAACCAACAAATGACGAATGGCTTTACGTTTTTTCCGAGGCATAGTAGTCCGTGATATCCAAAACAACGCGCTCGCTACTACCTGTGCTACTACTATGAAATTATTAACGGAAAACCCAGTAAAATTTTGCTCGATCTCTCACAGATCAAAATATAAAAAAATATGTTTTATCCTTAAAATATAAAAAAAATAAAAAAAATATGTTAACATTTAAATATAAAAAATATGTTTTATCTAATAATTGGAAGTAAACTCTGCGAAATCGATTTAATTTGCTCTCAAGGTTTATTAAGGGTAATTAGAGCAAAAAATTAACCGACACGCCGATAAACTAATTATAGGTAACCAGCCGCAACGAGATCTATCTTCAGGCATTTCGTTGCGTGCTGAACAGTAAAGCCTAAAGGCCGGTTTACACTAAGACATACCCGTATGACTTAACTGTGCACCTCGAGCTGTGACGTATTTCTGCGCGACGGTAACAAGGCATTAAATGAAATGGGTGAATAAGCGGGAGAGAGGTCGCATTTCAGCGAGGTGCACAGATAAGACGAACGGGTTGTAGACACCATACACTCAGTGTACACCGAGTGTATGAAAAAAATATTGCGACACCAAGGTTTTTTGTCGCAACAGCCGCTGAGTAAAGTTTCAGTACAAGACAATCAGTAAAAGTGGTAACTGTTCAGATTTAATGTATACCATATAAGTTGTAGACGGTAGTATAAACGTCGTGATGAGCGGCTAAGGCGCCTGCTTCTCCTATCATCATGTAATTTATTCATGTAGGGTCGGCTCTCTCATGTGGGTTGTGGGTTCGGATCCGGACAAGCACCAATGTGACTTTTCAATTCATGAAATTATGTACTTCCTAAAGTTAATCTTAAACATCACAAACATCCCGTGCCTCGGAAACAGCGTGAGCGATGCCAGACGTCGATTTTGGCGGGACGTCCCGATTTTTATGTGTCGGCCGGTCAGAATGTCCCGCGCAGGACAGGCTCAGTCCCGCTTTCTGGGGTCAATTCGACTGTGCGCGCAGCTTTCTAAGTACTCATCAGTAGATGAGTAATTACGTTGGAGTGGGTAATTTCCAAAAAAATACGTGGTCAACAATTTATCTTTATATCTTTAGACCAAATTCAGTAAGAAAAAGAAGGATCAGCTTCACAAAGTTCTATTTTAGTGCACCTTACTTATCAATACTTAGAACAAAATTTTTCGGCACAATAACTGCTATTATAATTCAATTTAGATTACTGGTACTTTAATTCAACCAATTTTTTTTTTACTATATTTAAAATGCCCCGCTTTTTTCCTGAAAAAGTTTCAAAGTTCCGACTTTCCAATAAAAAAATTTGACAACGCTGCTCGGAAAGCACGTAAAGCTGTTGGTCCCGGTTGTCATTCAAAGAACTTTGACAGCGATTGTTAAGGGTAAACAGAAGCCAAAAAAAAAGACACCAGTCTTACCAAGGGGTGTCGTGTCGTCCAGTAACGGGTTTGTGGTGATGTGATAGACAGTCGCTTCACGTAAAACATTGGTGTCCAGTTGAATCCTTTTTCCGTTTAGGCTGTAAGCCGACCCTTACATAGTTGGGAAAAGGTTAGGGATATAGTTGCAAAACTTCTGAAAAATTCGAAATAATTCCGGAATACTTCTGGGAAAGTTTCTTTAAATCAGAATTCATACCCCGCAATCGAAAGTTTCCGCGGAATATTTCGCCCGAATTATTCAATAAGAATAAACGTGTTTATTTTTTGTGTGGTGGGTGAATTAATTATTTTTCAGTGGCACATAAGTTAGTAAAATATAAATGTTTATTTTATTATAAATCTGATCGATAAAGTATATTTGTTAATATTTTTATAAAAAAATAAAAAATCCCTTTAATCGCGGGATAACATATCTACATAATATGTTATCCTGCAATTAACCGAATTTTTATTTTTTGAAGTGAAAACTTCTTTAGCGGCGTTGAGCACTTTTTCTGTAATGGGTATAAAATCTTAAACTCGCGTCAGGACACGTGACCCTGATCGAAAAAGCGTAGGACGGATAACAATTGAACGCGCGATAAAAATCTCACACACACTGATACAAGGTACAATTTTCGGGAAAATTGTACCTTGTATCAGTGTGTGTGAGATTTTTATCGTGTCTACGTAGTCGTAGTCGTAGTCGTAGTCGTGGTCGTAGTCGTGGTCGTGGTCGTGGTCGTAGTCGTAGTCGTAGTCGTAGTCGTGGTCGTGGTCGTAGTCATAGTCGTAGTCGTAGTCGTAGTCGTAGTCGTAGTCGTGGTCGTGGTCGTGGTCGTAGTCGTAGTCGTAGTCGTAGTCGTAGTCGTAGTCGTAGTCGTAGTCGTAGTCGTAGTCGTAGTCGTAGTCGTAGTCGTAGTCGTAGTCGTAGTCGTAGTCGTAGTCGTAGTCGTAGTCGTAGTCGTAGTCGTAGTCGTAGTCGTAGTCGTAGTCATAGTCATAGTAGTTTTTTTTTTTATAAAGTACTTTACGACTATTACAATACAATGGACAGGTGTTAATTTCAGAAACATTATAAAAAGTAACTCAATTTCGTTTCAATCTCCGGTGTCAGATATTTTGATTTAATTTGAAGTTAGTAGTAGACTAAGGCCCGTATTAATAGACGTCACTCAACTTCGAGACGCTCTCAAGTCTCTTGCTGTCCTTGTCATTCTAAAGGGAAAAAATAAGGACAGCAATAAACTTAAGAGCGTCTCAGAATTGAGTGACGACTATTAATACGGGCCTAAGGTATCGTAGCTCATGCAGCCAAGTATTAAAATAAGTATGTATACCGAAATTGAAAAACTCAATATTCTCAGCGCTTGATCTATGAATAAGGTTTTAATACGAATATATAATGCCCATTTCACACGAGGGCAGAACAGTGAGGCAGAACAGTTATAATAATAATAAGTATTTATTTCATAAAAACATGGAACAGTGCACCTATACATAAAGGCTTACACTAAACAGTTTAGAATTATATTGTATAATTATGTAGAACTACATTATTGGACTCTATCCCTTAAACTAGGTCTAGCCTGTATCTTAAGAGACAGGGTTCAGCCATTGGTTTAAACTAAATTGATTATATAATAAGATTTAACAAGTGAGAACAGTGTCGATTTGAATTATTATATTCATATAAACTCTCGAGTCATGAGTGCGTGCATGTGTGTGTATGTGTGTTGTGTGCATGTTTGTGATTGTCAGTGTGTGTATATTAGGTGTTATATATGTAAAAATTGGTAAGTAACAGTAATCCATTGCATGTGTACAGCTTAATAACCATATATGAGAAGGTTTTCTGTAGAAAGGTAGGAGGATAAAGAGTTGCCTCACGGTTAAAACTTTACATTCGTCATATAGTTTGGTTGTGGGAAACATATAATATTTACGAGTCATCGTTTTAGAAGCTGGCACAGAACAGTACTGTTTTGTGCGTTCACACAGTAGCAGTACTGTTCTGCCCACTGTTCTGCCCTCGTGTGAAATGGGCATTAAAGCGATTGAAAGCGCTGTGTCAAATGAACAAGCCATTTGTTTAGAAAAAAGATCAACATATTAGTCTATTGTTTTTCGTCAATTGAATTGACAGATGCCAACATTTGACCAGGTTCTGTGTAATCTGGTTGTTTGCATTTTTATTATTATTCCTTTCCGATTTTATCTACCCACTTCGCTTAAACTACGGACTGTGATTTCCTCTTGAAATAGCGACCTCCGGCTGTGATTGACTGATGTACGGACCTACTAAGAACGACGACCTGGCATGGCGGTGGGTGTCAAGAGATTAAACGGACATTGCAGATTTAACATGGATTCCCAAAATTATCCTATATTTTGTGTAAATTGCGGATCAGCTTCTGGCTCCATGTAAAAGAGAAAGGGAACATCAATAAGTGTCTTGGAAAGACTTCTGCCGCTGCAAATATATTGGTCGAAAATATAGATGATACTTTTGATGTGACATGATGTTGTTATTTAAGTATTTTGATGGCTTTTAGAAGTCTCAAGTGTCCGTAGTTTTAATTTAGTTTCAATCGAAAACATATATTATTTAGAACCAAAAATGAAAAAACACATCCCTATCGGTTCTTAGGCAAACAATGTATGGACGCATGGCAATGTCCTTTGTTTATATTTTAACCCGTGGAGTAATAGTGTTGGAAAATCTTGGCGAAACAGCTTAATATAAGCTTGCTGTAGATAGAGAGAGAGAGATATAGTGGTCCTGCTAATGGCTTGGGGCAGGCGAGCCAAAGGCACACTCGTAAATAAATGAGCGAATGTGTTTTTGAAGTGAAAACTTCTTTAGCGGCGTTGAGCACTTTTTCTGTAATGGGTATAAAATCTTAAACTCGCGTCAGGACACGTGACCTGATCGAAAAAGCGTAGGACGGATGGATAGTAGACAGCTATAATCAAGTTTTCACTTCTGCCGGCACTCCCGGAGTGCAACCCGTCTTTTTTTTGTTTTTATGTAGGTTATATCGAAGTCGAATGCTATTTTTCAAAATGTTAGTTGTGGAATAAAAAACCAGGCCGAGCATATTTGATTTGTTTTTTGAAAAAGGGTTACCTATGTTTTTGGTTAGTTTGTATATAGCTCTGCTGTTCGCATCGCTAAGTATTCGCGAGTCACATAGATAGGTATTACTAAATAAAGGAAAACCTAATAAATAAACTCAAAAACTAATGTGTCGCTTTCAAAAATTCTTTCACTGTTGGAAAGCTACTACTAATATTATAATGCGGAGGAGTTTGTTTGTTTGTTTGTTTAAACGCGCTAATCTCAGGAACTACTGATCCGATTAGAGAAATTCTTTGTTTTTTAAAGTCCATTTATAGAGGAAGGTATTAGGCTATATAACATTACGCTGCGACCAATAGGAGCGAAGCGTCACACGCTGGTGAAATTTACGTAATTAGTGGCCAAAATTGAAAAAAACAAAGTTACTACAATTCTAGATTAGTAACCTAATTTAAGAACAAGACATATGGCGCTATCTATTAATTACCATTTAAACGTTTGACAGTTTTTATTTAGATACCGACAACACTCGATTTAAACAGTTTTGCTTGTTAAGTAATTTATTACAATTTTGAGCTTTTGTTTAATGACAAAGTTTAAATTTTATTTAGTTGATATTTGGTGTAAAACGTAATGGATTCTATACCTTCAGGTTAGTTTATTATTTCTGTATTACTAAACAGTTTACATTACTTGCGATGTAATTGATAAGTAGGATTGAATAGAAGTCTATCTTTTAACAGTTTTTTTTTTGTTTTACTTAGTGAAAAAGTTCATGCTCAATCACACTCAACCCGTTTCTTTTACATATTTCGAGAGAACATATCTATAGCTTTTATATCACACCAAAATTAGCTGCGTCTAACTGCGTCACCTAAACAAAATAGTGCTCACAGAATATTAATCCATGGGTATATTATAGTACAGAATGCAGTGGTTCCAATAGGTCTTCTATCTGAAGAGGCCCAAAAAAGTAAGAACAAAGATATTAAAAAATATCGTAAAGTTTTCACACGGAAATTTTCTAGGAAACAGAAAATGAAAGATTTGTTTCACCAACTTTTAATTTCATCAGATCCTCACATCAGAAGTCTCAGTAAGCTACCACGAAGACAAGTTAAACCGTATCCTCAAGATGTAATAAATCTTTTAAAAGCACCAGAAATAAGTTCTGTATCGTAATTGTTTTTTTTGTTATTTGTCTCATTTTTAACTAGTATTATTAAGGTTAAATACATCAATGAAACATACATTTAATAGTTTTGTTTTTAAAGCACCTTCAACCTATTATTTTAGGCAGATTACAGCAATATATGGGCATAACACGCTTGACGTAATTTTGGCCAATTTTTGAGCGAATTTCACCAGTGTGCGTCAGTGAGAAATGTTGCAAAAACGGGGAAAATTATTCACATTTGAGGACTTTGTTGCGTGCGCTGAATAAACGGTTTACGGGGGGCTAAGAAGTAACCAAAGGAAATTAAACGCGGATAAAACCGCGGGGGACAGCTAGTAGGCTATATTCCCTATGAACCCATTAGAGGTAACTGAACCGAACTGTTCCGAAGTATAAATAACAGATCTTGTAAATTTTAGGTGATACACCTTATTATTTTACTTCATTACGCTGTACTCAATCGAGTACAGTGGGTTTTAATGGATTAATACAATTTCACCGGGTTTTTTTTTGGCAGTTGAAATATTCCCAAAGTTTCAGAATATTTCGGAATACTTCCGAAGTATTCGACGGGAATGTTTCGGAATTTTTCCCGCCAGCATCTATAGTTAGGGAGATAATGATTTGGTTGTAGTGTAAACTAGATGTCCGTAATCATGAGGTTATGAGTAATGGTATTCTCATTTGTTATAGTAAACTTATAATAAGTGAGAATGAATGTCTAATGATTTGTAAAAATACAAACGGAACCAAACCTGTCGATTTCCGACAAATGTTTTTCGGAAGCAGTTGTTTTTATGGAAACATGTTTACTTGTGATAGGTATTCAAAAGTACCTTAACATAGAATTAATACGTACTCAAAAATTAAAAAAAATTACTTAACACTTATCGAACACCAACTAACAAAGCTCCTGTGTTAAATATACGAGCAATGCATAAAGAAGCGTCAACTTAATACATTACGGCAGCGACCGGGAAAACAAGCATTTTAGGGACATAAGTGGCAATTTATTTATGTATTTTAACTTTATGCTCATAATGTACAATGGCGGACTTAATGCCTTAGGCATTCTCTACCAGTCTACCCAGGGTGGAGCAGAGATTACATGGTAGGTAGATGCGAGTAAATTGATATAAAGGAGTACAAACAATTTATATTTTCTTTGACAACGCGCCAATTTCACGATCATTTGCTTTTTTTCTTTCTAATTCTACGTCACAGCACTCAGTGCATTGTGCCAGTTATATTTATACATTTTTACACACCTTCTGATGCCATGTTCTTTCTTTTCTTCCTAGGTCATCGCACTTTGCCGGGGTTGCGGAACATAAAGGGCAACTCAAGGAACAGGAGTGCATTTTAGTCAGAGGCGCCTTCCCGCCCCGCCCAGTACGGGAGAAGTCATTAAAATTTCATGATCTTCATCTTCATCTTCATCATGGGCCTCCCTCTGGGAGGTTTGGTTTCCGCACTTAGTCCTCTTAAATAGGACCATTGTACGTGAGCCACGGCGGCCGCTACTCCAGCCAGCCCACCTCCTTCCAGAAGCAGATCACCTTCCGTAGACTTCTCAGGGCATCCGGGAGTGAACTTGGGGAACCAAGAATCTCTTTCCGGACTTCGGTCACGCCTGTACATTCAAGAAGTACATGCGCGACCGTCTCCTCGGCATCCATACACGCTCTGCAAAGAGGGCTATCTGTGATACCTAGGTTGTGGAAATGTTTGTTGAGTGAGCAGTGTCCTGTTATGGTCCCCGTCAACAGGCGCAGACTAGGTCTGTCCAGTCGCAGAAGGCGTCTGGTCAGTTTACGATCCAGGGTCGGCATAGCTTCCTTGGATTGTCTGCAGCCTGGTGCCGAGTGCCACAAGTGTTCAGCCTGTGTGTGAGTGTGTTCCCCTATCCATTTACGTATTTGGCTAAAGGGAATGGGTATTGTCGGTTCAGGTCCAATCGCTGTTGTGTTGGATCCCCTCCTTGCCAGCTCATCGGCTGCATCATTTCCCAGGGATCCGCTGTGTCCTTTAATCCACTGTAGTGTGATCGTGTTGCGGTTGAGCTCCGCAACTCGTTCTAACGTTTTATGACATTCTAGGAGTAGTCCCGAAGTGAAACATTTCTTGCTTAGGGATTGTAGCACTGAGGCGCTGTCAGAGAGGATGCGTATGTGGGCATCCTTGATTCCTCTAGCTTCTATGGCTAGTCCTGCAAGGATTATGCCCATACACTCCGCTTGGTAAACAGTGTTGGGCTTGCTCAGTGGGCGGGATATCTTCATGTTGAGGTCGTTGGAGAAGACTCCAACACCAGTTCTTGTTCTGGTCTTTGACCCGTCAGTGTAGATTCTCAGTTCTTTAGGTCCCGAGTATTCACGAGGTTCCTCAAAGAGCTGCACATCGTAGTGCTTTTTAAAGTGGTAGGTTTTTTGGATTTTGTCGTTGGGGGCTGTTAGAAGAGGTTGTCTTTTGACAGCATCTCTTATTATTCGTGTGTGTTTGATTCTGGAGTCTTGGCTTAAGTTGCCCGCAGTGTGGAGCCTAAAAGCTGCTGAGGCGGCTTCCTCCTGAACAAAGAGGTGCAGTGGTGGTAGGCCCAGCATCGCCTGTAAAGCGGCTGTGGGTGCAGTTCTCATGCTGCCAGTGATGGCAGCACATGCAAGCCGTTGCAGCTTATCTAGGTCTTTTTGGGCTGTACTTAGGTCTGTTCTGGGCCACCAGACAAGCGAGCCATATGTAATAATTGGTCGTATTACTGTGGTGTACAGCCAGTGCATAACCTTGGGGCTTATGCCCCAGTTCCTACCTAGCAGTCGTTTACACTGCCATAAGGATAGCTGGCTTGCGTTGTGATGTAGTCGGTGTGCCTTGCCCAATTGAGCTGTTTATCCAAGTAGATTCCCAGGTACTTGGTCTCGCTCGCTAGGTTCAGGGTGGTGTTGAGGAACCGTGGTAGTTGTAGCTTTGGCAGTTTCCTCTTTTTCGTAAAAAGGAGTAGTTCGGTTTTCGATGGGTTTACTGTGAGTTGATATTCCCTGCACCAATTTTCTACTACTCTAAGAGCTTGGCGCATAAGGTTGCAGAGTGTGTTTTCATGTGTGCCATTGATTATTATCGAGATATCGTCCGCATATCCCACGGTGTAGAACCCTTCGTCGTTTAGTCGCCTGATTAGGCTGTCAGCGACTAGTTCCACAGGAGCGGCGAGAGAACGCCCCCTTGGGGCATCCTTTCGCCACTATGGCTCTCGTGGTGTCATTCACTGTGACTTGAACGGCTCTTGATTTGAGCATATTTGTGATCCATCCATTTAGTGTTTGGCTAACACCGTATTTCTCAAGTGCTAGGCTTATGCTTTCGAACGTAGTCTTGTCAAAGGCTCCTTCGATGTCAATGAAGACCGCCAGGGAGGAGCATTTGTGGTCTATTGCACATTCTATCTTCGATACTACACTGTGTAGCGCAGTTTCGGTTGATTTTCCTGTGGAATAGGCGTGTTGTTGTTTGTGCAGTGGTTTTTTCTTGAGAGGCTCGTCCCGGATGTGTCGGTCGCATAGTCTCTCTAGGGTTTTCAATAGGAATGACGTTAGGCTTATTGGCCTGTATGCCTTAGGTTGTGTATAATCGGGTTTTCCAGGTTTGGGGATAAAGATGACCTTTACCTCACGCCATGTGTGTGGTACGTATCTGTGTGCTATGCATGCTCGGTATATCTCTACCAACCATGGTGTGATCGAGTCGATACCCCATTGTAGTAGGGCTGGGAAGATTCCGTCGAGGCCTGCAGATTTGAATGGTTTGAAAGTTTCGATTGCCCATCTCGTCTTTTCTGGTGTAACAATTTTGCGTGCTATGGTCCAGTCTTGTTCCGTTGGTACCCAGGTATCCTCATCCTCCCACGTCTTGTCATCTAGTATGTGACAGTCGGGGAAGTGCGTCTCCAACAGAACCTTGCTGGTTTCACTGTCAGTTGTGGTGTATGTATTGTCTCTCTTTTTCAGTGCGCCGAGGGTTCTGTCTTGGTCGGTTGATAGTACCTTCCTGACCCTCGCAGCTTCGTTGTTTGCTTCAATGCTATCACAGAAGTTCCGCCAGGCTGTTGTTCTGGCTTTCCTTATCTGTTTTTTGAATGTGTACTGGGTTTCTTTGTATATGTCCCAGTCTTCAGGTAGTCGCGAATTTTTCGCTCTATTAAACTGTTTACGGAGTTCTTTTCTGAGTTTTCCCAATTCTGCATTCCACCACGGGTTCCCCTTGCCCTTCGTGTGTGGTGTTTTCAAAATGCAGCATTCATGGTAAGCTTCAGTTATGTGTTTAGAGAGTGTTTTTATGGTGTTTTCTATTTGTATGGGGTCGTTTAAAATGCCTATTGCGTTATATCTGGTTAGTAGTGCAGTTAGTAGGCGCTTGTACCCTGGCACATTGGTGCGGCGGGGGTTTCGCTTTGGTGTGGGTGGTTTTGTGTTAGCTGATAAAGTGAATCGTATTCTTAAATATCATGATTTAAAATTAAAATTTCATGATTTCCCATTCTCCAAAAAAAAGGTCATTGCACTTATTAATGAAATCGTTACGTTTGTTGCTACCACAAGATAGCTTAAGAGTTTTTTAAGTCTACAGCTAGTGAGGGCTAGGCCATCTTGCATGGTTTTGAATTTAACATTAATTTGTATTTAATCAGCTTCCGACACATAAATACAAATTAAGATAAGCCTTCACGAGGGAATCAAGGTCAAGCTTTACAGTGACTCAAAAATTGGTCCGCGGGGTTATTACCTATGAAACAGCAATGAGCAATATTTGCGCAGTGATCGCGCGATCACCGCGCGATCGGCAAAAAAAATCGTATTATGTATGAACCGATTGCTAATCGCTCGCTGATTGTTCTAATGCACTTATTGCTACGATGACGATAAAGTAGCAATCGCTGGAACTAATTAAATATCACCTTTAATAAAAAAAACTTAACTTTGCTCTTAAAAACCATACTTTATACGAAACCACCAAACGAAAAATGCATATTTTAGTTAACTGATTGCTCCACAGAGGCAGCACTATCGCTAGTTTGCTATTTGACGTGACGTATTTTGAATTTGACGTTTGAGCAGCAAATTTTGCTAAATTATCGCGATCGCTCGGCTATTGCAAGATACGTAATCCCAGTGCCGTTTATATGACTGTGTTCAGCTCATTTACTATTTCTACCAAAAAACTTTTTTCTACCAAAAGATATCTGTAGTATAACGAGAATGTACAACTAGCCTCTCATCTCAAATGTCAAATATCAAAAATTTATAGTCTGTGCATAAAAATGCGAAAAGCGTCAAATCGTCAATAAAATTATAATCCACGTTTTAACAACATATTCTCCGATTTTATATATAAAATATTAAAATGTTAAATCCTTGAGTAGTATACTGCAGTTTTGAGTGCACCGAAATAGTATTCATGCTAATTGTGTTCATTGAAAAGTAACCAAAAATGGCAAGGTCGCCAAAGGATGATCCGATTTACAACGATATGAAGCACAATACATGGAACTATCATGCGGAAACCGCTGAAAACTGTACACCTGGTGCTCTGAATGAGAGAAAACCACCACAGATCTCGCCTAACCCGAGTGTCATGAACGATAATAGTATTTACGTCAACCCGAGTTTCGGTAACGATGTTTATTTGAACAAACACGCTTACAACGTGCAGACAGGCGATACCGCCGCCAATAATGAAGAGAAGATACCTTTCAACAACATGCCTAATGTTCCTCGCGCCAACCAGAACTACGGCAACGCTATGTTGAAGCTGAGTAATGGTCAATTAGTGCGTGTGTTCTACGACGAGAACAATCAACAACTTATCTTCCCCATGTCCGGTCAGTATGAACTGTTTAACCACAATCAGGGAGTGCGCGACGTGCCCCTGCAGATGCCCCAGCCGTCACACCTGTTCACACTCAACCAGGACTTTTCCATGAACAATAACAATGTTCACATACCACCAACTACTGTTAATCAGACAACTTATGCAGAGAATGTGAACAGTCAGTCACCCACATCTAATTTCCTGAAGGATTTGTTAGGGAATTTAGAGCCTAATTCAACTGGCACATACTCGCCATTTGGTCAGAATTATCCTCTGAATCATCCAGATGCTTCTAATATGAACCTTCTAGCCAACAACCCTGTTATTGATCCTCTAAAGAACCAACCCATTAAAGTTGAGAACTCACCAAAAAGGAATGAAAATAGTCCTCTTGCTGACACAAGCAACAAGAAGCGTATAGTAGCTGAAGTGAAGCCTATGCGTCCAACATACTCTGATGTGTTAGCTAAGAACACTAAAAACACTGCCCCATCTGAAAATACACGTAAAGTAAGACCACAAAACATTGAAACTAAGCCAATGAACAACAAAACAAATTCAAAACCAGAAAAACCGTCTAACATCAAACAAGATGATAATAAACACAAGAGTGAGAAGAAACAAAACACAAACACAATATCTTCGGGCAGCGAGTCCGGAGACATCAACACTGACGACAATGAGAAGCGTCAAAAACCAAACAAAAAGTCTAAGAACAAACGCAACAACATCTCTCGTAAATGGTCCTCTTTGGATGATATAACAAATGAAGAAGAATCGAGCTACACACACGACAGTGAGAGTCAGTTTGTGTTCATTGAGAATCCAGAGAAACCATCAAAGAAAGAGAAGAAATCGGACAATAAGTCTAAGATTTCAGACAAGAACGCAACTACAGAGGACGAATTTAAACTAGATGAAGAGGATGATCAATCACAGTTTCTCATCCAGGAAGGACAGGGTGAGACGAAGGCTAAAAAGAAGAAGGATGGCCGTAATTATCACAAGATTGTAAAGCCTGTACAGGATAAGAAAAAGAATCTTTCAAAGCTTAGAAGAAACAAACCAGGCTATTTAGGGTTAGCACAGAACTACTTGGAGCACTGGGGAGGAGCGACGTGGAAGGCTCTCGTGTGGTTCATGTATCTTCTCTCTGATATATGCCGCATGAGTTTTCATTTGTCGTTTGACTTGTAAGTTTTTATTCCACTTATTAACAGTACCTTAAACAAAATATCAGCATCCCTATTGCATTAAAATATTAGCTTTTCTAATATTCTGTAACCTATCATTATTGCATTGCATTTATCAGCCATGATTGACTTTAACGCTTTGATTGACAGATTCTTCTATTTGTGTGTATTGCACAATGATTAGTGATAAATAATTTGCGCTACTTACAATGTTAAGATCAAATAAGGAAAACTTATAAGGATATTGTACCTTTGTTTGTGTGTATGGTGACTGGCAATTAGAGTACAATATTTAAACACGTGATTGTGCAAACAATTTTTATTATGGGAACAAAGCCAAAATCGCGAAAAAATATCAGCTGTTCCGTACATTAGGCAAACATAAATGTACTGAACAGCCTACCCAACCCTATCCAGATAAATTAGTTTTGAAGTCTACCCCTATATACATAACATAATAATGGTTTATATACCTTTGTTATATTAAATCCCTAATTTTTTAAATTCCCATATCAAAACTTATTTTGAAAAACATGTTTGGTAAAAATCCCCAAAGAGAATGTTATAGTTTATAAAAAACATAAATTACTCTTATTGTTTTTGATAAGTAATCAAAGTCACCACAGCTATAAAGCTGAAACAACAGTACTATTGTGGCTTAGTTAATCAGTTTCCTGTTGAATAACAATGGGACAATGATAAGAGATAATAAAATATATGGTATGAGTAGTCCCCTTCCTGAAATAAAACAAATATGTAGAAATACCCGTCAGGTACATACATTTTTTCAAGCCTTTAATTGCAAAAGACCTTATTTCAAGGTAGACAGGAAAATTCGCTTATAATGTAACAATGCAAATTACGATTTAGTTTTAATGTTACAATTCAGATACTTATGCATGTTTTCAATTTTCCTTCCTTACTAATTTTATGATCTGATAGGCAGTTGCTCCATGTAAAAAAAATCAAGTTAGACTGGAAGCCAAAAGGGCCTGCGCAGGGGGGGGGGGGACAATGGCGGAGAAAGTTTTCGCGACCTGCTCTTATTATTACTGTCATTAGGTTGCTTTTGTCCGCCAAAGTCCGCTTGCAGTCTGCCAAGCGAGGTGGGGTATTGCACGAACCAAAAGCAACATTTGTAACCTAATAAAGGCGCACCGCGAAGTTTTTGTCGGCCGTTGTCTCTCGTCTGCATAGGCTATTACATAGGAAAGCCTAGGCAGATGACGCTGACTTAAATGTCGTACTCAAATCTGGGCTATTAGATTACAGCTCAATGGCCTGTGCAAGCAAGTAAATACATACACTTCTTCTTCTTTATGGAAATTCCACTGGGTGGCTTGGTCTCCGCACTTAGTCCGGATATTTGGATCTTAGTACGTGAAATATTCACACTTATAAACCTCCCCTTACAGATGCACATCAGTGTTCACACAAACGTACGTGAGCTCGCAGGCGGTGTGGCGCAGTACCAAGGACTGGCTGAGCAAGCTCGGCGACAACAAATACTTCCTATACATTGACAGAAAGTTTGGACACACGAAACTCGGCTTTTGGAGGAGGCTCAAATGGTTTAAAAAAGGTATTTAATGTTCTTTTGGTATGTTTAGTTATAGATAGGGAAACTTGTCAATAAAAAGTCAGCATTTTAAAAAGACAGATATTCCAAAAAACCCACGGGAACTGGAATGATGAGGGTAAAACCACGGGGGACGGCAAGTTTTTAATAAATCAGGCTATTATAGACAAAATCGCATATCTCGCGGGTTCGATTCTCTCCCGCAGGGGCAAACTTTCTTAAGGTCTACATACAGCCAATTGCTCAGTCTGGCTGTTTGATTTTTGATCTTATATGTTTGTAAACTCGTCCTCAAACCAAGAAATATTCCTAGTATGGGACATTTTCGTAAGTGAAAAATATAAACATTGTTTTCTTACGTAAAAAAAATACATTCCAAGTTGTACTTTCAGGAATTAGCGCATTTCGACAAATAAAAAGGAAACTAGCTTTTTCATAACCTTAGTTAGTAGTAAATATATCTTAGTACTAAAAGAACATTAAAGTTTTAAAACGAGTTGAATACCTTTGTCAGGTTCAAGTGATCTAGCATCTTTGCTAAACTTGTCCTGTTTGCGCAGCTGTGAATCACAATAATATAGTTCTTTGTTTGTTTTAACCGAACATTTTTCATGGTCACACACCACATGGCCTGTTTCAATAAACATTTTTTTTATCTTAGTACTTACTTACGTTGCGACGTCGTGTCGTCTGTTTTGCCCTAATAATATGTCTTTTAATCTATCTTAACCATTATTTCCGAAGACTTCTATTCTTGGCACTAACTATCCGACCTTTGGAGTTTTGTGGCTTTTCTCTAGTATTACAATAATTTTGCATGAAATACAAATAAGCTTCCCCTTGAATCACTTCATCTACTGACTAGCTTTCGCCCGCTGCAACTTCCATCCATTATATTATCCTATTTTAGGATTGGATTTTCCAAACATATCCGATACTGGATAAAGTAAAGAACATGCTCTTCAAGTTTCATGTCTCTAGGACTAGTGGTGACTGTGCGTTGAGATATCACCCAGTCAGACAGTTAACCATTTTATATGTAGTAATGAAACAGCATTAATATTCGTTTCGTAGTTTTAAATATCCAGTCTTACATACACAAAAAGCGAAAAAAAAAATCAGGTTATAATATGTAAAGTATTCCCCCACCCATTTAGCCAAGTAGGCTGGTCTCTAAGATAGCCTTACTGAAAACTATTACAGTTAAAAATTACAGTTTTTTATCAAATGCTTAACTTGATAGGGTCACAGTAATTCTCGAGTTTATCGTGTCTTACAAATCCCTCAATACATATTCAAAACAGAAATAGGAGAATTCTATGCTAAAGACGATATTATATATAAATAATACCAAGTGTACTGTTTAGTACGTTTTTATTATAGTCATGCACTAGATAAACCGTTTTACTTAGTAATTACTTAGCTCGTATTAGCATACATACACAATAACATTATCATAACTTTCTAGGCTTGACATAGAAAGTTTATTACACTTAGTTGTATTCCCATTGTTATAAGAAAGATTATTTACAATGATGCCAGCTGTTACTCGTGTGGGCACGCCGTAATAGCGGCGGTAAGACCCCTCTTTGAGGAGTGGCTGGAGAGGCGCCGTGGTGCTCTCACGTTTCGCTTGACACAGGTCCTCACCGGACATGGTCAGTTCGGGAGGTTCCTGTGTCGGATTCGGGCGGAAGCGACGCCTGGGTGTCACCACTGCAGCAACGGTCGCCTGGAGGACACGGTCGAGCACACAGTGGTGGTGTGCCGCGCATGGGCGGGAGCATCGACGTGTCCTCGTAGAGGCGATCGGCGGCGGTTCAGGCCATGCTTCGGGGCGAGACGGAATGGGATGCCGTCGTCTCCTTCTGCGAAGCAGTTATGCTAGTGAAGCATGCGGCGGCGCGCGAGAGGCAACGACGAGCCTCTCGCCCCGGACTAAGACCCAGGCGAAGACGTCGAGAGTCGCAGGACGACTACCGGCCACCGTAGGCGCGGGTCTGCGGATGGCGAGCGATGGGTAGCTCGCCACCCGGCAAGGACCAGGACCGCGTCGAAGGCGCGTTAGTGTTCCACGCGCGCCTCAAAGAGAAGGAGCCGCACAGGAAGGGGCCCCACAGGGCCAACGCCTGCCGGGGTTGCGGAATGTTTATAATAGTTACCGTGACCCTGGAACATAAAGGGCAATCGAAGGAACATGAGTGGGTTTTAGTCAGTAACCGCCTTATTACAAAACAAGGTTTTTCTCTAAACCAGGTTTAAACCATTGAGCTAGGTTTTGTATTTCGAATCTCGATCGTATCAGAATAAGATTCAAATTACAAGACCTGGCTCCATGGTTTAAACCTGGTTTAGAGAAAAACCTTGTTTTGTAATAAGGCGGTAAGAGTCTGACACGCCCTCGCCGCACCCAGGACGGGAGCAGTCATTGGATGATTTCCCACTCACCTAAAAAAAAAAGCTGTTACTCGTGATTTCTTCGATATGTACGCCAAGTAGGACAATGTTGGTATAGCTTCTATTCTATCAATAAAAACTTGTAATTAGATTAGTAATTCCGAAGATTACTTCCCACAAAAAAAACAATTTTAACTCTCTATAATTTTATTACAGTAGAGCTTTTATTATTCGAACTAATTAAGAAAATAGGTGTTTGGAAAACCAGAGTTTTTGGGTAATCCAACAAATATTTACATTGATGACAAATAGGAAATAAACAAAATAAAGTGCAGATAGTTTTGTAATAAAATATGTGCTTGCTATTAACGCTTGAAAAACAAATTTCGATCACGAGCGGCTAGATTCCGTACTATAAATGGTTCGACAAGCTCCACTGTGATAGTTTCTACTCTCCCATATGTATGTCGCCAATATTTTACAAATTTATTCCAAGTTAACAAACTGAGTTTCTTGCTTATGATTCAATAATTATGTCATCAAATGCTATTGAGACTTTAAAATTAAGGCGCTGTCCATAGCAAACACCTTGTAAAAGTCTAGATTTTCGTCGCAAAGTTAGCCGTATCTATACATACCACAAGCCAGAAAAAAATAAAGTGTATAGTCTAATATACTAGGTGTATTTTTGGTCTTGCTCAACCCGCTAGGAGATGATTCTACCCATGAAAACAAACAACTTTTATTATGGAACCAACTCTGAAATCGCGAAAAAAATATCAGCTGTTTCTATGAAAAGTTCAATGCCCTCCCGACCATAATGTATGAAACAGCTGATATTTTTTTCGCGATTTCCAAGTTGGTTCCATAACAAAAGTTGTTTTTTTTCATGAGTAGAATCATCTCCTAGCTGGTTGAGCAAGACCAAAAATACACCTTGTATGTATAAAGAAAAAACTTACACAAAAACCATTTATAAATGTGGTTTAGTACTACGAAAAAAAAATGTTCAAAAAGACCACAAAAATCAAAGTTTTCGTCTCGAAATTCTCAATTTCAGCGACAACCATCATATTTTTATATCTATATCAAAGAAAATTTTATAAACTAAAGACATATCTAAAAATTTAAAAAAACAGAACTGTATTTTTTTAAGTATTCAATTAAAACTGCAAAATTGCTTACATTTTTGCGGATTTGCCAAAATATTTTCGACCTTATTTCTATTATTTCGATGCACCACCGCGAATAGCTACTTACCGCGCCTTAATAAACATCTTAAACCACTTAAAAATATCACGCCAATTCAAGGGCAAACAAACACACACCTCATCATCTATACTTCTATACTAATATTATAAAGAGGTAAAATTTGTAAGTTTGTAAGTTTGTATGTAGGGGGTAATCTCTGGAACTACTGGTCCGATTCGAAAAATTATTTCAGTGTTAGATAGCCCATTTATCGAGGAATGATATAGGCTATATACCTTCACGCTACGACCCACGGGAGCGGAGCAGTAACAAAATATGCGGGTGAAACCGCAGGAGACAACTAGTTGATAATATTAGAATGGATAAAAAAATGCGAAATTCGTTTCAAATAAAAATAAATACCTAATCTAAGTTTTTTTATTGCAGCGGAAATAGAAACGGACAATGGAAATGATTCGACGAAGCTGAACGCGAACATACCGCTGCCAGCGACGGGAGAAGAGGCCATGAAGAGGCTACTAGCGTGCAAGGGAAAAGATCCTTACAGGTATGTCAGCTTAACGGTCATTTTACTATGAAGGTATCATAACCAAAGATCCAGACTGGTAAATATAATAGTACTAACTGCGGGTACGCAGCTTCGTTCGAAAGTAATTAGTATTTCTCTCATTTACACCAAATTTTATTCTACTACCTAGCTTTTGCTCGCGGCTTGGTCTACATAACTTTCGGCTTAAAAAAACTACCTTTAAAAACTAAAAAAGGATAATAACTAATAATTTTCAGTTAGGTACGTAAATTTGTGCCAGCGTAAAGTTGTAATTGGGGGCAAAGCCACAGAATTGAATTGATCAATAGCAGAATAATCAAATCACAATAATGTACTTTTCGTTTTCGAGGAATTTCTTTGTCTATCTACGAAGGTTTAATTCAGATGATTATTAAATTGAAACCTTAGGACTGCGGCCTTTCGATAAATAAAAAAAACCGTCTCCTTCCTCCTTCGAAGTAGGTCAGATGTATGAGTTAATCAAGGAAAAAATTAAATGTAAGGACAAAATACCAGAAACGTGCAACTGCTGATGTCGGTGATGTCATTAATGATTTTTTTTTAATTAAAAGCATCCATAATAATTTATTATTGATAGCACTAAATGAGTTGTATAGGATACTAGCTGTCCCCGTGATTTCCCCCGCGTTATATCAGATTTTTGGTTGACCTTATCCTAATTTGAAAGATGTACTTTCAAATGAGGATCATTCTTACTTATCTAGATTAGACCAGCATCTCTATCCAAGTGGCATTGTAGAATAGAGTTCGATACGAGACCTCAAATGACTTACCTTTTTTTGGGGAGTGGGAAATCATCCAATGACTGCTCCCGTCCTGGGTGCGGCGGGAGGGCGTGTCAGACTTTTACTGACTAAAACCCACTCATGTTCCTCCGGTTGCCCTTTATGTTCCAGGGTCACCGTAACTATTATAAACATTCCGCAACCCCAAATGACTTACCTTAACCTTTTGTTAATCCCATACATTTTAAAATCTATCATACTCTACGATCTCTTCTATCTAACGCTTGTTTTATCTTCAGTTCAGTGCAACAGTTATTTTGGAAGACACTATTACACAATGTTTTGACGTGACAACGTCTTAAATTAGGTTGCGGCTGGGAGTCACTTATGAAAAAGTGTAACGCTCGGTAACGTTACGATGAGTCACCGAACGAGAGAGAGGCCCGCCGAATGCCTTGCGTCTCTCTCCCACTCAACTATGATCGGTAAAAGACGTTGTCACGTAAAATCTTCGCCCGTAAAACCGACTTTACAGGCAACCATTTTTTTTTAGCTACTAACGATATGATCAATTAACTTAATGACTATGTCAATGTTGTTATGTCATCGTCAGTGAATTCTTCCTTTTATCATCTGAGCTGTAATCTAATTGTGTCATTAGTTGTATAATATTTGCGTAATAATTACAAAATTTCTTTAGAATCAGCTATGCAAACACAAAATATACAAAAGATTTACTTTTACCAGAAAAGCTTTTTAAAAAAAAAGATAACCGACTTCAAAAACTAAAAGCTCAAAAATAACAATTTCGGAAGTCGGTGGCAACACAAATCGACCGGCAGAAGAGAAGCCATCGACTTCCGAAATTGTTATTTTTGAGCTTTTAGTTTTTGAAGTCGGTTATCTTTTTTTTTAAAAAGCTTTTTATTTTTTACTTTTTAGTTAGAGTCTCAGTGTCTGACTACGTTTTAGGGTAGCTCTCAAAATAAACTAATAATCATATAAAAAATCTACAATCCAAGAAAGCAAAACGGTCTATGCGGGCAACGTCACGGGATATCTATTAGTGTTATATACTAAAACCTTCCCCAGAATGTAACAAACACTTTGCTGAAAACCGCATCAAAATCAGTTCAGCCAAACGCGAGATAATCGCGGACAAACATACATACATACATACATACAGGTCGAACAGAGAACCTACTTTTTTTTTGAAGTCGGTTAAAAAAGGGGTAAAATATTGGATAGAAGAAAGAAATCCACGTGGAAAAAGTCGAGGGTTAAAACTAGTATTAATTTATATATATTGAACATTCCGTTGAAACATCGCCAATGTGACGACTTTCGTCCGGATGTCAAACAGCGCGTCTTATTGTCTATCACTCGTCCTTATTTCTCTAACTTGGGCATGGCATAATGACGCTATTGTACATTATCTGTTGTGATGTGTAATGAGGTTATATTCGATAGTTAGAAACTAGTTTGTTATACCTACTTGGTGTTATGTTTGTTTTTTCTAACGGCACTTATTGTAACAACTTAAAAAAAAGATAATAGTCAGAAGGCCTTATCAAAGTCGACGTTAAATTATTTATTTCCATTAGGCCAAATTAAAAGACACTTTGGAACATCATTAACACAACTAGAAATAATTGAATCTAGTTGCCCATTTAAAGTTAAATGGTATTTTAGAGAAGAATGGGAAAAAATCCGTTTAATATTAGTGCAAAAGTTCTAACTCTGCCCTAAAACTGTCTATTGGATTTTCAACTCTCGGGAAGGCGACTAGAGTTGAAATACCAACAGTAAAATGAAATCCACACGCGAATATACAGTTATTTCTTTAAAAGACCGCCCCAAATATAGTTATCGTGATCTGATCATAACAAAAAACTATAGTGTTTAATTTAAGAGAAACTAGCTTTTGCCCGCGACTTCGTTCGCGTGAAATAGTTCCCGTTCCCGAAGGATATCCGGGATGAAAAGTATCATAAGTCCTTTCTCGGGTCCCAGACTATATTTGTACCAAATTTCATTCAAATCGGTTCAGTGGTTTAGGCGTGAAGAAGAGACAGACAGACAGACAGACAGAGTTACTTTCGCATTTATAATATTAGTACGGATAGATTAAGTTTAACTTGCTCCTCGTGTGCAAGAGCAATAACAGCCACGGCCGGAACAACAACATAGATGTGAATCGAACCCAAGACACGGAGTAATCGCTTAGCTATTACTCAACCGTGTCATCTTTATCATTTAAGTTACACTTAATGTTAAAAAAACGTTCAACATTGAGTAATTACACATCCTTACGCCATTTGGACGGTTTACCTACTTCACTGTTAATGCGAAGGCCTGTCCTACCCTATTTTGATAACACATTGAGTCACACTTACACTACCAAGTAAATATACGGTAATCATTTACAAATATTTACTTTCCTTTGTATTTTCTTTGGTGACTTCGCCTGGAAGCCGCCGAATGTATTACTATAATACACATACTATTAGACAAAGTGCGAAAATCTAGCCTCCCTGACGAGGGAGATTATAACCTTTCGTGTGTCTAGGACGTGAAACCACGCGAGATACAATGCTTTTCTAATTGTGTCTGTAATTAGAGCATTCAATGAATCAATAAATAAAAAGAAGTATTATAATGCATGCAGCCTCTGCAATCTAGTGCAGGGCAAAGATTTTTCTCATATCGAGAACGATGCTCATAACATTGATGACCGCAAAATCACAACACAATGGTGCACCACTAATTATTTTTGTTAAATAATTTAAGCTTAAGTTAGTCTGTGAAGGTCTTGTTAAAATCAGTTTTGTCTTGGAGAATAACTGAACGGTACACATGTCACAAAAAGACAGATAATTAAAAATGGTTTTTTTTATAGACATAATTTTAAAATAGTTTTATACATTTTACAATAATATAAAAAACTTCAGTTTGTTTTATTTATACAGATAATTATGTAGTCTGGAGGTATTTTGCTCAACAGAATGACCTATCCAAATGCCATATTTTGTATTTTATTTACAATTATCAATATGAATGTGACTAAATTAATTAACAAAGTAATTTGTTAATAAACTATTGAATTTACCTCATTCAGTTATAAATAACCTTCTCTAAATTAGTTATAAAATTAGGTGTTACTTTGCGAAATCCCAAGCCATTTAGTTATTGTAATAAAAACTTTTGTTTTTTTAGCAAGGGGGACTTTTGAAATTAAGTGTAAATTGCCACCCAAAACTTATGCTCTACCTCGCTAAATCACCTATCGGATTGCCAATGTATACTAATAGCCAACACAGTTGTGTCCCTCAAACCTAACAAAAAACTTATTCGTTGACGTCAATAAAATGGTGGTAGAGGCTATGACCCTTTTACTTCATTGACGTATCAACGATAAGGACAAGTATGTTAAAGTTATACCACGCAGTTAATCTTTTTCAAGTTATTTTAGTTCCTGTTCCGCACTCAGGGTCATAGTGTAGAATTAGTCTCAAACTTTTCTCTATAAACAGGCTATACATATAAGGTGACGGGTAATCAGTCACCGATGCCTAAACACCATATTTCTTCTCATACCAAACAACTCTCCTAATTAAACTCTTTTTCAAATCTTTGGATTATATATAAAACGGTAAACTGACTGACTGTTGATATATCAACGCACAGCCCTAACCGCTGGACCTAGAAACATTAAACTTGGAAGGGTGTGTTTTTTGTGAACATTAAGCATCCACTAAGAAAGGATCTTTGGTAATTCGATCGCTAAAGGGGTAAAATAATGGGATGTAAGTTTTGACGAATAAAAATAATAATTAACTATACAATTATACCTACTAAACGCATGCGTTCGTCTTTAATTAACAATCAGCTTGTAGGTTTTTAATCTCTACCGAAAGGTAAATACGCGCGCGCCGCCCTTATGCCGCCAGCTACGGTCAGTAAAAGATTTGACATCTGCTGAAAGAGCTTCAGGCTCTTTTTGTTAAACGCCAACGTTTATTTTCCGATCGGATATATTCATATATAGGTTAGGTTTAAACTAACCTTGACACAAATCGGGGGCAGCAGCTAGTTACCAATAGCTATGCTATGTATGTGCTATGTTCTCAAAAAAACGTGTTTTTTTCACAGTATATTGGGTGTAAGCGTATCATGTACAGACGAGGAGATAAAGCGATACTACAGACGGCAAGCGTTCCTTGTGCACCCCGACAAGAATCAACAGCCGGGCGCCGAGGAGGCCTTCAAGATACTGCAGCACGCTTTCGACCTTATTGGAGAGCCGGTAGGTCTATATTACATTAGCAAATAAAGCGATACTACAGACGGCAAGCGTTCCTTGTGCACCTTAACAAGAACCAACAGCTAGGCGCCGAGGAGGGTTTGCAGATTGGGGAAATAGCTAAAATGACTGGACTTTTACCCGGAATTTCTACACAAAGAGACTAATTCAAAACTTTACTACATTAGCATAAATTTCACATTCCTATAGCATAATATCCAAATTATCCTTTAATAACAGGAACGGCGGGAAGCGTACGAGCGTCGCGCGTTAGAGTCTCGACACGTGGAGGCCGCGTGGAGCGAACTGAGCCAACTGCTCGCTCAGCTTCACGACAAAATGGAGTTCGCGGCCAACACCATCAGGTAAGTGATGTTGTTAACGATATATGTTAACAAGGATCGTAGGGAAGTTTATGAGCGGAAAGCTATGACACCATCAGGTGACTGTGAACAAAATAACATGTATTTTTTCTATATTACTTTGGTATATAACGTGGGAGCCAGCAATTTGTTTCCGTAAATTACTGGCTCCCACGTTAACTCACAGTTAAGCTCACATATTACTTAGTAAAAATAATAAATGACTGCAAAATAACTTAAAAAATATCATGTAAAAAAAAAACAAAAGCAATAAGTACAAATCCTGTGATTTATGTTTAAAATTTCTGAAATGTAATTTTGCAAAACTCTTTTGCAAAATTACATTTCAGATGTGACCGTGTAACGTTGCAAATAAACCGTTACAGGTTGCATGCAATATTGCTTATTTTTTACTCACAACCTGAACTTAATCGTCGACTACATGCCTAGCCTTTCGGCCAGTGTACATCTGGCCAAATGTCAATGTGACAGCTGTCATTAATGTCAGGTGTCACTTATGATCACTGTCATTTTGTTGTTTAATCTGTGGTATAGTTTTGGTTCACTGAATTGGTCTATGTTCGACCAACCATACCATCGGCCAGATTAGGGGCAGTTGACATATAATGTGTTCCGTGGTGTCAGATGCACGAACTGCGGGCGGCGCCACAAGCGCGTCCTCACGGACCGGCCGTGCTACGCGGCGCGGTACTGCGTGCAGTGCAAGATACGACACTCTGCTAAAGAGGTAACGTGTTCATGTATTGGTAGAGGGTACTTAGAGATTAATATGTATATAATTGATTGTACCTGTGAAAATAACTAACTTTCCTATAAAATCTTTTTTTATTAATTTATTTACTATTCAGTAATAGTAGTTGCTAAGTCCCAAACGTATTCATAGTGCTACCAAAAAATATTACCCCTGGATGATCAAAGATGCCACATTGAAATCCATTGTTGAAAATTCATAAAAATAGCGCGGGGAACAGATATCATAGAGATTTTTGTGTAACACAATTTCTTGATTAGTTTACCGACGCTTGGAAACAGATCGTGATAAATTTTTGCTGCAAAACATTTTCCTGGCAGGAGTCTAGACTTTTAATTTAAGGCCCAACCATTAGTCCATTTAGTCATGGCAGTAACATACAAGTCCGTTAAAAATGACATTAGATTGGATGAAGATCTTATTCAAATTCATCCTATTTGTGTATGTGTTCAGGGCGACATATGGGCGGAGTCGAGTATGATGGGCCTGCTCGTGATGTACTACGCGTGCATGGACGGCGCCGTCTACCAAATCACACAGTGGGCCAGCTGCCAGGTAAACTAACGTTATTAAACTAGCTTAACGCGTGACTTCGAATCCATTGACTATAAAATTAGAGTTAAAAAAAGCAGCAAACCTCGAACGGAGATTGGCATTGAATCCATACTAATATTATAAATGGAAAAGTGTGTCTGTCTGTCTGTATGTTTGTCTTTCTTTCACGGCAAAACGGAGCGACGAATTGACGTGATTTTAAGTGGAGATAGTTGAAGGGATGGAGAGTAACATAGGCTACTTTTTGTCTCTTTCTAACGCGAGCGAAGCCGCGGGCAAAAGCTAGTAACATTATAAAAAGTACCTGTTTCCTTATCATTGTTTGAGTGGTAAACAAGCTGATGTTAAATGGCTACCACCGCCTATAGGCATCTGCAATACCAGAGACCATGGACATGTGTTGCCGTCCCAGAGACAAAGATGATTAGTCTCATATGCCTATAATGAGGGTTTTTGCGTATGAGAAATACACTAGATGTCAAAACGTAGGCTTGTGGTCTATCTGCTACGTAATTGGTGAATTTTGACATATCTGACAATGTCATGTCGAATAAAAACAATCATGCTGCAGTTGGAACTCACGCCTACGTATTGCCATCTAGCGGATTCTTCATACAGGAAAACCCTCATTACACCGGCACTCTTGAAAGTGAAATATGAGGATTTTCATATTACATGGATCTTATCACGAACAGCGTGCGATATTAAACGTCAAAACCTTTCTTATTTTTTTTATAGAAAAAGAACCTGAAGCAACTGAGGCCGGACTGCCACGTAGTACAGTATCGCATCGTGCTCGGCAACAAAGCGGCCGCAGCATCAGATATCAACCAGCGACCGTCTACTGGGTAAGTCTAGAGAGTTCAGGGAGGACTGAAGTTTCTCTGTTCAATTTTCAGTTACTTTTAAGAACATTCACAATTTTTTTTTATTGATGAGTGAGAAATCATCAAATGACTTCTTCCGTCCTTGGCGGGGCGGGACGGCGTGTCAGACTTTTACTGACTAAATCCCACTTATGTTCCTTCGGTTGCCCTTTATGTTCCGGGGCCACGGTCACTATTATAACTATTCCGCAACCCCGGAGAACATTCACATTACAATCTTATTCTGTTAAAAGGTTGCAAAACAAATTTTAAAATAGCTTGTCGCTGATATGAGATTGTGGCTTTGCCTACCTTGTGTCTATTATAATATAATAAATTTTATCTAATATTTGCTACATTACAGGCACGATCCTAACCTCGAAGAGTTTCTCAACAACCTCTACAGCAAGTCAGGAGTGTCAGCAAACACGACTAGCGCCAAACAATCGCCCCCCGACACAACGGACGCAAAGAAGCGACGTAATAAAAAACCGAAAGCATAAACACAACAAACCTCCGTGAGAAATTTAAAAAAATCCGAGCTGTCAATAGATGACGTGAATACGCGCGCAATTCAAATATCGAACGCATTTGACATGAGCTGGACACGCCTGCCGTACCCAACTGTGAAACACTTGCCTTTTAAAATAGAGAAATATAAATTAAACCGAAATACCTAAATACTGTTCTATATAATAATTTCTAAATAAAAAATAATATTGTGTGGCTAAGATGGCGAGATGGCGCTTGAAAGATAGATTGAGTAAGCGTTAAATAAATTTGTGTGAAGCTGGGAATACACATGCCAGTTACTTGCATGAAAGAATGCTTAACTAGGAACAAAATCTAGCTAGAGTTATAAATCACATACGTTTTCTATTGGTTTATTTACTGCCGATAAGACCTACAAGTGCGAGAGAGCGCGACATATACTCTGCTCTCCTCAGACGTTTAAATTCTGTACTTTCAGCGAGATTTTACTCCTAGTTTAATACATTGCATTTCTAGCATATGTACTCCTAGCTTGTGATTTATCGCTAACGTACCTACATAGGTTAGATAATTAACGATTTTGATGAGAAAAAATTAAGTCTTTGCTAGTTTACATTAGTTTCTATCGTTCTTAATTTGCTTGATTTTGTGATACGAGAGATTTTGAAGTTCACGATTGTGTAGGTTTCCTAGTTCTAATGAAAATCGGCAAGTTTTTTGTGTCAGCATTTCACTCGCCCATTTCCATTATATCTATGTCAATTGAAATTTGAGTCATTAGAAATAAATCAGTTTCGTCTTTCATGGCATAACCGTTTTAATTGACGTTTGACAATTAGACTACTATCCTTGAGATCTATAACGCATTCAGATATTGCCTCTTAAGTCGGCTATTGCTTATCAACCTATTAAATTACTCAGAATTTGAATGTCAAACGCTACAGCCAAGACAACGCAATTTCAAACAGTAGACGCAGGCGATCAAACCATTTAATCTAATCAATATCTGAACGCTTTATTTCAATACTAGTTTCCATTGAAACAACTTTCTACATTACGTGTTTTAGTGCTATTAATATAAGGTTCAATTTGACAAAGCAGCAGGAACTGCGAGAAAATACTCTTAAAAAAATTAAATGTACGTTATTTAAGTAATCTTTTTTTCATTAATCACACCGAATAGTACAATTTGTTTGCATTCATACATTGTTTATAGTTATTATGAATAATACTGAATATTTGTATTATAATGATTCGTTTGTGTTATGAAATGTGCGCACGATATCAGAAAAAGCTGTTTTTTTTTTGTCGTAATAACTCACTAATTTTTGTACTATTAAAATAATATTTTTTGTGACGTTCTCTGCAATTATTTTTAGATTATGAGTTATTGTAAGTCGAGAGAATGTTATTTGACTGATATTATAAGGCAACCGGACAGGCAATTCTAATCCACACTTAAAATTATTAAAACATATTGGACATCTGTTTTTTCAATACTCAATACTTTATTGCTTTCCATTTGTACATAAAGGTCTTATAAAATATTGTCAAGATCATAATGGACCCTGTCGGGCACAGCAAAGTTAGGAGAGAGGACGAAAAATCAAATAGCAATTCATTGTTTTAACATAATAAAAAATACTAAAATTAAACGCATTAAAGTCATGGAGGAGGCTTATGACGTCATACGTTAGTAAAATTTGTACCCACAAGTGACGTAGCACTAAATTCAAACTCCTTTATCTTCGTTGTTTTAGTTTATGGGACAAAAGAAAAAACACGTCCAATATTTTTTGGTAATCAAAAGTATAATCTTTATAAATTTGGCTGTCCATTGTTTTTCTGAACTACCTAGTTTCATTTTTTTTACCCGTATAATATAAGTACAATTGTAATACCCGCAGCCAACTTAAGCCCAGATTCTACCAAAGTGAATATGTACGGAGAATTTTTTTTGTAACCAATAGGTTCTGTGCTACGCTAAGCTAAGCGGTGAGATGCGAAAATAACGCAAGGCGATGGGCTGACAGCACGAAATCTCTGCGCTTTGGTGGAGTCCAGACCTTATGCGTTATAATATTCGGAGTTATAGTAAATTTATTTAGGTACTACCCTCAGATAACTTTGTAATACGACTTACAATAACTTGAATCGCAGTATTTCACTTATTTCACTGCCTCATAAGAGATTACAGTTAGTGTTAGGCTAGTGGCGAAGAGGTTGCTACCCGATGTTCACTGAGTAGGCCTTCGCGCTTATGTGTCAATAAAGATGTGGAAACGTAATGTGGATTTTATTTTAAACTTTACCCTGATTGTAGCCGGCGAGCTTGATGGATTTAACGGAGATGGATAGACAAAGCGTAATTACATATTGAATGAATGATTTATTTGCTAGAATTCAGGTGCATATTGTATTTTCGCAAAGTATGTATAATTAAATACTTCAACCAACTAATATAAATAATATTATAAATTTAAAAGTTTGTGTGTAGATGTTTGTTACTCTTTCAAGCAAAAACTACTAAACGGATTTTGATGAAACTGTACAGCAGTAAGCTTAAGGTGCTCCCTCACCGGGAGCATTCGCGTGTAATGTAACGTTACAGATTTGAGCATTACATCCGTGCATTGACAATGAATTAGTGACGGAGGAGAACCGAGCATTACAATGCGCACCTTGTAATGATAAAATGGTGCCGATTCTCTCGTGCACAAACTAACGTAAATTTAAGTGCATCTTTTTCTTTCCGTTTAATTAAGAAAAGGACAGAAGATCAAATATTAGTTAAGTCCTGTAAAATTTAGACACTCCATAGATAATTTAAACGCAATTTAAAAACATGGCGTCTAAATATACGTCAATTTTCATCAGGCGCTGTCTAATTTGACAGGATTAAACTAAAATGTATCTTCTGTCCTTTTCTTTAAGAAAGGGAAAGAGAAAGATGCACTTAACTTACATTTACGTTAGTTTGTGCATAAGAGAATCGGCACCAATGTGTAATATCTTGATACAACTTGTAACATCAATGCGCTTCGCTTCGTCTAACATCTTGCTATGAAATGCTCAAAGTCGAATCTATATGTTACATTACACGCAAATGCTCGTTAGTCAGGGAGGTATTATTGTAATGTAATGCTCAAAGTCGAATCTATAATGTTACAATACACGTGAATGCTCCCGGAGAGGGAGCACCTCTATATATCAGAAGAAAATGTAGGCTCCATAACATCACGCTATGACCTACGGGAGCGAAACAATAATCAAAGACAACGTAACGCGGAAGACACAAACTGACAAGATGTATGTGCGGAGTGGCTGCCGGGTGGCTGTAATGAGCTATGACCTTTATATTGGATCTGGATTGGAGAAGAAAGACATGCAGTTACAAATTCTGTTTAGAGGGTGAACCTCTATCAAGCCGACTGGCAGTGCTTCCCAGGAACCCAAAAAGGTAAACACAAAATTAATGTAATCATGTATTTGCTTAACTATATAACACCTAATCCATCATATCTACGTCCTTATTATATGTAGTGACGATGCAATTCTCGTAGGTCCACTTGGGGAACATTCTTTTGTACAAGTTCAAGAGTACCGTGTCCTGAGATTTTAGCTGACCGTCGAATACACACTTCATGTGGCCGTGAGTACCTGGACGGAAATAAATAGATATAAGAATAATAATTTTATAGAAACATATAAACGTCATTTGACACGTTTGGCCAATGCCCAGAAAGTTCGAAATTTCGAAATAGGACAGCAGGTTCTCTATTCTTTTTTATGGCACCCTTTTTGAAAATAAATTTGTGAGACCCTAAAATAATAAATAAACGTTAGGTACCAAGCACGGACTTGGCTAAGCTTTATTTTTGTTGCTAAAATTGGGAGAGATTTTATAGAAATTATGTCTTAATTGGATATTGGTGTAAAATACCCCATTGCACTAACAAAAAAAACGTAAACTCACCTAAAGCTTCTTTAATGTGTCCAGTTCGGCCGTACTTAGTCCTCAACTTACAAGGCTTAAAGTATAACACGTCATCTCTATTGAAGAACATGAACCGAATTACTGCCGATCTCTTGTTCACCTGAAAACCAAACGAAACACGGGTTATTTAGGATACAAGAAATGAGTGTGTGAGTAAAAATAGATAAAAGGTAGAGAGATTATAAAGAAATAAATGTAATACCTTGTATGGATGACCAGACAGCACGATTCTCTTGATTACCAACCTATCTGGGTTGCATGATAATAATACTCCTGTTGCTAGTAATTGTAGCTTAGTGTTTCTCTTCTCCTGTAACAAAAGAAGTAGAATATTCTCAGGTGAGTGTACCATCACTGTACAGTGAGCAAAGTTATTTTGTATACAGTTTTTAAGTTTTCTTTCTTTCTATTTCCTTATCATTTTATATTCTCTCCTAAGAAGATAAAACATTAGTTTAGTTAGTCCTGTCAAATCAAGACACTCCATGCAAGTTAATAAAATACTTACCTTAAAACATAATACAGAAGATGGGCTAAACTGTATCGGCGCAAAGAAAGACGCAACACACGTCGACCCAGGTTGGAAGAATCTCTCATACTGGAAAAAAAACGGATAATGTAAAAGAACTTCACAAATGGAAGGTTTTAAAAACAATCTTGATAGAAAAAGTTATATTACTAGAAGAGACATACTCAGTCAAAATGAAATGAGACATCATTATAACCAAACAAAAAATGTTTGATTAAAAAAAAACATTAAGCTCTCTTTACACAAAAATATTATACTATGAATACTCGAAGATATATTATTATAATAGAAGCAACATTACAAGAAAAATCAACAAACCTTGTGTTTACTGCCATTAGTATGCTGACTGAAGATAGGGTTGACAATGAACCGTCTATACCCAACCTGGAAGATCAGCCTTTCTTTACTCTGTATAGGCTCATCACTAGCTCCAGTACGTTTTAATGCTACATTCATAACAGACATCTTCTGCTCATGAGGAAGAAGCCCGAAGATAGAAAGAGGAGCATCCACATTGGCTGAATGGAAAGCCTTCCATAGGTCTTGGCGGACATTCTTGACGTGAATTGTGATGTAGAAACCGTACTGTAAAGAAGGATTTAGTTTGTATGATTGTTTTAAATAAGCAGTCTTCAATAATTGGATATTGGATACATTAACATGTTACCAATAGCAGTGGGCCAAGGATAGGACCCTGTGGCAACCTTCATGAAAATGGCATTCAAAGATGAACCTGCAATGATACAAGATGACTTGCTGGTTCATATTATTCCATAGAGATATGAAAAAAGAAGATACAGTACATATTGCACTTTTGAGTCCATTTCATGCAATGTTAGTCATGAATGATAAAGTCAAAGGCTTCTGACCAATCACAGATAATGTTCAATCCGTCTTTTTTTTAGTTACAAGAATCTCTTACCATATTGATCAAACTATCTTCCAACTCCTTGAACACCCTCCTCCTAGTTCTGTCATAATTTTCAAATTGGAATATCCTGGCAAAATCTTCAGGCAAATTCTCTTTAGGATCCCAAGCAGATGTTCTGAAGGACTCTAAGCCTCTGTACCGCATGAATCTTTCTCTAGCGGGCACATCTTGAGGGGTATCTACTTCATCGGGGAACTGTCTATCTTCTTTTGCAGCTGCCAGTTTTTGCAACATCTCATGTTCTTCAGCTGCATCGATAGTTGCGTCGTACTTTTCATCTGTGGGTCCTACTTCTGACTCGGTTACAGACTCAAAATCATTATCCTCGGCATTGTCTTCCTGGTCGGACTGGTCTTCTTCACAGGACATAAATTGGTCATCTTCATCATCCTCGCTTTCGCTGTCGTCATCAGAACCCTCGCCTTCCGCGTCAGATTCAACAATCCAGGCTGCTTGGTAGTCTGACCAACCTTTGGGCACCTTTTTCACTTTTTTTATTTTAGTCTGTAGGGTATGGAAAGTGTATAATTAACCAGAGTATTATTGCAAAAAACTATGTTGTGAGACATAATGCAGAGCCTATAAGAGTTAGAAACTTGAAATTTTGCAAAGGAGTTCCTTTTATAACATAGAGTAGGGCTTAGAAAGGATTTTTGGAAATACCAATCCATTGGGGGGCAAATAGGGGATCGAATTTTTTAAATTCAAAGCTAAGTGGTGTATAAATGTCTAAAGCAAAACTTATTGTAGGTATTATAAACTAAAAAAGTATTATTAACAGGGCTTAAGCAACCTCAAAAGCAAGATGAAAATTGTCTTAGCACACAATCACAGCTTTTTATGAAATTTTGATCTCCATTCAGTTAAAAAAAAATACAGCAAGAAAATGCCCATTTTACACAATTTTTTTCATGAATAAATCTTGGACCCACCCAAGTTGAAATACTTAAAAGTCTGTTTTTAATCTTGATCAAATATTGCTATAGAACCAACAGGTGTTAAGGTATTAAAAGACTCAGAAAAAGTGTTTTGCTGCAATAGATAAAGTAGCTTCTGTACTATACTATAGTTCATGTACTATTTATTCACCTCTAAATTAGCTTGTTCTATTTCTGCTTCAGTAGGCCATGTCTGCTCATCTTCCATAGGATCAGGAACATTTTCTGATACAAGGCTCTCCTGCTTAGCTGGGTCTGCAAGTTGCAGTACTGAAACCTTTGTTATCTCTGCATCCATAGTTTCATCTGACCTCACATTCTCTTTTCCTAAATTTAATGGATGTGGGTCTTCTAATTGATCAATTCTTGACATCTGAAAGTCACCCAGCCCAGTAATATGCACTAACCCATTAACATTTAATGGCATTCCTCTTAAATACCCACTAATTTTAAGAGTTCCACTGTCACCTTCACTGTCTGCCACATATTCAACCTCTTCAGCTAGCATATATGGTCTCTTTTCTCTATGATGGAGTATGTTACGTTTTTGGTTACCAATCCTTCGTAACAAGTTGAGACCATCTGAACTTTTGTCTAGCTGTACAACTTTCTCTTCTGGGAGCCATTTAGATATTAACTTCTGTACATTCTGTTTCTCAGTAGTTCTCTTTTTAGGGTGCACTCCTTCTATGTCCATTGTGGCTACTGTTGGTGTAGGCATGCCCTGGGCCATGGACAGTGCAAGTACTCTCTCTCCCCATTCATCCACTGGTTCATCAAGTGCAGAGGTAACAAAGAGGGCTGTGTCTGCAACTTTGAGTGCATCCAACAGGGCAAAGTCATTGCCCACCTCTGGACATATGAAGGAGAATCTTTGTTTGAAGTTTGGTAACCTGCAAAGGTATGTCAAATTAATTTAATTTAATTCCTTAAACTGACCCAGGGGAAGGAACACTATGAATTTCAGTTAAGTACATTATTTAAAATGTTGAGATTCTGTAAATTACCCTATTATTAATCATGATAGAATTGATGAGAGAATGAAAGTGAATGTACATAAGAGAAGATAATCGCACCAACTCCAAAAACAAGGGAAGAAGAATTCAAGAGGTAATAAATTAGAGTTTATTTTTAATATTATTAAAGTCTTACTTACGCCACATGTAAGATTCCATTAGGAGCCTTAGTAACAACAGCTCCTTCAGAACAGGTCTTTAATATGACGAGGGCTGACTGCACGTCAAGCTGGGCGTTCAGTGGTACCACACAGACTAAGAATGGGGGGTTCCGAGTACCACCTAAAGCGCGCTTCTTAGACAACACCTCCTCGCGTTTGTTCTTACGAATTTGAAGAGCCTGATGACGACGCTCATCTTTTTTCAGTATATGGCGATTGCGCCGCACAAACTCCTTTACATTCACCTTACCTACGGTAATAAATTAATTGATTAGCCCCTCGAAAAGAGAAAATTACAATGACTATTGCCGCCTGTTATTAACCTTTTACAGCGGCTGAAATACCACGTTTAGAGCGGTGACGCGACTTGTGAGCCTTATTGCTTTGCTTCAGATTTCCGGCACGATGAGCTTGCTGCATTTTTATGGTTTATAAATGCATAAAACAGAATTATTTACTAACACTAGCACATGGTTAGTGGTGCGGGCTCAATAGGAAAAATTGACGTTTGTTTGACAGTTGAGTCCTTTTGACAGTGGCATATTAGTTTCATTTTCTGGTATTCTCGTTATAGGTACTTGTTGTTTAGGTGACTGGACGAGTAACATCGTTTTCCTTGTCTACATTAAACAAAGTTTTAAAAAAAGTACATTTTGCCAGGTTATATGTGAGTGGTTGACCAAAAAGGGACCTGGAGGGATTGGAAACCGTTAATTTTTTTTTTTGAATTTTTTTATCTGTGGTCTTTTAGCTTTGTTTTGGTCTAACCAGAATATTTTTAGGTGCTGTAGTGTTTTTTTTATGATTTTTTTTGTGAGCCGAGGCAGTATTGGACCGCCCGCGCACGAGTCGAAACTTGTTTCTACACGAAATTTCAAACGCGATTTACTCGAAATCAATTATTTTCCCTTGAGGTCCCTTTTTGGTCAACCACTCACATATATAGCTTATACAAAATAACTTTATTGGAAATGATAGTGTGTAAAGCAAAACAAGCTGAAACTGATCTCGCAACGCCACATCTGTGGTTATAAAATGGGAAAAATATTTGTAAGTGTTTTGATCGCTGAATAGCTTTAGAAAGGAATGCTGATCTGACAGAATTCAATAAAATATTAATTTATAGGTGCAAAAATACTGCATTACCCAGGTATACTTTTAAAGCTGTATCGTGAAAAATAATAAGAAGGAATAGTTTAGTTTTTTTTTTTTTTTTTGTAAAGAATCACCGATTTATTGCAGATTGTTGAGAGCAACATTATACACGCCAACATCACAGGTCACGTGACGTGACGTTGTGGACGTGTCATTCGCGGACGGCTCGTTGGCGGCGTTGCGCAGGCTCTTTCTCGCGAAAAGTCCTATTGGAGTGTTACTAATGAACAAAAGTTGAATGGTTTTAGCCGAATTGATCAGTTAATATATTAGTTAGGGTAGTTAATTCGCAATAAATCAAAATGGGAAGTGAGTATCGTTCATATTTATAACTAAAAATAGTGATAAACCTGGGACACGTATTTCCACATTTTCATATGATTTTATCGTAAAATTGTGTGTTGTGTGCTAAAGGTGTGAATATTAATGTTATTGTTCTACTTGCAGTCAAATTCCTCGAAGTTATAAAGCCGTTTTGCAGTATATTGCCAGAAATAGCAAAACCAGAAAGAAAGGTAAGCCATCGTTGTGTTCTGCATGATTGTGTATTCTTTAAATGCTATTTGTGTTTGTAGTAGCGTCTATTTGTGATTGTAGATGTATTGGGGTGATTTAAGGGTAACTTACGTGTTAAAACGTAAGTGAAAGTGCATAACTAACCCAATAGTTGATGTATGTAGGATAGCTAACTGTACTTCTTGTTGAATATTTTGGAGTTGATAATTTAGTACCTTTCTAACTGGAACCTTTGTATTTCAGATCCAATTCCGTGAGAAAGTATTATGGACTGCAATCACTCTATTTATTTTCTTAGTATGTTGTCAGGTAAGTGATATACTTTTGACTTTTTATTGTGATGTGGCCATATGCTACTAGAGATAAAACTTATTTGTAGTCGTTTATGAGTGAATTGATCAAAATATAGTGTTAACATAAACAAGTACTAAGTCCCTGTATAATTTAATTCATGTTTTGATGAAAAAGCTGCTCTCTACCCACATAGTGCAATGGGAAACACCCATTAGCACTGCTCTGCCCATTCTCTTATAAGATTAAATAACATTCCTTATTTATAAAACAAACATATTTAAATAATCAAAATCCTGACATATGGAAATAATTACACCATAATTCTATTACAATTTAATCATGAATACCAATTCTAACCTAAAAATTACATTTCAGATCCCCTTATTCGGTATAATGTCATCAGACAGCGCAGATCCCTTCTATTGGATCCGTGTAATTCTTGCGTCAAATAGGGGAACACTTATGGAACTTGGTATCTCTCCCATCGTCACTTCTGGCCTTATCATGCAACTGTTAGCTGGTGCGAAGATCATCGAAGTCGGTGACACACCAAAAGACAGAGCTTTGTTCAACGGTGCACAGAAACGTGAGTGGTTCTTTATATTGCCTTTCTCTTTTATGGTTATCAATCTTTTAGGTTATCATTTGATCAGCAGCAGGCAGGTCTTACTACTGTAAATGTTTTAACTTATAAGTTCTAACGTAAAAACATCATTATCAAATTAAGAATACAATATTGATTTAATTGAAATAAAACAAATATTCATAAAGACAAATAAAAATATTCAAGAATTTTCTAAATCATCAAAGTATTTTTCGTGTTTATATTTACTAAACCTTGTATATGGGGGCAGAATGCCAATTTTATCATAGACAAGTCAGTCAGGCGCTTTGCCAATTTATATTTGTAACAAAAGGAAGGAACTCCTTTCTAATTTCAAATATTTATTAATGAACTTACAGTGATGATCATTCTTAAAATTTGTTGTTACCACACCTGAATTACTTTAGGAATAATGTTTTAGATAAAAAATGTTATTGTAAAGATATTCATTGATAAATAAAATATACTTATCTTACATTGACCTATAGGCTGCTTAAACTTCATTATTATTAGTATTTTTCATTATCATTGGTAATTCCCATAATTTCAGATTAGGATAAACTAAATTTGTTAGCAAAAATAATGGTTTTACCAGTTTTGTTAATTTAAAATGTACTAACTGTCAAACCAATTTCTGTTTCTAATCAAAATTATATTACTTTATAAAGTAAAGTTTATCTGGCTTACTATATAAATCCAAATTCAATACACTATCTTGTTTGATGAAATTTTTAAAAAAATCTAGTGTGCACACTAACATCAGGCAGTTAACAAGTCCAAAAACCACTGTACATTACATTTTTATGCTATATAGTGGTGCCAATATTGAGGAAGCTCATAGTTCCACATACAATTATAAGATTGAACTAAGTTACAATAAAAAAAAAACTAAATTTAAATATAATGCGGTTTAGCATTTCAAGCAATAAGTTCTAATAAGTATTAAAAAGGGAATCTATCAGACTGCTACCTAATCTAGATATAACTTCAATGTAGTATTCTCTTGTCTGCAGTATTCGGCATGGTGATAACAGTGGGTCAAGCCATTGTGTACGTAATGACTGGCATGTACGGAGAGCCGAGTGAAATCGGAGCAGGAGTGTGCCTACTCATCATCATCCAACTGTTTGTTGCTGGTCTAATTGTCTTGCTGCTCGATGAGTTGTTACAAAAAGGTTAGTAGAAAGGTTCTATATTTAATAATTATTGTATCTTGTCTTTTGGTACAAAATTTACAATAAAGTTTAAAAAATGTTCAGCTGATTATGGGCTTAACTACAAATTGCACAAATAACATATTTTTTTTACATTAAATCCATACTTAATTTATAGAGACTGAATTTACGAACACTGTGTGGAAATTTAAAGTTAAAGATTGAATCTTGAAGTACCTGAGCGGCTTATGCAAAGTTACAGGCAAAAATAATTAATTTCAAATACCAATTGGAATTAAGAAAGTTATCACATTGCATTACTTAACAACTATTTTTATTACAGGATATGGTCTTGGCTCCGGTATCTCTCTCTTCATCGCCACCAACATCTGTGAGACTATCGTCTGGAAGGCCTTCTCTCCCGCTACTGTCAACACTGGTATGTACCCTACATATAGGACAACTATATCTAAATATACAAATACTACACCCACACCCATATTTTTAACAAGTTTATATAATTTAAAAAATTGAATGAGAGAGGGGAGGGAAGGAATAACAAAAAACAACGATAGTATGATTTTTTAAATTATTTAACAAGTATTACTTCTAATTCGACTGTTTTCAACTGAAAATTTTAAAAACATTGACTTTGAAACCAGATTTCAGACAATAAATCACATACATTACTTATGATTTCTTGTAATGAGTTTTAATTTCTACATCATTAAATTAATGAGCAGTTGATGTTGATTAATATAAATTATCCCTATCAGACAATGATTTCTAAGTTTAAAACTTAATGAGAACACACCTATAGCAATTAGGTGATAAATAACTTGACAGCAAGTCAAGAAAAATATTGTAACATAACTTTAACAGAGAAATAGTTACCTTACTTCTATGGTTATTAAAACAGTATAGATACTCAATATTTGAGCATGATGTTATTGGAACGTTCTTAGACATCACCTTCCTAACCTTTTCCCATCTTGTTGCGGTTTCCAGCCTAACCAGATTCCGCTAGAGCAGATCAGTGATATTCACGCGAGTCCCAAGCAGCAGCTTATCATATACAAAGCCGGAATTGCTCAATGTACATTATATTGCTTTTTGAGCATTACTCATGATCACAACTTCCTGTAGGTCGCGGCACGGAGTTCGAAGGAGCAGTGATAGCTCTGTTCCACCTGCTGGCCACCCGGCCCGACAAGGTGCGCGCCCTCCGGGAGGCCTTCTACCGCCAGAACCTGCCCAACCTCATGAACCTGCTCGCCACTGTCCTCGTGTTTGCTATCGTCATATACTTCCAGGTAAGCGAACTTTAACCTCTGCAGTTCTTTTCTGATTAATTTCGTTGCGGGATCCAAGACAGTTGAATCGTTTCTCCGGGACTCGTCGAGCTTCATTGCTCAGCGCTTTTCTAGCGGACTCCACGGTTGATTCTGGCTTTCAGGAGTTGAAGTGCTTGGGAATAGTGTGGTGGTGTCCCAATAAAAGAAGAAAACTTTGAAGTTAAAATTAAATTTCTTATATTTTTTTAAGTGACTCACTCTGTGTTGACAACATACACGACGTTAGAAATGCAAAGGCAATTACAATTTTCATTCACAAAGCTGCAAAGCTTACAGTTGTGTTAGAAAATGCTTTACCTCCTGTGAAAGAAAATATTAAAGTAAATGGCAGCAATTCTAATTGTAAAGTCAACCTTATGAATGTTAAAATGTCTTCTATAACACGCGAACTTCCAAATCACCATGCATTTTTATGGGTTGGAAAGGCATTTTTTTACTTATACTCTGGATTTGGTCACTTATAGTTTGAAAGCAAAACAGTCTTGTCTTCAACCATCATTCAAAGTGACTTCTAGTTAAATCTTAAAATATAAATTTTACGTACTACTACATACTTTACTTACTTATAATCAATACAATACAGGAAAACGTAAACTACTTATACAGATAATTATATTAGAGAACTGACGTATTTTCCATATGAATAGGGTATAATATAGCCTGGTAGTACTCCATGATTGTCTAATTTGACCTTTCGGCGACATGTTAATATAGCACAGGATTATATTATTTAACCTTTGTAGTTTTCCCCATGTGTTTTGTTTTTGGATAATCTTTTTTAGTATTATAAATTCAAGAGTGTATGCAGCACGAAAAAAAATATATTTATAATATCAATTTGGGAAGATGGATTTTGGGCAAGGTTATCCTTTTATCTATTTGTATTTTTGTGACTGCAAAGTCAAATGTAAAAGTTTGCTACAACAACATGTGTTATTCCACAGGGCTTCCGTGTGGACCTGCCGATCAAGTCGGCGCGCTACCGCGGCCAGTACTCGTCGTACCCAATCAAACTCTTCTACACTTCCAACATACCTATCATTCTGCAATCTGCACTCGTTTCTAATCTTTACGTCATCTCACAGGTTTGTTAATGTTCATTTCAAATATTTTTACATGCGTATTTTTTGTGTGTAGACTTTGGGTCAGAAATTGGTCAAAGAGAAACATCTTGAGCGTGGTGATCCATGCTCGTGCCTTCTCTGATTGAGAATAGGCCTGTGCCCTGCAGTAGGACAATTATAGGCTGGAATTATTATTTATTTTATGGATCCTAGATTAGCGTGACAAAGATTATGACAGCTCATGAAAATAAGTTGTTGGTTATTTAAAGTTTTCTTTTGAGTTCCAGTATCGAAGTGTTGCGATGCAACAGCTTTTTTACTGTACTTAATACTTACTAATATTATAAATGGGAAAGTGTGTCTGTCTGTCTGTATGTTTGACTTTCTTTCACGGCAAAACGGAGCGACGACTTGACGTGATTTTTTAAGAGGAGATAGTTGAAGGGATGGAGAGTAACATAGGCTACTTTTTGACTCTTTCTAACGCGAGCGAAGCCGCGGGCAAAAGCTAGTAAAGACATAATTTATCTTTATTGCTGAACAACTAAACTTAGCAACAAAACAGCACAAAATCACCACTACACGACTCACACTTACTCAATTACCCTCCACACTAAACAAAACCTTCGTTCCAGATGTTAGCAGTAAAGTTCAGCGGTAACTTCCTGGTGAACCTGTTAGGCGTGTGGGCGGACGTGGGCGGTGGCGGTCCCGCGCGCGCCTACCCGGTGGGCGGGCTGTGCTACTACTTCAGCCCGCCAGAGTCGCTGTCGCACATCGCACAGGACCCGGTCCACGCCGTGCTGTACATCTTCTTCATGCTCGGCTCCTGCGCCTTCTTCTCCAAGACCTGGATCGATGTGTCTGGGTCTTCGGCTAAGGATGTGAGTTGACTATGTTGTTGTTTTTTTGTGGATGTAGTTGAACGTAGCTAAAGTTAGGATAAGGTGATAGCTGAACTTTGAACACGATTTTGACATATAATTTCAAACATGTATGCATGTGTAGTTCCTAAGAATCATCTTTGTTACCTACTTCAAGTGATATTGAAAATAGATCTATAGAAAAATGTAATATAAAACGAAATGCGTTTCTAGCAAAAAGCGCTAGCTAGCATTTTACGTATTTAGCACCATTAACTTAAAATTGATTTAATACGCTTGAATAACACTGATGCTGCATATTCACAGAATAATGGCGTGACAAACGTTCATAAAAATATTTTACATTACAGACAAAGTTACTTGACCTAGAAATTACTCAATCAGTTGCTTACGATTACCAACGACGTAATGCCACCGTCATTACAATACAATAAACTAGTATCAGCACTTACAACAAAATATTAACTGTATTCTGTCTTGAAGCTCTATCTACGTGAACCGGTAGAGGTCAACGAACTTTAGAACTTAATCAATGCCTCTAACGTTATGATACGATCCACTGCGCGGCCGCCACTTAACTTTCCAATTAGTGAAAGTGTATTACTAAAATGTGCCGTAGAAATAGCGCAACCGTTTAGGCCATTTTATTTCAGTAATCCAATATTTAATCGAATCGTTTCGTTGCTGTGTAATGCGATTACTGTAGAACGCCCTATTTACTGCACTTGAATAAATTAATCACATGCAAACTCAAATGACTATTGATTTTGTGCTGAGTGGTTACTAACGTATGTGTCGTCCGCAGGTCGCCAAGCAACTGAAGGAACAACAGATGGTGATGCGCGGCCACCGAGACAACTCGATGATCCACGAGCTCAACCGATACATCCCGACCGCGGCCGCGTTCGGAGGGCTGTGCATCGGCGCGCTGTCGGTACTGGCCGACTTCCTCGGCGCCATCGGCTCCGGCACGGGCATCCTGCTCGCCGTCACCATCATCTACCAGTACTTCGAGATCTTCGTCAAGGAGCAAGCCGAGATGGGCGGCATGAGTACATTGCTCTTCTAAAATCATAATAGTCGTCGCCGCAGGCAGCGCTGCGGTCACAGTTTTTATTTGGCGGCCCGTAGCGCTCTCTACGGCGCCTTGTAGTGTGCGTGACAACGCGTGTGTGGGTTATGTGCTAATTTATATAAATGAACTTTATAATAAAATAATTTACAAGTACAGACTTTGTTTTTGTAGACCCTAAGCAGGATTCATGTTTTGTTCAAGTACAGTTCATTGCTCATCAGACCAAGATCACTCTTACAATTGTATTAGTTTACTGATAACATGTACACAATAGTTTTAGAATCGTCAGAGTAATACTCAATTAAAGTCAATTAAGCAGTCAGTTATTACTCACTCTAATCTGCAACATTGTCTAGATAAAGACTGAACAAAGGATGTGAACTTAGAAATTTCATTTTAACTCAACTTATTATTGTTAATTATCAGTTTCTAAAAAATATAAGTGAATTGACAGTAATTGTAATTTATAAATAAATGATTAGTATCATCCAACTTTGTTAAGGGTATCTTACAAAACTTATGTTTATTAAGTTCGCGTTGGATTGTTTGTAATACGTTATGTATATTTTGTTATACTGTTCGATCGCGATTATTAGATTCACGTATTGATTCTGTCGTCCAATTTATCAGAAATAATATGTGATTAAGTTACTATTACCGTAGGTTCCTCATTATAACACCACAGAATCAGTAGTTATTATTCGAATAAATTCATTTATATTGTTTTGGATCAAATTATTTTTTATTTACATCACTCACAATGATCTCAATTACTAGACACTAGACAAGATACTAATTACTCAGGCATTTTCATAAAGGTTATAAAACAACGAAATACTTTTGTTATGTAACTTTATTCTCCTCACTATACATGCAAATACAAGGACAAAAAAAACAATTTACGATTTTCCCTCAAAACCTTATAACAAAAACTCATCACGACTAAATTATACGGTAACAAAATGTATTTACAAAAACAATAGGCCGAATAAGTTTGCCGCCAAAACATTACAAGTTGTCGGAAAAATTGAGATCTTAGGAGCATGATTGGTAAGAGATCGAACTGAAAATTCGAACTTGGAATAGTGCCATAAACATTTAAAATTATGGAACTTAAAGTATACATGTATGGCACAACACTAAATAGGTACATTTAGTACCTTACAGTTAGAGGCACTTTGGAAAGATTTTGTCACGACTGAAGAGCGAATCTGCATGCTAAGGTCTACGGACCTTGGCAAAGGTGTCTTACCTTCAGAACAATAAAAATGGAAATTCATCACAGTAATACTAACTTCATAATCTATCATGCTGAGGTGCAATACACAGTTCAATGGAAATCAGAATCCTTCAACGAATAAATTAAAAATATATTTCGGGATTTTGGACAGTCGAACAGACACATTCTTTACCAACAAATCGTTTACAGTAGTCGCTATTCAGTCGTGACTACAACCCAGCCTGGGTAAGGTAGTACCGACGGCATATTAGGAATTCAATTATTGCTTTCGTTCTAAGACACTGGAATAATGGCCAGGGTCGTAGCCATCATTGGATTGAGGAAAAGTTATATTTCATTCTGGACTTCATTTGGAAGACAGGTCAGTATCACTACCCAATATAATTTACAAGTCTTGATTTCTTTTTTTTAAGACGTGAGATTAGCAAGTGATATTGAAAGCTTCTCACTTTCTTCGACACTCGCTGTCACACTCTCTTTATACACATACAAGAAAAAAAAAACTGTTTGGGCAATCTTTGATTTAACTTAAATAAGCATAATGTTTACGTACGTTCATTTTATATAGATACTAATAATTTCCGTCCTGCCGTAATATAGTTTAGTGGGTCGCTAGATATACGTACTAATTAGTATTCACAGAGATATTTCACAATAAACTCCTAAATTATGTCTAGGCAATTCAATGATAAGTTTTTTTTTTTCATAAATCCATGAATTATACTCAAAAAGCACTTTATTGCTACTAAAAGTTTTGCATAATATGTATGTACAAAGCTAGCTCTAGTGTCTCTATGATCAATAGCTCGCATCGTTCATACTCGTATATTGCATTTTACATGGATTGGAATCCTTTACATAATAAAGTAATAGTTCGTGTAAACAAAAAAGACATAAAAAAAAATACAACAAAACTAAACGAAACAGATGTAATCCAGAAAACATTTTTATTATCTTTAACAACATATCCGTGAAAGGAGAAAAGGAAAACAATGAAAAAATAACTATAAGAATAACAGTGCCAATTATTTACTAAAAAAGTGGGATATAAGATCACTTGTCCTAAATTTATCAATTTTCATAGAGGATGAATTAATAAAATGCGTTAGTTACTAATAAACCCCGTAATGTCGAATATCAATCAATAGTGATTTTCAAAAAATTAAACTAGGTACACAAGTGTCTAAAACTTCGAACCAATAAAATATAATCTAAAATATAACAACAAAAATGAATTTGAAGCCGCTCCAGGCAAGTGTGTCGTGGACCTACACTTTAGCTACGAACTAGTGATTTTGCTAATCAATCTTTATCATTTGTACATGCGTATAATAGCACTTAAAGTTATCGGGTATACTATTATCCAAACTTAGTTACAATGGTAATTTAGAATAATATTATTATCCGCACTCGCCTCATGCCTTTGAGTCTGCGTGCTTCCTCAAGCTTTGTTAATGTGTGAAACTCTTAGAAAAATATCATTTTTCACCAGAACACAGTTACGAGCGTAAAGAATTAATATTTCGCAACCCTTTCCAGAGTCACTAGTAAAACAATAAACTATTAGCATATTCGCATTTTGTATATTTTGAGAACATAGTCTCGAAACATCTTATTGTCAGTACGCATTAACAAAGCTCTTCGTGCGCACGGTCAACACTGACTACACAAAGATACCACGCTGTTACAATTTGTTATCGGCTCGCAAATGTCTGCAGTTGGAATACATAAATTATAATTATGATACCTTTAATGAGACAACTGAAATAATTAGTAATTTGCATACAAAAGCAAGACAAGATGGCGGAGTACCGTTACAAATCTAGAAGCGCGAGTTAATAATTTACGCGGATGTAACTGAGTGTTAGGCAAGTGTTTCTATTTCCTCCTGCAGGCCGGCCGCCTGCTCGGGCGACGATATCGTCTTCGAGGGCGAGTTGGTGTAAGGCAAAGTCTTTAGTTTACGGGCTTCACGCCTCTGCTTCTTCTGTTGCATCACAAGCCTGAGCTGCTCAAGTTTGCATTTCGTTTTTGAGTTCTCCAGGGCTAAAGTCTTGGCAGTATCACATTTCTTGCACATTTCGCCGGCGGCGCTGGCGACGCACGCGGCGCAGGGCTTGGGCTCGAGGCGCCGACACTGGCAGTCTTTGTAGTCGCACGTGCAGCGCTTGCTGGGCGCGGCGGACGTGGAGGGCGCGTGGCCGCCGCACAGCCCGTACGAGCAGCCGTCCGCGCAGCCGCACGAGCACTCCGCGCCGCCCGCAGAGCACGACAGCCCAGTCTCCTTCTGGAATCACCAAATAATACTCAGAATGCGTAGAAAGCGTGACTAGCGATAACAGTACTGTAGACAAGGTTATAACATGTAAAAGATAAGTAGGAAACAATGGATTTTCTATTAGTTTCAGTTTAGTTATCTATAACCCTAAAAAATATGATTTATTATGGAGTAAACATACCTGAGCAATGGCCATTGGTGGTGCAGCACATAACAAGTCATTCAGTATGTGAATAATTGTGGATATGTCTCGCTTTGGTCGGCCATATCTGAAGCATAAATACAAATAACTGTCTAAGTAATGGGACATGAGAGATAACTTAACAACAGTAAACACAGTTTTCACATAAGTACACATTACACAACTAATAGTTTTTTATCATAACTAACATATTTGTAATCTCCATGAAGAGAAATTTAACTTTTGTTTTAAGAAACATGCATCTAAACAAAGTTTTGTAATTCTACTTTCAGATTACCATAAAATACCGCCGCCATCTTTGATTTAAAAAAATGTGTCAGCACATGTGCAAATATGTATTGACATACATTCTTAATCAATAGGCTTTTATCATTTGAATAAGTTCTTTGTTTGATATTAGAAAAGAAACTATGAATGAGAGAAACTCACCTGTCTTGTAGAGCAGGATTCAGGGTGCCTGAAAATGTCCCAGAATAAATTCCTTTGCCATGATGCTTCATGGACTCTATCACAGCTCCAGGACCTATCTTCCTGCACACCGTTTCCTCGGCTGCCCTCAATTCAATCTTATTAGTCAAAACCTCTTTAGATAACTTCTTAAGTTTCTGTGTTAAATTCTTTGATGCTTCAATGAGAGCTTTAGTGTCCACCGGTGGAGTTGGGGATGCTCTTTGTGGCTTCTTTGGAGCATCGGGAGCCTTAAATATAACTTGTTTAGATGTGGATGGAGTGGCAATATCCTCAGCCTGTCCATTGCCATTGCTAGGCTGGAGAATTAATTTTCTAGAATTAGTAATATAAGGCTCAGTTCTAGAGGTAGAAGGCTGTGATAAGTTAGTGTCTTGTCGACTCTGCATTCTTTTCTTATGTTTATTGACAACAGATTGCATAAAGGCTTTTTGTTTATTCTGACCTATAGGATGTTTAAATTTAGAAGTCTTGTGCAGTAAATATTGGAATCGCTTGTTTTTCAAAGGCTCATTAATACTTTGGAAAGAAGGCAGTGTGCCTGAGTTAGCTTCCTGACTACCATGACTAGTTGTAGCCAAATTAGATATTTCCCTATCCATCATGGACTCATCATGGTCTTCAAACAAGCCTTTATCAACTGCACTGTTGAAGAGATTTTCCATTGGATATTCATCTATAGTACTTTCAGCAAGGAATGAACTTTGGTCTGTAAAATTATCACTGTCATCACTAAGTGAGCTGTCTGTAGTGTGCGAGGACGCCGAGGGGCACTGCTTGTCACAGCTGACATTTCTTTCAGATATTATCTCTTCACCATCAGTTATATTATTAGACGATAAAAAATCTTTTAAGTTATTTTTCACAGTGTCCAGAAGAAGAGCTTTCTCTCTCTCTCTGTTCTCTGCAGCAGACGCAGCGTCTATAGGACTAGACACTAAATTGGACAAGGACTTTATAGGGGACTGTTCATTTTCTAAAGATGGATCCGAGAGATCTGAGAGTGTACAGTTAGATGTGTCCATAGTATCTTCTTTGTCATCACAAGTTCCTTTCTCTACATATTTCTCTTCAGCCATAGATCGGTACAAATCAAAACAGTTCTGTAGCATTTCAAAATCCTGCTTCTGTAGACCATGTGAGGCTGCCGGTTCTGGTTTAGGAGTTTCACTGCTGATGTATGAGTGGTCCATGGGCACGGGTGTACAGGTAGGCGGTGTTGCTGTCTGAGGGCTGGGTGATTCCCTGGTGTCACATTTACTAGTCCGTATTGATGTTGCAGAGCTCTTGGTGGGTGTGGAAGTTCTCAACGACCTGCAGCTACTGGAACTCGAGTTTAAGGTGGACAGCTGCAGTTGAATCAGCATCATATGGTCACCTAACCTCATTGTCAAATTCAGTGGAGATTTACCACTTAAAAAGTCATTAACCTGAGTGTCATTTAGGGATTCTAAAGCTTGCATCACAGAATTTTCTGGCCTGTGGCTCTGCAAAGGACAGAATGATAATATTAATGAAACTATTAATTAGTCAATAGACAACAATGGTGTTCAAGATAAATGTGTATTGATTAGTTTGTCATAGTTGTGAAACACGTGATTATCAGGTACTTGGGGGGTTTCGACACAGCACGGTGACGCACGACTCACCAGCAAGCCAGTCTCCACGCTCGGCAGGAGGATCACCCGCGATCCGTCCAGCAGACCGTTCTCTTCCAGCGTGCCGTCCCTCAGTTGTCTGCGAACACAAAACTCAACTTCAATACGCGAGTCAAATAACACTGATGCGTCATCGTATCGACATATTTCCGTGATATGTTTGACAATAGAAGCTTGGCGTCTCGACATAAAACGCTCACCTTTCGCGATGCAGCAAGCATATCCTATCTTTAGACACCTTAAGTTTCTTCGAAACCAACTTCTTGAGGTGCTCCACTGTATTTTTGGGGTTCAAACTGATGGAGAAATTACCACCCGTAGTAGTTTGTATATTCAGCGTTATGTCCGAGGTTTGGGGCGAGCCACACCCGTACACCTCTGTTCCCGTCGCGCGTTCCATAATTTCTTCATAAATTACACTAGAATTTGCTATATAACACTGTTCGAAGCACACACGAACTATCTTAAATTACACAGCTATTTTATTGCAGGATAGAAATAACAGGGTCACGCCAGACCCCCAGTTTTTTGATGTGGCCGTCGGTGTGACCAGTTTCCATTCGCGATATCCCGTTATTTTTTTTTTCAACAGCTGATGCGAAGCGCTTACTGTTATGCGTTTTGTTCCACGTCTTTGTTCATACAAAGTCTAATAATTTCACATTAATTAATTGTATTTTAATAGACACGACAAAGTTTTTGAGATAAGTAAGCATGTAGTCATCATTATATGATGCGTAAAGCGTATTTTTTATTTATTACAGCGAGTTGATGTTATCAGGAAATAAACGAAATGACGCACTATGCTCGTCGCTAAGTAATACGTCAAAAAGTAAACGTCACATGACGTCATTCTACGCTTGCTCATGCGGACGCGGTTAAAATATGCGATTCATTTTGCGGTAAACTTGAATTGGCGTAACTTACATGAATATATTTGAGTAGCATTTTTAATGTCCATCTCAGTAAATAAATAAGGCATACTTTATTTAAAGCTTTTCAGAGTCATTTGGTGTATTTTGGCTACGTGATTTTTAAATTTTATATAATTTATGATTATGATATCCAGCTGGATCTAGGTTACAGTCTGCAGCCAGAACCATTTAAGTAGTGTGTATGATCTTTACTGACAACTCTTATGCCTACAAGAGGATATAATAAGATAAGACGATCCGCCACAGTCTAAAGTTGTCTAGGGTTGCTAAGACGGTTGTAAGGATTATAATTTGTATCCAGATCGATCAAAAAGGCCGGCGAAGTAACAGCATTACTATGTTGCAACTTGTGTGCGAAAGCAGCAAGTTTTTCCAGACCAGTTACTACATGCGGCTACTGACCGCCTGTTCGGGTGGTAAAACGGTGAATAAAAACCAAAAGAATTTATTCCTGAACCCTCTTTATTGACCCAGCACCCACCAACACGATAAGAACAACTAAACTTAACATCTATCACAGCAATGTCACATCAAACAACATTTTCACATTAAATTACACAAATAATGGGCCATGGCCAGTGGCCTCGAGTAAAACGAAGGCGCAAAGAGATGGCCTTGCAAATTTTATGCAATATTCGTTGATTACGTGTTGATAGAAGACAAATAACTATTGTTAGTATCAAGGTAATTTCATTGTCACTTGTGTTCTTTATTTGCATGCAACCAGTCTTTATCGCACTGGCGTTTTGGGGGCATGTGTAGTGCGTGTGCAACGCGTTTTAAGCTGCAATTATGAGAATACATATATTTGTACTGTAAACAAAGGTGTGTATACGCCCCCAAAACGCTTGCGTTTTGTCCGCCTGGCCTTTGGCCTTAGACTAATCGCGCTAAATTTAATCGTTGTACATTTTTAAATGCGGAATATAATCGCAATACGACAAAGATATCTTTTCGCAGTGCGCGATCTCTGTAATGATTTGTTTACAGTGTGGCTATTTTCATTTGAATTATTAAACATAGCGCGAGTTTAGCCTTACACTTAAAATAGTCACTGCCGTACTCAGAGACGTCATTATAAAAATATTTAACGTTATTGACCACCACATTGGTCAATAACGTTAAATATTTGAATGTGGTGGTTTTTCACATAGAACCATGAACAAAAAACAATTTGATGTTATTTTTTATTACAGCTTTTGAGCATACCAGCAGTAGTTATTTTTTTAAGTGTCGTCGCAGTGATGCATTATTAGTATAGTATAGTCTTACAACATTGTACGTATCTATATCTTTCTTTTTCTTTCTTCTTGCACAATAATCCTTTCCACATTTCATTAACTAGGTACATTACAATATTATAAATTTTACAAATTATTCTCTAAAAACTGTTTGTTTGTGTAAAATTAATTACGAATATAGTGAAAATATAATAAAATTGTATTTTAACTTCCGTCATCGTTTTTATGAACTAACATGCTATCACTAATATAACTATTTTATAATAAATAACACTGCCTTTATAGAAATTGCCTATAGAATATATTTTTTCTTACATTATATTACATTCCCTAGAATGGTAACTGGTGCTTGTATAGTTTTACTGGTACAATAACTGGTGTTGATTTTAAGCACTTGTTGGTCTGGTCTGGTTTCACATTTAAATCATGTGGAAAAGAGTTCTGTTTTCAAAAGTATCTGAAAAAGAAGTCAACTCGGTCCTGCCGTTTTCGAATTTTGCACTTAGCAAGACATTTAGCGATATTTTTTTTTTTATGTAAAAGTAGACTAATGGAGATATAAACTCATTTTTCTATAAATATTCTATTGCAATCATAACTAATTTTATTGCCATCATAAATAATCAATAAAATTATCTACTTGCACGTTTTTTTTCGTAATGTTTTTATTGGTCTGGTATCTTAGTTATGTTACTTGGGTATTTAGTCATTACCATATAAATAATGACTATCTAATGATGAATGTACCTACACATTAAGGGTAATTAATAAATTCATCATCACATTAGCTTTTTTTTCGAAATATTAGAAAGTGTAAACTTCGGGTGAGGCTTGTCCACCATAGCTGTCACCGTCACGTTACCGAGATAACAGCGAAGTGGCGATATATAGGCTGGTTTTATAGTCACGCCGCTGGACGCGCCGCTGGGCAGTGCGCTGTTAAAAACGGCGCGTCTCAACGGCGGCGGCGTCACACTATGGCCCTGTCCAGAAAGGGCGAATTGGCCGCGATTCGATTCGCGCGAATTCATTCGCGCGTTGGCGAGATACTAGGCACCAATACATCGCGTCCACAAGCATCACGCGAATAATAAACTCGCGCGTAATTCGCGTGCAATTCGCCTGACTCTCGACTCGCGCGTGATGCGCGCGAGTCGAGATACTAGGGTCGCCTTGTTGCGTCCAGATTTCGCGCGAATTTCAGAGCGAGTGCACGTATAAAAGAGAAAGAGAGGGAAATAGAGCGTTAAAATTTTGATATGGAATTCGCGCGTAGGTACGCTCTTTCTGGACGCAATATTCGCGCGAGAGATTCGCGGCGAATTCGCCCTTCCTGGACAGGGACTAAAACGCACACTGGCCGTAGAACCGCAAACCGGCCTGCGCCTGGCAGCGCCGGCGGCCATTGCGCGTTTTCTGAACGGTGCTGCAAAAGCGCGCGACTTTGAGACGCAACTACTACTCTCATATATCTACGAACGCGCGCGCTCCAACGGCGCTGCCAAAACGCTTGACTATAAAATTGACTATAAAACCAGCCTTAGATTTATTAAAAACTCGTGTCCGCCGCACGTCCATACCTCATACTAAACTCAGCCCGAAATAATCTAGTTCTCAGTGACGTGAGGCAATGATAGACAAACTGCCTTAAAGCTCATAAATCTACGGGTGTAATTTTTATCGCACTAACTTAATTTAAAACATTAAAATATCAACCAAATGTTTAATAAAATAGCCACAGACGAGTATAAAATTATATTTAAAAACACATTTAATATAATAAATCGAGCCATATATCTTAACACTTATATAAATTATAAATAATTATGCATTTCTATTAATTTGTTCAATAATAATTTAAATAATATGCACATTTGCATAGTTGATTCCCTTGAAATTGTATAAATGTTATGAATTGTCACATAGTTATTATTGATATAAAAATATCATTTGACGAAGAAATCCGTTTTCAGAATATATTTCATACGTAATATGCGATCAAAATAAGAATAGCAGTCAGAATCATACACATAATGGCTGCACGAATTATAATAAGTTTTGGCACAGAAACACCGCATCCTATTATCCTATTTAATTCAGGTAGGTATGCATATTCATTCCAATGAAGTTATGATTAAATAATCCAGGAAACTTGATTTTTAAAGGTCTATTAAAACAAGATATGTATACTAAAACCAGTTTGCAAAGATATTCTTAATTTGGTCGCATAGTAACTAACTACTATCAGTAATAATTTAATATTTTTTATAATATGTCATAATGCACTAGACTTTGAGCCATATTATATAAATAATGCTAGAGTACAAAGACTTACTACTCGTATATATCGTATAGTTAGTTACACATCAACATATTTTAATAGCTGCTGAATAAGTCGTACTTTCATGAACAAATGACTAATGCATACAAAGCAATACTACAGATATCCTTTAGTTCAGAAACAGCGTTTGAAATAAACACGCTTGAAAATAGAAAGATGCCTCTACGGCGATGACTTAGCTGCGTATGAGTTGAACTGAAGATGCTTATCCTCTTACATTATAGGCAATATTGATGTCACCGTCGCACAACCGCCAAACTACAATGGCAAGACAGTGACGGAGAATAGCTAAGCTGTTAGCTTGTCTAAATAAAACGACGTGCCCCACTACTTCATTATCATTATGTATACGTTAAATTTACTTGTGCACGTAAAATTATATATTGGGGCGCGTCATTTCTATTTTTACTTAGAAAAGCTCTACGTGCTAAGTAACGTTTATTTATCACGCGTTAGTTTACATAAAACCAGGCACATTTTTTGTCAATACTCTGTATGTATTAGCCATTTTAAAGTCTTCTACACACAAGCCGTCTGTCTGGTATTGATGACGATGGCGTAGTGTGTAAGGCTGCCCGCCCACGTCCGGTAATCGTGACAGATTTTTCATTGAAGAAAAATAGAAATTACTGATGGCAATAGTGCAATGCTCACGGCTTAAAAGTCGGTCCTGCGAAAATATTGAAACTGTCCGATAAATGTCTGACGTGGGCGGAGGGCCCTTTTACAATTGGACACCATAGTGGTACAATAGGACACCGCAGTGGTACAATAGGACACCATAGTGGTACAATAGGACACCACAGTGGTACAATAGGACACCATGTCCATAGTGGTACAATAGGATACCATAGTGGTTCCGTGGTCTCGCCACCAACGAAATGTATACAGTTGTATGGAGGGTATTTAACCTGGGTGTGACTGTGTAAAAAGTTTGACGTTATACGTCCGAAATCGATCAAACACTATTTAAATAGCAGTTCCCTAAAAAAAATAGAGCCCTAAAGCGTTAAACGCTAGTTGTAACATTAAACTTGGTAATAGATCACGAGCCAAACTCCTGCGTTTCGTTGTCGATCTCTTCGAACACGAAGCCGCCTCTGCCGTCCATCTGCAGGTAGTGGTCGTGATGCTTCCAGAGAGACTTGCGGTGAGACACCGTGAACAGAGATATTCCCACCTGAAGAGGATAGTTATTTGAAGATAGTTAACTTATTTCATACATATTTTTAGTTTAAATACTTCGTCGTCTTAGAGGGTAATGGAGCTAAGCTATTAGTTTAGATAGATGGAATTAAGTGCATCAACATGTTCAGAAAGGTCGAAAGTTCATGATAGTCAAAGGATACAGATATAATCAACTCTCTACTAGAACTTTATTCTGATTTACGTTAAAGACCGTTTTTAAACACACAGATTATTTTAGACCTGGAAAGGAGGTGTTTCTTTTCTGGCCCAAACCTGTACCGAGGTACAAATTACTAATAAAATTCCTCCCAATAATTTGTGTTTTTAGCAGTATTTAAAATCCTATAATATCACGTAGATTTAGAAATAAAAGAATATGAAAAAAAGCTGCCTCGCGTCGTTACTGCGTAAAAAGAAACGTTCATGAGAGTGTTGACAGCTGTTAATCTGTTGTTTTTTGTTTGTTTGAATGACAACTGACAGCAGAAAAAAACTATCGGCCCTGATTTGGAGCTCTGTCTTTTTGTCTGGTAGATAACCAAACGCAAAAAATGATATGAATTGTAAAATAAAAGAATTTTTGGAAATTTTTTTTTCTATAATAATTCACGACAAATGTAACTAGAAAAAAATACTATCTGTAACACAGAAAAAATCCTCAATAATACATTTTTAGGTTAATACAATGAAGCAACAAAACGCATTATCGAAGGAGTAAATAATGACATTGCCAGACTGAAATTCTTGGGTTGCAAGTTTTTAACATCTTCGATCGACATTATTTCAGGTGGTACAAATGCGCAAATAAATCCAATATATTTTTTTTCAGATTCTACGATTTTTTTCACGTATTTTGATACTTTTTTTTTGAGGTACATGCCTGGGCCAAACTTGTAGGGAAAAAGAAACACCTCCTTTTAATATTATTTCCCACCAATTGTGGTTCAAAATGTTAAAGGGGGTGTGTATGAGTGCCTCAAAGAGCAGTCAGTACGTGACGGGTACCCTCTAGGGCCAACGCCTGCCGGGGTTGCAGAATAGTTCTAATCGTTACCGCGGCCCCGGAACATAAAGGGCAACCAAACGAACATGGGTAGGTTTTAGTCAGTAAAAGTCTAACATTAAGAGCGGCAGAAGTCATTTGATGATTTCCATATCCATAAAAAAGGGTGTGTGTGAGTGTCTTGGAATTATAAGCAACTAGCTTTTGCCCGCGGCTTCGCTCGCATTAGAAAGAGACAAAATGTGGCCTATGTTACTCTCCATCCCTTCAACTATCTCCACTTAAAAAATCACTTCAATTCGTCGCTCCGTTTTGCCGTGAAAGAAAGACAAACATACAGACAGACATTCAGACAGACAGACACACTTTCCCATTTATAATATTAGTATAGATTACATAGACGTATACCTCTCTGCAGTACTGGTACATCTGTCCCTCGACGTCGACGGACACGGCGCTGGTGCACTCGTCCAGGATCGCGAACTGCGGCTCGTGGTAGAACAGACGCGCCATCTGTGGTGTTAAAAAAGCGAATATGAATATTAAATAAATACAAAACTGTACATATTTTCGAGCTAGGCAACTATATTTCAAAAACTCAAAACTTTGGCTAAGCCATGTTTCGTCTCTATCATGCACTTATTATACTAACTCGAGGAAACATTGCCTCTGCTATCTTTGTAATATTAGTACAATACTGACAGCTATCCTCTGCTTCTCCCCGCCGGACAGTACATCCATCCAGTCCTCCACAGCGTCGAGGCCTCTGTCGCGGTTCGTCAGGTAGGACAGTTGTACTATCTCGAGGAAACATTGCCTCTGCTATCTTTATAATATTAGTATAATACTCACAGCTATCCTCTGCTTCTCCCCGCCGGACAGTACGTCCATCCAGTCCTCCACAGCGTCCAGGCCTCCGTCACGGTTGGTCAGGTACGACAGTTGTACTATCTCGAGGAAACGGTGTAACTGTTCGTCTTTACGGCCGCGGCGGGACATCTCGTCGCGGGTTTGTGGGTAGATTATCTGGGAAATTATTTATGTTTAATGTAAGTGCTTGCGAACACCTAAGGTGATGACCACGGCTACTCTGTCTGTTAACTAACATTATAAACTATACTGTGGTATTTAAGTTACTGTTTAAAAAAGTCTATTAAGGTAAACGGGGCTGACATGATTTGATGAAAAGACTCTTAAAAAAAAGTACCATTTTGTCAGGAGTTATACCAATGTAGAAGAAGAATGCAAGATTTTTGTGAGATAAAGGTTCTGTTGTTTAAATTATAGATGTATACCCATTGATATGTAAAGAGAACGGTTTGTGCTCTCTTAATAACATGCACACATTTGGTATAATATAAAATTCTACTAGTGAAGTCAAGTAAAATAAAAAAATAAATTCTAATATTCAATATTCCACCTCACAGTTATAATTAATTCTTCAATGAGCTCATTAAGTATTTCTATAATTTTATTCAAAAGCACTACTGTCTGTGTGTGTGTATTAAGTCGGCAAACGAGTAGACAATATGCATGTGATTCAAATTAGAGTAACTTTTTGAGCAAAATATTAAATAGCAAATATATTTATTCAAACCTTGAACTCGGTTTGAACGCTGCCTTGTGTTATAAGAGTAACGATGAATAAAATCGATATAAGAAAATGATACTATTGATCGCAGCGAACGTAAAGAATATTACAAAAAATATCAATAAAAATTGAATAATCAGAAAATCCAACTGCAATGTCGAAAGTCGGTGGCTTTGTTTCTGTTTCATGTAATAGGCGAGACGACAAAAAAAAAAGTAATTAGTCCGTCAGATAGATTATCAAAAAATGTTGGACACGTATTTTTTCTTTTTTCTCGTAAACGAAGAATGACGACGATACAGTGCGTTGAAATTGCGCATGACGTCACGATTCGATACAATTTTTGCATGACGGTGACGTCAAAAGCCCCCACTCCGATACTTTGCTGCTCTTTATCTTTGTATTTTTTTATTAATTTGATCAAGCAAAAATACGCGTCCCGTATTTTCGGCCGATCTATCAGACGGACTAAACAGAATGCCATTTTTTAATGCTGTCGTCATCCCTATTGCCTGCCACCAACTTCGGAAATTGCATTTTCGTTTTGATTATTCAATTATATTTTTATTAGTCCTTTTTCTCAAATTAATACACCCTGTGTCACTCGCACAACTGAGACGATTTCAATGATACCTCAGTCCAAATCCATTACCATCCAGTTTAGCCTGTAGAGCGTGCAATAGAATGAGCCATACATATGCTTTAAAAACATAACCCTCATTTCGTCGGGTAGAAATACATGCATATAGAGTGACTGGTAATTAGTGTACGATGCTAAATCAAGTGTGTTCATGATAACAAACAAGTTTTCGAAATCGAGATAAAAATATCAGCCGTTCGGTACATTTATGTTTGCCTAACTACTGAACAGCTGATATTTTTTCGCTATTTCGGCTTTGCTTATTAGTTAAAATCGTTTGTTACCATGAGCAGAAGCACGTGTTTGAGTATCGTACACTAATTACCAGTCACCCTATATAGTTCAAGATGTCTGCCGTCTCCACTGACCTGATCTCTCAAAGTCCCCAGTGTCATATACGGTCTCTGCGGCACGTAGAACAGTTTCCCTTTAGGCGGCTTCGTAAGAGTGCCTCCGAAGATAGGCCACAGCTCGCCCAGCTGACGGAACATCGACGACTTGCCGCAACCGTTCGGACCGCATACTAACACGTTTATACCGGACCTGAAAGGGTGTTTGTGGAGATTAGAATTATATGTGAAAATTACCAATAATATTGCTTAGCCAATATAATATAATATTGTCTTAGTGTTACATAGTCAAGAAATGATGAGGCCTAAGTTAGGCGCGCTTTAATTGTCCATATTTTAATCTCTCTTGATAAGTTTTTAGGTTTGTTAAGTTTTTAACTAATTTTGACAGCACAAATAATGAAGAAAAATAAATAGTTTTTAGCGAAGAGGAAAAGTTCTTTTTTATGTTTATTCATTTAAAAAGTGGTCAAGCGTAAATAACTATGATTGGTTGATAATAATACAATCACCCAATCAATCGCAGCAGTTTGCATGCTTGACAACTAAATAGCAGCGAACAAAGTCACTTTTTGTCTTTTAGATTAAATTAGCAGTGCCTCTTCGGCTATACATTATGTGATACTAACCGCACTTCAAACGTGAGTTCCTTGATGAGTACGTCTCCATTAGGCGTGACGAGCGGCACCTTGTCGAAGCGAATGATCTTGTCTTGATAGATAATGCGACCCGCGCCCGGAGCCAGCAGGGCTGGGATGTCCGCTGAATGTAACGTATATATATATATTATGAGCTGTTAAAACGCGTTTCTCCTTTCTAGCAATAAAATTATTTAAAAACTTAGATTGGTTTTTGGAGTTGTCTTCAGTTTAATAGTAAGGTCATAGGACTGCATTGCTGACCCAGTCTCGAGTTCAAACCCAAGGCACACGCCGTTAATTGATAGACAATTAGCCGTCTCCCACGGTTTTCAATAGTCAAATCATTTATTTTCATTGTGCCAAAAAAGGCACTTTGAAATGTCATTTACAAAATAAAAGTGAATCTAGTTGCCTGCGCAGTTCCCGTTTCTGTGTGTTTTTTTTTTATAAAACCTATCTTATGTCCTTTCTCAGGCTATGGACCATCTCTGTACCACATTTCATTTAAATCGGTTAAGTAGTTTCGGTGTGAAAGCGAAGGCAAAGGTTTTATGTGCCTTCGGTCCTGTGCCTAGTCTCATCCCGGTCGTGTCGGATTGACGCCCCGTTGGACTTCGGTGAGGGAATAGTCCGCCATTTTGCCGTACGTAGCCCTGCCGAAGCTAGCTGGCTTGCTCAGCTGGCGACCTGATAGCACCAGTCCACCAATGGAGTCCGCCATTTTGACAGATGTCTTTCGCCATTTTGACAGATGTCATCCGCCATTTTGACAGATGCTCTCCGACATTTTGACCGTTACAAAAGCCTTACCTCCTCCATTCTGCGTGTTCCTGTCCACCATAGTGCGGGTATAGTTGCCCTTGTTGATGTCGTCGAGCACGGTCCGCAGCTGCGTGACGCGTGACGTCAGTCCGGCCAGCTTGCTGAGCTCACGACCTGACAGTACCAGTCGACCGATACCCTCCGCCATTTTGACTAACATACGCCCGTATGTGTAGTAGTGCTGGAGAAAAAGAAATAGGGTTTTACTTTTATAACTAATTAGATAAAGGATGGCCATCGCTATTCAGCGTGGTAATGCGGCGAGTGTGATGGGTACTTCTGCACCGGAAACAGTCAGGAGCGGGTTAATTATTGACAGTTGATTTTTTTTCTTGTTTTCTTATTGTAATGAGTTAAAACTTAAATAATATGATTATATTAATTAATATATGAATATAATAAATTAGATAAATATTGTTAATATCGTTTGGCCAAGCACTTGTTTATTTATTTATTTGTAAACTTTGTGCACATTATGTACAACGGCAGACTTAATGCCTTAGGCATTCACTACCAGTCTACCCAGGGTGGTCCAGAGATTACAAGGCAGGTGAACTATTAAAAAAAAAAGAAATAGAATTTTTCAGATCTGAAGTTCTTCGTAACATTTCATTATATACGGTTTAGTAGTTTTCCAATGATATCAAAAAGACAAAGAGATTCACTGTTTTATTTCTATCAGCGTAAATATATAGTTATATATAAATCTACACGTATGTTATACATGCAGCATTTTATTTATTTTTGGACGTCAATGTAGTTACAAACTGAACAGCAGGTAGACATTGTTTCTAGGGAGATTGTTGTATTACCTGTTTTGTAGTTGTTTATTTTACTAGAGTAATAAAGGGCAACAATTTAAAGGGCTCTGTTTCGCATCTTAATTTAACTATTTAATTTACATTACCTGTGTAGACTTAACCTACTTATTGTTCTTGGTACAAGGAAATAAGCATCTCTGTTATTTTTGTGCTCAATAAGAATCTATTTTTATAATTTAAATTTTACCTTAAACCTATCATTTTCTGTTCCCGTTGTGAGTAGGTTGTGGTCCACAGCGAAGAATGGCCTTGATACCGCGTAGAAACCAACAGTGATGGCTATGTCTGTAAGATGAAAAACAAGTATTTTATTATTATTATGACAGTAAAAGAAACCTTCGAACACACGTGATTCGAGACACAATAGAAGCGCGACAGCCGACTGTTGCTTGGTCGTTGAAAGGTTAAATAAAATAGTTACTGTTATCATACAGAATAGGACAAAGAGTAATGTCAAGTTTTATTTCAATATTTTTTTAGTAGCGGATATAGGTTTAGCAAAAGGCACAGGTTTAGCTCGGCAAAGAAATGCAGTAATAGATGGCCGGTGAATGTGGGTCCAACAGTACTTTGTGCTTACACTGAATATAGGAAAGCAAATAAAACGATAGTCCCGGTTGTCATTCGTAGATCTTTAACAGTCATTACGGGTAGTAAAGCCGAAAGTTTGACAAGCATCTAAACAAGGTATATTGTATTTGTATAGTGTTACCCATGGGTTGTACAGGTCTGACAGATAGTTCTCGCCATGTGAAATATTGATATTTAGCTGCAGCACATACATATACATATTAAACATAGCTAGACAGTTGATCAAGTACTTACACTTAGCAATGATGTTGTCTATGAAGCCCATGCCCACTCTGAAGTTGAGGAAGTTGCGCAGATGTCTCGTCAGCTTGTAGAAGCTGGCTAGCAGCGTCAGCTGCTCGCGGTGGTTACCCTGGCAACACAAACAACATTATAACAGGCATTTCTAATAACCTATCAGCTATCGGTGGATTTTATGATAATACTAGCTTCTGCCCGCGGCTTCGCTCGCGTTAGAAAGAGACAAAAAGTAGCCTATGTTTCCCTCCGTCCCTTCAACTATCTCCACTTAAAAAAACCCGTCAATTCGTCGCTCCGTTTTGCCGTGAAAGAAAGACAAACATACAGACAGACATACACACTTTCCCATCTATACTTATAATAAAACTGTAGAGAGGTCAATTCTGTACATTAAATATATTTTCAAAATTTTTATTGGAGGATGATTGGTGATCGATACTGATGCCAAAAATGCAATTAGTAAATTTTTTGTCTGTCTGTCTGTCTGTCTGTCTGTCTGTATGTGCACGCATGGGTTAAAAACTACTGAAGGGATTTAAACCAAACTTGGTACGATTGTAATCCATACTTCCGGGCAGGTTATAGGCTATATAACGTAACGCTAAGACACATAGGAGCCGAGCAGTAATGAAAAGTTTGACAAAAACGGGGGAAAAAATATTCCTTTTGAGAGATTCCGTTGCGTGCGCTGCGTAAATGGTTGAAGTTACGCAAAAATTATGTACTAAAGAATTGTTCCTCTTAAAAAGTTCTAAAAAAAAGTCCGCGGCAGCATATGCCTAATATTTATAGTTCACTCACTATAACCATTTTTATGGCAATGAAATTAGCTCTAAGATAGTTCATGATTTGCCAGGGTGTTTTGATGAATTATAGTATTAATCCTAATCGATGTAAATACGTTATCCAATAAAAGTTTTTGATTATGTACAAAATTGTCGTTTACATCATTTAATTACAAAAAATAATATCTTCGGAGACATTACAGTTTTAAAATTACTCCGCAGCAATATAATAATGGTACGTACGGGCAGTAACAAAGCTGGCCGGCTTTGCAAGATATTCGTAGCTTATTCATCAGAATAACACATAATATTGTTCTTCATTACATTGCACTATGAGCCACGGAAGCCAATCAGTAACCAAAACCTAACATAACGCGGGTACCCGAGGATCGTGCCTAAGTGGTGACTTGGTGACCTCTCGCGCCCGCTGATGGTTTAGGCCATGCTCCGGGGCGAGACTGAACGGGAAGCCGTCACCTTCTTCTGCGAAACAGTCATGCTGATGCAGCGTCAAGCCTCGCGCCCCGGACAGGGACCCAGGCGTAGACGTCGAGAGTCGCAAGACGACTACCGGCCACCGTGTGCGCGGGTCTGCGGACGGCGAGCGATGGGTAGCTCGCCGCCCGACTAGGACCAGGGACCTAATTCTCGGTTTATGTGATATAATATCGAATTCGATAAGATATCGAGAGTCTTATATCAATCAAAAATATCACAAAATTCAATGACAAATGAATGAAATGGTTGGATAATTATCTCACTCGATAAACTGAGAATACCGATTTATCCAAATAACTCGATATCCGCCATTTTAATTTGATAAATATCGATTTCGATATTTAACTAACGCACGAGAATTGGGCTCCAGGCCCGTGTCGACGGCACGTTCGTTTCCTGAACAAGGGTGGGTTTTAGTCAGTAAAAGTCTGACACTCCCTCATGAGAAGTCATTTGATCAATTCCCATCCTTAAAAATCATAACGCGGGTGAAACTGCGGTACTTATATACATATAATATTAAACTCACTGACCAATATTAAACGCGTTTGTTATTAAACTAACTACAGGCATGAAACTTGGAGGGTTTATTCTTTGTGCAAAGAGTAAATAGCCACTAAGTGCCTTACTAATAATCGCTGCATAAAGTTATGACAGGTTTATACGTCAAAAAATTTATGGTTACACAGGCTTTATTCATTGCATAATTTTACACAGTGATTATAGTAAGGGCATAACAATTTAACACCTTAAGAGTTAAAATAGAGGACAGAAGTACGACATCCACGCAGGCGAAGCCGCGGGCGAAAGCTAGTTTATAATATTAGTATGGATAACTAAAAAATATACTGTTTATTCACATGTAAAAAAAATACACAGTAATTGATAAAAACTTAGGTAAACTTAAAATTTATGTATTTCCAAGTCTCTATCGGTTGATTGGGTATTAGAGATTAAAGGAGGTCTTCGTTTTCTGGCCCAAACTTGTACCGAGGTACAAATTACTAATAAAATTCCTCCCAATAATTTGTGTTTTTAGCAGTTTTTAAAATCCTTTAATATCACATAGATTTAGAAATAAAAGAATATGAAAAAAAGCTGCCTCACGTCGTTACTGCGTAAAAAGAAACGTTTATGAGAGCGTTGACAGCTGTTAATCTGTTGTTTTTTGTTTGTTTGAATGACAATTGACAGCAGAATAAAACTTTCGGCCTTGATTTGGTGCCCTGTCTTTTTGTCCGGTAGATAACTAAACGCAAAAAAATATATGAATTGTGAAATAAAAGCATTTTTGGAAATACTTTTTTCTGTAATAATTCACGACAAATGTAACTAGAAAAAATACTATCTGCAACACAGTAAAAATCCTTAATAATACATTTTTAGGTTAATACAATGAAGCAACGAAACGCATTATCGAAGGAGTAAATCATGACATTGCCAGACTGAAATTCTTGGGTTGCAAGTTTTTAACATCTTCGATCGACAATATTGCAGGTGGTACAAATGCGCAAATAAATCCAATATATATTTTTTCAGATTCTACGATTTTTTTCACGTAATTTGATATTTTTTTTGTTGAGGTACACGCCTGGGCCAAAGTTGTAGGGAAAAAGAAACACCTCCTTTGGCAAAAATTGATAGCTTGTGTCAAACATCTCAAAAGTCAAAAGTAAAAAAAAAATCATTCATCTATCTGTAGTAACCAAATCCAATGATAGATACTATAGGTTATTGGAAATTGCTGTAAATAATGTGTACAATCTGTCATCTACGTATTTAAACTTTTATCATTATATATATATAAGTTTTTAACTATGAATAAATGTTTTTGTCAGTTTTTGCTTCATATATAACTTGGCCTTGAAAACGGCGAAGATGAAATCGCCATGTATTTCTTCATCAATTTCCTTCGTGTTAGAAAAATCAAAGAAATCATCTCAACCACTTTTTATCTTTTTTTTTTTGGTAGTGGGCGCGGCGGCATGCCGTGTCAGACTTTTACTGACTAAAACCCACTCATGTTCCTTCGGTTGCCCTTTATGTTCCGGGGTCACGGTAACTATTATAAACATTCCGTAACCCCGGCAGACGTTGGCCCTGTTGGGCCCCTTCCTGTGCTGACTTCTCTTTGAGGCGCGCGAACACTAACGCTTTTCGACGCGGGCCTGCCCCCGTACCATGACGTTTGAAGTAAGATTGTTTTATTCCTGTTCAGGAGTGTGCAAGTAACAGCGTTAGACACGTTGTCTAGCGCCGTCTCTTTCCCACTGAAAGTAATATCAAAGTAATACTGCTAATAAGGGCTGGTGGTACGCCCCCTGGTCCTATCCGGGCGGCGAGCTACCCATCGCTCGCCATCCGCAGACCGCGCCTACGGTGGCCGGTAGTCGTCTTGCGACTCTCGACGTCTTCGCCTGGGTCTTTGTCCGGGGCGAGAGGCTCGTCGTTGCCTCTCGCGCGCCGCCGACTCCTTCACTAGCACAATCGTAACCACTTCACTAACGCATCTTGCATTACTATGGCAGTACAGAACAGTTATAAATTCAGTTGTTTTTTACAAAAACTTGGTACTTTTTGTCTCTAAGATGGAAACTAATTTGAAGTCAACGAATCCCCCTGTCAAGTTATTTGACAGCATGCAGAAGAAATTAATCCACTGACTGATTACTGGTCCAGTGACTACTGGTTTGGTTTGGCTACTCACCTGATAGAAAGCGATTTCTTCTGAATAGGTGATCAGCCTGGAGTTCACGTATCTAAATTCACCTTCCAATTTCTGTTCGTGAACTGTCATCTTAGCTGTAATATGATAAATAATAACGTCACTGTATTGCTATTTATGCCTTTCTAAGGTTAAAAAGGACGTTACTGACGTCGATAAAGGAAAATATTTAGAGGAAAATTACTATAATAACATTCTTTTAATAAAATTAAAGTATCAGATGGCCAGTTCACTTTGAGCAAATATGACGATCAATGCTCGTATATTTTTTGTATAAGAGGGCTTTGACCTGGAGTAGAATAATAAGTGAAAATCCACCAAAGACAAGGGAGCGAAGAAGATGAAAATAGATTAATAGACCAATAGCATCCGTCTATGACTATTAAACGGAGCCAAGTCATTTAAATGGTAGAACTCTATTGGTTTTTTCTTTAGCTACGCTTTTTTTTCTTCTGCGCTTCGATAGGTTGACATTCTAAGAAGATATTATTATAATTGAAAAAAAAAAACTAATTAGTAGGTTTACCTGTCGGTCTTCTGAGGTATGTCAGCAGTACTCCAGACAGGAGTAAATACGCCATCATTATACCAGGAGTCTGGAATATTACAATACTCGTTAATACACAAATACGTTTAGAAATTTGGTAGCTAAAAACATAACTTAGCAGGATTTCGTAGTCTGTTCAAATTATTTCCAAATACGTAAATAACACTTGACTAAATACATGTTAATTCAAACATCTAAAAACGGTAAAAGGTTATTTAAATCATTGTTCTAAATTAAGAATTATGAATGCGCGTTTAAACAAAACCAAGACATTCTTTTTAGATTTTAATTCGAATTGATTTGAATCCCTATAAGCCGAATACTCAAACGTCACTTAATTTTAAGACGGTGTCAAATCTGTCTGTCTTTATTTTATCTCTATAGAGTGACAAAGACATTATTAAACAGAAAAATCATACATTTTTTTAAATAAACTTATTTCAATTGTTTCTTACCGATGCTCCCAAGTTAACAGTAAGTCTGTAAAGGTATATGCTGATGTCCAGCATAGGTTTACTGATATTACTGTACAGGTCCACTACGGTATCACAGAACTTCTCTATATCCGTCGTCAACAGCTGATCAGCGTTGGATATCCGGTTATCTAAGTTCGATACTTGGTAGTATGTGAAACCCCTGAAAAAATAGTTGAATAAGTACTGTGTGTTGGCATTCTGGTCTTTGGTATAGTGGAAAAAGGGTTGAGATTGCATTGACAAAAGTCTGATATACTCAAACGTCACTCAATTGTAAGACGCTCTCAAATCTGTTGCTGTCTTTGTCACTCCAAAGCGATAAAATAAGGACAGCCACAGAATTAAGAGCGTCTTAGAATTGAGTGACGTTTAAGTATTTAGCCTTATGAATGTCAATGTAATTATATAGCCTTTATATTGTATTGCAACATTTCGGCCAATATTTGTTCAAAAAATTACTACAACGTTGCGTTTTTTATTGACAAAATCTGTTAATAATAGCATAATCTAACAATCAATACGTTAGCCATATATGACGATATTGGTCACTCCAAGGTGTGTCCGGCTGAAACGGATACTGATGCAATCATACCAAACAGCATATCTTACAGTTATAGTCATAACAATAAATAAATGAACATTGACAGTTGGTTACTAGTCAAGCTCTTATCTAAAAAGATTAAGTAATCTGCATTTCCTCCAGACAGTATACAACAAGATTTATCAGTTTTTCGGACTTTGGATTGCTATTTAAATATTTATTGCATTTTAAGTAGTCTTTAAAGTGCTAATTACGATAACTGGCAAAAATCAAGGCTGTAAATTGTACGTAGGGTGAATCGTGACGTCCTGATGTAAAACTAATACCAAGTGTAGGGAACTAAAAGCCTTTTATCAACTTTGTCCACATTTTAGTTTACATTTTTTACTGTTCAAAATTGTGTTCTTTGTGTTTTTAGCTGTATAAGGAAACCTGGGCCAAAAACAGAATAACATTCAAACTGCCTACCTCTCAGATAATTACGCTCATAAAAAAACCTTTAAAACACGTTTTTTCGTTTTGAGCTTTAATTTCCCCCTTTTTTGTGGGGAATTCTTTATTTTAACCTCCGTCTAGGAAGAACGGAAAGGTTTTTCTGACTCTTAGGGCCATAGCTCATTAGGACACCAGGACTCGGGTCGACACACCAACAAATTGTACGAGTGTCACTGGGTGTCGCAATCGCAACTGAAGGCACCAAGTGAGACCCACGCCATATACTACTTGTATGTTTGGTCTAAAAAAACTATAGTAGTTCCATAATAAAAGTTGTATGTATATATGGGTACAATCATCTCTTAATAGGTTCTTGTTTATAAAATACACTTTGTATGTATTTGGTTGTTGGCGCCACCGAGTAGCACAACCTTGTATCCTAAAGAAATATAAGTAGCCTACTATGCAACTAAAACCAGAAAGATTGTTTCAGCTATCATGCCTTTTTGTGCCAGTTTCCCCTATATTACTGAAAAAAACTAAGTACTTTAAGACCGCAATAATCTTTTATACCTTACCTACTCTGACTTACTAGCATTATTGACGTTAACAGTACGTCAATAACGTTCCTTTACATTATTCACCATTGTTATTTCTAATTTTTCATAACTAAATACCTACAGAACAATTCATATTAATGAATATTTTGAAGTACTTATGTAATTACTGCTAAATAAATAGTATGAAACTGCACTTAGACAATGGACCGGCATTTATCTTCCTATCAATCGAAGATAGTTAGTATTAAAATTAAATATTTGTAATGCTGTATATTTCGCTCATATCTTGTATATCTTTAAAACTCAAATTTACTTAGATAGTAGGTTGTTTGAAAAAAAAAACGGATATTGAGAAAATCAACAATCAATAGTTGACTTCATGACTTCAACTATAATTCCTACCTACATGTGTAGTACGGCCATCTCATTTTATCAACAAAAATATTTTATTTTTATGTATATTTAAAATAAAGTAAATTTTTGGCCGTCTTAGTAACATAGTTTTTGTTCATATAAGCACTCACATTGAACAAAAATTTTGTTATCCAAAATAAAATACTATTCATTACATTAAATCCAGTTGTTATCCCTTTTTTTGGGATAAGAAATTATTAAATGACTCCTCCCACTCCGCCCAGAGCGGAAAGGAGTGTCAGACTTCTACTGACTAAAACCCATCCATGTTCCTTCTTAGCATTCTTAGTTCTTCTAGTTAGAACAACCCACAGCCTAAGTTGTCCTCCTTGATTGCATAATGCACAACAGCCCAAGTTACTAATAATAATAATAACTGTTAGCAATAGCAACGTTGGTATACTTATCTTAATTTGCAAAAATCTTCTCTACCATACCTATTTTTTTAAGTATTGATTTGCGGTTGATTAGGTTTTTTTGAATGTTTTTAATTACATTAATTTGCCTATAGGAGGTGGTAGGAGTAATAGTAGATAAGATAGTTAGTTGATTTCTTTGTTACTTAACTACCATTTTACATAATGATTATGATATTTGTAGTGAAGTACTTTTATTTTGTCATTTTTGTAGTCACTTGTATATCGAGTACATATTTTACTTTAGTATTTTTGAAAATAGGTTGTAGTATACCTACCAATTTTCAATAGTCCAAGCTATGAGGCATCTACATTCTACATACATCAAAATTGAAAGTCATTGACCACAATGTACTTTTATTTCTAAAATATACTACTTTCCTTATGCTGTGTCAGTAAGGTCACCACTACGCAAGTGCTAACTTATTCATGAATGCATTGGTGATCGGGTCGGCGATTCAACACTAACATTCAATATTTTATAGTTTTCCAATCGCTAAGAACTACTAAGAGAAATCGCAAAAAGCATTAAATAAAGGAATTTTAACATTTCTTTTCTATTAAAGAAAGTTAAAACTAAAATCCAACCACGTATTAAGTATTTTGATACTATTATTACTAGTAGAACTGTTATTATAACAGTTAACGCCAATTACTGTTATTGTTACCTTAAAAACATTTTTAACTTGTATTAAATAATTAATAATAAAACTTTATATAATCCATACTAATATTATAAATGGGAAAGTGTGTCTGTCTGTCTCTCTGTATGTTTGTCTTTCTTTCACGGCAAAACGGAGCGACGAATTGACGTGATTTTTTAAGTGGAGATAGTTGAAGGGATAGAGAGTAACATAGGCTACTTTTTGTCTCTTTAAACGCGAGCGAAGCCGCGGGCAAAAGCTAGTTTTGTCATATTTTATGTAAACAGTTTAGTTTTTATTGCTAAAATATATAAATTTTCTATATTAGCCTATAACTTATTATGTGTGGTGTAAACCGTAAATGTAAGTTGGTGTATAAAAAATAAAATAAACATTGAGAAGTTATCAATTTCATGATGTGCACTTGCACTTGTGCACCCAAAAATTGCAAGCTGAATTGCAAACTATCTCATGTAATACCTATGAAGTGATAACGTTATATTTTATCAAAACGATACGGACTAGCGGACAGTGACTTGCGTGATTATCTAAGTTCAAAGTCTTGGTACAAAGTCCAACCAGCAGCTACTCGCATGATGTTCACCGGAATTCATGAGTAATCAAGATACATTACGTAGGTACTTCTTTTACAAGTGCTGTAACTAAGGACCAAATTAATGACGTAAATAGTACGATAAATTATTATTAAATACTTGTAAGTACAGCCTAATACTGATATTATTGTCACTGTTATTTTTAAACAGGTACTTACGAGTACTTATGATACTTCACCTTAATTAATTCATCGGATTATAAAAACAATGCTTAAAATAGAACCTACTGCTATTTTTAAATTTATGAGAGTGTTGGTTTTATCATAACGAGATACAGGTTTCTAAGACTTAAAGATTATCTTATAGAGATAAATGAAACAATAGGTAATTCTATTATTTAATATCTTCTTTGTGCCCGTGCATTATGGTAAGATGGAACAAATATTTTAAAATGCCACAGTCTTTAGACTCGCTTGCGAGTGTCAGGGTATTTTTTTCACTTATGTAAATTTTCTTACACTACGACACAGGTTAAATCTGTACTTAAATTCTTTGTTAACAACCCCGAAGTTCTTAGACTCGCGCATATCTACAAAAATCATTCAACGGTTTGTTCGCATTCGGTACACAAAAAAAAACATACATTTGTTCCCAATGAGTCCACTACAACATTTAAAAATATGTTTATTTCGACACACACATGACACATAGGAATATATATAACTAAAAACATATATTCTGCGTTCCTGGTACTCAGCCTCATCAGTAATCTTGGTACAGTATTTGCTGGCTAGCAAGCAGATACGGGATGAGCACTGTTATATTATCCTCTTATTACTTTTATCTGTAAAACTAGGTTCACGTAGTATACAACAGCTCCTCATATTCATGAGTGCCTGATACTAACTGGCAAAAAACTAGTCAACAAGTTGGCATATTCTTTTTTCTTATAAATAAATAGTTTTTATTGAGTGTACTTGGGATAAAGAGAATTTACGTAAGAACATATATGATTTTAAAATTTTCATATCATGGACCTCGTGGTTGTGGTTAATAAAGAACAATGGAACCGTGGACGTCAGGGAATAACCCCATATCACCATTCAAAGTCAGTCATTACATTTGTGAAAATTCGTCATCATCTCTTAATCGTCTCTTATAATCAGAGAAAAAAGCTCATGTCAGCTGAAAGATGACCTATGTTTGATCACTTCTTACACAAGCATAACATTTAGCAAATAGGTGTTAACAGAAGCACTTATGATTATTTTTTATCTGATTTCTTAGACTAAATGTCACGCTTACCCTAGCAGCTCCTAAATTATTTGCTAGAGAGGTACTCCAGCAAATAATTTGGCAAACAATGAGTGTAAAAAATTATGAAAAGTGAAACGTACAACTCAATACTCAGGCACTCTGATCATTGTAAACGAAACTGGATTCTTTCAATAAAGACCAGTGCCAAATGGGCTTATGAAGAGAAAAAAGACTATAAAAATAGCTTTTACAATGCAGTGGAAAAATCTAGGCTAATAAAATAATAAATACAAAAATCAAAGGATTGCGAGCAGCGTGCGGACCGGTTAGACCGGCGAGACACATCCTACAGGCAATAGCCGTGCTGTTATAATGTGCGATGACCTTAACTTGGAGTGATTTTATGACGTACAATACCTAATACTTAATTACGCTGAGTCATCAAAGCGTCGTGCAACAGCGGTCAAGGCTGTATTATTTAGACTGACTGTTATTAGTTAGACTACTTTTGAATAACTAGTATTTACTGGCTTATTTATTGGTCAAACACTGCTTTTAACACGGTGGAAAACCGAAGTCACAACTTTGTGATGTTGAAATTCTTGTGTAATGCTTCTTACTGTGATTAGCTTTATTAAACTCAAGCACGGTGTTTGGATACCAGCCTTCGAGAAGAGGAGAAAGTACATCAGCGGTGTGCCTTTCATACATTTGCTCTTATAAAAAACGTAAGCCTTATCTCAATCTTTAAATAACTACGAATAAAATATACCTAATAAGAATTAAAACGTTAATAACTGTTTGTAGAGCTTAAGATATTTGCTGGTATTCTTATTGTTATAAAATCCGTCAGGATTACCCTAATTTTGACCCACGCCACCCCACTGGCAGATGGACCTTGCGTACTGACGATTTGCTAAAAATAGTTCGTTCGTTGGCCTAGCCGCATTTTATTAATACTCTGTCATGCAAATATGAATGATAACCGAAACCGGCTAGCCATTTAGTTTATCAGTCGGAAGCGTCCATCAAGCGAGAACAAATATCACACGTGTCAAACTGATAGTCAAAATAAGGTCATGATGAAGGGCTGAAGGCCGACTTGCTATCTCATACGGGATTCAGTTTCAAGGTAATATGGTCCTTTTAGTCGAAAATCAGTACCATCCACGGTACAAGAGAAATAGTTACCTACAATGATGTTATAAGTAAAAAAGTGTAGATAGGTTATATCGATCAAAAAGTAGCACATTAAAAGTTTGCCAATTGACAAACATGATACTGAGTATCGCGTTGACATTTGACGTTTAACTCTTTTTCCCTCGCACTACTTCAATCATGTCATCCTACTTTGACGAGTAATGTATGTGTGCGTTAGTGTGCCGTTTTTGAAGATAGAATTTCGTTTGGGTAACCTATCTACACCTTTTTACTTATAATATCATTGGTTATCTAGAATAACATTAAAAAGGCAAAAGTATTTAGTTCCCTGGAATATCAGGCAGCCCTCATTTTAAATTAAATGCCTATAACCACTCGGGCAAGTACAAATGTGACATTTTCAATTCTAAAGTTTATATTGAACATCACAGACATCGGTGAAGAAAAACATCGTGAGGCAACATGGGCTTGTAATGAATATAAGCCCGAAATCGCCAATCCGTCTTGAGCAAGCATACTGATTAAGTGGGACAGTAAAGGCTGTTACACTAATAAAACAATATTTTGATGGTACTTACTTCAAGTACTGTTGATACAAGTGGAGCGTTAGATTGGTCCTCAACCGAAGTTTTAGCTCTCCTATACTCCATTTCAGCACATTATTCACTAACGATATCTGAAACGAGAAATAATAATTACTATGGTCAAGAGTTCAGTCGGCTTCTTAATGATATGGCGTTTCTAATAATAAGCTAGATAATGGATTTAATTGCGACATAAAATAATAAATGTTAAGTAAATAATAAATATCTAGTAAATTATATAATGTTGGTTGAATCATATCTTGTAGGATAAAAAGCCATTGTGTTTTGATCTAGCCTTTGTAGTGACTAAGACTGATCCTAAGTAATTTAGTTGATGCAAAAAAACGTAGGTTTTAAAATAAATTATGTATTATTATATTAATGATGAAATATATATATATAGGTATATATATTAATTAGACTGAGAGGTCTTCAATCTTCAATCTTAAAAACATAGGTAGGTTGATTTATAGACAATACCTATTATGAATGTTATTATAATGACTTTCTGTGTATATGAATAATGTGTAAATCATAAAATAATACTAACAACAGGCATGGCAATGAAGAATTGTGTTAATAACCTTCTAAACTCCTTGTGGTTCATAGTGATTATAGATCTGAAACAAAAAACATTTATTAAATTTAAGGGTAATTCAATATTTGACAAAGTCTGTATTAATGGTATAAGTATCCGTTATCGATTCCCAAAATAGTATATCCACCCCAAGGGTCGATGACAACCGACAAAGGGCAAAAGAACTGACTAATTTGACAGGACTAAACTAATATTTATCTTCTGTCCAATTCTTAATAAAATGAAAAGAAAAAGATGCTCTGAACTTAATTTTAGTTTAGTTTAACAAGGGAATCGTGAATTTGCTACGGTTTGCCGAGTCCTCATCAGATGGTACTAATCCATATTGATTTTGATTATTTACTTTACTGTTACTTACTACATAATAGACTTTTATATGTTAGTCAGTGTTTCTGATCTGAACTTTGGACCCCAACCTGTACCGTGACCTCATTAAGGTCACTCACTACTGTTGATAACAGATTTAAGTATATTTATATAATTATAGGGTAGTATGTAAAATCTAAACAAAACTAAACAGTTTTCATGAAAACAATGAGTATGGTCCACACCAACCGTATTATCAGTCATAGGAATTTCAACCTTATATTTTCATAGATAAGCTGAATTCGGATCAGAATTGCAATTAAATAATCACGTGTTTTTTTTTATTTATAGGTATTAAAATGATTAAAATGACATTGAATTTGAGATAAGGCTTCATATCACAAAAATAAATAGAATTAAGATATTTAGAGTACGAAGATAAGTAATTTAAAACGTGTTTCAGGACTATCTTTTAATTCTTAGTTACTTGCGTACTTATTGTTTTTAGACTTAGGCTAAGAATATACTTGTCTAATTGTTGATCATATTTCTTGCTACTAGTTACTCATTGGTTTATAGAAATCTTGGTAGGTGATCTGATAAATCTTGTTATTTACTCTACCTAGAACGAATGTAAACATTTATTTCTCATACCAGTTATTTATAGTTGACCTATAAATTACGGCAAAAAAATTGATCCTGTTAAAAGTTAACTAGTCAAGCAAGTGATTTTATTTTTGTTGCATACATTCTTTTTTCATTTAAAGGCTATTAATAAAATACAAGATATTCAAATGGACTATGGACTTCAATAAAAAATCAACAGGCCTAGTAGGCAAAGCACTCAATAAAGTCATTTTGAAGTCATTCTAGCTGTTATTTATCTTTGGAAGTAGATAGGGATAGGTATTAAGACAATATGGACTTTGAACTGACAGTGACTTTGCTAATGAACATGGATCAAAGTTCAGTTTAAAGATATTATTATCATATCATATGGCATTGACAAGGAAAGGTATGTCACGTGATACTTAAAAATAACTTCATTATTCGTATAATAAATCCGACTAATATTGTAAAATTAAATGTGAAAGTTTGTATATGTGTGTGGATGTTTGTTACACTTTCACGCAAAAACTACTTACTACTGAACGGATTTTGATGAAACTTTACAGTAATATAGCTTATACATCAGAATAAGACATAGGCTACATAACATCACGCTATGAACTTCGGGAGCGGAGCAGTAACCAAAAACCTAACATAACGCGGGTTGCACCGAGGGTCAGCTAGTAATAACATTATTAAAACCTTATTGTTGATAAATATTAAGAACATAAAACAGTGGCTGGTTTTATAAAAATACTAGCTTCTGCCCGCGGCTTCGCTCGCGTTAGAAAGAGACAAAAAGTAGCCTATGTTACTCTCAATCCCTTCAACTATCTCCACTTAAAAAATTACGTCAACCCGTCGCTCCGTTTTCCCGTGAAAGAAAGACAGACAGACAGACAGACAGACACACTTTCCCATTTATAATATTAGTATGGATAAAAATATTGCTCATAAAGTAGGTAGAATAAATTAAGAGCAACATATTTTACAAGACCAGTCCTGTAATAGCGAATTGAATTTAATTATGGCAATCGACCGATGTAATAGCGAAAAAAAGTCTTATTTTCATTGAAAGCCGACGAATAGTAGTCGTCTAGCATTCAGAGTCAAATAATTCAGTCCGATTGTCATGCACCATGTAACAGTTAAAATTCGCACATCACATCGAGTGAGAAGTACCGAGCATTTGCTCGTCAATCAGTGAAGCTGTATTGTTAAGTAACGAATTCAATTGTTGCAATAAAGGCGACAGAACTCTGTGCACTTTTAGTGTTACTTGACAACAGTAGATCAGCTGAATTTTTCATTTAGGGTCTCACGATTGGTGCTATAATACAAGCCGTTTTATCCTACTAAACTTACCTATCTGAAACGTTACAATACTAGGTGTATTTTTGGTCTTGCTCAACCCGCTAGGAGATGATTCTACCCATGAAAACAAACAACTTTTATTATGGAAGCAACTCTAAAATCGCGAAAAAAATATCAGTTGTTTCTAACAAAAGTTCAATGCCCTCCTGACCATAATGTATGAAACAGCAGATAATTTTTTCGAGATTTCAGAGTTGGTTCCGTAATAAACGTTGTTTGTTTTATGTGTAGAATCATCTCCTAGCGGGTGAGCAAGACCAAAAATCCACCTAGTATATGTATATGCTTAACTTATACTTCCAACATAACATTAAACTGGAAGTGGAGCAGTAACCATAGACATAACATTACCCTGACAGCTAAGCCGGAGGTCGTGGGTTCGATTCCAACCCAAGACAAACTTTGCATGATGAGCACGCTGCACAATAGTTTGTTCTGTTCTGTGTGTGGGTGGGTCTTTAATATGTATGTATTTATAAATTATATAAGTATGTTTAACAGTTGTCTGATTACTATAGAACAAGCTCTGCCTAGTTTGTGATTAGATGGCCGAGTGTGAGTTATCCCAGGATATTTATTTATTTTATTTGTCACACACGTTTGGAATTGAAAGTGCAAGGCAATTCAGACAAATTTCATACAGTGTTGGTTCAAAAAAAAGACGGCCCAGAAAAATATCTAAAATGCAATACTGGTACGTAATAAGGCAGATACGGGGTTCAATACAAAGTAGTAGTTTAAGGTATGTATGGTCTGCAAAGAATAATTTTAGGTCTGGCCAGGCAATCAATTTTTTAGACTTATATGCCTGATGTCTTGGCGGTTTTTAACCTTGGTTTTCCTTACGGAAAATTAATGTAAACAAATTGTTGAGATTTATTGACGGAATATACTGCATCCAATCACAGCACTTAGCTGTTTAACAATTCGTCATATTAATTTCTCTATCTATACTAGGAATACTTTGTTTGTTTGATTGTAATGAATACGCTCAAAAACTACTGAACCGATTTTAAAATTCTTTCACTAATCGAAAGCTATACATTGTCCACGAGTAACATAGGCTATATAATATCACGCTAGGTCTCACGGGTCTCTCAATGCAGTTTAAATTGTTTTTAAAATTCAAATGTCTTCTTTCAGTAAAATGTTATATCTACAATATTTAAGGTACATTCTCTCTATGTGGCATAGCCGTGGGACATCCTGTATATGTATAAGAAATTTCGAAGCAGGAAGAGGAAAACTTAAGTGTGAAATTGTGTCGGAAGTCGTGGGAGGGTTCAATGTGTCAATGAGAGACAAGGAATGAAGGAAATGACATCGAAAGATCAAACACAGAATTTAATTACACATACAAACGTTTATAAATTATTCAAATGGAAATGTTACAAACAACCCGTCGTCACTTACGCGCATACAACTGATTTCCCTAAACCAACTGCTATCTATATAATTTATGTACCTATATACCTATAAACTCGCTCAAGAATCCAGACCTATATTCAAACGAGCATGTTATTATATCTTCATCGTACATTATGTAATTATTCGTTGTTCAAGCAAAATTTCAAAACATGTTTTTTACATAACATGCCTTTAGAGAACGCGTGATTGTTAACCTGATTGCCTACTAACATTAAAAGGAAACCTCTATTAGCTTTGAGAGGAGGCATAGACAAGAAGTCTGCAAGCCACAGGTTGTTGACATTATTGACTCATCTATGTTTAATAATTAGTAAATATGCTTAGCTGGCCTCCTTTATTTAAAAGTTAAATAAGGTAAATTTTCTTCATACCGTCGAAATCTACAATCTAGATAGTTTCAGGGGATAGAATTTAGTTTTTTTTTAATATAAGCAACAGATTACAAATAAGTAGCTTGAGGTTTTTTTTAAACCCGTTTACTAAATTTTAGTGCGTAAAGTAATAAAGGGCGAATCCTTTTTGGGTCGGCATCGAACTCCACTTGGGTGCAACAGCCAGTTCCCGTTCTCGTGGGATTTTTAAGATAAAAACTATCCTATGTCCTTTCTCAAGCTATGGGCTATCTCTGTACCCATTTAAATCGGTTCAGTAGTTTTGGCGTGAAAGCAAGACAGACAGACAGACAGAGTTACTTTTTCATTTATAATATTAGTAAAGTATGGAATATTAGTATGGATGGAACAAGGTATTGCATTTTAAACAAAGTCAATTTGGGGAATAGTTAAATTCTAGGCTTGATAACTCAAACTTTTTCATGCAGTACAAAGCTGCAACTATCCCAGACTGCTACCAACCAGACGCACAGCTTCGCAAATCAACATAATTGGCATATCATCGTTCTGATTGACGCTGGCTATTCTCGACTCGAATACGTACGGCTATACAAACCGGTTTCATATTAATACCACACTATATTATGACGCAATGTTGGTATCGTACGATACGAAGCGCCCAATCAACATAGAAAATATGTTTGAAAACTTGCGAGAGGGTTCGTCATGGTAGGTAGACATGCTGTCTTGCTTTGGGTGCAGTAGAAATAAAAGGTCATGGAACAATTGAATTGGTGACCTTTATTTTTCTTTTACCATTACGAACTAGATGCTTCGCGCGTTGTGTTAGATCTTTGGTTAATACAGAATTACTGTGAGTTTGAAAACGGTCCTAAAAACACGAAGATGAATCTAGTGACAGCTGAGACGGAAGTGCGTGAAATAATAATAATTCTCTTATTTCCTTAAAGTTTCTTGACATCAATTTGGTAAAAACTTAATAATTTTCAAAGCTCATTAAGGTTTTAAACTTAAATGTCCGGAACTACTATTTACAACATTTTATTTATAAATCCAGGAGGTGAAACGGTAACCTAAATGTCATTGACAAAGCTGTAACTAAATAAATTGCTTTGCATACAATAAAGATATATTATTCTATATATCGACTCAATTGGAATACTTATATTTGAAAACAATACATAGAACAAAGTTTCCAAAAAATCAAATGTTTATTATTAAATACAGGAAATAAATTTATGTTTGTTGGTAGACAAAATTATTTTATAAAAAATAGAATATTTTCATCAAATATTACCAAGTTCTCTTAAAAATTAGTTCAGTAGTTTAGTAATGTATGTAAGCAAACAGACAGACGACATATTTGTTCTACAATAAACAGACAAACTCAATTTTTTAATTTTAATATTAGTGTTGTATGTAGAAGTATAATTGAAGTTTATATAAGGGTTGCAATACACTTCAGTGTAATGTTGTGGGATAAAATTTACGAATACGGATGTGGTGTGAGATAGGTGTATAATTATTCAACATACATTTTTTTATTTATGTAACAACTTTCTTAAAACACTGTGTCTGTGGTTTTATACCTCTTTTGGTAGCAGCGTGTATATTTTATTTAGCCTAATCCAACTGTTAGTTACTGAAATAAGCGCGTTTACAAACAGAAATGAAATAAAAAATTCCTTCCAAACCAAAAAGGTTGGCCCAGTATAGTGTACAACAACCCTTACACTTTATTACTATTTGTTGATGAGTAAAAATAGATTCCCATGACCCAATGTTGTTTACACATAATACACTTGTCACACCATTTGTTAACACATTTTTTGTACGTTTTTTAAACTAATGACATTAGGAACTACACTATTGTTTTGTTATTTTTTTAAGTGATTAATTATTTGCCTACTTATCTCTAGCTGAGATAATGAATGAAGATTAACGGTTTATTTTTTAAAGAACTGTTATGTTTTCATGAATATTCTGGGTGAAATTAAAATGGCATTTGCCTCTAAACCTTGATTACAGTAAATTAAAAGTATATTAATAGAAATAGATATGTGGTCATGTCAATTGTTATTATTACTTTAATTTTATTGAGTGAATTACAACTAAAGGTAGTATACAATTATACATCCGAACTAATATTATAAATGCGAAAGTAACTCTGTCTGTCTCTTCTTCATGCCTAAACCACTGAACCGATTTGATTGAGATTTGGTACAGATAATAATAGTTTGGGACCAGAGGAAGAACATAGAATAGTTTTCATCCCGGAAATCTCCGGAAACAGGAACTAAAAGTTTCATTTTCACGTGGAAAGTTGTGGGCAAAAGCTAGTTTAAGATAATATTGAAGAAAATATTTTGGGTACTAGCTGAACCCTTTGGATTCACCTGCATTCAATTACATTTTTGGTTACTGCTTTATTCACAAAATTCACATGGGTCATAGTGGATGAAAATGTATCTGACTACTATATCTCTAAATGTACATTATTCTGATATATACAAGCTACATTATTTCAAAGTTTTATCAAAATCCCCCACTAGCTACATTATGAAATAAGAAAGAAAAACATCTTGTCTATAAATAAAACTAATAACTAATCAAGAGAATATTGACAATGCATCTGTATAGTTAGGTGTTTAGTTTTTATTCAAACATGCAATCCTTTGTGGCCATTAAATTTTATTAGTGACATGATTCTGAATTAATTTATTTACGAAATAAAACTAGATCTAACATAAATAAAGTTTTAAATGATGATGATGATAGCATCTGTAAAAAATACTTGTTACTAGTTTATATATGTTCAAATTAGTCATAAAAAAAGAATAAATCCACTTTGTTTAACTATTTGTACAACAATATAATTAATTGTGTACAACCAGACTTATATTACTCTGAAGTCTGAATGTTGGTGTTTTTTTTCTTTTAATAATAGTCAGATATGGACAAATAAAAAACTTACCCTTCAACTAATGTTGTGTGTTGAATAAGCCACAGATCACACATAGATCGTGAGATCAAGGAGAGTGCTATTAGAGCCATAAAGCCACTCTCCTTGGACCAGATTGAAGGCATCATAATCTTCCATAGTGTCTTGAGTTCTGCTATGAACCTCGCATCAACTTGTGCCTTTGGACCTCTTTTGTTTTTCTCTTTTATCATGTATTGTATCTGTTCCTCAGGTGACAGCTTGCCTGGTCTGGCATTTTTGTGTTTGCTGAAAATGATTTAATTGTTATGCTTCAGGTTCTAATAGGTACTTCTGTTATTATTAACGAAATCTTTAGAAGCTACTACTGTTTTTATTCAATCAAAAATGGTTGCTATTTAAAATAAAATAAAAATAGGAAGTACCATTTTATTTTTTAATAGACATAAAGAAGTGATAGCAATGCATTTATTGCAGTAATTTTGGTCAGTGGGTAGTCTTTTTCCATCCACTCTTTTGATAAGATTAGCTCATGCAGACAGAGTTTGATTTAACTATTAATATTTTATAATTAAAAGAAAATAAGCAATTACTTTTATATAATTTATTTACGAGCTCCATTTGATACTTAATCGGTGAATTCCACAGAATTATAATGTTCAAACAACTGTCTGTATTCAATAAATTGGACCATTATTATTATAATAGATACTTGAATTTGCTACCAACCTTGACTTTAGGGAATTCCTGATTACCCAGGCACTTAGCGCTGCAGAAGCTGCTAACGCAATTTTCACATCAGTCCGAGAAGTAATTTTACTAAAATTCGGCGCCATTCCGAAGGTTTATGACTAACGGTTCAAATATTAATCAGCATTTATTTTTTTAATTACCACACACGTAACACTACCACGAGCACGAGCACTGAACACTCATTAGGTACACTTCCTCAGTTTATCGCGATAAAATAAATTAGAGCTGCAAGAAAGCAAAGACGAATCACAGAAGGCGAAATTTGTGTGAATGAACTGTCACTGTCACGGTACAACAGATAAGATAATGATTGATACCAACTCATCTGTCAGTGTCAAAAGAACCGAGGTAATTTGCCATGAGAATTTAATTTATTAATTTATATAAAACAATGAATTGTAATTTATTTTATTGTGTAAATTGGACACGTTTTCCTTTATTTGTTTGTACTAAAACTTATATTAAAACGCTATGGCAGCGCCACCTATTGGTGATATTAAACATTAAATAAAATTCTTGAATTATGTAGTGCTTATGCATGCAACTAGATGGCGCTGGGTCAAAGTCAAACATTTCCGCTTTTCCTATTAGGTACTTAAAAATTGATGGACATTTATTTTGATTATTGCAAGTATTATTTTGATAGATGGAATGTTTCCCGGTTAGTTAAAGTTAAAAATTACTTTGTTTACTATATAAACTTTGAATTGAAAAGCTTACTTGCCCGGATTCGCACCCACAACCTCTTACTTACAGGAGAGGCGAGCGCCTTTACCACTTGGCCATCACGACTTTTCTTGTGTGACCTACCACGTCTCACACCCATACAGCTATACGGTTTTGACGTAGGACCGGAATATTTTGAGTTTAACTTTTCTGGTCAGTTTCCCCGATTGCCACACAAGACGGAGTTGTGCGCAGGTTGCTCTTGCCTTGGCGATCCTTGAAGAGATGTCCTCTTCGGTCCCTCCAGTTTCTGAAATTCTGACACGACACTACCGAGATAAGTAAATTTGTGGACCCTTTCCACAGCCTCTGTGCCGATGAGCAACGGCTAAGAGCTTGTCGCCCTGCATCTCATTTCCACAAACTCCACGTCGTTATCAACCGCTGTCTTCGTCGTATTCTCGGTATTTACTGACCCGAGGTCTCAAATGTAGATCTGTGGAGACTCTACGGTGAAACCTCGATCGACCAGCAGATCAAACGTCGCAAATGAAACTGGATCTGCCACACGCTCCGAAGGGATTCTGTACATATACCAAGGCAAGCCCTGGACTGGAATCCTCAAGGAAAGCAAAAACGTGGTCGCCCTCAGCAGACCTGGCGGCAAACGGTCATCGCAGAAGCGAAAATGGAAGACCTGGAGTGAAATTAAACGCGAAGTTCAAGGCCGAACGGGATAGCGACGCACTGTGGACGCCCTGTGCCCCATCTAGGGGACACAGGAACTTAAGTCAAGTCATCCCGAGTCCCGACTTTTACCGGATAAACCTGAATACGACTATTTTCTATTTATTGATTGTAATAGTCCTGTCTCTTATTATAAGTGACCAAAAACTTAATTTTGGGAAAAGATTTTCTTACTTTTTAATTCTCCAATGATGGTTGGTATAGTCCAAAAAAAGTTTTTCATCCCACCTATTCGAAAAAGACGACTTTGTTCCTCTTTAAGTACGCCCAAAGTTGGTGTTTTCTATAAGAAAGTTTCAGCGGGCAATAATGACGCTCTAAATTCAAAAAGTGCGCCTAAAAGTAACTTTTAATCGCACTTTTTGAATTTGGAGAGTTTTCCATGTTTTACGCCTTGTTATAAGTGCGCCTAAAAACTCTTTGAATTTGGGACGTTTTAATGAATCGAACGCAAATAATGAATGACTGGTACGACGGCCAATACAATAGTCACGCCGCGGCTGAATAAAAAAAACTTAAATAGAAATAAAACGCGCAAACTACAGCCCGAGTCCTCGTAAAAATTTTCGTGCAAATCGTAGATAATATATAAGTGCAAATTATTAATGTAGCTGCTATTATTATCAAACTATGATAATTATAGCAGCTACAATAATAATTTTACAATATAGTATGAAGCGCATAGATATTTATGAAGCGTCTTTTATTTTCTCATAGGGGGAGATGAAAAGTAGAGTGTATCACTCGGGCGCAAAATATATTTTTGACTCGGGCGACGTACTTTGAATCCTCGCTCGTCCTCGCTACGTTCGGGATTCTATTTAAAAATCCCTCGCAAAGCTCGGGATTCTACTCTAGAATCCTCAATTCGCTCTGTATTCAAAAAACGCCCTCGCCGTAAAAATATTACTTTGCGCCCTTGTTATACAATCTACTATTTTTTTATGGTTAGGCAGTTAGGTACTGCATTAAAAAGTGCGCATGTATTAATTTTTTCAGTAGACTTTTCATATTTAATTGGTACTAGCTGTTCCTGTTCCTCGCGGTTTCACCCGCGTTACGTTAGGTTTTTGGTTACTGCCTCGCTCCCGTGTGACATAGCTTGATATTATATAGCCTATGTTACTCAGGGACGGGATAATGTAGCTTTCAAATGGTGAAAGAATTTAAAAAATCGGTTCAGTAGTTTTTGAGCCTATTCATTACAATCAAACAAACATAAACATACAAAGTTTTCTTCTTTATTATATTATGCCCATACTAATAATCGCTACATAAAGTTATGACAGGTTTATACGTCAAAAAATGTATGGTTACACAGGCTTTATTTATTGTTTAACTTTACACAGTGATTATTAGTAAGGGCATTAGTGTAGATAGTGTAGATAAAGGTTTAATATATTTTATGTGTTACGTTCAGCAATTTGGATAAAGGACCATATACCTGTTGTAGACATGTTGACAATTTCGAGGTTTTTCTACTTGATATGATTCTAACGATTCCAAACATAACTGCTATATCTTATTCCCAAAAAGACTTCCACCGCCTATCGTCTGGAATTCTGGATCCGTCAGCCATTGAAAATTAGTCATTGTCAAAGTTCAATTAACCTTTGAACGGCCAAGCGACAGCCGGCTGTCTTTCTATTGTATAAATAACGTGTGTTCGAAGGTTAAAATCTTGAACATTGAGTAAGTAGTTAGTTACACAATATTGTTATAAAATATTATTATTTTCTTTATAGCGTTTTGGAATGCGTATTGTTTATGTACCAATTTTTTTTTAATTTTCATGTTGATGTAACTCGACATCAGTGTATGATTTTTTTGAGTTTCTAATTTAAACTAGGATCCTTTTCTTATTATTTTTGATAACCATCGTATCTCAGAGCTATAGATTTGTGCTATTTGAGCCCATAAACCATTTCGGGCGGAAGCGACGCCTGGGTGTCACCACTGCAGTAACGGTCGCCTGGAGGACACGGTCGAGCACACAGTCGAGGTGTGCCGCGCATGGGCGGAGCATCGACGTGTCCTCGTAGAGGCGATCGGCGGCGGTGACCTCTCGCGCCCGGCGCTGGTTCAGGCCATGCTTCGGGGCGAGACGGAATGGGATGCCGTCGCCTCCTTCTGCGAAGCAGTTATGCTAGTGAAGGAAGCGGCGGCGCGCGAGAGGCAACGACGAGCCTCTCGCCCCGGACTAAGACCCAGGCGAAGACGTCGAGAGTCGCAGGACGACTACCGGCCACCGTAGGCGCGGTTCTGCGGATGGCGAGCGATGGGTAGCTCGCCGCCCGGCTAGGACCAGGACCGCGTAGACGGCGCGTTTTGTTCCACGCGCGCCTCAAAGAGAAGGAGTCAGCACAGGGAGGGGCCCAACAGGGCCAACGCCTGCCGGGGTTGCGGAATGTTTATAATAGTTACCGTGACCCTGGAACATAAAGGGCAATCGAAGGAACATGAGTGGGTTTTAGTCAGTAAGAGTCTGACACGCCCTCCCGTCGCACCCAGGACGGGAGAAGTCATTGGATGATTTCCCACTCACCAAAAAAAAAAAAAAAAAAGCCCATAAACCATACAGGTATGTACAGCATAAGGTTATTAAATTTGCATTTTAAATTAGCATCTACGAGGTATAATGCCTCTACGCGGGATAATGCCTCTACGCGGGTCTACGACGACTCTTATCCTACAAGGATCTACACTGAGGTCTACGCGAGCTACGCGGGTCTACGTGTCTACACGGGCCTACGCCGCGTAGCCGCAACTTATTCGCATAATGTCCCGTCTGTGCAACGGGCACCCAAGATATCTAGGCAATGATAGTTAGCAGATTTCCATTTTTTTTAAGTTCAGTGTAGTACCTAATAAGATGAAAACATTATCAAAAAATATTATTGAGTATTGTATGTCTGGTACAGGGTTGCAATTTATTTATTGTTGTAGGTTTGAATAATTTGTGTATTTGTGTGGACTACATCTCTCTGTAGCTTATACACATTTTCACAGAAATACCAAGCTGAAGCACGTTTGATGTTATCGTCATAGTTAAGGTGGTGTATATTTAAAGGACGGAGTGCGTGGGCTGATTCGTATTTGGCTGGTTTAAAAATACAGCGCAAATATATTTTAGTGAATCAGCGATGGCACCCACGTCTTATAATTTTAGAAATTAGACGTCATCACGAGTTTCTATTTCTAGATCTTTCTTCGACTTTGCGTTACATACCTATATGTAGTAGTAACTGGGTACAGAAAAACAATTTTATTTTAAGTCCGATCCAATTAAGGATAAATGGACAATATTGTCAAATTAAGCAAGTGAGGGTAAGAAATGCTTTGTGTTAATCCTGTAAAATATTTAATTTGTATTTTAACAATCTAAAGTATCGTTCAAGAGTACATTATATTAATCAATATATTTACTTATTAACATGTAAAAACTGTTAAAATTTCAATTAAAGTATCTATAAATTATAAAAAAATGCTTGTTTTAAGATATAGCTGTGGTAAGCTTTATTTAATGAACGGCAAGTGAACGGCATTACATTGCATTGCAAGAAGTTTTTTGGTAGGAGATTCGAGATAGATCTTATGTCGAAGATGTCGATGTAAGCAGTTGTACAAGAATTCGTAAGTATGAAGTTGCATAAGATTTTGAGTAAAAGTTAGACTAGCTTAGGGGCTGAATTGTTAGTAGGCTGAAAGTGTATTACCCGGGCCTTGCGTTAAGATATCTACATGTTATCTGTCGGTTAAAAAATTGGCCCTTTGGCTAGTTAACTTAGGGCCGATTTTTCAATCGCAAGATGACTTTTATCTGAAGAGTATGTTTGACGTTTTGACAGCTTTTGTATAGAAAATACGTCCAAACCGTCATAGTTATTCCTCAGATAGAAGTTAACTGATGATTGTAAAATCGGCCCTTAATTATTATTATAATCTTATGTAGAGGTGTGAGACGTGTATGTGTAGGAAATATTTGTGTGTTACTTATTTGTGCAAAACAGGGTGATAAAAAAAAGAAATGTATTCATTTATATTAAATTTCTTTTTATTTTGAAACACATGATCTTCTGTTTTCTTTCATCACAATAATTTATCTTACAATCTAATATTTATTTACATTGCTTTCACAATGGAAATGCGATTCTGGTGGGACTAGAGATCTAATTTTCACTGAATCTAAAACACTAGGAACTTAGTCTTTGTGAGTATTTACACTGAGTTGTAGGTATTTAGTCGACCTCTTCAACAGTGGGTCCTGAGTTGCCTTGTTGTTGCTGTGGTCCGGCGCCTGCTCCCGCTCCGTGCATTTTGCTCATGATGGGCGAGCAAGTGCGCTGCAGTTCTTTCAACCGGTGCTCGTATTCATCCTTCTCAGCGAGCGTGTTGTTATCAAGCCACTTCAGCGCTTCCTCACACTCGCGCCGCGCCGTTGCCTTGTCTTGTTCGCTCAGCTTGTCACCAGCATCATCCAGCGCTTGTTTTACGCTGAAGATGTATGATTCGAACTGGTTACGTACTGCTACCCTTTCTCTCTGGCGCTCATCCTCTTCCTTGTAGCGCTCAGCCTCCGACAACATGCGATCGATCTCGGCCTGTGACAAGCGGCCCTTGTCGTTCTTGATGACAATGTTCTTGCTGCGACCGGAGCTGTTGTCTTTGGCAGATACGTTGAGAATGCCGTTTGCGTCTAAGTCGAAGGTGACGTCGATCTTAGGCACTCCACGAGGCGCTGGCGGGATACCGGTGAGGTCGAAGCGGCCGAGCAGATTGTTGTCCTTTGTCATAGCTCGCTCGCCTTCGTATACTTGGATGGTGACAGCCGGTTGATTGTCTGAATAGGTTGTGAAGGTCTGAGATTGCTTGCAGGGGATCTTTGCGTTGCGCTCGATGATCTTAGTCATGACGCCTCCGGCTGTTTCGATACCGAGTGATAGAGGAGCTACGTCTACCAACAGTACGTCTTGGATCTTGGAGTGCTGCTCACCACTGAGTATAGCTGCTTGCACTGCCGCACCATATGCGACAGCCTATGCGAGGCCTCATGGACAGGTTTAGCTGTTTAGGTTTAGCAGAAGAAGTTCTGCAGCATACTCTGCAGCATACTCTGAATTTTGGGAATGCGAGTGGAGCCGCCGACCAATACAACGTCGTGAATTGAGCTCTTGTCTAGTTTTGCATCCTTGAGTGCCTTTTCTACTGGTTCCAAGGTTCCACGGAACAAATCCGCGTTCAGCTCTTCAAAGCGCGCACGAGTCACACGCGTGTAGAAGTCGATGCCTTCATACAGCGCGTCGATTTCGATGGTAGCTTCCGTGCTCGAAGACAACGTGCGCTTGGCGCGTTCTGCAGCTGTGCGCAGTCTGCGGAGTGCGCGCGGGTTGCTTCGCATATCCTTCTTGTACTTGCGCTTGAACTCATCGGCGAGGAAATTGACGAGTCTGTTGTCGAAGTCTTCACCACCCAGGTGTGTGTCGCCGGCAGTCGCCCTTACTTCGAATAGAGAGCCTTCGTCGATGGTCAGGATTGATACATCAAATGTACCACCTCCGAGATCAAATATGAGCACATTGCGCTCACCTTTAAGGTTCTTGTCAAGACCGTAGGCAAGAGCAGCGGCTGTGGGCTCATTGATGATCCTTAGCACATTCAGTCCGGCAATGGCACCGGCGTCTTTGGTGGCCTGTCGCTGGGAGTCGTTGAAGTAAGCTGGGACTGTGATGACTGCGTCCCGTACTGTAGTGCCAAGGTATGCTTCTGCGGTCTCCTTCATTTTCGTCAGTACCATACTGCTGATCTCTTCTGGCGCAAATGTTTTCTTTTCTCCTTTGAAATCAACTTGTATCTTAGGCTTGCTGCAGTCATTGACCACTTTGAAGGGCCAGTGCTGCATGTCTTGCTGAATCTTCGGGTCATCAAACTTGCGGCCAATAAGTCGCTTGGCATCGAATACTGTGTTGCTGGGGTTAAGGGCGACCTGGTTCTTGGCGGCATCGCCGATGAGCCGCTCAGTGTCTGTGAACGCGACGTATGATGGAGTGGTTCGGTTGCCCTGGTCGTTGGCGATGATCTCCACATTTCCGTGCTGCCACACTCCGACGCACGAGTAGGTTGTTCCAAGATCAATTCCGATGGCTGGCATTTTTATCTTCTTGTTTAATCTTCTTCTTATAACACTTCAAAAATATTCACTTGAGTAAACTTGGTTCACTTGTAACTTCACTGCGTAAACTTATTTCGGTAGTATTACCGCTCCTTGACTTCTCTTCGCTTGTTTGTGTTTTCAAATACTGAATGTATTGCCGCGCTCGTCGCCCCTTTATATATGAAACCAATAGCGTTAAAGAACAATCTAGAATGTGCTCAACGAACCAATCACATCGTTCTACGACAGAATATTCTCGAAGTTTTTTTTTTACTGACCAATCAGCGTTCGCGATAGAGATAGCACGATACCATTAAGAGTGAGTCAGCAATACAAGGTAATACCAGCTAATAAAAATTCCCTGAAAATGGGTAGTGGTGTAAGCCCTGACTCTATGAAAAATAATGTGATAACATCGGCGTTTATGTCTTTTTCATGGAGAAAAAATACTTGCAAATAGTAGCATTTTGTTTTTGATGTAAAATAAACCTTAACCATGACATATTTTGGTAGTTAAGTGTAAATTACTTCTATGTTTTAATAATTGTACTTTATATAATTATTTATATGATTTAATAACTTAATTAACCTTTCAACGACAGCCGGCTGTCGGGATGCTATTGTCTTTCTATTGTGTCTCAAAACACGTGTGTTCGAAGGATTAATACTGACCTAATGATTTTAATATTCTATTAAGCATGATCTTAAGACCATAAAATCAATAGGGACAGTTCATTTCTATTATTTTTGTTTGTAATTGTTTATTTGTAATTGTTAATTTTAAGTATATTTAAGCACTTTCTAGCCTGAGACACAGGTTTTAACCTAGTTCAGGCAAATGTGAAATTGAGCGGTTTTTATAATTTGTATGATAGTTATTTCTTTTTGTAATGAGACCTTAATTATAAATAAACGATTTATTATTTATTTATTTATTATTATTATTATTTTTGTGTGAACCAGTAGGGGATAAATATATGACTGACATAAGAATGAAGTTCCTTATTATCGCCAGCAATAGCTAGTATAGCTTATGCTTTACGTTTGTATTTTTTGTTGTTTTGTATGTCCCCATGTGGTGATTAAATTATAACAAAAGCTTAACAGTTGATAGAAGCTTCCGTTTGATATTTTACTTAATTTAACACATTAGAGGCTTTTGACAGCCTATGGCTTAAGTAATAGTATTGTAACACATTATAGACTTTTGAAAGCTTAAGGGATAGTATTGAGGATATTTCTAAGTTCATCTCTCATTCCATTTGAGCTTTTAAATTCGTAAGACTTTACTAAGACTTTCTAAAGCTTTAATAATACAAGATGTCCCTCGCGGTTTTATCCGCATTATGTAGTGTAGCCTACCTCTTATTTTTGCGTGTAAACTATAAAACTGTAAAGTTTCATCAAAATCCGTTCTTTAGTTTCTGCGTGAAAAACTTTTACATAATATTAGTAGAATAAATTATTACTGGTAAATAAAAATTGGATTTAAGAGTACCTAAAATAAAACATGAGGCCTCGCCATTGCAAAATTTCCATTAGGGGTAGTTAATGCACGAGCCCTGGCAACACTAGATGTATTTATTGATTCTAGAATGTTCCATTTTATATTGCTATCCCGCACTATCTATCTCCTTTCTCTTTCATCCTCGAGGATTCTGCAGACGCTTGTTCTAGAAAATAAAATCAATAAGTATCGCCATCTCGTTTTTTCTCGTAATGCCATCTCTTACTATGCGGCAAAGAACATTCTAGAGCGATTACCCTACCACTCCGAATGGTTTGTTTATTTCCTCGAATCGGCATGACGTTGTCGGGTCTTTCAAACTTGTTCGTATAGTAAAGTGGGCTGAGGGGACTGTATCTGACGCAATGGCTATATAAACTGAAACGCGGGGGGGTTTCTTTGAGATACCTTTTCCAAGTCTAGTGGTGAGGTTCGGTTTATACCATGTATTTTAGGTTTTAGTAGTGGTAGGACCAGCCAGGCCCTTTAAAATGTAGGCACATACCGAGTAACAAAATAGTTTTAAAAATGTATTTATAATATAGTACGGAGTATAGCTAAAGAGGGAGGTGGCAAGTCCCGTTAGCTCATAAAATGGCGGAGTCATCGCCCGGTTGACGAGTACTGCGTAGATCCTCTTAGTTTTGATTGTAAAAAGCAGGGGAAGACGTTTTTTTAAGGATAAGATGTAAGGTAAGGTATTATTTTATTATTCTTTTGTTTTTATTCGGTAAAGTTTTGCATAATATCGGCAGTAATTTGTTTTCTTTGTAATTGCGTCACAGAACGCCATGATGTGGTTTTGGTAGATTTTTCTTTTTGATTAAGTTTTAATTCCTTCGGATATGTTGTTTTTAATATGTGTTTTACGTGTTAGATTATTCATTTCGGTGTTTTTACGTCTATATTTATTAGTTTAAGCCGGTGTTTTATATTAGCCGACATACGTGTCCAAAATGGCGTCTTATTTGACCTTCGTTTCGTTTGTTTATTATTAATGTTATTTAATCGCTTATCAACATATTTTATCACACAGCTGACATTTGTTTAGCATATTAAGTAGGTAGTTACGTGAAATTTTCCATTTACTATCTACAAACTATTTACCTACGTAAAATGTTTACATTTCGGTAAAAATATTATCTTTTTTTCGTTTAGGGGTTTATAGTCTCTCTTATTCCTAATAAGGAAATCCAAAATCATTAAACTGACCGAACTGACCCTTTGGTCGTAAAAAATGCACGAAAATAGGAAGATATATACTTTTTTTATATACTTTTCTTACGTGTTTAGAGCGAGTTGGTACGTAATAAACCAGAATTCTAGAATATTAAGAGTATAAAAATAAAATGAAAAACGGAATTAAACTGATGGAAAGTTTTATCATATCGAGAAACATAGCGGAAAGAGTAAAAAAGAATAAACCAATTTGTTATCTTATCAATGTAGGAACAAAATAATTAGACTGCTAGGTAGGTACGAAAATATTTAAATACCAACATAAACTTAGTAGGTAAGTAGGTTTACCACATTTTTATAATGTACGTTTACGTATAAAAGTATACCTAAGACTGTATGTAGTGAACGGACTTTTTGCGAGCAAATACCTATATGAATTTTATTGTAATTTAGGATTTCGTCGTGCCAGCATTTATGCAACGCACAAATGGACTACTTAATCTTATATCTATTTCCTTTTAGGTAGGCTTACTGATAAAAGAGAATCAATATATTTTCAACGTTAAATACTTTTTTCTAAGTCCATGTGGAACAGCTGTTCCTACATAATAAAAAGGTGTGTATGGTCAGACAAAAGAGTGACATCAGCAAAACCGAAGGGCATTGCGGCAGGGACTATATTGACGCAGGTCGGGCAGACAGCTGCACACGTAGGAAGGTGGGCAATAGAAATTTATTTTAGTTGTAAGTATTAAGTCAATTTAAAAAATTGGATCTCGTTATGTTAAAATGGCGTCGAAATTTAAATGCAACAACGAATTGAAATCATTTGAGTACCTAATCAAATAGCTAGTTCATTTTTTACGGAAACGTTGAGATGAAGATTGCGATTTAGCGTATTTTAAATAAAGCTTTAAATTTGCTAACTCTGGATTTCTATGTTTTATCTCCTTTCTTAAATAGTGGCAAAACTCTGACTACCTTGAACTTGTTTGGAAAGACACCTTGATTAACACATTTATTATCGAAGACAGGTAGCAAAAGAAAGTACAATTACTTATGTAGGGACTTATAGTTAAGAGTTGGGTTAGGTACCGTACCTACCTCAGACAAAGCAGGTATGTTAGAATTCGAAAGGTGTTCTAGAAAGACCCTTTCTGGTAGCATAGAGTAGGGAAGCAATAGCACGTACTTAACTGCATTTTTAGGAATAATAAGGAAATTCAAAATCATCTAACTGACCCTTTGGTCGTAAAAGGTCTACAAAAATAGGAGAATATGAATTCCTACGTGTTTAGAGCTAGTACGTACGTGATAACCCAGAATTCTAGAATATTAAGAGTAATGAAAACGAAACGTTTTTTTATTTCATCAATAAACATAGCGGAAAATTTGAAAAAAGTAAAAACCTAGGTGTATATAGGTACTAATATAATAGAGAATCTATTATATTAGTATAGTAATATATTTTCTACGTTAAATACTTTTTTATAAGTCCATGTGGAACAGCTGTTTCTACATAATAAAATGTATGTATGGTCAGACAAAAGAGTGACGTCAGCAAACCCGAAGGGCATTGCGGCAGGGACTATATTGACGCAGGTCGGGCAGGCAGCTACACACGTAGGAAGGTGGGCATTAGAAATTTATTTTAGTCGTTACTGTATTAAGTCAATTTGAGAAATTGGATCTCGTCATTATTCTAAAATGGCTTCAAAAGTGAAATGCAACTACGAATTGAAATCATTTGGGTACCTAATAAAATAGCTAGTTCATTTTTTACGGCAATGGAGAGACGAAGATTGCGATTTAGCGTATTTTAAATAAAGCTTTAAATTTGTCAACTCTGGATTTCTATGTTTTATCTCTGGCTACCTTAAACTTATTTGGAAAGACACCTTGATTAACACAATCATTTATTATCGAAGACAGGAAGCAAAAGAAAGAACAATTACTTATGTAGGGACTTATAGTTAAGAGTTGGGTTAGGTACCGTACCTACCTCAGACAAAGCAGGTATTGTTAGCATTCGAAAGGTGTTCTAGAAAGACCCTTTGTGGCAGCATAAAGTAGGGAAGCAATAGCACGTACTTAACTGCATTTTTAGGAATAATAAGGAAATTCAAAATCATCTAACTGACCCTTTGGTCGTAAAAGGTCTACAAAAATAGGAAAATATGAATTCCTACGTGCTTAGAGCTTAAAGCTTAAATAGCTTAGAGCTTAAATATTCTAGAATTCTGGGTTACTACGTACCTACTGTACGTAGTAACCCAGAATTCTAGAATATTTAGAGTAATGAAAACGAAAAGTTTTTTTATCTCATCAATAAACATAGCGGAAAATTGAAAAAAGTTAAAACCTGGTGTATGTCATCAATGTGAGGAACAAAATAATTAGACTGCTTGGTAGTAGCGGAAATATTAGATTTACATAAACTTCATAAGTAGGTCTATCACGTCTTTAATAGTAAACGGAATTTTCGAGAGCAAATGAATTTTATTATACTTAGTCTTGCAAGCAATTATGCTACTTACTTTAAAACAAATAGATAAATCAAATATTTATTTCCTTTTGGCAATACTAATAATAGAGAATCTATTATCAATATATTTTCTACGTTAAATACTTTTTTCTAAGTCCATGTGGAACAGCTGTTTCTACATAATAAAATGTATGTATGGTCAGACAAAAGAGTGACGTCAGCAAACCCGAAGGGCATTGCGGCAGGGACTATATTGACGCAGGTCGGGCAGACAGCTGCACACTTAGGAAGGATGGGCATTAGAAATTGATTTTAGTCGTTACTGTATTAAGCTGCACACATAGGAAGGTGGGCATTAGAAATATTTTTAGTCATATTAAGTCAATTTAAGAAATTGGATCTCGTCATGATCCTAAAATGGCGTCAAAAGTGAAATGCAACTACGAATCGAAATCATTTGAGTACCTAATAAAATATCTAGTTTATTTTTTACGGCAATGTAGAGACGAAGATTGCGATTTAGCGTATTTTAAATAAAGCTTTTGCTAATTCTGTATTTCTATGTAGACAAGTAGCAAAAGAAAGAACAATTACTTAGGTAGGGACTTATAGTTGAGAGTCGGGTAACCGTAAGGTCCTATCCTCAGACAAAGCAGGTAGAATTCGAAAGGTGTTCTAGAAAGACCCTTTGTGCTGGCATTGAGTAGAGAAACAATAGCACGTACTTAACTGCATTTTTGCAAGTTTATGGGTACATTACATAGGAACCTTCTAATTTTTTTTAAGTTAAACATTGGCGTTTTTTAAATTTATATTTATAACAATAGCGTTAAAATAATACTGTTTGCGCCTTTTTTAAGGCCACTTTAACAAATGTGGAGGGATAGATGACCATTAAAGTTGAATACTATTAAGCTGAAAGAGCCCATCTCATTAATACCGCAATGGTAAGATGGAATTATTATTTCGGACGTTGGTAGTGCGTTTGGAAGTTATGAAATTCTTTGATGTTATAGTGTATGTAGGTTACTTTTTTATTATAGTTTACAGAATAGGGGAATTAGAAATTGTAAAGGAAGAAATATGCGATTTAGGGGTACCTATTAGAAATGCGGTTTAGGGAATTAGAAGTTATAAAGTGAAAAAGCGGTAAGGAATTGTGAGTTGTTAAGGAAAAAAAAATGCGGTCTAGCTAGAAAAGGCCCAAGAAGGTGCTTAGGTACACACTATTTTCTATTATGAAAGTAATTATGATGTTGAGCTGTTTATGAAACCAACATTTAATAAAATTATTACGAGTGGAAGTGATGAAATTCTTCGGTCTTCTTGTGTAGGTTAGTTTTATTATAATTACTGTAATTAGGTATAATAGTGTAGTGTTTATTATGATTATTATAGAGTTAACAAAAGACGGTCGAAAAAAATTGCGGTGTAGGGGAATTAGGTCTTATAAAAAATTGCGGCTCAAAGGAATTGAAAGTTATTAAGGAAAAAAATGCAGTCTAGTTGAATTTAGAGTTAAAAATAATGCGGTCTACAAGAAATTAGGAGTTATACCTATATATAAAGGAATAAAAATGCGGTCTTTGGTGGCTGCTTAGGTACTTACTACTTTTTCGATTATAAAAGTAATGATGGTGGTGAGCTGAATGTTACGAGAAGTAATTTATTTTTAGAAAATAGAAATGCATAGTTTTTAGTTTTCATGCGTTATTAGTTACATGTTAGGATTAGAAAATCGTGATTACAAAATGGCGTCATAACGTAGAAAATTGTAGGAAGTCTTAGACGGATAGTAGAATACGGGCGGTTTCCAATTAGCGATTCTCTTGCACGAAATGTCTGAAAACGATTCGAGAAATAATTTTCATCTGATGGAAGAAATATAGTTAGACCCACTTGTGACATCACATGTTGGGATTAGAAAAGTGTTCTAGATTACAACATCGTGTCGTTACGTAGAAAATTGTAGGAAGCAGGTAGACGGATAGTAGATATAAAGGCGGTATCAAACTAGCGTTTCACGTTTGTGTGTAGTAAGTAAAACATGAATTTGGAATTGTTATATCTGAAGGATTACTGTAGCATCTTCAGTTTATCAAAGCCACGAAATTAAAGTTATTGAGTATAACTATACAGTTTTATGAGATATATGTGAGTTAAATGGAAAGATGAAGTTATTATTTCAAAACAATATCTTTGAAAGAAATGATACGATGTAGAATTGTATTTTAATTTAATTCTTAATGATAAATTACAAAGGTGAAAATATAGAAAAATATGAGAACAATGACGAAAAACAAATTTGGAAGAAAGGAATATTGTTTTAAATCTATCATTATAAATTAAGTTCATGTTATTGAATAGAATAATATACAAAAATAGTTTCATGGTTGAAAATCATCGATACTACATTAAAGGTTCGAATTGTACAAATAAACTTAAGAATTTAAATTCAAGCCAAGGATATTATAAAAGAAATTATGCGACGAGTTGCTGTACGGGTATTATGTTTTTTTTAATGTATTTATGATGTTATTTAGTTTACTAGGGTTTTTCTGCGTGTAAGATCTAAAAAAAATTGAGTTTGAATTGAATTGGCTGTTATTTCTATAGTAAAAATAAGTATTAAACAAAATGTAGAGCTTAGAGAGACGAAATCATTATAACACAGTTGATGTTGATGCATTTGGAAGAAATAAAGTTCGATTAAAGCTTAAGTTACGATTGTAATATGAGGTTTCTCTATCTACTTTGAGATGTTAACGTGAAAGTAGGGTAGGTATTTATTTACGTTCTTTTATCTTAACGATAATAAAGGCTGTTTTTTTAATGCTCATAAGAGAAAAATCGTCTTTAGCAGACAGAGCACTGTTTAATTTTTAACTTTAATTTTACAACTCTTAGTTAATTTTAGCGGTACGTCATATACCTGCAGAATAAGGGGAACAATTTAGGAAGCTAAAATTATATATTGTTAGGATTGTTGCAATGTGAAATATGTTAAAAGAAACTGTTGGTAGTACAAAAACATGTTTTTTGAAATATTTTGACGAAAATTAGGTAGAACTAAAAAGCTGGTTTCAGACTAGCGTTTTTTAACAAATAAATTGTGAAACACGTCTCATTGATGGGAAGTAGTTAAGTAAGACTAAGTTTTTATATCGAAATTAATGGAGGAAAAGAAGTTCGATGATGTTATTTTTTACAATATATTTACCTATCTAATAGGTATAAAAATAATAAGAATATATACTTTAACAAAGCTTAACTGATAAAATATGAGAATGGAATGTCGAAGACAGAGTTTAAGTTATTTTGAATTGTTATAACAACAAAAACGTTCTTCCAATATTTTTTAATTTTGGTTCTGAAGAAATCAATAAGCAAGTGAACGGATAAAATATTATTATTTTTAAGTTGTCATATTGGGTAGTTAGGACGGTACTTATATTCGGCTTTTCTCATTACAAGACAACGTTATAAGATCTTTGAAAGAATAATCTAATTGAGGCGAAAGAATTCATCTTGGACAGAATATTTTATATTTAAGTCAAAATAAGATTTTTATTTTACAATAATTGGCAAATAAATCTATTGTGCCGTTGCGCACAAAACTGTAAGAAATATTTTGACGGATAGTAGGTATAAAAATAAAAGCGGTTTCAGACTAGCGTTTTTCGCGCGAAAAGCCTGAAACCGTTGCAACTCTCTTACATTTAAGTAGGTTTATAACAATAAAACCCTGAATTATGGCAGGGGAAATTACTTATTCTTTTATTTAATTTTATCTTCTACTGATCGAAGCCGACTTCGACGAAGATGGATTAAATAAAAAATAAGGTATACCATAGCAAACAATTGTAAAACTAATTTCATTGATAATGAAATAGTTAAGTAAGATTTATTTTTGTCAGAGTATGTATGAATGAATTACGTGTAGCGGATGAAAATCTATTAAATTATTTCTAAGTTACTAGATTGCGATAATGAGTAGGTATGTAGGTCTATTTTTATTTACGACTTGTCTCAGTACGAAGTGACAGGAATATATTTTAAAGAATTACCTAATTCAGACGAAAGAATTCATCTTGGACAGATTGATTTCAATCTTTTATTTTTAAGTCAAAATTAAATTATTTTTTGTCGTGAAATTATGTGTTACAAGTAAGGTATTATGCGGTACCTAGTGTTAAATAAGTCGATAGGATTGTGTATTTTATCTATTAACCTAAAAAAACAGACATGCAATGAGTTATAATTACATTTTAAAGAATTTATTTAAAAATATTACGTCTAACAGATAGTATTAAATTTTTTTATTTTTAAGTTACTTGCGAGATTGATTGGTTTTACTAGCGTTTCTTCTGCGTGTAAGATCTAAAAAAAATTAAGTTTTAATTGAATTGGCTGTTATTTGTATAATAAAAATAAGTATAAACAAAATGTAGAGCTTAGAGAGACGAAATCATTATAACACAGTTGATGCATTTGGAAGAAAAATAAATTTCGATTAAAGCTTAAGTTACTATTGTAATAAGAGGTTTCTCTATCTACTTTTAGATGTTAACGTGAAGGTAGGGTAGGTATTTATTTACGTTCTTTTATCGTAACGATTATAAAGGCTGTTTTTTTAATGATCCGTCTTTAGCAGACAGAGCACTGTTTAATTTTTAACTTTAATTTTACAACTCTTAGTTAATTTTTGCGGTACGTCATATACCTGCAGAATAAGGGGAACAATTAAGGAAGCTGAAATTATATATTGTTAGGATTGTTGCAATGTGAAATATGTTAAAAGAAACTGTTGTTAGTACAAAAACATGTTTTTTGAAAAATTTTGACGAAAATTAGGTAGAACTAAAAAGCTGGTTTCAGACTAGCGTTTTTTAACAAATAAATTGTAAAACACGTCTCATTGATGGGAAGTAGTTAAGTAAGACTAAGTTTTTATTTCGAAATTAATGGAGGAAAAAAAGTTCGATGATGTTATTTTTTACAATATATTTACCTATCTAATAGTTATAAAAATAAAAAGAATATATATACTTCAACAAAGCTTAACTGATAAAATATGAGAATGGAATGTCGAAGACAGAGTTTAAGTTATTTTGAATTGTTATAACAACAAAAACGTTCTTCCAATATTTTTTAATTTTGATTCTGAAGAAATCAATAAGCAAGTGAACGGATAAAATTCTATTATTTTTAAGTTGTCATATTGGGTAGTTAGGACGGTACTTATATTCGGCTTTACGGCGGAAGAAATCAATAAGCAAGTGAACGGTTGTGGAAACCAGAACCAATTTCCGTGCGTTCAAGCGTTTTTGCCATACCTACTATTGGAATCATTCGTAACAGCTCACAATTTAGGACCCATTAATTTTTAACAGATCATATTCCGTGGTGCTAGGCAATCTGGGCTTCTCCCAGTTGTAATTGCCCCTTTGTTCCTATCGGCCTAGTTCTGTTCTGTCTCCTGCTTGTTATGGAGGGAAGTGGAAAAAATATACTTTTCTTACTCCTCCGTTGTTCATTTCTGATTAATTTCGTTGCGGGATCCAAGACAGTTGAATCGTTTCTCCGGGACTCGTCAAGCTTCATTGCTCGGCGCTTTTCTGGCGGACTCCACTGTTGATTCTGGCTTTCAGGAGTTGCAGTGGTTGGGAATAGTGTGGTGGGATTGTCCTTATAAAAAAAAAAAAAGCAAGTGAACGGATACAATTCTATTATTTTTAAGTTGTCATATTGGGTAGTTAGGACGGTACTTATATGCGGCTTTTCTCATTACATGACAACGTTATAAGATATTTGAAAGAATAATCTAATTGAGGCGAAAGAATTCATCTTGGGCAGAATATTTTATATTTAAGTCAAAATAAGATTTTTATTTTACAATAATTGGCAAATAAATCTATTGTGCCGTTGCGCACAAAACTGTAAGAAATATTTTGACAGGTGATAGGTACAAAAATAAAAGCGGTTTCAGACTAGCGTTTCTTGCGCGAAAAGCCTGAAACCGTTCAACTCTGTTACATTTAAGTAGATTTATAACAATAAAACCCTGAATTATGGCAGGGGAAATTACTTATTCTTTTATTTAATTTTATCTTCGACTGATCGAAGCCGACTTCGACGAACATGGATTAAATAAAAAATAAGGTATACCATAGCAAACAATTGTAAAACTAATTTCATTGATAATGAAATAGTTAAGTAAGATTTATTTTTGTCAGAGTATGTATGAATGAATAGGGTATTACACTGTATAAGAGAAAAAATATAAAAATATATTATTGAGGTAGCTTAAGCAAAAAGCAGCCGAACAGTGTTAGTTTTAGTTCATAAAACTAGAAAATATTTTTTTAAATTCAATTCAAAGTTTTCAGTTTTTTTTACCTGTTCTTGAACACACCGAAATACAGACCATAGACAGTGACAGCTGTCGACTGTCAACAGTGTCAACTAGACGTCACTATTTGTTTTATTTATAACCTCCTAATACGATCTTTATTATAAAAATATACTTTTTCAAGGAAGTTATTGTGAAAGATATTTTAGATGGCTAATGCACATGTGTACTTACATGAAAGTGATATTTACAACAACAGTACAAACGGTACAAACGGGTTTTTATGGTGTAATAGTTGGAATACTCTTCCCACAACTTTTAACTAAGTGCTTCTTAAATTTGAATCAGTTAACACTAGAATTCACAATTATTCCGATGTTTTCACACTTGTGTTCTTGCATTCCGAAACGCACATCAACGGTAAGTCGAACAGTAACTAATTTTTGAGATAAAAACAATAAAAATTATGTAAAGTGTCACAGCGCGTTTGTTTATTTACATGACGTAAGGACGTCATATCGCCAAAGCAAAACCACGCCCACGGCGTTTTGCGTTTTTGGAAATTTTCGCGCGAAATTTGAAAATACAATTTTTAAAAGCGTTTTTAGGGTACTTAGCGCTTAAATAAAAATTTTGGATTTTTTTTAGTGGTTTCTTAGTACTGTAGGAGTTATTTGAAATACTTAAAAAAAAGAGTGTAATACCCTATTACGTTTAGCGGATGAAAATCTATTAAATTATTTCTAAGTTACTTGCGATAATGAGTATGTAGTTCTATTTTTATTTACAAATTGTCTCAGTACGAAGCGACAGGAATATACTTGAAAGAATTACCTAATTCAGACGAAAGAATTCATGTTGGACAGATTGATTACAATCTTTTATTTTTAAGTCAAAATTAAGTTTTTATCGAGAAATTAAGTGTTACAAGTAATGTATCATGCGGTAGTGTTAAATAATTCGATAGGATTCGATATTTTATCTATTAACCAAAAAAAAAACAGACATCCTATGACTTTAATTTATTACATTTTTAAGAATTTATTTAAAATAATTACGTCCAACAGATATTATTAAATTTTTTTTTTAAGTTACTTGCGAGAATGATTGGTATTGAAAATATTTTTTGTCTATTCTAATTATTCTTATTGTGATTACAAAACAGCGTCGTTGCGTAAAAAATTGTCGAAAAAAGGTAGAAAGGTAGGTCATTAAGGAGGATTCAGATTCACGGAGGAACAATTTAGGAAGCTGAAATTATATATTGTTAGGATTATTGCAATGTGAAATATGTTAAAAGAAACTGTTGTTAGTAACAAAACATGTTTTTTTGAAATATTTTGACGAAAATTAGGTAGAACTAAAAAGCTGGTTTCAGACTAGCGTTTTTTAACAAATAAATTGTGAAACACGTCTCATTGATGGGAAGTAGTTAAGTAAGACTAAGTCTTTATATCGAAATTAATGCATATGGAGGAAAAAAAGTTCGATGATGTTATTTTTTACAATATATTACCTATCTAATAGTTATAAAAATATAAGAATATATACTTCAACAAAGCTTAACTGATAAAATATGAGAATGGAATGTCGACGACAGAGTTTAAGTTATTTTGAATTGTTATAACAACAAAAACGTTCTTCCAATATTTTTTAATTTTGATTCTGAAGAAATCAATAAGCAAGTGAACGGAAAAATTCTATTATTTTTAAGTTGTCATACTGGGTAGTTAGGACGGTACTTATAATCGGCTTTTCTCATTACAAGACAGCGTTATAAGATATTTGAAAGAATAATCTAATTGAGGCGAAAGAATTCATCTTGGGCAGAATATTTTATATTTAAGTCAAAATAAGATTTTTATTTTACAATAATTGGCAAATAAATCTATTGTGCCGTTGCGCACAAAACTGTAAGAAATATTTTGACAGATGATAGATATAAAAATAAAAGCGGTTTCAGACTAGCGTTTCTTGCGCGAAAAGCCTGAAACCGTTCAACTCTGTTACATTTAAGTAGGTTTATAACAATAAAACCCTGAATTATGGCAGGGGAAATTACTTATTCTTTTATTTAATTTTATCTTCGACTGATCGAAGCCGACTTCGACGAAGATGGATTAAATAAAAATAAGGGATATACCATAGTAAACAAATAATTGTAAAACTAATTTCATTGTCGATGAAATAGTTAAGTAAGATTTATTTTTGTCAGAGTACGAATGAATTAAGTTTTTAGCGGATAAAAATCTATTATTTCTAAGTTACTTGCGATAATGAGTATGTAGGTATTTTTTTATTTACGACTTGTTTCAGTACGAAGCGACAGGAATATATTTGAAAGAATTACCTAATTCAGACGAAAGAATTTATCTTGGACAGATTTTTAGGTCAAAATTAAATTTTTATCGATCAATTTAGTGTAACAAGTAAGGTATCATGCGGTAATGTTAAATAAGTGAACAGGATTAGGTATTTGACCAAAAAATAAAAACAGACATCCAATGAGTTATAATTACATTTTAAATTTATTTAAAAATATTACGTCCAACAGATAGTATTAACATTTTTTATTTTTAAGTTACTTGCGAGATTGATTGGTTTTGAATATATTTTTGTCTATTCTTATAATCCTATTGTGATTACAAAACGGCATCGTTGCGTAGAAAATTGTCGAAAAAAGGTATGGATAGGCATTAAGGCGGATTCAGATTCACGTTTTTTCACAAAAAGGATGGTATTATAGTTACAGAATAGAAATGTAGAAATATTGGCTTAAAATCGTATTGGTATAAGCATATAAAATTTCTCAATTGAAGAAAAAATATCTTAGTTATAAATAAATATAAATTATATTAAACATAAATCAAAACAGATTTATTATTTTTAAGTGGTCATATTGGGTAGTTAGGACGGTACTTATATTCGGCTTTCCTCATTACAAGACAACGTTATAAAATATTTGAAAGAATAATCTAATTGAGGCGAAAGAATTCATCTCGAACAGAATATTTTATATTTATGTCAAAATAACATTTTTAATTTACAATAATTGGCAAATAAATCTATTGTGCCGTTGCGCACAAAACTGTAAGAAATATTTTGACAGATGATAGATATAAAAATAAAAGCGGTTTCAGACTAGCGTTTCTTGCGCGAAAAGCCTGAAACCGTTCAACTCTGTTACATTTAAGTAGGTTTATAACAATAAAACCCTGAATTATGGCAGGGGAAATTACTTATTCTTTTATTTAATTTTATCTTCGACTGATCGAAGCCGACCTCGACGAAGATGGATTAAATAAAAAATAAGGTATACCATAGTAAACAAATAATTGTAAAACTAATTTCATTGTCGATGAAATAGTTAAGTAAGATTTATTTTTGTCAGAGTATGTATGAATGAATTACGTTTAGCGGATGAAAATCTATTAAATTATTTCTAAGTTACTTGCGATAATGAGTATGTACTTAGGTCTATTTTTATATACGAATTTTCTCAGTACGTAGCGACAGGAATATACTTGGAAGAATTACCTAATTCAGACGAAATAATTCATCTTAGACAGATTGATTACAATCTTTTATTTTTAAGTCAAAATTAAATTAATTTTTATCGAGAAATTATGTGTTACAAGTAAGGTATCATGATAAGTGGATAGGATTACGTATTTAATCTATTAACTAAAAAAAACAGACATTCAATAAGTTTAAATACATTTTTAAGAATTTATTTTAAAATATTACATCCAACAGATAGTTTACATTTAATAATACATTTTTTATTTTTTAGTTACTTGCGAAATTGATTGGTTTTGAATATATTTTGTCTATTCTTATAATCCTATTGTGATTACAAAACGGCATCGTTGCGTAGAAAATTGTCGAAAAACGGTTAGGCGTTAAGATGGTTTCAAATTCACGTTTTTTCGCAAAAAGGATAGATGGTATAATAATATTACGCAATAGGAATATAGAAATACTGGCTTAGAATAGTATTGGTATAAGCATATAAAATTATGCATATAAAAATATCTTAGTTTTAAACAAATATAATATTTTTAAGTTACATACAAAATTACGTTTTTATTTTACTATTTTAATAATTGGCTAATCTTAGTTATTATTTTGTATAAGTTCCAATAACTTATAGTATAACTAAGTTATCAACAAATCAAGGTTGCTTTAGGATTTGCGTTACAAAGTCAAAAATATTTTCTTTGCGTTTCGCTGAAATATGTATTTATATTCTAAAATGACTGACATAGGAATTTTCCGGTGACATAATTAAATTATTTGTACCTATATGTATGATTTATTGAATATAGCAGGTTTTGTGTCTATTTATATATAATTTTAATATGTTTTTGTTTGTTATTAACATAAGGATATGGTAACCTAATTAATGGCGCAGTTAATTGTTATTTTCCTCAATTATAATTCTAGAGTATTGTTTTTGTCGCTAAATATTTTAACAATTCGATTTTAATATACATTGTCTGTTGTTATTCAATACATTGAATTATAATAATAATTTAAATATAAAGCATTATTAAGGAAACAATTATTAAATTGAATGTTGTTTAGATAATAACATTCAATTAATTAATTTTAAGACTTAGGCTTTTTGCCGTGATATGAAGATTTTGTATACGTATATTATATTACATACTTATTCACGTTTCGTTGTAAAACAAGAAGCATTTTATCAATGACAAGTGTACAGAAACCACATAAATTTACATAACACCACATATCAGGGTTTGATTGTTCGTTATTAATAAGAAACGCTTCATCAAATAACATTTGGTACTTTATTAACACAAAATTGAGCATTTGCTTTCAACCACATTTACCACTTTAATTGCATCCAAAGTCTTTGTGATCAATTTGATCTGACTACCAATAGATACTAGAGCGTTACGCGTTGCGCGTTACGCGTTGCTCGTTACGCGTTGCTTGGGACTGTTGCACCTTTTGCACTGACGTAGCCATCTTTAGATCCTAAGTTTAGATCATTAGTAGGGTTGTACAGTGTACTTTTACGTGTATTACAAAAGCTACTGTATTCGAGGATCCCCCAGTGAATGTCAGGAGCTGATCACGAGTCTGTGTTGTGTGTGATATAGTCGACTAGTTTCTCGTTAAGCACTTCACATTCCTGTCTTGCATTCATTGTAAGCTTGAGGTTGTATCCATCCTTTTGTTTAACAATATCTGTACTTTTAGCTTTACTTAAAGCTTTTGCATTTTTTTTACCTTTCGTTTATAGGTATCTACGTTAGTTTCTTTAAAAATAAACCTCGTCGTAAGAGATTTTTGTTCCGTCGGTCGTTTCGTGTTTATCTGAAATCTAGTCTACGATTACCTTGTTAAATACTAAAATAAGTATTTTTAATAGTGCTTCGTGCATTTTATTATCAATTACAACTAAGAAACGTGAAATAAGTTGCTGTTTTAAAATTAAATCGTGTTACATTCATAAATAAAATTACGAAATAATTAGGTGCTAAAAAACCAAAGAAAAAAAGTTTATGTGCATAATGCCTAGATATAGACCAGTTTTTAATACTTGTTTCGACACTATTGGCATTGATATACTGGCTTTGTGACCTCCGCTTAAAATATCATGCTGATACAGCGGAGATAAATAATTATTAGCATAAAAATATTAACTATCTTAGACTTTAATTTAAATATATTAATACCACAAGAAGGGAATACTTAAACCAAGAGCTTCAAAGAGATTTTGCGACGTTATCAATCGTGTGTGTAGTGATATTTATTATAATGAAGATTTAAAGCAGTAATAAAGCACTGCGCAATAGCACGCAATAATCTATAAGAAAAAGTTTAACACTGTAAATTGATTGGTGATGGCACGTCAATAATGGTAATTGAACACGGCACAACAAATTAATAATAAGATGATTAAACGTTAAACAACACCAAAAGAAACAAAGAGAATCAAACTGTAGTGGAAGCACATTATTTTAGAAAAGTTTATTTCAGTGATGTTGAAGTTAACTGATTGCTTTTAGTGTTTGTGGTTGGTTTCATGTGGAATCTTTTTTCATTCACAACAGTACCTGTAGGAAAGCTATCTTTAAAGTGTAGTTCTGCTTAGCTTTCCGAGTGATTGTGAGATTCCCCATAGTGAAGTTACGTGGAGTGACATTCAATAACATTGTGCTGGTTGTTCTCAAAATTCTAAATCTATCCATGTTTTCTTGTTTCTCAATGTGAAGTGCATGTGGGTGATGTGTAGTGATGTCTTGTCATTTTATGTACATGAACAAGTAAATAAAGACCACGGAGCTTGCTTATTTCGACACTTTCAGAGTAATTCGGCGGTTTAGGCTTCTTGATTGCATGGGCTAGTAACGTTTTGCTAGAAATTTCTATTCGTACGTGCCTAAAATTTGGAATTTTGCATGCGTCGTGGAATTAACAAATTATTGGAATTATGTTGAACGCAATTTGACTTTGATTGAAATTTGAAGCTTGTACGTCGAATGTGAGAACCTTAGGAACTCATAAGCTAACCTTTTATTTATTCTATTATCAACGTTAAAAATGCCATCGTAGAAATGACCTACCGGCAATGAAAATAAATTGTGAATTAAACAATTGATGGTTGACAGAAATCTATAATGCCATTGAATTCATTGTAGCAGATTATGAAGGTAACAATAGCTAGGTATATGAGTGTTGATAACCTGGTAGACGAAATGAACAATAGTCTCGATATATTATCAACGGATATAAAACAGCTGTTGTAGTAATACCCAAGAACAGTTAAAATGACATACTATTGTATTGAAGAACAATGATGGTAAAATAAATAAGAAAATGATGAATAGATCACGATAAAAATAATTAGAAAGTACGGTTGAATGTCGATACAGTTAAAAGAAGAGTGAAAAGAATATTAAATTCTATAGATAATATCACTATGAACGTACAACAAAACAATATAATTAGTATTTAATATACTACCGAAAACCTTGAATAAAAATAAAATTAAAGTCATAATCTATGAATGTATAATTATTATAGATACAGAGAATAATATGAATATGGTTCTAATTGCTACGCTCAGAAGATTAGTACTGCGTATGGCACGAACACCAAATTTATCAAGCTTAAATATTATCAACTATAATTCTGGAAGCAGTTTTATGTTTAGACTTAATTGGAAATAAAGATATTTGCAAACAAATCAAACATAATGTAATAATTATGTCGATACTAAAGATGTAATGAATTACGATTGAATATCGTTAATGCAAAAAGTAACAGCACATAGCTAAACATAAGACTGAAAAAGTTAAACATATTAAAATTGCAACAGTAAAATCTGCATTACCAGATATGACTTACAAATGTGAAACTTTAATTACAGTTAATAGGTTTACAGTAATAAATATGACTGACAGCGTTAAAGATTAATCGCCTATGATTCACTCAAACCTATCAAGGTAATATTTAACGATTCAGGATTAGATTCTGCACGAATTGCATAAAAATCAAGGTGAAATTTAAAATGTTGGTATAAACTTGTTAAGAAGAAAATTTAATTTATAAAATACTGTTGTAATTGATTTTGCAACACCGATATTGAAAGTTAAAGCGAAGGAAGTCCATGAACTGGTATTAAAAAAATAAGTTGAGGAATGAAATGTAAAACACAGATTGGTAAATAGAAACGTTATAATAGACATACATTGAAAATCGAAAACTGTTGTTAAATAAGAGATGAAACAGTTGAAGGCTAAGTTTTAAAAACTAGCTAGGAAACAAATGATGAAATTCATTTGTTTACCAGTTGACATGATTTAATGTTACGCTGAATCAAATATAGGTATTCAAATTTAACTTATTTAAGAGTATAAATAAGATGAAGAGTACTTAAAAATTAATACCTATTAAAGCTATAGAAGCATTATGTGTAAATGTTGTAGAAAGCAACAGACATTTGAACAAAATAGATTGTTTTCATTCTATTGTACAGAATTTGGAATGTTGTGAATAATATGAACATCTATCACAAATAAAATAATATTCAATTAAAATTCTGAATGGAATAAAAAGAAAAACCTTGATAAAAATGAAATTCAAGTCATAAGTTAATTAGAAAATCTTTGAATTACAATTACTTTAAGTAAATGAACAATGAGTTTTACATGGATTGAAAAAATAGCTCAGCTATAATTCTTTGAATCAATTGTACCTAGAGAAGTAGGCAGCTCATTTGTTGAAATAAAATAAAAAAATATGTAGAGATGTAATAATTATTATATTGTACAGAGCTTACAGCAATAACAATTAACAATAGCATTTTCGTAATAAAAATAAAAGATATTTTAATAATTCATCGTGATGGGCAGATAACAAGAAAGTTACTCTATCAAATTATCGTTCATAGTTTGAACCCATATTATAAAACTAAACTATTATTAACATTTAACTAAAAGAGTTACTTTTATCGTTAAATGAAACTACTATTAACGTAGAATAAAGCTACTATTACCGTGATATGAAACTTATATTAATTTAAAACAAAACTTGGCGATGATATTCAGTCCTCAAAACTTAAGAGACATAAATACGACATAAATTACGTATTTGACAAAAAGAAAAAAATGGTGTAAGAATTGAAACAGTTTTTGAAAATCTAAACCCAAACATCTAAAATATTGCAAAAAGCAAAACAATGTTATCCACGGTAGAAGAAATCGAATAAAAAAAAATATGTGACGCAGAAAATATCAGCGATTAACATGTTCTCCAAATGAACAAATTAATACATTTGCATCTATATTATGAGACAAATACTACTTACTGATGCTTGCAATAAAAGTCTTTGTTGCGAAATGTTAAATTAGGATTCAGAGCGCTCCGCTCTAGGAAAGGAATCTACCGATTGCAAAACATGATGAAATTACAATTACATGTTGGCTTGATTGCTTTTAGTAACGATTTGATAGTATATAACAAAATCTATGTACCTAGCAATGTGAACTAACAAAGCTTACTAAAGTAATTTTCGTAAAGGAAGAAGATGATGAAATTGTAACGGTGTATGTATTTGTACTTCTATACTAGACAGCGCAGAGCGTAGTGGAGCGTTTTTAGAAATATGGGAAAACGGATCGAATCAAATAATCTAATTGAAGTTTATCTAGGACGAAAGATAATTATTGCCTTATTTTTTATATAAATGTTGTACGTAATCGAACCAATCTTTTGGAACAGAAAAATAACAGGCACGTAAAACATAATTAGGGACGTGATATAAATTTATGAGAAAATGCGAAAGCTATATTTAATATAACAAGCGTAAACGATAACCACAGGAATAACGATGAATCACAGTGTCCGAAGACCAAGGTTTCTTGCATAACATGGTGCAAACGTATAGACATATATGGAGTAGGTGACAGTGAACTAACAGGTTACGGAGGTATTTCACAAATACTAGCAATAGCGAGCAAGGTTTTGATACTTGATATTCTAGATTTTAAACTCGTTGGGACTGCGAAAGATTAAGTTTTTTTAAATGAACTAAACAACAATGATGTGAAGTTGGAACCTGAACATACCGATAAATTTGAATAAGCGTTTACAACACAATAAGCGTTACGATTTAAGATAGTAGAATTTAATACGTATGTATAAGGTTGCGTTTAGCTCGTCAATAATAAAATGCCTGTTTTATATGATGCATTGCGAAACGTTAGATATTGTTAAAAAAATGATTTAAAAATTAATTTACCACTTATTTTAAGTATTTGGTTTGGGAATACTTTAGGTGCGGTAAAAGTGATGAAGAGATAGATGCAATAAGTAGATGAGCAAGTTGCAAGGTGTTGTTTGGAAGTAGTAGAAGATTAAAGATACGATACGGTCATCAGAAACTGGAATACGTAAACGCAAGAGATTAAAAATGATTATTTAAGCATAATAGCGCAAGATAAATTTGGCGTGTTTGGAATACGAAGAGACAATATCAAGCAATAGGAATATCTTAGTTATGGGCAGAAAATATAGGTTTATAAAGTTTTGATAGAAAATATAGATTATGAGTAGTACAAAACAATATCATAATATCAAGACAAATCATGAAATTATGACGCAAAAATATAGAATTTTCCAGTTATGTGTAAGGAAGAGGAATTAAGATGCAATAGTTAATTATCGTGACGCAAGAGTATATTTTTGGACGTTGTCAATAATGACTAAGAAATATGACGAAGTAGTCCTGAGATCATAGATACTAATTAGTGTTGAAGAACTAAGTAGGTTTCTTTAGGAGTAATGGTTGATTGACTAAGTTGATTTACTAAGAAGCTTGCAAAATGAAACAACAACGATGTAAAATATCAAGATCAAGATATTACCGCAAATATGAAGACGAATGAAAATTTTATAGTACGTACAAGCTTAATTACACACTAAGGTGCAATTTTACTAACAATGATGAAATTAACGGTGACATATAAGGAAGAGAATTTGTGTAGGTTGGAACATGACGAAGTTAAATTCAATGATATAGAAGAAACTCTTATCGTAATAAAGATTTGGACATTTAATGTAATTCCAAAACGTGAAAATTATTTCCCGATATTTTATCTTGATTACTTTGATTTGATTAATCAATCAGATAAAAGAAACCATTAAAACACATTAGAAAGATGTAGATCATCAGATTATGATATTCATATTCTAAGTGATATTTAAGCAATCACATATTAATAAATTAATTACAAAGAAAGAAACAAGCTAAACCGAAGACATGCTAAGTAATACAGTGAGAAAAAATAATTCATCAATCATTGAATAAACATCGTTTTCTTTTGAATTATTCGGAATTTCTACATTTAGTATGAAAACAGACAAGATATTACCGCAAATATGAAGACGAATGAAAATTTTTTAGATTTTAAAATCTCAATTACACATTATGGCGCAATATACATATTTACTAACAATGATTAAATTAAAGGTGACATATAAGGAAGAGAATTTGTGTAGGTTGGAACTTGACGAAGTTAAAATCAATGATATAGAAGAAAATCTTATCGTAAAGATTTGGACATTTAATTTAATTCCCAAAACGTGAAAATTATTTCCTAATACTATATCATGATTAGATTGATTTAATTAATTAATCAGATAAAAGAAGTTCGACGTTTTGTTTATTTTAAAACTTGACATAGTTATGTCAGTAACTTTATTGAAATGTTTTTTAAGAGTTGAAATTTTCGATTCATTAAACGCAAATGTTAAGAAAACAGTGAAGAGCTTAAAACAAATAGTGAAGTGAAGTGTGGAGAGAATATTTAGCACAGTATAAATAGTTAGGCAACAAGTAAAACGAAGAAAATACTATGAAATTTGACTTAGGTATCGAAATAATATAGTATTTAGGTTATACGTAATATTTAAGACGATATAAAAAAAATATTTAGGACAAAATATCGAAATAATATAATGATCTAATTTTACACTTTGTTATTGTGGTAGAAGAATTTTTAAATTAGTGAGTTGGTGGTAGTTTTGTGCTGTGAAAAAGTGAGTTTTTCATTGTGAGTGAAACAAGAAAAACCCTAGTACAATAATAACTCAGTGCAATAGATACTATAGGCAGGCTTGATAGACTAGGACTTGTTGTGGACGGTTAGCGTGATATTGAAGTTGATAAACTTTACGTTTATAATTAAATTAATACTAAGGTATTTTAAAAAGAATATTCGATAAAATAGAAATTTCCAATAATGTGTAAGGAAGAGGAATAAAGATGCAATAATTAATTATTGTGACTCAAGAGTATATTTTTGGACGTTGTCAATAATGATTAAAAAATATGACGAAATAGTCCTGAGATCATAGATGCTAATTAGAGTTGTAGAACTAAGAAGGTTCTTATAGAGTAAAATATCAAGATCCAAGATATTACCGAAAATATGAAGACGAATGAAAATTTTATAGAATTTACAATCTTAATTACACATGGCGCAATATACATATTTACTAACAATGATGAAATTAAAGGTGACATCAAAGGAAGAGAATTTGTGTAGGTTGGAACTTGACGAAGTTAAATTCAATGATATAGAAGAAATTCTTATCGTAAAGATTTGGACATTTAATGTAATTCCAAAACGGGAAAATTATTTCCTGATATTATATCTTGATTACTTTGATTTGATTAATCAATCAGATAAAAGAAACCATTAAAACACATTAGAAAGACGTAGATCATCATATTATGATATTAATATTCTAAGTGATATTTAAGCAATCACATATTAATAAATTAATTACAAAGATAGGAACAAGCTAAACCGAAGATTTGCTAAGTAATACCATGAGAATAACAATTCATCAATCATTGAATAAACAACGTTTTCTTTTTTTTTTCTTTTAAAATATTCGGAATTTATACATTTAGTATGAAAACAGTGAGACGCTTAAAATATTGTAGTGAAGTGAAGTGTGGAGAGAATATTTAGTACAGTAGAGTAGTTAGTGCACAAGAGACAAGAAAAGCGAGAAACATACTAAATAGAACGAATTATTAAAGTAATAGATATCATAATCAAATAATACAAATTATTATTACGATGTGATAAAAGAATAATTGTTTTTAAAGAGTTTTGTGTTAGTGTGCAGTGAAAAAGTGAGCTTTCATAAATGTTCAGTGAAAAAAGGGAATCCCTACGATGAGATAATAATTCAGTGCATAAATAGATTTGATAGGCAGGCTAGAAAGATTAGGACGTGATGTGAACGGGTGTCAAGATATTGGAGTTGATAAACTTTACGTTTATAATTCAATTAATACTAAGGTATTTTTAAAAGAATATTCGATGAAATAGAAATTTCCAATAATGTGTAAGGAAGAGGAATAAAGATGCAATAATTAATTATTGTGACTCATGAGTATTTTTGGATGTTTTCAATAATGACTAAGAAATCTGACGAAATAGTCCTGAGATCATAGATACTAATTAGTGTTAAAGAACTAAGTAGGTTCTTTTAGAGTAATAGTTGATGGACTACGAAGCTTGCAAAATGAAACAACAACGATGTAAAATATCAAGATATTACCGCAAATATGAGACGAATGAAAATTTTATAGAATTTACAATCTGAATTACACATTATGGCGCAATATACATATTTACGAACAATGATGAAACTAAAGGTGACATGACATATAAGGAAGAGAATTTGTGTGGGTTGTAACATGACGAAGTTAAATTCAATGACATAGAAGAAATTCTTATCGTGAAGATTTGGGCATTTAATGTAATTCCAAAACGTGAAAATTATTTCCTGATAAATTGAATACTGATGATCTTGATCAATCAGATAAAACAAACCATTAAAACTAAACGTATCAACAAAGTTGTTTATTAATACAAACATGTTAAAAAGATGTAGATCTTTAGATTATGATAATAATATTCAAAGTGATATTTAAGCAATCGCAAATCAGCAAATTAATTACAAAGAAAGGAACAAGCTAAACCGAAGATTTGCTAAGTAATACCATGAGAATAATTATTCATCAATCATTGAATAAACAACGTTTTGTTTTTTTTTCTTTAGAATTATTCGGAATTTATACATTATTTTAGTATGAAAACAGTGAGACGCTTAAAATATTGTAGTGAAGTGAAGTGTGGAGAGAATATTTAGTACAGTACAGTAGTTAGTGCACAAGAGACAAGAAAAGCGAGATACACTAAATAGGACGAATTATTAAAATAATAGGTATCATAATCAAATGGTACAAATTATTATTTACGATGTGGTAGAAGAATAATTGTTTTTAAAGAGTTTTGTGTTAGTGTGCAGTGAAAAAGTGAGCTTTTATAAATGTTCAGTGAAAAAAGGGAATCCCTAACATGAGATAATAATTCAGTGCATAAATAGATATAATAGGCAGGCTAGATAGATTAGGACGTGTTGTGAACGGGTCTCATGATATTGCAGTTGATAAACTTTACGTTAATAATTCAATCAATGCTAAGGTATTTTTTAAAAAGAATATTCGATAACATAGAAATTTCCAGTAATGTGTAAGGAAGAGGAATTAAGATGCAATAGTTAATTATCGTTATTATTATATCGAACAAACTATCATTGATGAGCATGATAGTTTGTTCTGTGTCTGGGTGTAATTTATCTATAATATGTATGTATTTATAAATTATATAAGTATGTATATCAGTTGTCTGGTTACCATAACACAAGCTCTTAGCAGAGCTTAACTTGGGATCAGATAACCGTGTGTGAATTGTCCTAGTATATTTATTTATTATTATTATTTATTATTTATCGTGGCGCAAGAGTACATTTTGGACGTTGTCAATAATGACTAAGAAATATGACGAAATAGTCCTGAGATCATAGATGCTAATTAGTGTTGAAGAACTAAGCAAGTTCTTTTAGAGTAATTGTCTACGGAGCTTGAAAAATAAAACAACAACGGTGTAGAATATCAAGATCAAGATATTACCGCAAATATGAAGACGAAAGAAAATTTTATAGAACTTACAACCTTAATTACACCTTATGGCGCAATATATTTACTAAAGGCGGAACCACATTACCGTGTCGTGGCGCGCCATGATGCTTACTGGCGTGGCGGTGAGTGTGCACACTTACGTGTCGTGTCGTGGCGCATTCTGGCGTTTTTTCTGAACAGTACTTAACGAACCTTTGCAGCGTTCAAACGTACATAATGATTATTTTTGATGAAAACCTTTAATTTCTCTTAGCATTGAAATTTCTTAATAGCAAAAAAATAAACGAAAATACTGGGTTCACCCTATAAATAGAGGATTGTTAATTTTGTATAATTATTCATTTATCCCTTTTTAAATAAATAATAAAGTAATATACTATTTTATTGACTTTCAAAATTTCAGCAATTCCTTTCCAAACACCATTTACAAGTTCAATAAGATCGTCAGTAATTTTGCTGCAAATATTAATAAATCCAAAAGTGCCCGCCAGATGTTCGGTTCGCGCCACGAGCCACGCGCCGGTACAGAAACACATTTTGCCCGCGTGTCGTGTCGCGTCATAAACCCCCACCACCGCTCTGGCGCAATCGGTGGCGAGCAGTCGGCGACACGGCCGAACGTGTCGCGCCACGACACGCCATACAAGTGTGTCTCTAACCATACTAAATGTATGAAACCGATATGCTTCTGGCGCGCCACGACACGCCACGACACGGTAATGTGGTTCCGCCCTAACAATGATGAAATTAAAAGTGACTTATAGATATAAGGAAGAGAATTTCTGTAGGTTGGAACATGACGAAGTTAAATTCAATGATAAAGAAGACATTCTTATCGTACAGATTTGGACATTTAATGTTATTTCGAAACGTAAAAAATATTTTCCGGTAGTAAACCTTGTTTAGTTTGATTTCATTAAGAATAAGAAGGCAGAGAAAAATAACCATTGAACAAACTGCGTTAACAAAGTTGTTTACAAACGTATTTAAAAGATGTAAGTCTTCGTATAATAGTCCAATTGTAAACAAAGAAATAAACAAGCTAAATCGTTTTTTAAACTTAAATTATGTTTATTAAGAGTTGAAGTACTTCGGAATTTATTAATCGCAAATGTTATGACATAGTGAGCAGCTTAAAACATTGTAGTGAAGTGAAGTGTGGAGAGAATATTTAGTAGTACAGTAATTAGTGAACAAGAGAGAAGAAAAGCGAGAAACATAATGAGGACGAAATATCGAAATAATATTGATCTTATTAAACAATTTATTATCTACGATGTGCTAGAAGAATATTTAAATCAAAGAGTTTTGTGTTAGTTTTGTGCTGTGAAAAAGTGAGTTTTCATAAATTTTCTTGCGAATGAAAAAAGAAAAATTCTAGAATGCGATAATAATAATTTCAGTGCATAAATAAATATTTAATAGGCAGGCTAGATATAGATTAGGACGTATTGTGAACGAATGTTGGAGTTGACAATTTTTACGTTAATAATTCAATCAATAGTGAAGATTTATTAAACAGTATAAAATCTAAAATATCAGAAATTTTAAGAAGTGATATGATTTAATAACTTTTGTGTCGAATGCAGTGAGTAGTGTAAGTGTTGGCATAGGTATTTTATTAAAGAAGAATGAGAAGAGGATTTAGTTACAAAAAAAAAGAGTTAATAATGCGGGCTAGGTATTACTTAATTGATTGTGTATTAAGATATCGATTAAAGTTTTTTTTACGGAACAGAGAGTATGATAAGTTGTAAAACTATGTTGTTTTGCATACTAATAAAGTATAGCCTACTGGTGACAAATTTCCTACAGTAAAATAATGCCAATGAAAGAAATAAATGAGGATTGTCAGTGACAATGTTTAGTTTGGTGAGAAAAATATTTCCGCTATGATATTTGAGTACCTCATTTATTTCTTTCATTGGCATTATTTTACTGTAGGAAAATAGTATGCAATAATCAGCATCGATTTCCGCTTAGGTTTAGGAAACTAATAGATATAGCAGTGAATAAGGAATAATTTTGTTATCCAAGGACATTAGGCGGTTGTTTGTAGGATTTATTTGAGAATAAAATTAGGAAGTTAAAAAAAAGTTTCTGTGCAAAATTTCTATGTTAGTTGAGTGCAGTGAGGTAGCCGTGTTCTTAAAGATTTTTATTTGCAGAATTCGAAAAGGCAAGTTCCTAAGCCAGTTCAGTGATCAACTACTTTCGAAATTGTAGGTCATACAGATTAGGCATAAAGAGTTTTCGTTAAATACATAAAAAAATACTAGGAAGTGCTATTACAAAAGTAGTTTTGTGTCGAGTGCAGTGAGTAGTGTCAGTGTTATATAGGATTTCTTGTTAAAAGTGAAGGTTGGAGAAGAGATAAACGAAATGTTTTTTTTAGAATGTATTGATACTTAAACTGTATTAAAGCTGGTGGAATATTTTATTTATAACAAACAGACGTTAGACGAGTACAGTGATTTTCACGTGGGCTAAAATAAGAGTCCCTAGCATAAGACGAGAGTTAATAAACTATAAAAACAGCGTGTTATGAATGGATTAAATAAAATATTTAAAGAAAAATTAAACATTTTTTAAATTATTTAGTAATTCAACAATTATCATCGAAAATAACGTGTATAATATCTTGTCAAGAACGATTTTTTTAAAATAGATTTAGTTTTATTTTTAAATAGCGATTATCATTGGAAACTGCAGGATATTTACGCAGGGTCTACAGATTAGGACTTGTTAAGAACGGAATTAATAAATAACATTGGCATATTTTAAAATGTTGAGGTTTAAAATAAAGATTAAGATTGAAAACTACGTATAAATTCTAAGCAGGATACCCACAGATTCGTACTTGTTATGAACGTTTTTTTTATTTGATTCCGGTTATTTTTTAAGAATTATAATGGAATATTCCTTATAACATTCTAGGCAGGATATCCACAAAGTAGGACTTTTGAAATGAACGGATTTTTAAATTGGATTAAGGATATTTGTTTTATAAGGATTACAATTGAATACTGCATATAACATTGTAGGCAGGATACTCACAGATTACGACTTGTGAAGAACGGATTTTTCAAAATTGGTTTTAGACTATTGGTTAAATAAGGGGTTTTATTAAATATAACATTGTAGGCAGGACTCCATAGCTTAGGACTTGTGATAAACGATTTTTTGGAATTGGTTTTAGGATATTAGTTGTTTAAGCATTATTATTAAATACTGCATAATTATATCATTGTGAACAGGATACCTACAAAGTAGGACTTTTAAAATGAACGGATTTTTTAAATTGGATTTAGGATATTTCTTGTATAAGGATGATTATTGAATATTACATTGTAGACGATACCCGCAGATAGGAATTGTAATGATTTTCAAAAATTGGTTTTAGGATATTGGTTTTATAAGGATTATTATGAATACTGCTTAAATAACATTCAAGGCAGGACACCCACAAATTAGGACTTGTAAAAAACGAATTTTTTAAATTGGTTTTAGAATATTGGTTGTATAAATAAGGATTATTATTGAAAACTGCAAATAACACAGTAGGCAGGGTCCCACAGCATAGGACAGTATTGAACGGATTTTTTGAAATTGGATTTAGTTTTTTTGTTATATAAGAATTATTATTGAATACTGCATATAACATACTACAACAGCACAATACCCACAAAGTAGGAGTTTTAAAATGAACGAATTTTTTAATTGGATTTAGGATATTTGTTGTATAAAGATTATTATTGAAAATTGAATATAATATTGTAGGCAGGATACCCACAAAGTAGGTCTTGTGATGAACGGTTTTCTTTAAATTGGATTTAAGATATTTGCTGCATAAGGATTATTATTGAAAACTGCATGTAGCTTAGGAATAAATGTAATAAATTTATGTATTTTTTTTAAGTTATCATACTAAATAATATATTGTTGCAAAACTGCGTATAAAATTGTAGTCAGTATAACTACAGATTGGGACTCAATAAGATCGGATTTTAAAAAATGGGGTAATGCTTTTTTAATTTTAAAGTTGACGAAAAAGCTGCGTATAAAAATTGTAGGTAGGATATCTATTGATAGGACGTGTTACGAACGAATGGAAAAATGGTGTTAGGCTTTTTAATGTTATTTTCAAGCACCTAAATATTATTTGTCATAAATGTGTAAAAAATTGTAGGCATTATAAATATCTACAGATCTTTACTCGTTATAAACATATTAGATAAAAAAATATTGTTCGACATTTCTGAATTATTAAAAGATTACTGAACACAACTGAGTATAGAATTGTAAGCAGAATTCCTATTGATTAGGAGTTGTTATAAATGGATTTTTTAAATTATTTTAGGCATTGTTTTAGGATAATTAGGAACAATAAAGATAATTGTTAAAAAATGCTAAATCGTTATAAACGGCTTTATAGGAAAAAAAGTGCTCTATAAATTATTTAGGATAATGATTATTGTGGAAAACTGAGAATAAAATTGTAAGCAGTATACCTTAATATTAGGAATTATTATATACAATTACTTATTGCAAGTTTTTGGTCGGTTTTAACTCGACAATAAGAATTTTATTGTTCTAAACGGATACTACATTTTTTTCTGTCGAATAAAGTGAGATGGGTGTTTGCAATTTGCATAGGTTTTCTAATTAAAAGATAGGTTACAATGATAAGAGAAGACGGTTAGAAAATTGATTAGAAGTGATTAAAAAGGGTTAACTTCTCAAACGATTGTTACAACGATTGCTAGGTGTTAGTAATGTCTGAACGTGTTTTAAGATTTTCATCGATTTTAGGATACCTTGTTCTTTATTTGCTAGAGGAAAGAAGCGATTTGAATGCGAAAATAGGACATGCGAGAGCACAAAGACAAGAAAACAAAGTTTTAAAACTGTGTAATATTGGATAAATATTAGTAAGTAGTTAAGGATAGTATATAAAAAATAAAGTAGAGCGAAATTTCATGAGCATACATTTTATGGAAAACATTTTATTGCAAGTAGGAAAGATTTATGATACGGTTTTTCTAGATAGTGAATGTAGGTAGTGAATTTTTCGTTATTTATAACAAAAATACTTATACCTAAGTTTGATCGTTTTTAGAAGTGGCGTTTGTGTTAGTGTTGTCATATTCTTGTAAAAGAGAGTTGATGATGAGACTGATTGCGGTCAAAAATGTATCATCAGCGAGTTTAAACGTCTTGGTTTATATTATTATTTTTTAATGGGTAATATTTCTAATTGAACGTATTTTAGGGTAGCGACTCCTATTTTTTTAGTTTACGTAAACAAAAATTTAACTCACAAAATGTGAAAAGAATGTTATAAAACTGTTAAATTGAATACCAATAAAAATGGTTGATATTTAAAGATTTGGAAGTGTTAAGGAATTTCAAGAGCGTACTAGGGAGGGTTTATAATACATATTTTTTAGGTACACGTTATAATTATAACACCAATAAAAATTCGATTTATTAAACAGTTTAGTACAGTTGAGCTGGTTTATTTCGATAGATTTTCATGTGGGCGAAAAGAGAGAGTCCGTAGGATGAGATGAGAATTCGACGATTTTTAGAGGTTGAATTTGTGGTAAATTTTAGAAAAGCTATTATAAGTAACAATATGTACAAATCCACGATTTAGGAATTATGAAATAATTAATTATGAATATTCAATAAAATATAAAAATACTATTTCAACGGTCTAAGATTATTGAAAGTTGATTTGCGTATTGGAATAAGATTTGAGTTGAAGGATTTTCATTTATTAACTAAGTAAAACAGTAAGGTTTATTATTTAACGGAGTAGAAGGCGTTTCAACAGGATTCTGGAATTTGTTAAGTCCCGTACGGCGATGGTGTTTTGATAGATTTTCATGGCAGTAAAAATAGGATGAGATAACTCTTTGTAAACTATTAATAGCATTGTAGGCAGAGGCAGAATACTTGTTATGAACGGATTTTCTTATGGTTTGCGTAAGACATTTTTTTAATAGTGGCGTGCCCCTGTTGAATAATACCAAAAATATTAAGAAGTGATATCGTTAAATTAAGTTTTGTGTAGAGGGCAGTGTTAGAGTTTCTCTTGGTAAGAATTAAAGATGGAAGTGCAAAAATAGTGAAGGCTTTAAAAGTTGATGAAATTTCGGGAAAAATTAGATTTGGTCTGTAAGAATATGACTATAATTTTCAAATTACTTCAGCAGAGTAAGCTTGCGATAGCGTTTTGGAAAGATTTTCATGTGATCGAACAAATAGTTTCTAAGATAATTATGATTAGTTGAAATTACGCTTAAATTACTTACCTTTAGAATGGCTTCAAAGCTGAGATGCTGTGATAGATAGATGTTTAAGTATTATTCTTATGAGCAATGGAGTTATAGTTTTGAAAATACCAAAAATAGTAATAAGTGTGGTCGTTTGACTTTGTGTAAGTACTTTGAGAAAGTATCGTTTTAAGTGTGAAGGTTATAGAGAATGATTTTTTTTAGTAAGATGTATTCTAGACTGAATTATAAACGAATATTTGTACTGGTGCAAAGTTTCCAATTAAACAGTTAAATTGTTTAACGGATCGATAGAAGTTTCAACTTGTATATATACGAAGTTCTTGAGTTAGTTCTTAGAGGAGGTGATAGTGTCTCGAAAGATTTTTATGTAAACGAATAACAGTCTTCGGATGAGATGAGAATCCAGTTAAAAACTAGGTAGGTCTTGCCTACCTACTTTTTTGCAGTAGGAGATCTATGAAAGATTTAAATATAGAATGAATTTGATAGTTGTAGTTGAGGTTGAAGGTGGTCGAAGTTAGTTTTTAATACAGTCTATACTGAGGTTTACCGTCTATCAAAGAGGCTACTATTAAATTATTGTGGATCCAATATTTTAAGTTTTGAGGTGTTTTCTAAAGATAAGTCAAAGGATCATTGCTTCTAATGGTGTGAATTAGAATGTAGTTATTGATTAATTTAAATATACAACGAATGGTATCATTGAAGTAGTTTTGTAACAGTTGTCGAGCAGAAAGAGTTGTGAAGTTGTGTTTTAATAGGTTTTATAAATTAATAAGCGGATGGTGTAAGCTAATTAACATTGATTTTTTTAACAATCCTCTGTAAGTGTTATGTGTTAGTGTTGCTGTTAGTGAAGTTTCGTGATTGAATTTGATTTAGGATTTATTTAAGTTAAGGACCAACAGAATCCAAACAGAACGTAGGAAGATGAGAAAACAATCGTAAAATAGTATCGTGAACTATACGGGTAGTGATTTAATTGACGATTTGGAGTGGTATGCGATTAAATTTCATTCAAAGTAATGAGTTTAGAAACGGTTATGAAAATGTTTTTTGCCAAATTGGCCTAATTTTAGTTTTACTTAAAGCATGTTTTTCGAGTAGTGGTTTAGTTGGTTAGTGTTTTATAGGTTATAGGTATTCTGGTTAACAGAGAGAGTTAGGTTAGGTTAGGTTATATATAGCAGGTTAGCTTAGAACGCATTTAGGAAACTAATAATAACAAGTAAAAGTTTTATTTTTAATAATAATTATTTTTATAGCAATCGTCTAATAGCTATTAGTAGAGCATACTGTCAGTGAAGATCTTTAATACAATGTGTTTTAGGAACAAGAACATTAAAGTTAAATAAAATCTGTTTTATAATACTACTTAATGAATGACGGCAAGTCAGAGTTTACTAATAAGAATAGGTGTGAAATTAAATTATTATCATATTTTTTACCGATAACTACGAAGTATTACGAATTTAATATAATTAATATACCTGTTACAATGATTTATGTAATAATTTTATGATGATTTTTTTAATATTCAAGCAAAGTTAAATACAAAGCTTCGATCTAGATTATGGTTAAGCAAATATCAAATACTACATAAAGTGAATTTTTGGAAAACGGATATAAGGTGATTCTATTTTAATGTGATTACAGCCCTATTAATAAGTATACAAGCTAACTAACACATTAAGTAAATTAACAGTTAAAAATGTACCTACGATAAAACGTTGAAGACGTTATCGAATTTACCAATAATTTTACCTTTTATGAACAATTTTTTTTACAGTTTAGGATAGGTTACATAAATATTAATTACCTATACGTTTTTATAATTTCACAGAAATTGACCAATATTTTATGATGCGTTTCGGATTATTGAAATCCAATCATGAACAGACTTTATATTAAAATTAGGTATTATCTTAACCAGTCGATCATTATAATATACAATTAAATCTCTTGAATGAAAAAATCCATTAATTTTAAATCAGAATGTCTGATATCAGAAGTTGGTTTGAGTTATTGATAAAATATTGCCATATTAATCAGGAAAATAACCTGCCACAAAAAGGCTGTATAATTTTACGATTTTTATATTTAACTGCTAGATAAATTACATATTCTAAGCATATTTCTTTAAATAATTTTTTTTCGAGCACACTTATAATATTTGTAAGCTTATTTAACTGCCAAATACATTTTCATTTAAATTTAAGTATTTACATTATTCAAGGTAATCGAAAATAAGATACTACCTTTCATCCGCGGGTTCGCCCGTGTGAATGTTAAAATGTTTTCATCTTTTACCCTTTTAGAGTCGAATTTCCAAAAAAAATTTTTTGTGGTTATCTTTTCTTCATTAAGAACACACCCAAGTTTTATATCCTAGGGTCAGCGGTTAACGCAAAACTAGTTTAACGTTTTAAAATACTCATCTTGTAACTGCAATGCAGTAAATATATTTTTATCGTTTTTTTACAAGCTAGTCAAAAAATTATATTTTTTTGGTATACATTTTATATTTTCTTAATAATTATTTAACACCATTACAACAAATATGAATCATTTTATAAAAATTATAATATTTTATTACAATATTTATAGTTAAACTTACTGAAGCTAAAAATAATGTATGTTTTTACAATACTAACCATATTTTTATGTTTTGTAACAACGTCCCACGTGTTTTAATAATAATAATGCATTTTATTTGTTTATCACCAACCTTTTGAATTATGCCAAATAATATCAGCAATTAATGAAATATATAAAAAATAATAATTAACCCTGCATTAATATTATATTTTTTTAATAATTAGTAACTTTATACAAACAGTTGCTATATATCTACTCGAAATATTCGTTATTAAAATAAATGTTACAATTAAAGACAATAAAACATAATAATTAGCTACATTAAAACAGATATATAAAACGATTTTGTCTTATTGTTAGAAAATAATGCAACAGCATTTTACTTTTATTACTTTATAGACTATCTATTAGGTCGTAGTTCATTTTGATATTCATTAATCAAAAATATTTTGGAATATTTTATTTAACCACTTAAGAATAACATGCTATACTTACTGCATCATGATATTTGAATACTTTAAAAATAAACATATACGAGTATATCTGAATTCAATGTGATTTCTTTAACAAAATATTTACACAACTATGCTTTCAATATTCGGAATAAATATAATATATTTTTTTATTATTAAAGTAATTTTATCTGTACCCAATTTGGTTGAATAATATTAGGGCTTTACTTACTAAATTTATATTTAAGCTTTGATGAATTTTGTTAAATAAATTTTATTTTAATGAAAATATTGTTTGCCACAAATAACGTATTTCTTTTGAACTAATAGAGTAGTGATGTGAACACACACACTCGCAAACATTATAATTATAGAAAATAAAAAATAATGACATTTACATATTTATAAAAGGTAATAATAGTTATATTAAAAATATTTAGGAAATGCTATGTATTATTTTTGTGCGTAAAATAACGATGATTACACTCATTACTGAATCATAATGAAGATATTTACTGTTTGTAACTTAATACTTACATTTGAAACTTTATAAATAAGTAATTAGAAACTGTCTGCAAGAAAACTTTTTTCTACCATTATATTGCTATTTAAAATGAAATTAGCAACAAATAACTTTAGACATTTAAGAAAAAAATGCGCAAAATATGACATAATTATTCGATAAGTACTATGACAGGCAACTAGGCAATGTGTATAGACATAAGATAAAGAAGGTCAAATAAGAATAAACGTCAAAAATTGTAAAACACCGAAATTTATTTTATGTTAAGTATTTTTATTTTATATTTTTCGTTTTTAGGGCATTATTAAAAACCACATCATAGGTAGGATATAGGTTGAACAAACGGGCACGTAAATATATAGAAACGTATACAATAATTAGGTAGGGGCGTGAGTTAATCAAACGTTATAATTATATAGGTAATTAGGTAGGCATTGCGTAAGAAATTATAATTCAATGTTTCGGCGTTATATTTAGGAATTTATACGAATATTCTCAGAAAACATATCTAATTTTATTTAGGTATATAAGGAACATAGTCAGTGTATCACGAAGTTGTTTTTATTTTTGTAGGTAGAGTTAGTAATTATTATATTTAGATAATTAGTTAGCTATAGGTAATTTTATTCAATTATGTTAGGTAGGAATTTTATTAAAAATAGACACAATAAATATTTTTCTTGTAGGTATTAGTCATAGGAATTCATTCATAAACTAGGTTAACTAAGTCTTATTTTAGTTTAATCATTACTTATATAAAGTAAGTAGGCTTAAACGATTAGAAATAATAGTACAATAAATTACTAGGATATTTAGAAGTAAAGAAAAATAACCAAATACTTCGGTGGTCATGACTATAATTTTCAATAAAGTATAGAATTATATTATGTGAAGGATATATAGATAAATATGCGTAATTTATTTATTTTGTTTTCTCATTCTCATAGTTATATTAGATAAGAAAAAACGAAAAGGTATTCTCCATCATTAAGGGCCTTTTATTATTTCATATTTCATATTCAAATCTCGTAAATAACCTAACCAAACCTAACAATATTTAGGAATTAATGAAAACGGATATTAAAAATACAATTACTTAAAAGTAGGAATATTGAACCTTCAATTAAATAATGTAACATACAAAATATTACCGAATTAATCAATTAAATAATAAGTAGGAAATCTTTATCATGCCCAAATGATTAGGGTTATGCGGGGCTAGTTTTCGTTAGGAATTTCTTTCAAAATTTTACGTTTACTTTAGGATGTACAGTACAATACAATACACAATCAAATATTCCAGAAACATTTAATTTGTTGAAAAAATCGTGGTATAACGACACTATCCTAATCATTGTCCTAACAGCACTGAGTTATTTAGTTTAATTGCAATGTTCTGGTGAAAAATGATTTCTCTTCGCCCAATTTTTTACGCAACCAATCCGAATAGCATGACAATGGTGCCGATTCTCTTGTGCACAAACTATCGTAAATTTAAGTTAAGTGCATCTTTCTCTTTCCATTTCTTAAAGAAAAGGACAGAAGATACATTTTAGTTTAATCCTGTCAAATTAGACAGCGCCTGATGAAAATTGACGTATATTTAGACGCCATGTTTTTAAATTGCGTCTAAATTATCTATGGAGTGTCTAAATTTGACAGGACTTAACTAATATTTGATCTTCTGTCCTTTTCTTAATTAAAAGGAAAGAGAAAGATGCACTTAACTTAAATTTACGATAGTTTGTGCACAAGAGAATCGGCACCAATATTTTGTTAAGTTTCTTTTTCATTAAATGGATGGAAATTAGTTTCTGTATGTGCTTCAGATTGTTCAAATTTAGCATGTTGATAAAGTTTATAACGTTTTTGGTTATATTTTAAATGCAATTCTAATTGTGGATTTGGTTACTTTCGTGTACACCCACTCTTGACGTGAAGTCTGTTTTATCTTCTTTTGCTTTATGGGGTTGATCTAAAGCTGTACATATTCATTTAAAACGTACGCTTATTGTAACTAATTTACATTTCAAATATTTAAGTACCTAATTCATTCAAATATTTATTGTTCATCTTCGCATTGGGATGTTAGTGTCGCCACGCTTTTAAATGCAAATATGAAATGAATAAATGATACATACATCCATTTAGATACACGACACAGTTCTAGCGGGATCTGTATAAATACACAAGTTTTATAATTATTTATATATATATATTCATGTACACTGCTCGATGAGATTAACTTTTAATATACTTATGTAATATATTTTTTCTTTAATATTATTTCAGGAGCTAATATTAACTATTCACGTATTTAATGCCACCGCTTTTCCTGCAGACCCCGTAAGGTTCCGTCGTTTACAACATGGCCGCCTGTCCCATCTACAAAACTATAGACACATAGTTTCATCAATTTGACTCGTTACCGTGGACGACGCAGGATGGACCCTAGATATTCACCAGTATTAATAACACCTCCGTAATTTAGAACAAAATAATTAAAATTCAAGGTATTAATATAGACTTTTTTTTAATTTATCTTAATTTTTTGCGATATTCTTTTAGGTTGATGGGCATTTGTCAAGTCCTATAATTTTCTGCTATTTGATGCCCAATTCTGCTAATTATTACAATGTCGAAATAATTATCATTATCATCTAAAGTTTCTCTTAGAGAATTAAGTAATTAATTATAATACGTTAGAGTCTACGTACCTAGTATGTGTAGCAGAAACTAAATGTTTCTAGAACAACTGAACAAGTACATGACCGACTACATTCGACAGACAAATTATTAGCAGAATTAAGGATTATAAGCATTCGTGTGGAATTCGCAATATTAAACACACTAATAGATTTATGATTAGCACTCATTTTTACAAAACACAGCATGTTAGAGTATATTAATGCCTCCCATTAATTCAAATGGTCCAAATCTCGCATCACCCGTCATCTTGGTTAGCCAAGTAGAAGACAGACATTGATTGTCTGACACCAAAGATGCTTAGAGTTAAATTAGCGTTAAATATACTAACTCACCCTTACGTATCGCCTTCAGGCTAGAACAATCTCATCTAACACCAAAATTAAAGAACACGGACTTAGATTTAACTATTGCAAACTTATTTAATTTTTCAGATGTTTTATTATTATGTTGGCGGCGTCAGGCAGGCTTATTATCAGCGGATCTTAGGCAGCGATGTTAGTTTCAAAAGTCTAAGAACAAAACAGCAGCAGTAAACACATGAGGCGAATATGAGATTTATCTAACTAGGTAAACATAGGTATAACTTTATATATTCACTAGCATTATCTTTGTAATTCAAATGTTTCTGAAACTGATTATTATGTACTAGGAAAAATAAGTCGTTCCATGTTTTAAGATGTTCCACAAAATTATTGGCGTTGTTTATTATTTTAGTGAGGGGTCAGAAAATATTTATAAACATGATTTTTCTCATAGTTTATTATTTTGTATTTCATTAACATCATTATGTTGTAGTACATGAATTAGAGATGTAAGTTGACAAAAACGGAGTTCCATTAATGTAATGTAGACCTTATGGAGTTACGATAGGCATGAAAATGAGCACATTAAACCAGGCAATGACTTAGGTTATTTTATGATAGGATGTAGCTTCTAATACTATTAATGATACTTATAATAATATTTATCACATTCAGTGTTTGACATCTTACAATAAATAATATTAGATATAAATCGGAGTAAGGCTAGTACGTTAGATTACAGCTTAGATATAAAGTTATGTACTCAGCTGTGTAAACAGCCAAGTAGGTAAGCTATAAGGATTCTACAAAATATTATAGTATTAAGTTGTAGGAGTATTTAATATAATATGCTTTTAGTTGTACCCTAGGTGAGATAGGATGGTAGCCCCTGGTATTTAGGGTTTAAACAGGCCGTAGATTCAGGATGTCCGTATTTAGACTCCACAAAACGAATCTGGAAGAAGCCTAATTTGTTGGCAGGCTTAGATTAAAACTCCTAAACTCTCAGGCGTGGCTTTTCCTAGCTATACTTAGGATCGTAGGCTTAACGATAGATAAGCTCTAGTTAGGATTGTTATTTATAACGTTAGAGTAACTCTCATTAATACTTAGAAGTAGTATTATGGCTGCTATTAAAATCTGTTTCTTTGCAATTGTTAGGTTAAGTAATTTTAAACACAGTTAGCAATTAGGTGTATTAATTTTAATCAAGTCATTCGCTTCGGAAATCATGCCCAAGATTGCAATTTTCTGCCAAATACCAACTTTGAGGAACTCGATAGGTTTAAAGATCTGCGTATAAACTTAATCAATAATTTATGTACGTTTTGATAAAAATATTATTATTTTTGTACCTAAAAATTGATCTGTCTTAATTAAATTATAATATTTTTGTCTCATTTGTATCTGTCCCCGAACGAAACTCAATTGAAGTTTTTTATTGATAAAATGTTAATTTTTTGAATAATATTTTTACTATATTGAAACGTAAATTCATCGACGTCTGTAAATCGTTGTAAACTTAATTAATAAATCATTAGTAATCAAAGCATTCATTTTGTTTCTCTTTGTGTAAATACTTAGTACATCCTAAGACAATAATGATTTCTCAACTGAACTATTATTAACCGTAATTATATTTTTTAAATTAAATTTATAAATTTTGATATTTACATTTTAAATTATTATAATTATTTTCCCAATAATGAAATACCTTTTTTTATTAACATATTTATTTGATATAAATTATAATTTTTGAGAAGTTAATATATACATTCCATAATATATATTTAGTAGAGATAGTTTAGAGACTAGACTCGACTTACAACCTACAATAAAATTACCTTGTTACACTAAAATTTACAATAGTGACTTAAACTGTAGTTCTGCTGTTTTAATTATTTTAAATTAACTCTTAGTACTACTATATATCGACTCGACTTTATGATCACAGTACGTTGACATAATATAATAATATGTATAAGCCTGCATATTCATAGAAACATACACAGAAATCTCAAGACAAAGTAATGACATAATACATAGAGATATTATATAATTATTACCTATTTAATTTTGAACTTTTCATTCACTTTTAAATCTATCGTCAGCTAAACATACAAAAATTTAGTTTAGGTGGCGAATCACTAAAGAACCCTTAGGTCCTTCTTAGGCAGGTAGGATAAAATTTCTGATACTTCTAGGTAATTTTTGGCCAAAAATTAGTAAATAATTCAGAATTAGACTAGGTATAAGCAGGTTTTTTTTTTCTTTTGGAATGCGAATACCTTATCTTACTGACATTGAGCAATTTTGTTTTAAATACAGTCAATTTTAAAATTTCCAACATCTGCAGGGACTGGGTAAAATATAAAAATAGCCTTTGAAAAAAGACTATGGGGAAATCTTTATTATCAATTTAGTTAGTTAGCTGAGAGAAAGAAAGAGTTAAATTTAAAGATGTTTTTAAATTCAAGAATTATGAGCAATAGGTTTCACAAGTGCCTTACATTTTTACACTTCGTTGATTTGGGGTGAACGACGGGGAACAGAATGCACTTTATTTCCACATTTTATTTTATGACTGACAAACACGACTTTTAGAGGACATTTCACCTTCCTTCTTTGAATTTGAAGACACATTAAATTGACTTTGGAAGCATAGGTCAAAACACGACTGACATACTGACAAAAATTCCCATAATTATTGTATCCTCTCTTTTGAATATCAGATTTGTCTTATGTTATGACATTAAATATTAATTTCTACATTAATACCATGTCTTCAACATGAAGGTCCCCGATAGGTCCCCTCGACACAGGTAACTTTAACCACGACAGCGTGGCCATCTTTTTATTGTTAAATAAATGAAAAAAATAAATCTACTGAGTTTCTTGCCGGTTCTTCTCAGTCGATTGTAGGCTCCGAACCGGTGGTAGTTTTTAAGACACCTCTTCCAGGTGAAAAATGAATAATAAATAAACAAATGTATGTAAAATATAATAATGAAGAAATAAATAAATTAATTTTCTTACCCTATCTGCTGTTTTAATTCTGTTTTCCTTACCCACGCAAAGAGCCAATATGTAAATAAATATGTAATGCGATTCCAAGAATTAATTATTAATTGTAGTGTTTGCATTTTTGTTTAATTTCCATTGGCTCTTTTAGTGGAAGACCCTTTACTTAGCTAAAGAATTCATGGTGACATAATAACCATGCATATTTTTGGGAATAAAGCCAAAAAAAACTTTCTTACCTGCAAACAATCTTATGATAATTCCAAATGAGATGCAAAATATACTTACCTTACCCAACGACTTCAACCACTGGTTGTTTGCTTCATGTTGGTACTCTAATATCTGTTGAACATGAACTGCATATAGACATGGACTAATGGCGGATGCAGAAGGGTCAAGTGACGCTGAAATAAGTAAGTATGACGGTGACGCTTTGAGTAGAGTTCCGAGACTGTGTAGGTAGGTTACCAGTAACTATTAAGTGTTCTTAACACACAGAATGGCAAGTGGCAACGTAAGCTCTCCAAGTAGCTAGATAAATTGCTGGTCTTAAGAATGTGGGAGCTGAAAGAACCAGCCAGTAAAAAATCTGTGCTGTAAACGCTAGAAGTTAGCTCTCACTCTACCTAAATTGACTTTGTGTCGTTTTTACAATACAGCTATAATTTATGTAGGTATGTGGCACAATAAAGTCCGAGGAGCCTATTGACTATTACTAGATAATTTGGTGATCCTAAAAGGCAGTTAGAATATGAAAACCGGGCACGGGCAACCATCATCATCTCCCTAGCCTTTTCCCAACTATGTTGGGGTCGGCTTCCAGCCTAACCGGATTCAACTGGATACCAGTGCTTTACGTGGAGCGAATGCCTATCAGACCACCACAACCCAGTAGCTGGCGAAACGATACGTCCCTTGGACTGGTCAGACTTTCTGGCTTACCCGTAACGACTGTCAACTACGAATGACAACCGGGACCAACGGCTTTTACAGGCAGACCAAGTTATATGTGAAATGGCTAAAATTTGAACTACGGTACGGTTGACATGACATTTCAGTCATACATTTGACTTCATTTGAGTGTTTTCTGTCTCTTTCCCTTTGCAACTCTAAATCGACAGAATCGCCCTCCTTCAATTCACAGATAACTTGGTCTGTCTGTACGTGTTTTCCGAGGCACGGGATGTCAGTGATGTCAAACTTTAGAAAGTACATATGAATTGAAAAGTCACATTGGAACTTGCCCGGATTCGAACCCACAACCTCTTACACGAGAGGCGGGCGCCTTATCTATATCTACCAGGCCATCACAGGCACGGGCAACCAGCAGGTCGTTATTATTCTAAGCAGCTGGTATGCCCGGTTAAAGTCAAATCTTGGTTGCTAAGAATTTCTGAATTGTTTACAACACCTAAATTAGGTACCTAAGTTGGTAATCCATACTAATATTATAAATGGGAAAGTGTGTCTGTCTGTCTGTCTGTTTGTCTTTCTTTCACGGCAAAACGGAGCGACGGATTGACGTGATTTTTTAAGTGGAGATAGTTGAAGGGATGGAGAGTAACATAGGCTACCTTTTGTCTCTTTCTAACGATAAGTGATTCTATAAAATAAAATAGCAGATCGTAAAGTAAACATTTTTTTGGCTTATTCCACTTTTCCCCGTTGGATGATCCCCATTGATGGGGATTAGTGAACTTTTTGTTCACTATTCCCCGTTGACCCAAAATTTTTATTTAATGGGGATAAGTGAACTAAAAAGTTCAATAATCCCCATTAGGTGGGTACGTTAAAAAAATAAAATATATGAATCATGTTACATTTATTAATTAAAAATATAACTTTCTTATACCTAATAAAATCACAGATTCTACAATTATTAATTTAAAATAAAAAATATAACTTTCTTATACCTAATAAAGTCACAGATTGTTACAATCATTAATTTAAAATTGTAGCATGAAAATATTTCTTTCTTATACCTTGTAAAATCACAGATTGTACAATTATTAATTTAAAATAAAAAATGTAACTTTCTTATACCTAGTAAAATCACAGATTGTACAATTATTAATTTAAAATAAAAAATATAACTTTCTTATACCTAATAAAGTCACAGATTGTTACAATCATTAATTTAAAATTGTAGCATGAAAATATTTCTTTCTTATACCTTGTAAAATCAAAGATTACACTCACTTAAGTTTTTCTAAACAGTGCCCAATCGTAATTTCATCAATCATTTCATTTTATTATTAATGAGTTCCATTTGGACCTCCTGTATATAATTATCGCGATTGATGCTTTTTTTTGTTTTTTCCGCTATACCTTTATTTTCAGAAACCCCCAATGCAAGAACTTCGTAATACGATGCATCTTCAGCCAACGCTGTAAGGAGCTTCATAATGTTGGGTTTCTTTATTTTCACACGCTTTTTTATTTTATTATTCCATGCTTCGACTAAATTCGTAGTGCGATGAGTCTGTCCAAATACACACCACGTTTTAATAAAATCATCTTGTAGCCATTGTCTGAGCATGTAATTTCTAAACTCCTTGCTATTATCATCATCAGGGCTTTGAGAGGCAACATAAAACCAACCCGCAATGATTTTATCTGATGGTAACAAAGCCAAAGCAGTGCTAAGTGCAACTTGTCTTCTGGTTAATTTATCTTTTGTTAGTTTGAGTTGTTTTCCTTTCTTCCATATTGCCTGGGTGAAATGGAAATAACAGCCGCTAATAGATATATTTACAAAAACATTTCGCATTGCGTTCATCGGAGCCACTTCATAGTCACATTTAAATATTTCTGGATTCCAATCAGGTAATGCAGATTTTAGCATACTAAATAAAATTTCATATGTTTGTTGATTTTTATGGCTCATGAGGGCATAAACAAGTGGCACAATGTTTATGTGTTTTTCTGTACTGCCCAAATCCCCATGAATGGTGTAGAGTTGGTAAAAGGGAGATGGACAGATCCAAAACGTTCCATCACCCAAGAACATCTTCAAATTTTTCATTTGATGTCGGGCAAATTCAGAGCAAAAAGCCATTACACGGATACCACTGTCATTGTAGTCTGCTAAAATAAATTCCTGATGAGCTGGAGGTACTTTAACTTCTTCAACATTTTTGAACTCAATTTTACTTACTTCAAATGCTGCATTTCTGTGTTTATATAATGTTGTTTTGATAGACTTCAGGGCAGGGAATTCTTTTATTTTGTCAATTCCGGTATCTTTTAGTGAGCACACAGCCGCGTTGTAAGCAGTGGGAATAGCAGGTGCTTCTGGATCCGCAAGTGTAGTTTTTAGTTTGAATAACCTCAAGGTAACTTCATTCCGCGCAAAATCAGGTTCACAAACATTGTGTCGTTTCTCAGCTACAACTTGATTGTCCTGTAAAATTAAGTAATAATAATTAATTACTTTACATTATTTTTTAAGTAAACAATATTGCACTTACATAGAATACAAAATTAAATAGGCTATTTAACAACCTTTAAAACTTATAACAAATTGTTGTTATCCTATATATCGTTAGAACAATTTCGTTGGGGCAACAATCTGTTTTTCGTTCTAATAAAATCGTAAAGTAGGTATGTAGGTAATTTAAAATTTTGTTCTTACCTTATAAAAATAAAAGTACATGACTCATATATTTTATTTTTATATTGTTTTTATTTAACGTACCTAATTAGAAAAACTTAAGTGATTGTAATCTTTGATTTTACAAGGTATAAGAAAGAAATATTTTCATGCTACAATTTTAAATTAATGATTGAAACAATCTGTGACTTTATTAGGTATAAGAAAGTTATATTTTTAATTAATAAATGTAACATGATTAATATATTTTATTTTTTTAACGTACCTACCAAATGGGGATTATTGAACTTTTTAGTTCACTTATCCCCATTAAATAAAAATTTTGGGTCAACGGGGAATAGTGAACAAAAAGTTCACTAATCCCCATCAATGGGGATCATCCAACGGGGAAAAGTGGAATAAGCCATTTTTTTTTTATTGTAGAATAACCATATAGAGCAAATATTCATTGATGGTGGGTTTAACCCCATTACATTGAGTCTCTAGAGATTCTAGATAGATGGCTTAAATCTAGCGGTGGTTTAAACAAAAAGCCAAATAGGTATTTATTTTATTTTGCCACACGTGGTATATATATATACCATACCTACTTCTATAGGTTCCATTGCAAGGACCCGCCAATTAGATAGGGAACTTGGTCGTGACCATGTTCTCATGTTGAAACTAAACTAAATACATAGGTAGGTATTAGATGTAATATGAGGTGTTCGTTATTTAGACCACGCTAGAAGAACAATTAGAGTTCAATACCCTCTTGCCTCGTTTTAGACTAAGGTACCTACCTAGTATCTTTGCAGCTCCAAGTCTCTATAAAACTACAACAACATTGGCTGTGAACGCCATCTAAGACTAAAAAAAGGAACTACGGCAGTTTCAAAATTGAGAAAACTTACATAGATGGCGTTGAATTTCGACCTTATAACAAAGAGTACACAGCGCCATCTAGTAGTGTTGCTTAGAACTCTTATATGCCCGGCCTTTGTGAACAGTACCTATCTTCATAGTACTCTGGTCTTGCAACTTGCGACGCATCTAGGGTTCCCACTTTGCTTTTATTGGGCGCACTCAATAGATGGCGCTGCCTTTCTCAGTTTGAGGATAATACCTATTTTGAGACCCAAGATAACTTGCTGCCCCATTACCATGATGTTTAAAGTAAAATTGTTTTATTCCTGTTCAGGAGTGTGCAAGTGACAGCGTTAGACACGTTGCCTAGCGCCGTCTCTTTCCCACTGAAAGTAATATCAAAGTAATACTGCTATAGGGGCTTGTGGTAGGCCCCCTGGTAAGTAGAGGTTTCGAGGAACTTATTACTTCAAGAAAATACTAATAAGAAATCGACACTCGTTTTGTTAAATGAAGATATCAATGTTAACGGATATTGAATACTTATGAAGCTTTGGATTATATATTTTTATTACATAAATAAAGATGTTAGCTAATGCTGTATTATTAATAATACTAAGATTGATAATGCTGTAGTATTGCAATCTTTGAGAATCGACTATCAGTGCTGTCTTGCAATAATTTTCGGGAATGCCAGAGAAGCATAAAAAGTGTAAAACTAAAAGAAGGAAGGGTTCATAGTTTAGTAAGCCATCAATTTAAATAAAACATAAGCAGATAAATGTGTAAAATTATTTATATTGCATTATAATAATTAAAAACTGTCACAACAAGGAATTGCCACGAGCCTACCTTACACAATCGCCACTTACGAAATACTTAGCCTAAGTTCACTTACACTTAACTTAGTCGACTTAACGTTACATCACATGTAGAACGAGATATCTTTTTTAAAATAAGTAACAATAGCCGAGGATACTTGTAACACTTCGCTCCGTTCCCACCAAAACTTAGAACTAACTTAGCGTCGATAGCCTATCAGAAATCTCTCGTAAGCTTATAATATTTGACTCTATTATAACAACTAGAAGGATTCATAAGCAAATACAACAATAGATTATTATGCGTATACAGATATAAATGTTATGTATAAAGATGATCAAAAAAGTTTCAAATACGCTTCAATACAGTGATCAAAAAGTGTACAATAAATACTTATAGATAAAGACGCGTGTGGAGTCAGTCGGTACGGAACGAGGCGCGCCCGGCGCTCGGCTCGTGTCTTATCTCTTATTCTTGTTCTTCATGGTGAGACGTCGCCAGAAGCTGGTCTTCTCCGCCGGCGGCTGCTCCTCCCTCGCCTCTTCGCCCCGCGTCTCTCCTCGCAGGATGTCTAGGAACGTCGGGTCGTTCTTACGAACATTTTTCTCGATTTTAACAGCTTCCGCGCTTAATTCAGCCTTCAGTTTCTCAGGGCTCGTGTTCTCGACCTTAAACTCGTTAGGGTCTTCAACGAACGCCTGCTGAAGGTCGCGCATAATCTTTTTCCTGATAGTCTTCTTCATACTGAGGTGTCTCTCTAGCGTTTTGACATCGCCGTTAGGGTACGTGCGGTAGTCTTCCTTCTTTTTCTTGGACTTCTTTGTTTTGTCGTCAGTGTCATCGAAGCTCTTGCCATCGTACTGCTGGTTGAGACCGAAGATGTCCCTCAGGTGGGGGATGGCCCGCTCTGACGTCATTGTGAATGAAGGCGTTGCTCCCGCCCGATGTGTGAGATCACAGACACCTCATCATGAGATCTGAAAATAAAAGAGAAAAAGTTACATTATTATGTGAAATATTGCATTACCAGGCTTGTGTTAAACATCGTAAATCATTCCAGCAGGAGTAGGCTGTAAAACCTAATGTGTATTGACACATTAGGTTTCAATCTGTCACAGAAAACTAGTAGTACACAATGATAGGACAATAGACGATATCGCCCACGTTTTTGTCACACTAGTTAATCAGATTTCTAGACACACTACTAAGTAACAAGCACATCGCCTAGTAAAGTAAAAGAGTTGTCCCACTTCCCTTAGCTAATTGACATTTACTTGTGAATAGACATTTAGAGCACGGCCAGCTACAGTCTACATGATTTAAGATCCGATACGTTTGTGAATTGTATTCCTAAACAATCACACATCTTCAGCAAATAGGAGGGAGGACGCCAATTTAAATACAAAAAAGACTGCGTGAAACCGCGCCATGTCCTCTAAATAAATTGTCGATTGTCGAAAAGAATTGAGACATTTAGGACACAAACAGGTATAAAAAAACAAAGTACCTAGTAAATTCAAAATTGCAATCAAGATACGGCTCAAAATAGTAGTAAGTAATGGCAACCACCTCGTAAATGCTTCACTAATATGACTTAACGCTTGCATTTTAGAAACTGTCTAGCCGAACATTTTCGTGAAAGTGAATTTCTCAAGTCTGTATGAGCGGAGTACGTCAGATATTAATTCTGTGTAGTATTTGTTCGTAACAATGGCGGTGATAAAGAACAGAGGCTGCGTACCGTAACCGATGTACACTAACTAAGGTAACAACTTCCCTTCTTGGGCGGACTTGCGAGAGAAAAAGTTTAAGCTAAGGCATTCATTATACCAGTGGAATCATCGTTACTGGATAATATGGGTTTCATGGAACACTTGTGTATGACACTATTAATGGTTCAGTTGTTAAAGAAGGTAAGTTTAGTGACTTCGAACAACAGGTAGTTAAAGAGCTTTTAGAAGTTCTTCAGCTGAAAGTCTTTTGTGTAGAAGTTAATCTGACTGCAGTCAAATTTCTGCGTTAACTTTAAAGTAGTTTATTAGTGAAGTGTAACCTTAATTAAAGACGAAAACAGTAACTAAGATACGGATATTTACTTGCTAATCAGTACTGAAGTGTACTGTTGAACCAGTACAAAACTTGAATCCTTGTGGACACTCTAAATCAACTTTTGAACTTACAAGCCAAATGGCAAATTCCATCTCACAAACAACAATCACCCGTTCTATGTTTCCGCCTGAAAACAATCATCAATTTTCTCAACAGTACTTCATACTAGTTAGCTAAACGTTGGCACGGAAGCGTTTTGCGTTCGCGTGTACAGACATCCGCAGACTGCATTGTGTTCAAAATATAATATAGTGCGCTTGACTGCACCCTCGCCGCCGCCGCCGCCGCCGCTCTCCGGCAGGGCTGTCATATTGTCCTCGAAACGTCTCATCTTTACCACATTGTGGGGGAGTTGGAATTCACACAAAGTGGTACCTACTGATGTCCTTTGTTTATAGGACTTATTGTATGTAGTCCTAGTACCTTTTCTTGTTCATTTGTACCTAATATGAATAGATGTGGTGGATCGTGACTCTGTTTTGTTATCTTCATAACATTTACCTGAGTTTATAGCTTCTGTAGATAAATTAAAAGTTACGATCCCGAGGGAAATCATAAGAATTATGGGTAGATCTTCCTAACAACAAAAGCTGTTGAGATCGTCCCCTGACACTCGAAATTATGATGAATGTGGAAAAGCGAGGAAGATCGGCAGCCCTATCCATCGTAAAACAATGCGAAGCGTTTAGCGCCATTTCGTACATTTTCTAACATAATAAAGAGCACAGCTCTTCCACAAATTGTTCGTGAATCACTTTCTTTACTTTCCTAGCTAATTGTGCCAAACCTGCTATCTGCGGAAATGCTTAACGAAATTGTTCGAGATCTTCTCTTGTTACACTAACGTTAGGGCATTAGCCTACATGTTTAGATCTATAGGTATTTAGTTGAACTACTTCAAAAGGAAGTTCTGTTTAACATCATCGACAGTTGGTTTATGTATATTGTTACTAAGTTTCACTATTTTAAGAGTCTGATGATTATTGCGAGCCGATATGTGCTCGATTTGATCAAGAAAATCTTTAATTAAGTTGCGCTTTAAAAATTCAAGCACAGGTTTGAATTTTAAAACTTTCATCATAAAATTAGAAAAAAATTGGGAAGCTGTGTTTTTTTTTTTGGTGAGTGGGAAATCATCCAATGACTGCTCCCGTCCTGGGTGCGACGGGAGGGCGTGTCAGACTCTTACTGACTAAAACCCACTCATGATCCTTCGATTGCCCTTTATGTTCCGAGGTCACGGTATGGGAAGCTGTGTAGACAATAGAGTTCTTTCTTTTAACGGGCTCCTTGTCCGTTTCTCAATAGTACAAGATAAATAGCAGCAGGAACATTAGTGTCACGTTTACTGCCGGCACCCTACCAATAAATCCATGGTTCGTCAATACATCTCGCTCACGGCAGTCGTAACAGCTGACATTAACATTGGCCGGGGTCACTGCACTTTACCTAACTCTAGCCACACATGATCGTGGGCCGCCATCTTGTGCGTGTGACGTCATCCACGCCGGTTACGATATTTTGTGTTGAGATTTTGTTTATATTTTTCGTTTTGTAATTCAAATCGTCTAACGACTGTTGTGGATGAAGCGTTGTCTTTTATGAAAATAATGTATATCGGTTGCTTTATCCTTATAATTTTCAGGAGTAAAAATATCACTTATGATTTTCATTGGTCTTTAAATGTATTTGTATTTTTTTGGTTAGAGACATATTGACAAGTGTTTCTTATTTTTTATCTATAAGCATGAAATTAAGTATCACGTCTATAAAAGATATTTTGCGAAATTCATCCTTTGTATAAACAAAGGATGAATTTTGCAACCAGGTTTCATCATCGTTTGTCATACACTTTCACGGCAAGGATACATTGGACGGTTTACCTCGCGCGATGTACCTTTTATGCAAATTATGTCTGACGCGGGAAATCCTCGCTCACAGGAAAAATATGCATTTGAAAATGGAACTTCAGACGGTCATTTTGTATTCGCTAGCACTTTGTAGAATATTAAAAAAGTTTTTAGAGTACAACGTACTTGGCTTGCGGTTTTATTTTGTTGATATTTTGTGTTCAAAGATACTGAAATAAGATAACAAACTGTTAATCTTGGGTTACTTTAATTATGTTTATTTTGGAGACATTAAATGAAAGGTCTATGTCAATCAGATGAAGATTCAAGCATTTAAAGTATGTTTAACCATAAGCACTCTATTTATTTATTTGAATAAAAGTTTGTAATGGTCGTCCTACCGGAAAACAAGACGTTTAGTATTCGTAAACTGTCGCTCACAAGCGGACAGAGCGTCAAGCTGTTGACTTTATTCGCGGGTTAATCTCTCGTTGATCGGCGGTTACAATGCTCAGCAATTTACAACCGGCGACGAGTAAACACGAATCGCTGACACGATTGTTACGCTATATTATGTAGGCCCGTAGGCAAGTGGGCCACAGATTGTTTGACAACCATCAGGGAACGCCATTTTGTCCGAATCAGATTTTTGAAGTGAAAACTTCTTTAGCGGCGTTGAGCACTTTTTCTGTAATGGGTATAAAATCTTAAACTCGCGTCAGGACACGTGACCCTGATCGAAAAAGCGTAGGACGGATGGATAGTAGACAGCTATGAAACAATTGACATTCCGAATTTCAACTTTGTTGCGAGTTTCAGAAGAAATAATCGTCCCGCGGGAGGAGTAGCTATTTATCAAAATGTGAACACAGTTCATTATTGCACAAATTATATGGATGTGCATGTGAAATACAACAGCATGTTTAATGCCACTGTTTCTGATATCGGTGATATTTGTATAAGTCGTTGCCACTCTGGTGATAATCAGTTCATAATTATGGTTGCCGTTTACATTTCTCCAGATAAGTCATTGCGTGCTATACGAGACTTCTTGTATGAAAATTTATTCATTTATTCTCATGATGCATCTGCATTGCTTAAAAAAAAAATGGAAAAAGCTTTGATGAATTGCCAATGATTTTGAGTGGAGATTTCAACATAAACTTCGCAGACGATAAAAATCAACTATTAATTGAATTTTTAAATAATGAATTTGGTTTAACTATGTCGAATGATCGCAATCTTAGCACAACGAAATACAAAACTACTATTGATGCGGTCTTTATTAGACATTTAAATAGGTTCGAATCAAAACTGTTCGTTTCTTACTTCAGCTACCATAAACCTATTGTATCAGTTTTAGAGATTAGCGATGATAGTTCTGGTAATGATGATAATGAAAAAGTCGTTGAAATTATGGATGAAAGTTGATTTTTCGGAGAGATAAACTTTTTAATGTAAAATAATTGTAATAGTTTTAAAGTGTTAAATTTTTAATGTAATATAAATTGTCATGTTTGTGTACGATAGCGCAATAAATGAATATTGTATTCTACCACATAAATGATAGTACTTTTATACTGATAAAGCAATTGGTGCAAAATTATTCCCTAACCATTCCAAAATATCAAACATGCTCAACGTTAATAATCAAGTTTTCACTTCTGCCGGCACTCCCGGAGTGCAACCCGGTTTTTTTTTAATACGCTTTTGTTTGTGTTCTGCGTTCTGAATTTAAACGATGTTTTATTTCTTTTTAATTGGAATTGGGAATCGGCATTGAATTTGGAGGGTTTTTTATTTTAATACTAGCTTTTGCCCGCGACTTCGTACGCGTGTGATAGTTCCTGTTCAAGTGTTCCCGGGAGATTTCCTGGATGAAAACTATACTATGTACTTTTGGGTTCCAGACTATAACTGTATCAAATTTCATTCAAATCAGTTTATTTCAATGGTTTAAGCGTTAAGAAAAGACAGACAGACAGACTGAGTTAATTTCGCATTTATACTATTAGTATGGAAAGTATGGAATATGGATAGGAAGTATGGAAGTATGGATTATGTTTTATTGGATTTCATGACATTAAGTTGTGTTATTGAAAAAATTGGCAGTATCGATTGTTGTTGTTTTTTGTTGAGCCGACTAGAACATTCAGCTGAATATTTTTGTAGCATTTTTTATTTAGATTTTGGCGACCATGATCTTTTTTAGGTATTACAAGCTAAAATATTATATATAAATGATTACTTTTAATAATACGTTGAATGAAAAATACACCTACAAAATGCGGCAAAACTGTAATAGGTATTATACAATTAAACAATTAATCTTCATTGCACTCATTAAACTTGAACTGTAATACGAAGGTTCACGAAAGTAACCAAGTTATGTGGATAACTTTAGATTTGTTAATAAAACTAATTGCATAATTGCATTCTGGGGATGTGTAGCTAACTTATGACGTAAACCGCTACGTCTGCAATAATTACTGGGTTGGCTTACATGTGCAATTTACTTGAGTTTCACTAATACACGCCGTATTATGACATTTAGTGTTGTCTCATTTACACATTTTGAATTTAGAATAGTGGGTTTGGAAACACGATAATACATTAGGTAGGTACTATAGAGAAAGAGTTTTTGAAACTTTGGGACTTCATGGCAAACCAATAGATAAGTAACGAGTGTAACTAAATATTATTATTGAACTATGATTAAAAATAAAAGTATAACGATCCAAATTATTAGGGTTCCAACTTCCATTTGTGTGTTCCAATGTTGGCACTCATAAATAATCATGAATATTAAAAAAGCTTGTAAATGTAAACTTAGAGCAAAAACCGAAACTGAATTAATAAAAAACAATTACATGAAAGTCTAGCCATTGCCTATTTTAATTCTTTAGGGGTGGAATTCCCAAAAAAATTTTTTTAGAGCTAACTTACTCTTCACTAAGAAGTAAAGAGTAAGTTATCTTTATCTTTTTTTATCTTCTCACGCCCTCCAAGTTCCATGTTTCTAGGACATAAAAAATACAGGTAAAAAATATGAAAACTGTTTTGTGTTTTTCGGCTTATTGGAAGTTGATGATGATGCGACGATTAGGCCTAGCCTACCTAAAGACAGGCATCACAACAATTTCTAGCAATCTGGGCTCTTGAAACTCGTGTCGTGACTATAAAAACAGTTTACCCTAACAATGAACAACTAGAAAAACAATACAGAAATTGCGTTTTAAAAACTAATTAAAAATAAACACATTTTAGCCAACAATACCGCTAAACAGTTTCAAAACCACAAAATCTTCCGACAGCAAAAATATTCTAGCTTTTAGTAAAATAGAATATAAAAGATGACTGAAAACGAATAAATCCGACTGCATTTGCGGCTAGACCTAAACTGGAAGCCAACGGCTATGTCGAGATAATAAAACGTCTCAAGCAAGAAAATCGCAAAACCAGCATTTTTATCAAGCATTTTTAAGGTACGTTCCTACAAAAATAAAACTATTACCAGTGTTGTTTTATTTGGCTATATCTCGCGGTCTGAGCTATTTCAACCATAAACTAAAACTAAAACGAAAGACTACTAATAAGATTAGAGATGATGGGTGCCTAAAACTTTACCTAAGTAGTAACACATAAGTATAAACTGTAACCACTAAATAATTGTAAATATTAATATTGTACAAAAAGTATACGAGTATAATCCCCTATCTCATAAAATTCTTTACCGGTTATGCTTTATTATTTCTAATAAATTAATCTCTACCATGAAAACAGCAATGGTTAAAATTGGATCAACTTCAAACACAACCATTTCTGACATCATCATAATAAAACCGAATACCAAATAATACAAGTCATGTTAAATTCAATACTGTAAATTGTAATAAAATACGATATCATGGAAAAGATACGTTGCACTTGCATGAACAACTTTTACGGCCTTGTGGGTTTTCACAGAGCTGTATTAAATGTTGTTTGTTTGAACAACTGTGACCATAATATTGTACATTATCGTTCAAGACGAATCTCTTTGATTCTTTACAAATAAGAAATAAAGGAACAAAGAAGTGACGTACGTAGGCATACTTGAAAGTGGACAGAATAATAGGTTTTATTTATTAATCCTTCGAACATACGTGATTTGAGACACAATAGAAAGACAATAGCAGCTCGACAGCCGGCTGTCGGTTGGTCGTTGAAAGGTTAATTGTTGTAAAGAAATTGTTTGCACGCAAAATAGTAAATAATGGTCCTTAACGAAAAGAAAAGTGGACATAAAATTTAGCTTCCACAAAAATGCCAAAACCAAGTCTTTAATTTGTGCATGACTGGGCAGAGAACACGCTGAAGACTAAAATGAGACCTAAAAGTTTATTAGAAAGCGCGAAGTTTAAACACGTGATTCACTAACTAATCCATATTCCAATCCAAGTTTATTTTTTTTATTTGATTTCCGAAAAGTATGCACGTTATAAAATTTGAACTGTAGAGAACAACCAAAGAGGTTGAATATGGTTAAAACCAGGCGATCTCTACAATACTTATGTGCAAGTTTCTTTAGTTAGAGAGGAGACATCTATCTATGTGTAGTTAATATGTTAAGCAAGACATCAGTCATTCTCGCAATCACATAGACTACATAGAGTATCAATATCACCGCGCAGAAAGTTGCCACTTTCTCACGCAATGAAGCAAACACTTGTGAAACTATACGACTCTATTATCATTTATCACTTATCAAACAAAGTGTATCTGTCGTATTCCAACAGTTATTTATCTTGTTTAATTAATGTATTCAGAGAGGAATGGCGAAGCGTCGCGCCCTAATTATCACACGCACGCGTTGGCAACACCACGCGGCGGGAAAATTGTGAAAATTACTTTTATTTTCAAATGGCCTCGCGATTCGGAATCATAAGTTTGATTCGGAAATTATAAAACATTCACAATTTAATTACTAATTGCACGAAGGTATGTTAGGAAATGTAGAAAATACATGATATATGTATTGTCATAAAATAAAAATGATAATGCCAAAGTTTGCAATATTTATTTTGTAAGTTGGTCAAAGTGGGCCGGTGTTTTCCTGTGAAGAAACATCCGAAACAAACTCATAGGCCTAAGTATCTATTAAAGTTTATACAATTATATTGCTCAAATCAGGCAAGGATCATTTCGGCTAATGACTAAGGTGCTCTTTTGGTTATTTGTGTGAAATTAATTGTTTTGTCTCAGTAGTGTAAATATCAATCTATCTTCGGCAAAGTCAAAATACAAGTTCAGTAAAGTACAAGCAAGGGTATAGCAGAAAAATACCAATTTAACAATTTACTATCAATAAAAATATTGAAATGTAAAAATTAATATAAATTTTCACACAATCAACATATGTGTCCCATTTAAAGTATTGATCCGTACTAAATAGGACACACATTTTAGGTCACAGTGTTATAGGAGGGTCCGGTTTTATCAGTCCTCGAACACAATCTGTTGATTGTCACCCTATTCTAATGACGTTAGCGGCCGCCCGCAGGAAGTTGCGTATACGCATCCAAATCACTTTTATTTCCTTTTTTTGTAAATCGCATTAAAACGTGGCGCTAAGCTAATATCGCAATAAGTACTTGTTTTCCGTTTTTGTTTAGGTCAAATATGAACGATGAACGCTGATGATACAAAAAGTGCATAAATTAATGATGTTTATTATTAGTTAGTTTTTCCTCGTGTCGGGGTTATTAAGCCGTCTTACTGGTTTCTAGCTAACTAATGACTCTATCGTAAAGGTAAGTGTTCTTGTGATGTTTAAGGCTGTATATGGATTAGAGATTATATTTCTAGAAATTATACAATTATACCTAATTGGCCAAAGAGGAACTGGCTAGATTAACAGTAAAGCCATAAAGACCAACCATAAACCATTACCTAAAATATCTTTCTAATTCTTAAAGTTACAACAAATTAAATAAGCGTTTGAGTCCATAAACAGTCGTCCATCTGTAGATTCTCACACATGAATATAACCGAGTCATCTACACATTAAGTCGTTGCGACATGCCCGGCCGACTCAATTGTTTACCTCAAAGAGGCATCTTAACAGCGCAATAAACAAGAAAAATATGGGAACATGAACATTCTCAAGTTTATAGTATACAGGATGAGTTTGTACGATGGGAATAATACTTTAGAGTACTGTTTGGTTTCAAAAAAAGGCCAGAGATGGAAAATTGACGCTCAAAGGTGTCTTTTTTTGCTGCTGCGCCAAAAGGTAATTGGAAAGTCAATTTTGTCTTCTACATGGCAACTTGTGAAGTAGTTAAAGCATAAGAATCCAACAAAAAAGCTGGTTCGAAACAGATGGCTAACCCTCAGTTATTGAATAGTTACAGTAAACTATTTAAAAATAACCTCACCACCTCAACAACACAACGAAGGAGAAGCAAGTTGACTGCCTTCCTGATGTCAAATGGTGATTGCCACAATTGCAATACCAGAGACTGCGAATCACATCCCATAGACAAAGAATGTCTCTGTGCTGTAACTCAAATGCAACTGCAAAGACGGTTTGGCCATTTCAGACTTATCTACAGCAAGTCAAGGGTCCCTAAAGTAACAGTTTAGAAACACTTAAGAAAAGACCCAAAAGGTTCCTCTGTACAAAGGTTTAATAATAAAACAAAACCCAAAGAGCAGTGTGTCGATGGTTGTTACAGAAGCTGTGACGATTCCCACGACTCGAGTTGGATAATCACGTTACTTAACCAATGTTCATTGAATTGCGCAATTCAAGGCGAGACGTGTGATCGTGAGTACAATGCTTTTGTCAACCAGAGATAGTGGTGGTGCTGTGACCTTCTGCGGCGTCTACTACGTCTTCTCGGAGGAACGAATGACGTGAGGTGAAGTTTGTGAAGATTTTGTTGTTATAAAACTTTCACAGGAAAGTATTAACTTCTGGTTTAGAATATACCCCTTAGCAGGCACTCGGAAAATGTGAATAGGTATTTAATATAGAATATTCTTTATAAAATGATATTATAAGGTCACAAATTAAGTTTAAAGTAAATAAACTAACCAAAGGTTTAAGCGATTCTTGAAAATTCTATCGTGTAACATTTTTGACAATTGATAACATTCGGAATTACGATTAACTTGCAAATTTTTTTTTTTACTTTATCTTTCACAGAAAACCTCGCCCCAAATCTGACCTTTTCACAAAAGCTTTTGTCTATAGTGATTAATAACAAGAACCATTGTCAAAAGTTACCGCCAACTGTCAACGAAGTTAAATGATTTTACAAATGGCGGCCGAATCTGTCAGAAAAGTCCTCGGTTGAAAAGTTAACTTGCATTTCGGTAATGGCATTGTCAAAGTAAGTTCAATAGGACTAGTTAATTTAAATTAATGACTATTTGTTTGGTCCATAGATATATTGTTTGGTCATTATTACTATGTGGGTAGATGTAGTAATGGGTCAAGCAGATGGTGCCAGAATGGATTGTCGGCCATTTGCGTACGATTATTGTTGGTACGAGTTTGCCTCCGGAAATTGTCGACGATAAATTAATCCGATAAGGACTGGATTTTCGTCAGATAATACTTATACAATGATAAAACAAAGTAAACTTTCAACTGCTTATCCATTTAAACAAACTCCATTTATTTGCTTGTAAGCTAATACCATTAAGTTTTATCATTAGGCCAACAACAACAACAAACATTATTTGTTAATCCCCCGTTTGCAGAAGGACAATATTTATCACAATAATAGCAAATTATAATTCATATATGCGTACTAATTTCGCAGGCCAAAACAATGGCGCCCGGAAAACCAGTAATTTGCATCAAAATCTAATTCGACTAAACAATTCCTACGGCGAAGATCAGCGAGCACAACCTTGCAGTGTTGCCACCATAGTTGCCACACAAAAAATATAATGAATATGAAAAGAGATCTGATAACGAAATTACTGTTATACGTCAGCTGTTTTAATTGCCGGTGTTGTTATTGTGTGCCAATGATACCAGCTAATGTTGGGTTTATGACTATGTGTCAAGGCGTACGGAAGGGTTTTACAGCATTTTTATGTACAATTCGATTATTTCCCTTGATCTTTTTTGTGTGATAATGTTGCTGTATACTGATATTATCGATTGAAGCATTTAAGATTTCGAATTCCAATAAGAGTTGGATCTAAGCTATGAAAGTTTAATTAATATTCATCACTTAATCTTATCAGAATATCAGAATTTAAATGTAATTTAAAAAGAAGGCGTAGGAAGGTGGCTTGGTAACATAATTAATAACATGTAATCGTTTTATTACATTGTATAAAAGCCTTATGTCATGTGACGCGTGCTCTTCGAAAGGTTTTATTTAAAAAAACACAGTGCTGTGCTGACGACATTGTCGTGGTCAAACAAAACTAGTTACAAAACAAACTGCTAAAGAAATGATAACAAACAATTAGTAACGCTAGGGTTGTCAAATGTTTTACGAAAATTATATAAGGAGTTAAAACATTACGTTTGTTATCCATTTTCTTATCTACGGAGATAATAAAAAATACTTAAGTACCATTTTCTAGAAAGCAATTTATTCAAAACTTTTTCCCCATTTGCTATAATACCGTTTGTGCTAACACCTCGATATATAAAATATGTATTTTTTTTTTCAAAGGAAAATTTGCTGGAATTAATGAGGGACAAAAATAGCTAGCTTTTCGAGGAAGAACATCAAACCATAAGATCCTGCAAAAGCTAGTTTGCATTGCTTTACAAATCTCTATCGCGTTATTTGGAAACCACCTTCAGAGAGTTTTTTTTTTTTTGGTGAGTGGGAAATCATCCAATGACTGCTCCCGTCCTGGGTGCGGCGGGAGGGCGTGTCAGACTCTTACTGACTAAAACCCACTCATGTTCCTTCGATTGCCCTTTATGTTCCAGGGTCACGGTAACTATTATAAACATTCCGCAACCACCTTCAGAGAGGTTAGAGTTGTTTTCGAAGTTTGGAAACCGAATGTACTGCAGATCAAAGGATCAATTTGAGAAGTTGTAAATGTTTATTTGTCCCAGATATTTGTTTGTTTTTGTTTGTCGGCCCTAGATACTCAGACATCCTGCATAGTGTCCTAGTTCTTATTATCTGATTCGCAGATTTCTAAACATCCGTTTGTAAAACTATGGACGTAGGCTACTTTTGTGTTATTGTTATAAATTAATATATCTATACATTTTACATATCGTAGGCAATTTTCGTCTGTGTCTGGCGTGTTGTAAATGCTTCGTCATGTTATTTAATACGCCAGAAATGTGTTTATTCAATGTTGACATTGCGTAGAAAGTAACTTTATGTTTTGTTGCGAAATATAACTCATGCAGTGTTCTTTGTGTAAGTATATGAAGCTATTAGTCAATATTGAAATATTGGGATAACGTCGTCGCGTCGACGCCTGTCGAGAACTCAAAACGCTAAAATATTAAGATGCGTGCACCTAGTGAATTTAAAACCATGATAAATAAAGATTCTTTACAAGATAAACGATTTCTGGCTCTTGGCAAATTGTAATTAAATTGTATAAACATTGTAATTAGCTCTGAACGAGTGACTGGACTATAGAGCGCGACAGCCGGCTGTCGCGCTCTATTGTCTTTGTATTGTGTCTCGAATCACGTGTGTTCGAAGGTTTAAACAGTTCATTCAACTAGACATACTCTAACGTTTATTCTTAAACACAAAAAGCGTCAGACGTTTCCAAAAAGTCCTAACTCTTAGTTTTATGTGGCCATTTGCGTTTGCGCATAGCTTTTGACTAAAATAGGTGCTAAGTACAATGGCCGGAGATCTGCGATGGTATGGACCATAGCAGATGCCTGCTATCATGCTAAGAATACTTAAGCAAGTATTTGGGACTTCGAATTAAAATGAAATTAAGTTTTTTAGAAGATTTATAAAAACAGCAGCAAATAATTTTTAATTAAAGGATTAAATAATTATTTTAGAAAGTAAAAGTATATAAGGTATTTAGCAGTTGAAACTGCAGGAGAGTGTTTATGAATAAAACAGCTGTTTAGCAAGTTTAATACTTATATGGTGATAGCAATTTATAGGATAGTACTTAAATATAATAAATAAAGCAACCAAAATTAATCGATAGGGAACTATAATCTGATATTCAGTATGGCCGACTTTGTTGAAACTGAAAATCATCGTTTATCTCTATAAAGTCAGTCTATAACCGAGACGAAGATTTGTTAACTGGACTCTTCCAGTTAACAAATCTTCGTCTCGATTATAGACTGACTTAATATTATTTTTCAATTTGCAATCTAAATCTATTGTAATAGAGCCACGAGTAAAAATAACCTTAGAAATAAATCATCCGCAAAGTCATTTGGATTGGAGATCGCCGTTTTTATTTTATTATATCGTCTCGCCGTGGGTGTTATGTCAATATACAAGTATTGTACTGGTAATTACCGGTATTGTATGCAAATCACTATTTGTTGTGACACAGATAAAATAAATGGGCTATTATTCGAATAAGAGAAAAAAACGTTGAATTGAAAACGATTAAAGACTAACTGTATAATTTCAGCCCTTTTTGTTAGTTATTTGGTTACAGCTCAGCTCCGTATCTTATCATTATATTAGTTAAATTATTGTTAATATTTAACAAAATCCATCATCAAAAACTACACAGATTTTATAACTTATAATTTTACTAATAAATATAATATAAACTTTAATTCAAATATGTAGCTTGGTCATTATTTTATTTTTTTCAATCAATCATTTACTTGTAAAACATAGGTAAAAATAAATACCGATCTCATAGATAAAAACAGTGCGCTATTTTTTGTCTATGGTAAGACTTACAAAATATTAAGAAAAAAGTAATGTTCAAGAACTCGTCAACCGTGTTATAACATTTGTCAATTAAAATTTTTTGGACATTATGTTTTCATTTAAACTACAAATGTAAATTGTAAAATCTCAATAAATAACAAAACGCTTGTGGTACAAGTTATTTAATTGTAAATAAGAAAAAAACAGATAAAGCTAGGCTGTCTATACCATTCTATTAAAAAAAACTAATTAAATGCTTATTAGCTTTATACTTAATTATGTTAATATTATCTATCACATAAATCTAAATGATTAATACAGATATTAGCATATTCCTATTTGTTGTTAACTATTAATTAATATCAAATTATCACATTTATCATTGGTTTACGAATATAAAGGTATAATAGATTTTACTAGATGTGATTCTGTTTTGCATCAACATTTAAAATATAGCAGATATTTGTTAGAAATTAGAATATAGGTACCTACTATGATGAATTTGAATCAAAGGTATCTCGCGGGATCGGCTTTCCCAATTTTGCTACGCCATTTATTCTAGAATTGTACGTTGATATCACTAAGGCGTAAATCTGTCCTATCTCTCTGAATTATTATTATAAAGTATGTTAGGTAAAGACAATCAGTTTCTTTGCAGGGCTAACTGACTTTAAGGAAAGAATTAAAATTATTCTATCACGAAGAGATAATATATCATGAAGTTTCCGGGCTAATTCTAGGATTTCGTAACTCAAAAAAATAATTTCGAAAATTTATAAAATTCCGTTTTGTCAGCCCAACACAAAGGATTTTGTTCTAATGAATGAATGAACGAATAAAATGTGAATGAACAAGAATGAATGCCTCAAAGAACTTTCACATAACAATAATTACTTGAACACGATTCTAAACAATATTGCAGCTCATCTAATCATGATCGTTAGGTCTCAATCTGTGGCGCCGACCAAAAGCAATTACGTGTAATAGGCAGGCACCAGACGCCTTAATAACTGGACTACGATATTATAATCTGTATGTTTAAGTCATTTTCACGCTAAACTTGTTTGCAGAGCTAGTTCTAGTTGTTGTGTGCGATGAAGAAATTAATTTTATTATCAGAATGTTGAGAGATCAATCGATGAGGCCGGTAACTAGGTAGTTCTAAAAAGTTAGGTACCAAGTAGTTGCGAAAAAAATTGTTACAGGCTTGTATAGAATTAAACAGTCATCATTTTCATCGGGTTTACGATGAAATAGGCGCCTTAAAGCTCAAAATAAAGAAGGTTAACAATTTCAGCAGTACCTACAATTGCCCTAAATCGTTTAAGGGCAAACTGTTTGTATGAGTTTCCCTCTCAAAAACAGAATTATGATTATAAAAAAGCAGTTTCCTGAGGGAAAGGAGAAAAGTTGCCTTCGATTTACGAATTCCTTTTAAAAACCTGTAACCTAACTTTACTGTGTAATGCTGTTTCCTTTGCAAAGTACTTCATTTACTTACCTACGTTTTTTCTGTGTTGCCAATTAATTGATCGATTGTTTCCGTGAGATAATCGCCAAATAATTAAATTAGATAAACAGCGAACGCCTTGACATTATCAAAATTACTTATCACGATTTGTAAAACAAAATTATGCTTTTATTTACAAAAATAAAATGCATTGTTTACGCTCCACTTAGCAGTAATTTACTAGAGATTAAGAGAATTTCTATGCAAAGATTCAAATCACTTCTCTCGTTGTATATCTATAAACTATTCATGTTTTAGTTTCCGCATGAATTTAGTCTATGATTTAATATTCAAGGCACGGTCAATGACATGTTATCACGAAGCTTTATCACGGCTAGCAGAGTTAATATAGAGTTAATAAAGTCATAAACAATGCTTCTAGAGTTGCTAACTGACTTTGACAAAGATACGGTTTTAGGAGCTTTATCTCAAGATGGCCGCTTGTTTATGGGACTTACGTGCTTTGTGAAACAAGTAAATTAGGCCTTTAGAAATGGAATATTATTGTTATAATCTATACATTTTAACTTGAAATATCTTTTGCTTCGAATATCTTTTTCCGACTTGGAAATTCAATTAGCATTATTGTTTATTTAATTTGATAAGTATCTGAAACATAATTTCTTAGTACTTATCAACGAAGTAGAAGTAATAATAATAATAAAGTTTTTAATCTAAATAATGATCACATGTATAGCAAGTATTTTTGTTTTCGTGTATAAATAGGCGATTAGACGTGTAGTGAAAAAGTAAATTGATCTAATTTCTAAGCCTTCGAACACACGTTATTCGAGACACAATAGAAAGACAATAGCAGCGCGACAGCCGGCTGTCGGTTGGTCGTCGAAAGGTTAATTTGTTTACTCTGCCCTCTTGAGCTAGGACCTCTTAAACATGTACTAGATTTTAGTCTCATGATAAGACTAATCTATGCTAGTCCTATATAGGTACGATTGCTTGGTTCAGGGTAATGACCATGTAATAATTTGATGTCAATGATACCGACTTGTTGTTATAAAATATATGTTAAGTATAAGTTAAGTGTAAGTTTCCACAACTCGAACTAAAAACTTGAGCTAGCATCAGTAGATATCGTTTTAATACCTTGATAGGTAATCAATTCTTAGTTATACTAATATTATAAAGAGCAAAGATTTGTATGTATGTATTTAAAGTTGTTACTCTTTCACGCAAAAACTACTGAACGGATTTTGATGTAACTTTACAGAAATATAGCTTTACATCAGAATAAGATATAGACTACATAACATCACGCTCTGACCCACAGGAGCAGAGCAGTAACCAAAAATCTAACATAACGCGGGTAAAACAGCGGGGGACAGCTAAAAAGAATGTAGAATACATGTTAAGTGTAAGTTTCCAGAACTCGAAATTAATTTAACTTGAGCAAGCATCAGTAGATATCGTTTCAATACCTTAATAAGTATTCCTATAGTTGAATAAAGCGTTAGGTTCCTGCCAAGATATTATTTATGAATTAATTATTGTTTTCTATCAATACAACGCAATGAATTTTTATTAATATTAAATTACACAAAGACAGAATTGCGTTGTTGGCACACCGCCTTCATGTAGCTTCGTACTTACCTAGAAAATTCCATATTTCCCTCTTCTGTCAACTTTTATTTACTAAGCAGGAAGACAGAGGTAGGTACAATCTTTGTATTCTTGGTATGTTGCACTATTTAATGTTGTAACACCTACCTATGGTTTTCATTTTTATTCCCCAAACCCTATGCCTAAACTAGACAACTAGTTTGGCAAGTAAAAAGGAAAATTTTACCTTAATTTTATTTTACACTAAAAAAGATGATTTTTTTTAATCGTGCATTGTCATCCGAACTGAACGTGCATACCAAATTTCAGCTCAATCGGTTGAGGGAAAGAGCCTTAAAATTGAGTTGTAAGATTCCACCGGGACAAACATACATTGCAAGTTAAATAAAAGCTTTTAAAAATGAGGAAGTGTAAATGCAAATAAAGGAAAATAAATTAAGTTTCTAAATCGATATTAAAAGCCAAGTGTGAGTCGGGCTCAAAACGGGTATTGCTTTTCGTGCACAAAATAGACGATTAGACGTGGAGTTAATAAAATAATCGATCTAATAATATTTAAGTTTCGTTTAGAGCTAAGACCTCTGGCGCATGTACTAGACTATAGTCTCATGATAAGGCTAATGTACCAGCACATAAATTCCGAATTCGGATTTCTGACAAATAGACACAGATATTTTTCTTTAGTACTGTTTACATTTGTAACAATTTCCCAAACCATTTACGTTTGCCATCCATCCAATGATCCGCCAACAGTGAGTAATGTCCTCCATTAATTTTACCGAACTAGTAGTGACAGTTTCATTACAATTGTCATCGTCATATATGTCAGCTAACAGCCGCATAATCACCGTTATGACTAACGTTGATTTGTACCAAAAAATACCAGCCAATCGTCTGAGTGTTGTAGGTGGCCTGCGACCAATGTCGATTACTTTTTTTTTATTTAAATAAGAACTTGTTGTTTCGCCCGCTATAAGTCTTTGGTTATTGCTGCGCTCTGTTATTTATATTTATATGGCTGCGCTTCTGTGGGACATTGTGTGATGTTATGTTTGACGCGCCTGTTTGTCTAGTGGTTAGTAGCCCTGACTGTTAAGCCGAAGGTCGTGGGTTCGATTCCCACCCAGGACAAGCTTTGTGTGATGAGCATGGATGTTTGTTCTGTGTCTGGGTGTGATTTATATATAATATGTATGTATTTAAAAACATATAAGTATGTTTATCAGTTGTCTGGTTACCATAACACAAGCTCTGCTTAGCTTGGGATCAGATGACCGTGTGTGAGTTGTCCCAAGATACTTATTATTATTTATATGTAGCGTATGTGTTATTTTTATGTAAGTAAACTTACTACTTTGAAATAAAGAATGTCAATAAAATTAGTATTGTTTGCATAAAAGTAGCAAACATCTATCCCTACATAGACATACGCTTACACTTCTCATTAATAGGCTACACAAATAAATATTTTCACGTTTATTTTGTCCAACTTAACGTCCATTCCATAATTCTTTTTTAAAACCATAATTATTTTGCTCAAAAATGAACAAGTCTATCTATTTTTTTTTTCTAAACAAGGACAAACCTCCTTAATTAACCACGTCAAACAACATCAAACCACAGATTAATAAATAGTTACTACGTAACAGATACTTCACTCCAATACAAAAACTAAAATACCTACGCTATAATAACCTACAAAATCATAATAATAATACCAGCTGTTTGCAGCGAGGAGAAATGTACCATAAATACGCACAAAGAGAGTTGAGATTCTTTTGCCCGCCGCGCGACTAACGTGTGTGCGTGCCATCCAGCAAATGTCCTAGGGTTAAACGTATGATGATAATGGTAATAAAACGAATGTTTTAGAAAAACAATTATTTTTTTATTTGTTGATCAAATATTTTTTAGTTTAATAAAATGACTGATGCATATTTTTCGTTCCTTGAATTCCCGATTATTATATTTTAGTGTCGAAAATATCCAAAACCGCGTGAATAATTTTAATAAATAATCAAAAGGGAAACAGGAGAATTGGGAAACAGGGGAATTGCACAATAATCACACAATAATTACGTGGTTTCGGCATTTTGATAGTCAGCGCTGTACCCGTGACGCGCGAGCACTCAACCGGGCGCGCGGCAGCCCGGTGTTCGTTGTATCGTCGACGATACGCGAAGCGGTAGGCATAAAACGCGTGGCCTTGAGCGAGTGACGGACGCCTGATCAAACTGCAACCTCCTTAGATTAAGATAATCAGCATTAGCGGTATTGCTTCCTAGTGTCAGCTGATTAATGTGTGTCGGTTTCCGAACGATCGATCACATGACGTCATCGACGCAAGCGCAAGTCACCCACGGATGCGCTCAATAGATTAGGTACTGATGAATTGATGATTGATGTTTTTATAATAGATTTGATGAAAACACGCTTTTTGTTTGAGTTTTTCGCTTGTAAATAGTTTTAATTGGGATTTGATGGGCATAATTGAAGATATAAGCTACCAATTATTCACTCGTGTCGGTGCGAGGTACGAGGTTAACTCATGCCGTGGTTTAAAGGAACAAGGTTGGAAGCTTTGTGTAACGTTAATTTATTTGAGTGTATAATTGATTGCATAGATTTCTAATACTCATATTATCGCTAAACTCTTAGATAATTTTGTCCTTAACTATAGTTTGATTTTGATTTACAGTTTTCAGGACTAACTTTGATAGTAGACCTTAACAGCAATCAATTAGAGTATATTAAACATTGCACATAGGTACATCATGATTAACCGTAACTCAATTTATATCTTACGTTATTAAATATTTATATTTGGACATAGAGCACATCATTTTTATGCCATATCTTTGATTATTGAATAGCCAACTAGCTGACATGATGGTCCAATTGATGTTAAGTGGTTCACGTCTATAGACGCAGTGACATTGCTATCCCAGGGACAAAGATGACACCGCTACCCATACACTTCAAAGTTCAAACCACATTACAGATATTTATATGTGCTTCAAACCTCTAAACGAGGCTGCATTGCGGCGCCACATGCAGCACGCATGGAACATTTATCTCTCCACAATTGGGTATTCTACATCATTAACCAATAATTGTAAGACAATTTCTATAATATCTCTCCTAATTTTAACTTAAAAAATCTGGTCCATTTTCAAATTACTGTAAAATTAGATTTTTAGATGCTTTGTAATTAATAAATAGTAAGACATTTGAGTTGTTTACTTAATGACGTCATAGGGTGACATCGCCATACAAAATCTAAAAATCGCGTTGTGACAGCTCATTATTAGCACTTCAGTTATTACCTTCATGATCCTCGCATAATTTGACCAATACAATATTGTATGGACTTTAAAAGAGACTTTGAACTCAGAGTTTGTTTCGGTTGTTTCTTCTCAGAGTAGTCCAGCTAGGAAATACCGGCCCCATCGTTCGATTAAAATAAGAAAAAAAAAATGACGTGTAAAAGTGTATTTTAATCATTTTTTAATCATTAAAAGTAGGTCAATTGATTATGGGGTAAAATACCATATTGCAAACAATTGTGTGTTGCAAATGTGGCGCCACATTTACCGAGCTGCAAATGTATGCCCGATGTGCGGCCTGCTTAAGACTAATAAAAATTCCGTATGGTAGGAAAAAAAGGCATGGCCGTAGTATTTTCACAGACAAGCTCTTTCACAAAGAGCTTTACTACGACTGAAATAAACGAATCCTAACCATACTCCATGTTAAGGCATTTAACTAAAGTTAAACAATCTTGATAATAATATATCTTTTTATCAAAAGTTGAATTTAGAAAATAATTTAAATAAATGTAAATATTCTTGGTATGTCTTTTATACCACTTTTCTTAGATAAATAATGTTGTTTACATTTAGTACACTACCTAAACAATTGGTAGGTATATGTATATTCTACGGCAGCTAAGTTTTATAAAACTGATTAACTACAATAAATAATAATTAACAATATGACATAAGACTAGACAACTCAAACTATGCGATAATGACCACAGTATGGTTGTGGAGCATACTTCTGTGGCAATATGCGCGTGCCATCGAATTGCGACATTACTATGTACGCAGGTTATATAATTATCTATGTATAAGTGCTAATCGGCGTGTTGTTGTGTCTGTACAGCTGTGTTGTAGTGACTTTACTTTTCAACATATTTTAAACACATTAACTTTATTTAAGATTTGAAAGGTTTCGACTTCGAGTTGTGCGGATGCCATTGAATTATGCTTTGAGTTGAAATGTGAGCAATTTAAGGCAAGATAGCTAATTAATTATCAAAACGCTGAAAGAATAATTAAAGTTATCAGTTTATCACTGATAAGTCATCTTTGATACTACTACTCAACGATATTTTAACCTCGTAACGCCCAAGAATAAAAAATAAGATAAAAATTAGGTAAAAAAGTGTAGATAGGTTACCCAAACGAAATTCTATCTTCAAAAACGGCACACTAGCGCACACATACATTACAAGTCAAAGTAGGATGGCATAATTGATGTAGTGCGAGTGAAAAAGAGATAAACGTCAAATGTCAACGCGATACTCAGTATCATGTTTGTCAATTGGCAAACTTTTAGTGTGCCACTTTTTGACTGCATATAACCTATCTATACTTTTTTACTTATAACATCATTGCTACTACTGATAAGTTATCAGTACATGAGACATTCTAGAAAATCTTGCACCGACACGAGAATATGTTTGTTATATGCATTAAAGGCATTGTGGTTTATATATTTTATTATGATTAATTAATGCATTATTATTATTTCCTTAAGTATCATTAAAGAGCCAGGTGTTCTTTCTTTAAAGGTTTAATTATTCATAATTATTCTACGCTTTATCTCAAGATGTCCTGTTTATTCTTGATAAATTTCATTTTAGTTTTAAATGCGTTAAGATAACCGTTGCTACCAAGTGTGTTCTACATTTACTTAAAAATAGGCAATTATAATAATTATAAGTTATATAAAAAAAATGCCTCTTCCTGAGTCTACGACATTATCAGACTGCTACGGTTTTTCGTAGCAACCATATTAAAAGGCACCATGAACTTAAGAGCTACGAATAAATGAATTTCATCCTTTCTTTTCAATAGCAATAAAGGTTTTTAAACATCCCTGCGAATTAAATTATGCTTTATCTACACTAATATTATAAAGCTGAAAAGTTTGTTTGGTTGAACTCTCTAATCTCATTAACTACTCGTCCGAATCGAAAGTTCTCTTTCTGTTTATCGGCGAAGGTATGTATCATCATACTATGACTATTGAAATTGAATTGTAATTTTTAATGCAAATAAAAATAGAATTTTAGGATTTTTAATATCCCAAACTTATTAATAACGCGTGCCGTGACTCGCTGAAAACTCAGTTATTGATCGTCACTTTATCCGATTATTCCGTTAATTGACAATTAACCTAAAACAACAAATTGCGAAAACAACCCTCCGATTTATTATTTAAAAGCTAAAAGGGTTGGGGTCGATCCAATTATAATTATGATAAGAGCACTTCATTTTGAAATACAAATGCCTGAAAATTGTTTTTACGTAGTTCTTATTAACAGCAATTTATAATTATAAATAAAATAAGTATAATTGCCTACACGTACAAAGTAATCTCTGAAAGTTTTAATTGGTCAATTGCAATATTGCATGTTTTATTGAACTAAGATGCAGGTTAAATAAAGCTAGAAGTGAATAAAAACTATTTTAAAACCTTACAAGAATAGGGTATTACACTCTTTTTTTTAAAGTTGTTCAAATAACTCCTACAGTACTAAGAAACCACTAAAAAAAATCCAAAATTTTTATTTAAACGCTAAGTACCCTAAAAACGCTTTTAAAAGTTGTATTTTCAAGTTTCGCGCGGAAATTTCCAAAAACGGAAAACGCCGTGGGCGTGGTTTTGCTTTGGCGATATGACGTCCTCACGTCGTGTAAATAAACAAATGCGCTGTGATATTTTACATCATTATTATTGTTTTTATCTAAAAAATTAGTTACTGTTCGACTTACCGTTGGTGTGCGTTCCGGAATGCAAGAACACAAGTGTGAAAACATCGGAATAATTGTGAATTCTAGTGTTAACTGATTCAAATTTAAGAAAAACTTAGTTAAAAGTTGTGGGAAGAGTATTCCAACTATTACACCATAAAAACCCGTTTGTACTTTAGTAAATATCACTTTGATGTAAGTACCTATGTGCTTTAGCCATCTAAAATATCTTTCACAATAACTTCCATGAAAAAGTATATTTTTATAATAAAGATCGTATTAGGAGGTTATAAATAAAACAAATAGTGACGTCTAGTTGACACTGTTGACAGTCGACAGCTGTCACTGTCTATGGTCTGTATTTCGGTGTGTTCAAGAACAGATAAAAAAAACTGAAAACTTTGAATTGAATTTAAAAAAATATTTTCTAGTTTTATGAACTAAAACTAACACTGTTCGGCTGCTTTTTGCATAAGCTATCTCAATAATATATTTTTAGATTATTTCTCTTATACAGTGTAATACCCTATTCGGAAACCAGAGAAATAAATTAATTAAAAAGTTTGTCGCGACATTCAATACATATATCTAAGGAGATCTTTTATGTCGATACCATTTGCAGTAAACATAGTGCCTACTTATAATATAGAAGTATATAGGTATAATATCCGCTAGCTTTCTTCGTCTTATTGTGTAAGAGAAAATCGGGGTATTCCTCGGAGCGCTCCTGTTTTGAAGCGCTCCTAACGAAGCGCTCCTAAAATATTCCGCCAAGCGCTCCTGTTGGGAGCGCTTAGAAAAGAAAACTAAAAATATTATTTTTTTATTCCTCGAAGCGCTCCTATGACGAAACATAGAGAAGAGCATGAAGTGTTCGTAACAAATTATATCGATAAACATTTCGACGGCTACTAGTTGCTTATATTAAAACTAGAAATAGCTAGAATAACTGAATAGTAAAAATATAAGCTTTAATGAAAAGTACCAGGGTGGCAGAAATTACCAGGAGGCACCTAAATGATCTCATATAAATTGTACACCAACGATTAAGTCTAAAATTATTTTGTTATTATTCACTATAACGATCTTATTATTTAGTAATTGTTTATAACTAAAATGTAGTTATAGATATATAACAGTACATAACCTATAGCTATCAGAAAAACAGAAATGAACTAGAAGAAATTCCTTATGCGATACTACTTAACTTGTATATTATAATAATAAACATAGTTTTAATAATTAACTTTCATGTTATTCCTTTCTTTCATATCCATCCCAGCAATTGGTTCCATAGATTGATCTCAAATTAAAACAAACTTTTCTTAGTACACAACTTCATGTGACGTAGGCGCACTCGCAACTAATGAGTTTAGAAGACAAAAAAATGCGTATTCAATGTAAACAATTTCCGGAAATGCTCGGCTGCATTCGGAATCACTCGGTAACGCGACCACGCGACTCTCTAGGATAAAACAGGAAAGCGGGGTTGACAACAGCGGCTAGTGTCTTGTGTCACTAAAGTCACTAAAGTTCGTAGTTCCAGTTCATTTATGCTTCCCTAGTAGTTTAAAAAAAATAACAATTATGATAGTTGAACTTTAAAACGTCGATATCGATATCGTTTCTTACAAATCCTTCATGCTCTGCCCTATGGTATCGTCACGTCATAGGAGCGCTTCGAGGAATGAAATAATAATATTTTTAGTTTGATTTTCTAAGCGCTCCCAACAGGAGCGCTTCGCGGAATATTTTGGGAGCGCTTCGTTAGGAGCGCTTCAAAACAGGAGCGCTCCGAGGAATACCCCAGAAAATCCACATATAAAGTTACAGAAACGCGAGATTTATTGCAGTTTCCTGCGGCAAATGTAAGGTTTATCATTGTAATTAATATACTTATTATTTAATCAATGCGTAGTATTTTTATAGATATGGATTCCTTACTCACTTTACTACGCTCTTGCAAAGTATACATATTTTTCAAAATAATTTTACAATTCGTTTAATAACATAACAAAGTAAGGAAGTATCGAAACTAGAGTATAACTAGGTATTCGGTTAATTATCTTTTTCTGGACCTAATTAGTTAGAAATATTTTTATAATTTGTTAACTTCAAAATGTATCAATTTTATTATTTTATTTTAATTCCGTACCGTCTATTTATTGTAATTAGTACAATTTCGTGTGTAATATAAACTATATTCGTGACCTCTTTAGCTAAATCGTGCAGAAACTACCTTTACATTTTTTGCAACGACACGTGTATTGTACACGCGTATGTTTAAATAAAGTGTAAAATCATCAAGTAGCGGAAGATGGCTATTAAATTAAAATTAATAATGTTACCAACCTACTAACATGCAGCATTAGCAAAACATAACTGAACACAGCTTTTCAACTATAAAAGAAAAAACTAGATCAAGCAAAACAAGCAATATTTAAAAATTCAAAATACATTTGCTAAGAACCAATCAATCATTGTCGGCAACATTCTATATTATATGCATTTATTATGCAATTATTATTTACAACAATTGAACAATTTGTTCTGATATAATCACAGATAATCTTCTTGCATTGTTGTTAAATATGGATCTATAAAACACCGTTTCATTGCCAAAATAGAGCCACTTTAGATTTTCTATTTCCAGAGGTATATTTATGAGATTAAGTAATTTAACATGATTGAAGTATCTCAATTCACTCGATTTACTTGCGATCACGAATCTGTCTACTAAACCGGTGATTTACATACCATACCATATTTATAGACACGTAAGCCTAACATTTTAAGTGTGGAAACACCAAAACAGTGATGAGTAAAGATAGGACTTTTAGAATAATAACTGGAACAAAAAACCCTGCCAAAACCACTCTTTGTAGCCACACTTGAGGGCTACAAATTGCAAGTAACACAATATTTTACTCTCTCGTTTTGAACAAGAAGTGCTCACCTATTTGCAGTCGCACAACGGTTGTCAGTTGTCATTTTTACATAATAAAAGCTGCGGATGCGGACTTCGGCGTGTCATCTCGACCTCTCACTTCCTCTACAAAATAACGAGCACAGAATATCCAGTACTGACAATATGTAAAAAGAATTTAAAGTCGCTTCCTCATCGGCGCATTCGCCTGCTGTGTTACAATCTAAGTTTTGAGCATTTTATTACGATACTGCATGCTGTGACACGGGTCACTAACATCGCTAAAATTCCGAGCTTCCAACTAAGGACTTAGAAGTTTACAGACGGTTTTGAGTATAATGTTACAGATTTGTATCATATTACGTTGTTCCCTGAAAAGTTCAGCTCTATTCATACAATAATCTAAACCGCCCCTGCCCGCATTGCATCGCTAAAACCCCTGCTATACATTTTATATCTAACAGCTGTAGAACGGAGCGCAGCACAGTACGCAAAAATGCTCGCCGTACCGGTGCGGACCGACCGGCCCGTCTCTAGTGGATAGCTGCCTTTACGGGTGAATGCTCCAGTGCCTTGAACTTGAAGTGAAATAAGTCTCCAGGAAATAAGTTTGGACGGAATTTGGAATCGTTGCAGGCGGCTAGGAGAACTTTAGCGATCTTCTTTTGTTTTTTATTTTGTCTATTCCTCATAAATGCGCTAGACACCGAGCGCTGCGGTTATTAAAAAGTTTTAGATTTGAACGAATCTCGTGTCACATTAATGGTTGATTTCTTATTGTCTCAATTTTATCTAATCACAACTATTTGCAGAATTGTTAGCTAATATACCACTCAGAGACCTAACCAGCTTTAAAAAGTCGTATTTCCGTAAACATTTTCGCACAATAAAATGCTTCTGTTCATCTATTTATACAGTGTCCCCTGACGCATCACAAATCACGGTGACAGTAAGGGCTCAGTAAAGCCGCAGTGGTGTGCAAACTCTCTATATAAGGAGCTAAGTAGCACTGTTAGAGAATTTCCGTGTTCCGTATAAAAAATTAGGTGGCGTTTCCGTAGGAGTTGACGGACTATTAATATTATTAATGGATGTGCTGTTGCATCGTTATTTTCTCTTCGTGGATAGTTTTTCAACTGGTCTAATGCAAAAGTTTGGTTGTTTGTGTATGTCTGTTAACACCCCAATGATACAGAAAAAAGTAGTGTGGGGAAACATTTGGTTTTCGTGCGGTTTCCAATTTATTTTATTAACGCGGGGTGTGTAGTGTGTACAGTAGGACTTAATTGCAGTTAGACAAATATCTGCACTAACATTATAAATGCGCATGTAACTCTGTCTGTCTGCCTCTTCTTCACGCCTAAACCGCTTAACCGATTTGAATAAAATTTGGTACAGATATAGTCTGGGACCCGAGAAAGGACATAGGATAGTTTTCATTCAGGAAATCCCCCGGGAACAGGAACTATAAACCACGTGGACGAAGTCGCAGGCAAAAGCTAGTATGATATAAAATATCGTATTAGGAACTCTTTACACTAATAACTATCTAACTTTTTTTTTTCAATCAAGCCATTAGCAATTCCAAGATATTTCCTCTTTCAAAAAATTGTACATTTATGTACCTTTATAAAATAGTTTAGTCTTTAAAACTATACCTTGAGCAGAAATCGCCATGTTTATTACCTGAAAAATAAAATATTCAAAATGTATTATCTATTATCAGTCAAATTAAAACACTCCCATATATTTCACGCTGATTGCAAACGAAGCTTTAACAATGACAAAATTACAATTTAAAATCAAACCGTTGCAGCACTTTCTATCGAAACAAAGGACGGTGGGCGAAACAAAAGCTATCACTATCTACATCTATAGTCTATGCCTAGAAAAACGTTTAGCGATCGAGATGTCTCGATAACTGTACGACGATCGAGTTGACGCCACAAACGATTAAATGGGGAAGAAAAAAAGGCTAATCTTATAGTGAAAGTGCACGAGTAGCCGAGCCATTTTCACTGCCATTATTATAGGTCTAGGCGTTAGGTTGGATGCACACTCGGCTCTATTGGACGGCATGCATTGATTGAGGAAAAGGTGATTAAAACACACTTTCCAATTTATAATATTAGTATGGATGGAAGTATGGATTTTGAGGTTGTTATTGTTTTATTTAAACAATAAAACTAGAAAAAATATAACTTTAAAATCCAAGCGCTACATTCTTGCAGACAACTGACTGAAATAGTCTTTACAAAAATATGTAGAAAACCACAACTTATGGTCAGCAGTCACTGAGAAGTAGATCGCAATTCTGTACAGTAATAAACGGTAAATATTTTATGTAATTTAATAACTTATTACTTCAGTGGGCATTTTTATAACTGTGTATTTTATCCGCAAATATTATATCTCATTTCCTGATATAAAATTACAGTTGTCACATCAATTACGGAATCACGTGGTGCCTTTTTAACTGTACATCATAAACGCAGTAGTGTTATGTGTTAAAAAGATGATACCTAATATAAACGATAATCACGAACTATAAATAAATATTTTAAAATGGTATTTTTGCCTAATTGGAAAGAAACGAAAAAAGGAGTGGAACCACCCTTGCCCAGTAGTGAGACAAAACAGGTAACAAGAAATAAATATATGTATAATAAATAAAATTATATGATTAGGTATAATAAGTACCTGTATTCATTAGATCATTTTATGACACAGTCATTACTATTTCTTATTTAGATTAAGTCGCTGCTAATGTTTACAGATCACCATAGTTTTTTGTAAGTTTTCCTCATTTTCTGTATAAAGAGGTTTCACGCTTATTTTTCTTAGATTACCGTGACACACGACCAGTTTAATGGACAGAACTACTGTTTCTAATTGATTAAGTTGGCGCTTAACGATTGTATGACAACTTGATCACTTTGAAATTGGTGGCTTTTATCACAAAAAAATATGTGGCTGGTGGCTGATATTTGTATCCGAATGTGGTCAGCCTAAGAAAAAAAATCTATAACATGTCGTCTGGACTGCGTCAAAACTAATAAAAGACGAATATCCAAAAGGTATCTTGTTTTTGCCTAAAAGTTCAAGATTTTTGCAAAAACAAGATATACCAACATACTTTCTACATTCTCCCCCAGTGTGCCTCAAGCATTATAGTCTGCGTTACAGTTTTTATGCATTAATAATCAGTTTCAGATTCGTTCACGGCAACCAACACTTACAGGCGTCGAACAAATTATAAAGTGACGCCGTGAGATTATTTATTATGATTGAAACACGCTTTTGTTCCATAGTGGATAATTATGAGATAAAATGTCATCCAGCTGATTTAAAAAACAAATGAAGTGTTTATGACAACTAATATGGCTGCTAGTAGTTGTGAGTTTAAGAAATGTCATTTAGAACGATAGCGGATAGATAGATTATAAATAGAACAGGGGGGCGATCGCGCTAAAAAATCCCAACCAAATCAAAACTGAACCATAACCGAAACACGATTTTAAGTACTTTTCGTATCGCGCTAATGTTTTGACAGATGTTTGAACCGAAGTTGGACTAGAACAGAGACACAAACCAAACCATAACCACAAGTTATGTTAAAGTTACTACGGAGCAACTTTTTCTGAACTGTTTTAGTGTTTATGTGATAAAAAGTAGTGAAAATCGTTAAAATTGTGTACCTAGACTGCATAGAAACGACGCACGAGTGTGATGTGGCCATTGCACGGGCCCAATAAAACAAAGTAAATCTGAGTGCAAGGTTACAAAGTGCAACTTTCAAATTAAGCGACAGGCAGGTTCATCAAGAGATTACGACTGTCGAAGGAGTTAGCTCGAGGGCTAATTATCGAGTTAACCCCTCATTTGCCACCAACATTACGTTCAAATGCCTTAGATGTGACCACGAAGGTTAGTAACACAATGCGAAGTGCTAGAACTAGAAATGTATTAGGTACATCATCACATGCCTGTAATATGAATCATTGCTATATGCCATTTCCTTCGATGCAATGAAATCAATTCGATGAATAAACTCAGAAATAATATAAATACATTATCAGTAACAGACTTAACTGAGGAGGCCGCTAGTGGCGCATAGTTGACATCGACTCCGTATTCGAAATCAGTAAATAAATAGCAATTGTGCATTAATTAACTAATTGTTTATCTAAACTTGTTCAGTGGGTCATCCATACTAATATTATAAATGGGAAAGTGTGTCTGTCTGTCTGTCTGTCTGTTTGTCTTTCTTTCACGGCAAAACGGAGCGAATTGACGTGATTTTTTGAGTGGAGATAGTTGAAGGGATGGAGAGTAACATAGGCTACTTTTTGTCTCTTTCTAACGCGAGCGAAGCCGCGGGAAAAAGCTAGTTTAATTCATAAATCAATTATTTTACAGAATTTCTAAACGTATCTTTGTATATTTATAATTAATAAAATAAATGCTATTATTTCAAGAGAATTAAAATACTTACCAATACAAAATAATTCACAGATTTTTCAAAAAAAAAAGGATACAAGTAACTTTCTAAGCTAAAGAGGTAACCACTTGAAATCATATCTCGACATTTTTTTAGTCACCACTTCAAATTCTTCGAAATTCCCACCTAAACTCTAACCAAAGCAACATAACTCATATACAAGTGCTGTCAAAACTAGAGGTACAACAATAAACGCTGAGTCGACGGTCGATTATACTAACAATACTAGGTTACATTGTTAATACTAGGATATACCTCTAATGTTTTGATTATGAGAATGGTTTAACTTTAGTTCAACTTCGGTCATCACTTAAACTTTAGCGCGATACCGAAATTCGTTATAACTGAACTATAGTCAGAGTTGAACCAAAACCAATCTTTAGACATTTGTTCATTTTACAAAATAGCGCGATCGCCGCTCTGGTATCTCGGTATGTCTCATTTTCAAAAACTAGCAAAGGAAGAATTTTAGCAAGCCTTGTCAAAAATTCAAGGTATATTTGCAGCCGCGGTTTGAAGCTTAAAATAGTAGTAAAATAATAGTAGTTAGGTAGTCGTTAAATTTTCTGAAATTTTCCAATTTTCTCCACATTTTTCTTAATTTTTGGACTCAGAAACCATTTACTATAATTTTTAACAACTTTTGGTGTAATCAAGTAATATAGGATTTCTTTTTTTACATACAGATTGACTTACTCAAAATAAAAGAGTTACATAAATTCTTCATTTAGCGTAAAAACAGCAAAAATAAACTGAAAAACCTAGCGCAGTTTGTTGTCTTTAAAAATGTAGTACTCTAAAGTACTTTACTGTACAAACACTGCAAGCAGTAATAATAAAGCAAACTAAAGGGGTCCTCGAGCCAAAACCGAAGTGGTTTTAAATATTCAATCCCGCAAAATTTACTTTTACGTCGTCTGGGAGAACTACTAAATAATCTGTACAATCCAATTGACTTTTCCATTGCGTTGAAAAATTGAATTAAAAGGTCAAGACTCAATCGTGCTGAATTTTCAATCACTTATACAGTCATATTGAATCAATTACTTGAAATATTCAGTGAAATACAGGCTGTCACAGCTACAAACAATAAAAGAACTCCAGTAATATAATTGTTACGGTTAATTATTTTTCTCTCAATGATCGTCTCAAAGGTCAAAGAGAATTATTGTTAAAGACAGCACCATTATGTTGTAGCCAGTGTAGCCTGTTTCATTTCAACTTAGCAACAGACACAAACACTTCGGCTTGCATCACAGCAAAGCGAGCAATCGCCATCCGCAGAGGTTTCCTAACAAGACCAAGATGTTACAACTATACACTTTTTATTCCACTCTTCAATAGACTCACGACACTTTCGACCACTCCAACTTGACCTCTGAGCTTAAATCACGCCTTTATTCCGTAGCTACAAGGTTCAAATTAATAAGCTTTTTTAACGCGTAAGCGTTTGATGTAATGGACTTTAGTTTCGGGATTACATTACATTTTCTTGCGCCTGCAACTTGTATGAGCGTTCGATGCAGAGGTATAAAATAACCTTACGACGCTCGAAGGTCACGTTTTCATAACGTTTGGGAAATACACGTGTGGTTTTTTGTGGTTTAAAGTTTATACAGGTCTCTGTGGTATTATACCTATAAATTGTTTTAACTAATTTTTGTTTGATAATAATAATAATAAGTACTTATGTAATTAATAGCTACATTAACGAGAAGTAACGCATTTATATAAATATGATATATTATTATGTACTGACAAAAGGTAATTACATAAATATTAAATAAAAAACAAACCTACTTGACATGCATGGAAGCGTTCATTTTATTTAATGTTTCCTATTTATCACACTAAAAACCTAACTTTGAAGGTTACAAATAAGTACCTACTTAAACTTTATGTATTTAAAAAAATACAAGTATTATTTTTTCTTTAAAACTATTTGGGTACCCCTGGGTATTTTCCTAGCTACATTTACGTAAACCTATCTAATTATATTATTCAATGCACTGCCGAAATTACTGAAGCTAGAAACATGGAATTTGCAGAGTCGTTTTTTGTGATGTAGAGGCGCACTTGATATCGTTTTTTTAAAGGTACCCCCATAAAAATATATATTTCTAGGGGTACTTATATAAGTACCCCTCACGGATTAAAATGTCTAAGGAATCCAATTTTTGGTGTCATTGGTCAGGCAAAAATTGGTAAATATATGCAGATGAGTAATGAGCTAAACTTTTCAAATAAAGAATAGGTAAGCCAAAAAGTTGAAGCATTATATTAAACCTAGGTTGACTGGGAAAAAATGCCTGAGCCATTAAGTCCGCCTGTGTACCGTTGTGCATAAATTAAAAACTCAGATGAATTACCTAGCCATCACCATCTACCATCTATAAATTAACCATCACAAAAACAAACCTCCATGCCCTGGCTGGAGGCTTAAAGTAAAGTCAGAGTCACCCTTGGCACACAATAATCTGGTTAAGCAGTAAACAGCCATAACAAGCAGAACTGCGAGATGCCATTTAAAAAAAAACTAACCTGCATGATTGTTTGGCGGGAGAAATATGCATGGCGGCAGTAATTCCCCAACCAAACACTTACATGAAGCCCGTACTGTTTTCTCTTTATTTTTCCGCTCCAAGAGCCAAAATAAAAAACCCAACAGCTTAGTCTTTATCTTTGAATAAAGAAACCGCAATTGCATATACTTTTTGCCTTCCGATATATTTTCCTTAAATGCCAAGGTAACATTGACCTTTTCTAAAATGGACCTCTTCCGTAACCTAATTCAGTTTTGATGGCAGTGTTTTATAGCCCTTTTGGTAATGAAGCTAGTTTATAATAAATACTAATAAAAATGTTGTTTCGTTTTATGGGGTTATATGAAGTGTTACTTAAGTGAGTGACCTATTGGCGAAATTGTCTATGGCAAGATGCTTTTTATTGACTCGAAATTGTTAATCTTGTTAATCAAAATTCGGTGAGACTAAAACTGTTTAAGATAATTTGTTTATATTTAAAAAAGCTTAAAGTTTCAAGGAATAAGTTTTTATTAACGTAATTTTTTTAGGTGTTTTTAAATCTAAGTTGACGTTAATGAATAAGTGAAAACCAACCGATAGCAAGTTCCCTTTGTTTTTTGACTTACAGGAAATAAAACCATTTAAAAATCCTCGTTTTTTTTCTCATTAAAAAAGACAAATATTCTTATACAATGGTAAATAAAGCTTTCCTAAGCTTCTATATTAACAGTCGTGCGTCACTTATAGTTACAACAATATAACATATCTAAAGCACTTAAGTAAAGTTTAAAGCTTATTAAAAAAATTACGTAATTACGCCTCCTTGACCACGAAAAGTTTACTTAAAAGCCTCAACATTTAAGCTTTCGCTTTCATACACTTTTCTACTAGTTGCGGTTACATGGTTATCGTTGAAATTATTTGATATGGTCAACTGAGCTTTCTATAGCAGCCATGTTTTATGTTCTATGAACATGAGTTAGTATAGTTATAGTTTAGATGATGGCTATCATAATAGAGGAGTCAGTAAGGTCTAGAAAGTCTGCTATTACTATCTTTAAGTACTTTGATATTGTTCATCATTAATCTGCGAAAATATGAGGTTTATTGCCTTTCCTTGCTCTTAATCGTACCTAAATTGTTATTTGCACTGCCCTCAAAGGGGCATCCGGACTGCAGCCGTGCGTGCAGCTCCGTATTATTTATTATTATTTATTTATTTATCTTTAAATCACAAAGTAAATTATAATATAAGGTAAGCCCCACAAAACCGTTGCAATGATGATGTATGATTCGTTGCTCAAAATATTTTTAAAAGAATGGACTTGAAAAGCGACGGTGATCCCCGAGTTTGTTTCATTCGTCGTCGTGTCAGATGTAATCAGAATATTAAATTTCTACTACCCCAGCAAATGTTTTAAATATAATAATGACAAAAAGCATTTTTTTACAAATCCTGCTTGCATAATAAAGTGACATTAGGTGTTGTTGGGTCTTTACGTGCTTTTTTTTAGCAAAGATGAATTTATAGCTCTACAGACAAAAAGATATCTGGCTTATCAGTGTGACCTTTTTATTAAGTCAATATCTTCGATAAGCATAAATCAATTGAGTTCTTAAACCCATTGTTATGGTCTCGTGTGCATACATAAGTAAAGCCTGTAACTTAATCTGTATATTTTCACCCACGCACCTACGTAATCTCCATTATGTAATGTCTTCATGGTGGTATGGTAATCGTACGCAATCAAATAATCAATTTCATTGTTTATCAGAATTGATTACACATTCAGAGCAGAGAAAATCCGTTACATTGATTTCATTGTTTATTTTTACTGAATAAGTAATTAAACAATTTGTTGACTTAACTGACTGTTTACAAAGATGACACTGACAAATTGAAGAATAAAAAGTCTATGATGGGCTAAAAGTCTTTGGTATATCATGTGTTTTTTTTTGTTATCGACAGCCTGTATCGTTTAAATTAACGATCATTCAGCCTAACCTTGTAGTGTGGGTCGTGTTGTAGGATAATCACGGAAAAGCCTTGTCATAAGTATAGCAATACCATCATTTCACAGATGACAGATCATAGCCGTAATGACTGGGTCAACCATAGACTACATAGTTATGTCATAAATTAATAATATTCTACGACATGACCTTAATACGGGGTCACTGAATATTTTTGCTAACTAATTGTTTGGGCATGTGAATTTTCTATTATTTTTAATTTACGATATTATTTTCCCTTATTTATTTTACATATTTGCCACTACAAAGATACTCAGAAAGCTCTGAACTCCAGAATAAAAAAAAGCAGAAAAAGCAAATGAGTGAGACTTATGAATATATAAAACTTGAAAACCGGAATATACTGGAGTTAAATTACTGCCGTTATGAAATCTGAATTAGAAGTTAATAAACTAATTTTCACCGGCTTTATAAACAACAGAGCATTTAAAAATACTGGCACGTGTTAGTACCGCACGTGGCAGAAACAAAATAATCGTCTATGCTTACGTTTATGGAGTGGAGGAGGATAGAGTCAGCTCGAGCGAGATACGTTCTCGTCTCTATCTTTCTTTCGCAGTTTGACAGTTGTGCGACACAGATAGTATTATTGCTAAGCCTTGCTAAGTAATTTGAATGCATCTTGGCTTTTATTTTCTGTTGACTTTTTGAGGTTTTCGGTCAACTGAGGTAAAACTCCAGAAGTTTGGTTGTTGTTTTTTATAGTTCTCTACGCAAAGGAAGATTACCGCAGAGCTCTTACATAATTTTGCTAAGTAAGACTCAACTGTCAGTCAATCTGTTCGTCTGCTGTCTCAAAAGGTATCTATCTGTCTTGATGACACGTTTAATTCAAAGACACTGGAATTTTAACACGGATTCCTATCCGCTATAACAAAAAATAATAAAAAAAACTTTTTTTCAAAAAAATAGTAACCGCCTTCAAAAACTAAAAACTCGGAAAAATTTCGGAAGTCTGTGGCGACACAAATTAATTGGCAGAAGAGAAGCCACCGACTTCCGAAATTTTTGTGATTTTTGAGTTTTTAGTTTTTGAAGGCGGTTACTATTTTTTTGAAAAAAAGTTTTTATTTATTACTTTTTAGTGTTGACTCTGACGTGTTCTACAACCGATGCCAGACGATGTGTGCTTCGGCCCGAAGCACACATCGTCTATGAATATTTCGTCATTTTTTTTTGTTCTTGGTGAATTTTTTGAGAAGCACTAAACCGATCGCCACAAAATTTATATGGGACCACCCCTGAATCATGACTTATCAAACAAAAAAAGAACCATCAAAATCCGTTTACAATTGACGGAGATATCGCGTAACAAACATACAAAAAAAAAAAAAAAAAAAAAAAGAACATACAGACGAATTGAGAACCTCCTCCTTTTTGAAGTCGGTTAAAAATTAAGTAAATTCTAATGTTAAAAGGGCCTCTTACTAAAAGACCCCAATTTTGTACGGGGCGGGAGTACGAAACCCCTCCGAGCTTAATTTTATATTCGTGACTTTTCATCAGATTAAGTCCTGATTTCAATAGACACTGGCAGATTATTTCACTTGATCTTGATTCGTTTAAATAAAGTAAACAAACCATAACGTTCCATATTCGAAATCCTTAAGGTACAAAGTTATTAAGGAAATCCAGTCGTAGACAATATTTATAGACCAACCTAATATCGTGTGGCTAGATCAATCGGATCATGACCTTATACCAACCGGTTCGGCCAACAACACCGGGCTATTAATATTAATAACAGATAGGATTTAACGCAAATCTTTTGTATTGATCGTGAACGATTTATTTTATTGTAGTTTCTTCTTAAATTAAACTAAGTAGGTAAGATGGATCAATGTGGTTATTCTAGACCGGCCTTTCAACGACCAACCGACAGCCGGCTATCGGGCTGCTATTGTCTTTCCATTGGGTCTCGAATCACGTGTATTCAAAGCTTTAAATTAGGAACTTTTTTGTATTTGGATGACGTTGAAACTTCGTTGTACATTAATTGGTTATGAATGTGTCAAACTTTGAACAGTATCATCGGTGTACGTTCGAAAATCAAATCAAAGGTTATTTATTACATTATTGACACATTACAGCCGCCTAATAAATATGGCCGCCTGTACATAAACTGGAATAAGCCGTACTTGTTTATAACCTTAAAATTACTTAAATTATTAGCTCAATAACAAAAAGTTTCCACAAAGTCAGATCCGTAAAGTAGTTGCATAATAAAAACATGAAACGGCTCAATTAAAATTTCTTACGATGCATTTTTGAAAACTTTATCGACAATAATAAAAGTTTAAAAACATCAACTTGTAAATTATCGACCTCGAAAGTTATTAAAGCCATCAGAGTAGGTTTAATAAAAGTGATCTGGTTTACTTATTAAGTTAAAAAATCCTCTTTTAAATGCATATAATCTTCATTTCAAATGCATTAAGTTATATATGATAAAATATTCTAAATTTTAATAGAATTAAAATTAACAACGTAGCTATTATACATTTTTTATTAATTATGTAACGAAATTTCAATAACTTGTATTGTGTCATAGTTCCTGACTTCCGAAGCATCACAAAAAGGTAGAAGAAATGTCAACGTCAATTAGCAGACGAACCATAGACACTAATTGGCATTTTTTTTATTGAAGTTTACGCCAGCTTTGACTAAATCCTGACAACAGGAAGAGAAGAGTTGTATTCTTTATTATGAGAATGCCTCTGAACCCGGAAGCAATGAGAATCGGTTTATGCTTATATTTAGAAAGGCATAAGACAGCTGAGTGTAGCGAATACAAAATACTATTCACCCACAATCCGATTAAAGCATTTCTTACACGAAGTACCTACTAAAATAAATTTGTTAAAATGATTTCAATATATTAGCTTGTTTTAAACTACAGATGGGGCCCGTGGTTTATAGCTGACTACTTTGAGAAGAAACGTACGAAATCAACTTAGAGGTCAAATAGGTATACTCTTAGTCTTAAAATACTAGTCTAAAATTGTATAGCTTTGACCGCTATGTGTATACTATGAAGGCATTCCCCACAAAGGGTTATCAGCAGGTTATCAATTCGTAGAAGAATTTCTTTTTTTTTCTGCTTCTTTATCGCTTCGGTGATATTTAATATATCATTTGTATGTGAGGACATTTTAACTATGCTCGGAACCTACAATCTTCATGATAATTACTTTGATGACGATGATTCATCTAATATTGTAAGCTAAATAAACTTTTTTTCATTCTTGACTTAACTGATACCTAGTTATCATTAATACCAGCTCGGGCCAGTAAACAGATGTGAGCCACTTTAGTATGCCAATTCGACTGGCAATATCGGTAACTCAGGTTCACTGACGAAACCTACGTTCTGAATCTACAGCGAACCCAAAGCCCAAAGCTAATGAACCTCATTAATAATATTGGTCTAATCTCTGTCTTGATAGTTCTATCAAAAAGTCACGCTTGTATCTACATAAGGAAACTTGTTTTTGTGGCTATTTTAGTTTTTATTTAGAAACATTTCATATGACATTTTGAAATCAACTAGATCAACTAATAAAAATTGTAACAAATAGGAATACTTATGCAAAATTGATTTTAATCAATAAATATCTTAGGACAACTCATACACGGCTACCTGGTAATAAACTAGGCACGGCATGTGTTATGGAAACCAGATGACTGAAATTTATATACTTAGTAAAGTTTATTTACTTTTCAAATTATAATACCACGACTCTGATGCCACGCGTCATGCTCGTGAACGGGCGCTGTCAGTTGAGATCGGTCATCTCTTAACTGCCATGACTTTATATTATTATTCTCATATTTTAATCCATCGTTTTTTTGTTATTTATCTACATTGATTTCACATATAGAAGCACCAAAAAGACTGTAACCAAGATCTTGTAAACCATGATTATTTTTAAAAAGAGTGTCCGTGGAGTTTCTTGCCTGTTCTTCTCCATAGAGATCTACGTTTTGGAACAGGCAATTAGCGTCACTTTTCTGACTAACCGACCGACTCTTTGACAATTCATAAGTACCTGTAAATGGTCTAAGTGAAATAAATACCTTGAATTTTGAATTTTGAATAATCGGTTCTGATTGGTCTTTTTAATATTGAACCCATTTTAGCAGAATTACTTAAATTAGGTTCGAGCTTAATTGAGTTACAGCTATGATTAGAGATTCAAGTACTGAATAAGTGAATAACTACCTACATTACAAAAATGGAAGGGAAAGTCTGCCCAATTTTGTTATCTGTGCTCAGTATTCTATCCATACTAATATTATAAATGGGAAAGTGTGTCTGTCTGTCTGTCTGTTTGTCTTTCTTTCACGGCAAAACGGAGCGACGGATTGACGTGTTTTTTTAAGTGGAGATAGTAGAAGGGATGGAGAGTAACATAGGCTACTTTTTGTCTCTTTCTAACGCGAGCGAAGCCGCGGGCAGAAGCTAGTTCTATATAAATCATTAGCTGGCCAGTCGGTCAAGTTCGGTGAGATGAGTTAGCATTGAGCAAGGGTCGTAATTGTGGACATTCACCTTGCTGCCACAAGTCGAAGGTTACCCAATTTAGCGCCATACAATGACGTGAATTATCTCTCTTGTACCTACACGTTTTACTTGTTATAAAATAAGGAATCGGCCTTGTCTGCATAAAGGTTTGTATGCGATGACGCCATAATAACAGTTTATTTAATAATTAAATTGTATTTTATGTATTGGAATGAGTTTCAAACTGATGGAGAATTTCCGCACTTATATTTTTTATATCAATTGTTTATGTGAGACGATTGTTCGAATTCAGTCAGAGAGTTTGAAATGTTGTGTTGTAAACTTGTAAAGCAAACATGAAATTCATCACTAACACATCCCTTATTAAAAAAAAACAAATAAAAAAGTCACGTGTAGAAAATGTCATGTTATGAAAATAACCGTAGCTATCGAAAACACGTGTTTAAAATGAATGACGAATTTAATTAGCATCCGTTCGAACGTGATATTTTCATAATTAAATAAGTCGCTAGAATCAACGAAGATTTCATGGCGATATGACATAAATTTAAAATGCATTTTGATTTTTTAAAACAACTTAAAATCTGTTCTAAATTCAAAACCGGCCGCCACATTAGTTCGTGTCTCGGTCCATCATTTTTTTATTGAAGTAGGTAAATAAACTCCACACACGCTACGAAAACTGGTGTCGAGTCTAGCTAGCTCTATTAATCAAATGTTATCTAACGAATCCTACGCAAGAAAAAAACTATTTATGTTTATTATCACGCTTATTTAGGCGTGCTGTTAGCTGATCGCCGTATTTTTGTATTATTTTATCCAATATACAGGGTGTCCCACGGCTATGCCACATGGAGGGAAAGTACCTTAAATATTGTAGATAGAACATTTTACTGAAAGAAGACATTATTTGAATTTTAAAAACATTTTAAACCGTACTCTTAGATTTTTAAATAAATGCATAGTTGAATCGGGAATCGAACCTGTTACTCAAGAAAATTAATCAGCCTGTAGATTTATCCTACCGATCGAAAGGCTTCATCACAAGAATTATTTTTTGCTTAATAACATAGTGTCAAAAATAAAAGAAAGACCATGAATTTTAACATTTTAATTACAATATTAGTCAATTTTTCACATGCTCAAAATGAGACCCTTATTCTTGAATACAAAGTGATGGCTTTTGATTATTTCATTTACTGACGTTTTTTTGGCCTCGTTGTGGTGGATATTTATTTATTTAAATGATGTGTACTACTCAAATGGGTATATTAATTATTAATAAGTTGTTATTATTGTCAATTGTATGTCCTTACGGTAATGTAAGCTTTTAACTTTTCTGAACAAAATTTCACATCAAATGTTAAAATTTCCGGACTTCCTTTTATTTGTGACACTATGTTATTTAGCAAAAAATAATCCTTATGATGAAACCTTTCGATCGGTATAATAAAACAACAGGGTGATTATTTTTCCTCGTGGAACATGTTCGATTCCCGGCCCAACCATTTAATTATTTAAACATCTATGAATGCAGTTTAAATTGTTTTTAAAATTCAAATAATGTCTTCTTTCAGTAAAATGTTCTATCTACAATATTTAAGGTACTTTCCCTCCATGTGGCATAGCCGTGGGACACCCTGTATATGCTTTATTACAATCTTCAGCAGTAATGAAAAGACTACTGCTACTGGTAACTTCAGCTGTCAATTGTCATGGTCATCAGGTAATTGAAAGCATCGTGCAGATAATTCAGATTGCTTGCAAGTTTTATTTCGTCAGGTTTAGCTCTGAAAGCGTTCACTTGTACAAAAGCGAATCAGAACGATGTACCTATTTATCTTTCCGTATTTTACTTCGGAGAAACATCAAAATTAAACAACCTTTCAGAATCGTTCAAAACAGCTTAAAATTTAACCGGAGAGCCGTCGGTAAATATTGTTTATTAAACTTAGTCTTACTTTACGAAGACTATGTGAAGTTTCCTTAATCCTTGTTGATCTTGAATTTGATAAACAACGTTGTTTCTTTGTTAGTAATCCCACGCCATTTGCTAGGGTCAACCGAAGGAGACGCAGTACTTATGATTTTCCAAGAAGGTTGACTTTGAACTAAAATTAAAAATAGAACCTTCATTTGAGTTTGCTCAAAATCTAGAAGATCAACAGATACCAAAGGAATCCACATAGGATTACTTAGTGGTCCACCTGTCTTCATGTCTATCTACAATTCTACATCTTTTCAAGAATTTGTAGAGAAAATAAGCTGTGACAAAATCACAAACCTCTGAGCACTTTAAAGAAGAAAAAAATATCAAAAACCGGAATATTGCAATTATATAACAAAAAGTAAGTTTAATTTCTTACTAAAGTAAGTTTTCATAACGTAATGGACATTTTATCAGCAAAAGAAATCAATATTTATGTTGTAAACACTATAAACGGTATCTCAATTGACAACACTAAAAACTTTTACTCGATTCCACTTCCAAAAATCGTTCCAAATATCAAAAAAAATATCGTTATAAAAACGAAATCAAAAGAATTCATAATTCATATTTGTTTACGAGCCGGCTGACTGGTTCGAGCGGTGGAAAGGCGAAGTGACGCGTCTCTGACATAATGCGACCTTCGGCCATAGCTCGCTACGACCACTAAACTTGTGGCCGCACTTATATCCTTAACTTGATGTTTATGATCGAGTTTGCGTAGAAAATAGGAAGCTGAATGCCATTTGCGGATAATTGATAATGTTGTTCTAACTTCTATCAATTTTTTACTAGTTTTATCTGTCAAGCTTAGGGTACAAGACAGGTCGATAAAGTTACCCACAACAAATACACGTCATTTGGCAAATCTACTGAAATTTTTAACACTAGAATTAAATTAATCTTGAAAAATATGACCCATTTTGCTATTGTTATATTGCTTGAAGCAAGATCTTTGTTAAAAATTTTAGCAGACATAAAAATGATGGAAAGAAAACTTGAAATTGCCATTATGCCACACCTATAAAACACTGGACTCATAAATGAAAAGCCGCAGGTAAAAAAACAGAGTCAAAGGAAAATCTTCAAAATGAAAACATTGGCATAATCCGCAAGTTTTTAACAGACTATATTATTCATTAAAGCACAGACAATAAAGATCAAAATCCACTGATCAAAACAATGCATACAAAGTTACTGTTTTCAGGAAAATGCCTTCCTTAAAATTGAATCGCTTTAATCATTGTAGGTAAGTACATAAATCGTTATTAAGGTTTCTGTACACAATGGCTCAGGGTTAGTGTTTCATCGTCCATTAATAGACTACTAATTACTTTGATGGACGTCTTGTATATGAACGAAGAAGTGAAGTGTTAATGTGAAATAAAGGGCGAACGAAAAGTGCGTTTGAAAATTAATGAGGGTTTTTGAACGTGTTGCAATATTATTGTTATCAAAATGAGGATAAGACAGACTTTGATCAAGATGTTTTGTCTTCACATTGGTACGGTACTTCTTCAAATTATTGATACGTATAATACGTCATACGTATGAACTTTCTTGCCTAATTTAGCAATCAAATTCAATTTTCAAAACTTCATTGTTCCTCAGTCTTTCGTCTCCATAATTTATTAACTTGTTGCGAAATCTTCGTTTCGCATTTCACCGGTTTTCTTGCAAATGACTTTCAAAAGTGCTTTTTTATGGTCTCATTAAAGAAAATATAATAAATATTACCTATATAATAAATGATGTAAGTTCTATTTTTAAAACTATCATCGCACTTGCGACTACGTACCCTGCGGCTACAACTAGTACTCAAATAATACCTAAGAAATCATGTAACCGCCATGTTTTTATGTTGCGCATCAGTTAAAGACTTTTTACAATCATATTTCAAGAGATTTCCCGCCTGATTGATTGAAAAACAGTTATATTACTTAGTTGTTTTTCATCCTGTATTTTCTTTCTACCAAATTACTGAAACATCCAATAATAATAGCGTCAATTACCAAAAAAACACGGTATCCTAAGTTTGTAAGGGGGAAGAAATAAGTTGTCGAGGTATTATATCCATTATTAATATATAATTGCTTTATAAAACAGAAAAACGTTGTAACATTTAATTGACATTTATTTATGGTGTCATGATACAAAAATGGCGTCTGACGGCCATAGACAAGGATCTGATATGCGTATTGTCACACATTTATTAAATATAAGTACCTAAGTGTGTAAGCGGTGGATCTTATAAAATAGCGTAATAATGTGTGCTGTTGATGACAATCTTGATTCTATTTATAAAATCTTGGACAGAAACAAGCGCAGCGCGAAATAATAAGGATCAAGTTTAATTACAAGTTAAACACTATGATAACTTTAAGAGACTTTGTACTAGGACTTTTGTTTGTTGTCAACGAAAACTACTAAAATTAGAACTGAAAGTGCACTAAGAATCTATTTTTAGAAATTCAACCTATAATGGGCTAAAACAGGGGATGAAAGTATGTACGAAAATCACCGAAAATGGCAGACGAAACCACAGGAAACAACTTGTAATAATATAAGTATATGGTAGAAAAACACCGCGCGTATTTTTTACATTTACTACATTTTTATCCAACCATTGCAGTTATAAAAACACAAAGTGCGCAATCACTACATTTACTGAACAATTGTACAACTATTGCAATCAGGGCAGAAAGATGATGAGAGAACATTTTAATTTATTTTTAATTCAACAAGAAGTAACTCAGATCATCTCTATGTTGTTGAATACGCTTTCACATTTCCTCAACTGTACAACCCTACGGCAAATATTCTCATATTGGTGCCATTAATTCCTTTGCTCACAAACTAAACTAAATGTAAGTTAAGCGCATCTTTCTCATTTCATTTCATTAAGAAAAGGACAGGCGATTAGTTTGGTCCTGTCAAATTAAGACGCTCCATAGATAATTTAGAAGCGATTAAAAACATGGCCACTAAAAATCATATCTCTGCACTACCACAATTGTTGACTGACTGGTAGAGAATGCCTAAGGCATTAAGTCCACATCTGTACATAAAGTCTGTGCATAAAGTGTTAATAAATAAATAAAAATGCTTCGATTTTCTTCAGGTGCTGTCTAATTTGACAGGACTAAACTAATAGGCATCTTTAGTTTTTTTTTTAATGAGATGGAAAGAGAAAGATGCGCTGAATTTAAATTTAGTACTTAAGTATAGTTTGTGAACGCGTGAATCGGCACCATTTTCTAATAAAGAACCAACTCTTGTTTGTTATTGAGATCAAAAACATTAGCTTGGCAGTCACGTATAAAGAATACACGTGCTGAATTTATTAAATAACGATATTAATGATTATTTATTGATGATGCCATAAATCTTTTGCGATTTTTATTACTGGAACCATCGTGGTGTTAATGAATGATTTAAAACAGCTTCCTTTGTGTTTTATGCGTGTTTGATGCCCTTCTGAAGGACGATTAGGAGAGTAACATTTATTATTAAAAATATTATACATTATATGACTTGAATTTTGTACAAGCCAGGTGATATATTTCACATTTGGGTTAAAATAGAGTTACATGCATTTTTAAGGTGGACAACTTGTCACATTCACAGTAAGTACAAAAAAAAACAAAGGGTATTTGGCAAAAATAGCAGTTGGATGCCTTGGACAAAATTCACATAACATACACTCAGTAAAATCCAGTTCAGCTTTTTCAACTAGATTTAGATTTTAAAGAAAACATGACTTGACTTTATCAGCATACCTAAGGAGGCCAAGTTTTTATACAAACAGCATCACTTTTAATAGAAAATCTATGACCGTTTAATTAAAGAATCAATTTAAAATTTGCACTTCGAACGAAGCAGGTTATATTCCGATACAAACTTCAGGCTACACGAAAAAGGTCATTAATATTGATTACACCTTCTTTTAAATCTTGGTCGTGGTTTCGGATTACTGAGCGTGTTTCGGTATCACGACCTCTTCGCTACGCTTCCGCGGTGTTACACGGTAAGGCTTTAAAACTACTTTAATATCTAGATTTACCTATTTCGAAATTATCTGAATTGTATTTACCTATACAAAGTTTAAAAACTGGCCAAGTACGAATCGAACTTAAAAAATTCGCACCAACAGACGCCGAGCACTTAGCCAAGATATGGGTTCTTGTATTTTCATTTTTAACATTATTTTGTTGTTATTCATTGTTTGTTATTGAATAGCCAATAAGATATTCTATTAAAAGCAAAGTCAAACATATTTTATTAAAAGAGTACTGATTTATTCCACCTTGTGGGTATGCTAAGAAGAAACTTGTCAGCTTCACTGTATTTTTATTTTCTGGACTTTTTATATAAACATAAAACTCTTCAGAATCTATAAAGTAATTTCAGTACCTAGTGAATACTAAGAGAATCATTTATCTCTACTTCGACGACTAAGCTATGGATTTAGAACATTTCAGAAGGTTTCAGAATAAAGATCAGGGAATTTAAAACTTCCACTACATTATACCCAGATACACAGACGATAACACATAATGATATAGCCGTAATAGTTATAATAGTTTCCATGGCCCCTGAACATAAAGGGCAACCAAAGGAACATGAGTGGGTTTTAGTCTGACACATATCACGAGAGAAGTAATTTGATGGTTTTCCACTCACCAAAAAACAGCTTTATCAAATGAAAACAGAGTTTGCTAAGCAAAGAGTTTTAGTAAATAAATACATCTTTATAAACCGTGACGGATTATTTACAAACCACAAACTAGCAACTAAACCTTGTTGCACAATATGATTAACGCAAAGAGGTGCACACCGGAGGTAAACATTAGTTATTAATAAATATGAAGTCATTAACTACTGTTTAAATTCAATTTCGTATGTTACTGCTAAAAGCTGAAACACAAGTCTTTCGTTAGGAACTATTAAATAAAGAATAAATAATAATTCCATCTTAATTGTCCTATTTACATATATCTTAATAGTACTATGTTAAGCGGGCCACTGATATATGTACTTAGTTATATAATTTATAAATACATACATATCATAGATAAATTACACCCAGCAAGGGTTAAATAGCCCGCCTCTCATCGGTTTGAACAATCAATCAGCAATATAACTCTCACAAATCATGCTACATAACATTACAGACAAAGCATAACTGTTCTGAACGCGAATTATAACGGCGGTTTAGTAAAGATAAACCAAAAATAAGTGAAAAAGCTGCACTCAACGCTAGCTTGGGCGTTAACAGTGCTTTCGATGAACAAATAAATACTAAGACAGAAATCAGTAACACTACCAGTTACCGCACATTAAGATGTTAATGATATTCTAGATTAATGACAGAACAATATTAAATGCTCATGGTTACTAGTACCCACCTAGTAGGAAGAAGAAAGCTCCACACAATTCTTTGCTCTGCTATTCGTGTTGAAACATGGACCTGTAACAATTAAAACATCTAATTTAACAAGATTAAGAGAAACACTTATCATTTTAGTCCATCATATCCATCCCACGGGAACACAAAAAAGTAATAAAAGTTATGTTTGATCAATATCTATTGTGTGTTAAAAACGTGAAAGAGTAACAAACATCCCCAACATTCGCGTTTATTAATAATATATTACGAATAGAAAATAAATCTCAGACACTAATAATGTTATAAACCTGAATTAGTTTTTTTTGGTTGTTTAAACATGCTATAAGTACTTTACTGTCCGCCGGATTGTTTTTTTTTTTTGTATTTATGACTGCCAGATTTACGATGAATAAGTATATTTTATAGGTTACATAACATCAAGCGACATCCGAAGGAAGCAATGCTAGAAACAAAAACGTTTTTAAATGACTGACTCTAGTATAATATAATAAAGATATTAGCAGGAAGTAAGACTGAATCATGGTATGATTCATTATTCTTAATGTCGTCAAAGTAGATACTAAAAGTATCACTTAAAGTCCATAAAAGGATTTTTCTATTTCCTTCGTATTTATCCCCACTTTATTTGATAAATTTTATAGTCATTAATTCTACTTTACAAGGAATACCAATGTGTGTTACTACGGTATATTTGAATGACTTTCATTGTGCATGACTTGCAGTAATAAGTGACATAGACGATATCATTTCTCTCACGTAGCTAAGATGTAATTTCTCTTTGACCTACGTGCTACCATGACTTAGGCATAAATGTATTTTACTGGATTTGGATATACAGGAACTGTGGCTACTTATCTAGTACAATGAGACGGAAAACAATCTCCATTTTTCGGAACTACAACCATCACTATCATCTCACTAGCGTTTCCCCTACTATGTTAGGGTCGGCTGTCAGTCTAACCGAATGCAGCTGAATACCTTTGTTTACGCGGAGCGACTGCCTATCAGACCTCCACAGCCCAGTTAGTGTGTAGCATGCTTGATAGAGTTTATCAGAATTTCTGTCTTTGAACCCATAACGACTGAAGTACATTCATTCTAGACCTAGTAAATTTAATTACAGTAATTAAATTTACTAGTAAATTTAATTACAGTAATTAAATTTACTAGGTATCAAGTTCAACCTATATAATACTAAAGTTTAGTATTATATCGGTTGAACTTGATACTCGATTAATTTGTCGTTTCATTAGTTTACATAAATTTGCATTTGCTTTTATCTTCACGAAAAAGACTCATTTGCTGTTCTTATATCAAAGTAAAACAATTTAATACTTAGTAACGTAACAAATAGATGTTATAAACTATGGTGCAACGTGATCTATTTTGTGCAACAGCTTTTTATTTGCACAGATATAGTTTGAGTGGTCAACAGTCGATCTGTTCAAATTTTTAGGCGTAATTTCTCAACCGGAGCGGTGAAAGGCGAAGCAAGGCCGAACACACAATAGACTGAATTATAGCCGATACAAATAAGTACACTGTATACAGACAGACAGACCGGAAAGAGGCTCCCATTCATATAAACGAATACTTTGTTCTCCGCACTTCCAATAGAAATGCAAGCCAATCTTGATTTTGGTCGTGTTTTGGTTATTTATAATCGTATTATAATTCAAGCAGTAAAAATCATTTCAAATAATGGCAATGCAGTTAGGACCGACACTAAAAATAAATATCAAATGCTTAGATTCAAGGTTGATATCAAATTGAGTGGCTAAGTGGCTATTATGTACACGGAGGTTTAAAGTGATTTTACCGTATTTTTCTGACTCACTTAAATTTATAGAACCTGAACAATTAATGAAGCTGAAGACAATATGAATTATCCAAACAATTAAAATAATAGAAAAGGATCTCAAGAAATTAGTCTAAATACATATTGTGATGACAAGTTCACAACACAATCTTTTTTTAGACTAAAATCAGACGCAATAGTAATAACTAAAATAAAAAATAATGATTTGAACCATCTTGACAGTAGTAACCTTGACCCACCGTCAGTCTGCGGTCGCATTCGACAAGCGCAATGGTGCCATCAACAATAAAGGAACACAAAAGTTAAAATAAGAAGCAATTTAAAAAGTTATTATCATGGTCAATATTAATATTCAAATCTTTATTAGCTACCAAATAGTGCAATAGGTAATTATCGTAGGATTTTTTCAAGTGCCTTTTCGTAACGGATTTTTCATTATTGAAATTGGTAGTGTTAACATTTTAACATTTTCATCACCATCATCATTCAAAGAGCCGAACTCTACGAAATGTTGTTTTTGCTGTTGACGCTATTTAAGAGTTTAGTTATTGTTCTTTAAAATAATATCTTTAAAATGAAACCCATGTCCTTCCTCTTCCGTAACTTTATTATGATTTATCTCATGTGCAAATCAGGTTTCGAAACACTGAGTTAAAACAAAAATTTGTCGTAATGAAGCTTTGTGTTGCATATATCTTGACAGACAATTTGCGAAAAAAATTGCATATTTATTTCATGCTAACTTTGACCATCAAAATGTGAGTGCTTACTCAAATATTCTTACCGTACGTACATCTTGAAATAAAAGGATCCGTTAAAGAATTTTTATTGGACTTTAAATTGTACCGTACACAGCTGTGTTTGATATTCAATTTGTGTCGGTTTTTATGTTTTTTGACATTAAAAATGACCCCTATTTCGCCCTCGTCGTGTGATACGGGCGATGTGGGTTATTAGTTCGATTTGTAATATACGACTTTCAATTAAAACCGTTTGTTTTTTATTAAAACTGTATCAACATCATGCATTATAGTAGTTAAGGTAATTATTTACTCATTTATCTACTGTAATAATCAATTATGTTTTGTCATCCCCGAGTGCCTTCTAGGTAACAATATCGTGATAGAAAATTGCGATCTATCAGATTGTTTAATGAAGGCAACACACAGGGCTAAGTGGTAGGCTTTAGAGTCACCCCTAAGACTTTGTCCAGTTGTGAAAAACAGAAACAAATATTCCTCTTCTTTGTGTTTTATTGGTTAGTACTTTGTCACTTTCCGGGCTAGATGGTCTATGTAGATTTGCTAATCCATACTAATATTATAAATGGGAAAGTGTGTCTGTCTGTCTGTCTGTCTGTCTGTTTGTCTTTCTTTCACGGCAAAACGGAGCGACAGATTGACGTGATTTTTTAAGTGGAGATAGTTGAAGGGACGGAGAGTAACATAGGCTACTTTTTGTCTCTTTCTAACGCGAGCGAAGCCGCGGGCAGAAGCTAGTAGCTTCATAATATTTTTAGCAATTTTCTTTTCAGTAAGTTGATCCCAAGAAACCAACGAAGTTTAAATGCACGATAATAATGAAGCACTATAGCCTTGTGAATAGCTAAAATTATAAAATAAAGTGGCATTTTTACTGGTCACTATCATTCTAATAACAGTTGACATGACACACCCAAAACTAGATATCAAGCCCACTAATAGTGTTATACATTTAGGTAGATAATTTATATTCCTATGGGTAATATTTTATTTACATACCAAATTAAATTGGTCAAATAGTTAACCTATATTTATTTACCCTTTCTAGTAAATGCTTAAACATAATTGACATGACAAGCATCGTCCGGGGACTTAATATTCCCTTTAAACAAATTGCTATGAACAATGGACTTTTAGCAGAAGCTAACTGGTAGTCTGGTTGGAAATATAACATTAAAGCAGAAGTTTGAAAAAATATGACTGGTTAGTTTTTGAATCCCAAGAAACAATTGTACTTAAAGTCATGGAGCGAGGAGCGTTCCCACGATTTAAAAATCAAGGATAACCACTTTCTGCGTCGTTTTGAAGCAGCCAGTGAGAGTTTTTCACCGCAACTGACTTATACAGATTGTCGTGAGCCAGTATCATTTGTTTTGAAACCAGTAATTTTATCTAATAGTTACAATTACTGTGAAGTCCTACCTTCGCCCTACCATCCGTCACGACTCGAAATAAAACCTTCTAACTTCAGCTCGTGACCACTTCGCCCTACTTTTTCGGTGGCTCTAGCTTAATTCTGTAACAATGTTAGTGGGTTTTCACCCCTATTGAGGTGGAAATATGGTCTATGTTCGCAAGGTATTCAAATAGACCAGAAGTTTTGAATGCAACAATTGTTTTACAATGGAGTACCGAAGGGTTCGATACTGGGCCCACTGCATCAAGAGTTTTTCAATGGCAATCTTAAGTTTGTCTTTTGTCGCTGGAGGCTTTGTGCACCTGATCCCGACGTAATGTAGCTTACATAAGTAATTCAAGTTGTTTCCCGTACTTTAACAGGTTCTGGAGTTAAGAAAGTGAAGAAGAGAAGGGATCTAATTAGAGAAGTTTCCGGTTTATTTTATTCGAGTTAATATAGTTTCCCTACGAGACTGAACTAGAACTGCCTTTTCTTCTTGAACACGTATTACTTTTTCAATAATTTAGTAGATGTCTAAATATTTTATGAAACCCAGTTTCGTACTAAATAATCAACTGAAGTATAATAACTCTTTGTACAAAATGGATACATTTTATATCCAGTCTTAGATATAAGGCGGTACAAATTCTTAAAACACAAGATTTACAACCCAATTTGGTATATGGCACACGTCTGGCACAGGTCACATTATATGTCACACACATTCATGGTAATATAGCCCGTAACGTAAGAGCACATAAAGATAAGAATAGACTAACAGTATTTGAACATTTTGGGTTGATTTGTGAACTCTAAAAAAGCATGTGACTTCATATAAACAATATTGCAAAGACAGCAACAACGAATATCATGACGATGATTTTATCAAGTTCATACGTAGTAATTCTATAATTTAAGTTGCTTGCTCGTTCAACTTTTTACTTTAAATTCAAGGTGGTAAGTATGAAAGTTACAGCAACAGTGCTCCAAATAGCAACGCATAGAATGGAGTTTCTAAACTGAAATGTCTCGAAGTAACGTGCTCCACCGGAGTGTGACTATTTCGCAAGCAGTTTGTTAATATTATCAAGTAGGTACTTACTGACCTTATTATGGTTTATACAAATGTGTAAAAGTTGATGAATATTCATAAGTAATTTTGCTATGTAATAGCTACACCTGTGTTTCTTTACGCGTCTGGGATAAATGAGAATACCATGAGTGTCTCGCTGTATTGGAACAAATTGAGGAAACTTCTATACTTGTTGTATTTGGCAGCAATGGTGGCACATCATTGTGTCATATTCATGTTACCCTTGGGTCTGGTAAAATATTTATTTGTAGCTGGTACCGAAAAATTCTCTCTTCGTCTTTGTACAGAAATTTTATATTTCCCTTATCAGAAATTGTCTCACGGTAGATTTAAAGTAGATTTTTCATCATTCCTTATACACATATTATTTATCTTTATAATTCTGCATTTGTTAGACAAATGAATATACTATAAACCATTACAATAAGTAATTACAATGGAACTTTATGTAGACCTGGATGCTGTAAATATCAGATGAAATATGAAATATTCAGATCGAGATTATTTTAATGGCATCATTTCAATTATTCATGAGAATATGAATTTAACTATAACAAGCGTAGTGGCTTGTTAAATTTATTTCAATCCTTTGCAATTTACATTAAAGCGAAATGTAAAATGAAAGTGAACATAAATGAATAATTTCTACTGAGCTATAAGATATTACAAGCTTCCACTATATAAATAAAAGGAAAGTAAGGACATCAAGAACTCCATGAACCTTATTGGCCAACAACCTATAAACTATTTACCACAACCCAAAAAGCTGTTCTACCATATTGCAGTTTTATCAATCCACCTCTATTTGCTAATGAAACGCGACTTGCATGGCATTTACCTCTTTACATCTGTGATGTACCTAGAGAAAATATTACATTTGGATCTTTCTATTGCCCCAGGTCTTATTTATAAACCAAAATAATAATATTATCGAGATTTACCAACTGTATAAAACATGGCTTCACTATTTCCCCCACTTTCATTCTATTAGCCCCTCAAATAGAAAACAATCATGGCCCTTTATAAATGTGTTTCCAAAGATGTGTTCAATGAATGTCCAAGTTAATCTAACAATTCGATTCAAAGCACCGCTCTGGTTTTGTGAGCTTACAATACCGTCACACATGCTGCCTCCATCGTGTCAAACGACTTGTCTATGGCTCACTACACAATAGACTAGAGCGAGGCGAGATTGCTGAACTTTGGCACGAAGCATCAAGGAAAACCGGTCAAGATAAAATTATTATCTTAATTAAAGCCTTCGGGCGTGCAACTGCGATATTGATCAAACTGATTTTGTTTTTTCTTATAATATTTTATATTATTACGAGTAAAGCTGCAAAATTATCGGCTGTTGAACAACACCTGGCGTTCGCGATTTTGGTTCACTGACTTCGAATGAATAAATTGTCCAAACCAGTAGCTTTTTTCATCTGCTTTGCATTAACAAACTATCTACGTGTTTAGAAAGGAAATAAATACTTAAATTAATCAATCAATCGATCCCAAAGAAAAGATCTATCTATTGAACCAACATGAAGCAACAATGATGATCAATCAAATCTTAGGGGAACAGTCTATTCAAGATAAAATGAACTAATTAAAGTTGAATCTTGTACTTGAAGGTTCTCAATCAAAAGTCAGTCACGCACACGCACATTATTTTAGAAGCCCGTACTATTATTGTTTTGATATGCCTATATTTTAATGATTTCCTTGAATAAGAACTTATCTCTTTCTTTAAACACAGGCGTCTTGAATAGTGTTAGAATTATTCTTTACAGTTGAAGTCAACTCACATATCTTTCTTACTATGGCTTTGTTAGATTTACTACCTCATCTTGTGATGTATCTTTCTTAGTTCCAGTCTTTACTATTCACATAAGAAGCGTGTATGTATATTTTGTTGTTGTGTTAGTCTCGTCTTGGGTTCTCAAGTATTCTTACTCATGACATAGCCTAACCTTGCAACTCCTATTGTTTTCATAACCGGTTCTACCATAGTCGAGAACTGATGTAGCTACATAATTCAGTTTGTGGTTCAGCCTTTAGCCAATGTGGCTTGATTCTTTTTTTGCAACATTTTGAATCTATGTTTTTACTTATCAAGGCTATAGTGTCAACAAGATCACGTCGTTTGTTGAACCGACCCATTACTATAAAAGGATGTTTTGTCTTTTTTTCACAATCATTTAACTTAATAGAGGTGTATTTGTGTTTATTTTGTTTTCTAGGTTACTTCAATCTTTTTCTTAATCTGATTCGGAACTTGGATGGTACAAATAATTATCTGCATTGGCAGCAAGAAATCTGGCTGTTGCAATCACCAGACGTTTCAGTTCAACGAGCAAGATTTCAGTAAGTTCTTTCAGTCTCGGCTGCAGACGTTTTCTTTTCAAGTTTTTAAAAGCTTTTATGTCATCAATCAAATGTAAATTGGCTAGAAAAATTTCCTTTAAAACGAAAAGTAAAAGAATTTAAATAACTTGCAAAGCTGGAATTAATTCTTTTGCAGACATTTTTACTTGAAAATGTTTAAAGTAATCAGTTCAATGAATTATCACGTTATAGTTTAAAAGCAAACAAGAACAAGTCAAAATATTTTTAATTTTTTTTTTGTATCACACCTTTCTGCCAACCATATTGGTTTCAAGGGGAAAAGAGAATGGTAGATCTACCTGAGACATCACCTGTGTAAACAAGAAAACAATAAAAACACATGCAAAGGTGTCATTGCTGCAACCGCTGTTGACAAACGACCAGACTCAAGTTACTAATACGCAGGTAAGTAAAAATGCAATAAAAGTGATTAGAAATCGAAACTAGAATGTCGTTGTAATTAGACTCCTTCATATCGAGCCCAAGTTACAGAAATCAGAACGGACGGGAGCTGCGTTCCTAGGGGTCAGGTTACACATGCATCATTTTACTTGTGTTTGAATCTTCACGTTCGATTTCTCAGTACGACCTTAACCAGTGTGGAAGCTGTGATGATAAGCAATTTCCTGTGATCACTATTTTGTTGAACAAATAAATGGCAGGTGCACATTTGTGCATATGATAACATTACGAATACTTATGGCCTGTTGCATAAACTCACAACGCTATCCTCTAAAAATGTTCAAAAGTTCTGCCAGTTATTTTAACCATAACTAATTAGAACTTTTAAAGCCTCTATTTTGTGTTTTATGTATTCGTCAAAATTGTTTTCGCGACTTTTAGAAATTGAAACTTTTGATTTATTTAGTTATGTGTAGTGTAATAAATGTTTAATGCATGTAAGAATAATATTATTTTATCTTTAAATGTTGCTGGACCCTAGCAGGGGCATGTTTGGATCTAGAACATTTTATGTATGACACCTTTTTAACAACATGTGTGCAATAAATAAATGAAATTACTGTTGTTGTATTTCTTTTTTTTTAACTTATGGGCTTGCTCTTGGTACCAGATTAGATTTCTTTTAGTTTCTGATCCATTTTACCTACATGATCAAACTTATTCAATTGTATCTATGTGACACTAACTAGCCTTCGCGTTTTTCCATAGTCCTTTTGTCCTGTACTTTTTAGTCTTAATTGAGGGTTACATTTTTGTTGCCCCTAGTCCCTACCGTAAGTCCACTTAGTCACTTACAGAGTGCTCATCAAAATTGCATGGCTTTGCCCGGTGACCCGCGGAATGTCAATTTGCAGAACAAGAGTTATTGGCAGAAATAGGTTACACATACTTCACTTTTAATCACATTCTGCTGTACATGTTCTTGATAAATCATGTTTTTTTTTTTCACTTATTCTTTTATTTAATTTTTCTTTCCTGGTTGCTTATTTCCGAAACCTGACTGTATCATAAATTATTAATATATTTCATGTAACCTGTTAGTCCAGGAAAACTTTCCTGACTAACTATACTTCCATACTAATTTCCTTGGTTTCTTGCGCCCGATATCCTGGAAATACTAACGAGATTTTATATAAATTAAACATTATCCTCTGAATTGTCAACGTAACAGAACGGTAATAAAATGTTTCTTACACGATTGTTCCCGAACAAAAAATAGTTTTAAACAGTGTGCAAACAGCTTGGGAAAATAACTTACTAATTATATAATTAGCGTTTATTAATTAACAGATTTATGAAGCGATACAATTCATTAAAATATTTTAGTTTGTCAGTTTTTATTGGACTTTGTATCAAGGTGGGTCAATTTAAGCTGATTGTGGGTAATCACATGAGAAATGGGTCAAATGTGAATAGGGTCAACCGCCCAGGGCTGTATAGGGTGAGTTTCCGTGACCGATACGCCATGACAGGCCCGCAGCGCATTAAAAATAATGTATTTAATCTATGCTCAAAAAATGGGCGGGAATTTATCCTTGTCATTATTTTTTGTCATGCTTTTGGTAGATTGCCACGATAAGTTAATTAATTAAGCTACCTATTTTTAATTAAGCAAATAAAATTATTATGATGAGCAATACCAGGAAATTAGAATTTTTCGGGTCACCGTCCGACTTCCATCGCAATTACGTTATTGTATTGCTAAAAAAAAACATCTTGTTGTTGCTAGGCCCATTTTTTTTTAATGAAGCTGCAAGCAAATAGCGGACTTTCTACCAGATACAGAAGATCGCAATAAAATATGACCACACATCTGGAACATTTTATTGTTGATTGAAATCCCCGGTACTATAAACTCGTCTCAAGGTAACAGTGTGTATTTATGAATTTTAAATAAAATCCTACATTAAAAAAGTACTATAAAAAAGATGAAAGTATTACACCTACCAGACGACATGTCGACGAGAAAATTTACCGCGTTGATCGATTTAATAATAACGACGGCGATAAATCAAGAATCGATTAATCGCTTCACCAAGCGTACGGTATTAGACTCGCGTTTTATTTACATTGTTCGGATTTGTTTAAGTACCGTAACTGCACATTAGAGATAGACAGACAGGTCGCACAGACAAGAATGGACATAGAGTACAAATAGTAAAAATCGTCGTCATTCTCAGGATTCGATCCTGATTCACTGCAAGCAGCTGACTCACCGGTCTCACCACCTATCTACACCTAAAGCCGATGACTCACCGCTGAGCGAGTGCCCAGCTTACCAAACCACGTTACCGTCCTGCCCTTGCGTTTCAAACAATACGAAGTGGACGCAAACCGTCGCGTTAGCCGCAACGCTAACCTGGTGACTTGGGGACCGGTTTGGTCTGACTGTCTGAGATACAAGTTTGCAGTATAAATATCGATAATACATTGCGCCAGTGCTAACGTTTCGAGTTTTGTGCAACTCTGTGCCCTTATTGGCTGGATTTTGAAGCTGAAATAATCAGTTACGTGTATCGCAATGGCGCTTAAATAGCGATTATCATAATTGCAAAATATGCGTGAAGTTCTAAATAGCGGTGAATAAACTAGATTATGTAACTTGAGACTTAAATAGACCTCTTGTAAAGCTTTTATTTGTTTGATAAGTGTTGAACTTCTCAAGATACTGGCAGAAAACAACATGATCATTACAAGATTCATGTCATCTGACCTTATTGCATAATGATATCTAAATGCTCATAACTGTTATACCTCTTTTACAATATCAAACTAATAGGGCAAAGCGAGTCTTCACTGTATGAGAAGAGAACTTCTTCTCTTCTCATACAGTAAAGACTTGAAAAAGGGATCACCATCGTCACTCAACGTCACGTCGTTGCTCAAGTTATCCTTGAGCAAGTGTGGTTAGACAATTCAAGTCTTTTGCAGACGACACTAAAAACAAAAAATACGTGGTTGCGAAAACCTCGCGAATCTCGGAATAACAACAAAACTTGGTATCAAGAACAATCTGTAGCGCTCGACATAAGTTCGCATAAGGAAAGTGCATAGCGTAGGCGAGACGTGGGCGGCTTTTAAAGTTCAACTCATATTAGATCCTGCCATCTTTGTATTTCATATTTAACAATACGACGGTTTTTAATCTTTAGTGGTTCGTTAGTTTTGTTATTATTACACGTAACTTCCTTTTTAGTGAAATTGGTTTGATTGATTTTGTGCTTGTTAAAGAAGGGACGATTTCTAGGAGGCAAATCGGCTACTACCTATAAGTAGTTTTTTAGTTAGTGCTTTAGTTACTACTAAGAACCATTTGTACAGAATAGAATTCATTCCTTAGTTTATGGTATTACAGATGACTTTAGCGACTTAAATGCTTGCTTGTAGCAAAATGCCGACTTTACTAGTTCGCCGACTTTTTTGTAAAGTTACATTTTGCTGACTTTCCCCTCGACATTTCAATCTCTTTGCTGTTACTTATTTCAATTAATCTCACTTTAGCATAACTAAAATATATTTTTGTTAACCGACTGCCGAAAGGTTACTCTTATAACTTAAATATTATAAACATAGAAAAATATTCAGGAGTTTTACAGATTCGAAGACAGGAATGAGAATGCAAAGTCATCAAACAACCAAAGTGTAACATTTTTTAAGTACTGGATGACATTTAGAAGTCTGTTTTGCGCTAAACTGTACAAAATGTCAGGGTTTATTGCAAATTGGTTGGAAGCGGCGTCAAATTAGACTACCGATTCTATTCTTTGTCAGAATACTACACAATCTATTTTAATTTGCGTTTGAAAGTGATCATGCAGTTACATTGTGCAAATTAAATACCTTCAAAGTTAATGAAAAAGGAGGGCTTTAAACCTAGCAGCCCGACAGCCGGCTGTCGCTTGGTCGTCGAAAGGTTAATAAAAACAAAGCAGGTTGCTATTCTGTGGTTTTAAGTATCTACCTGTATTACATTTTCTTTTAAATTACTGTATACCCTGGAAATCTTACCCCGGGTACATTATCATTCTTAACTATGACACAGGTAGCTAATACTGCAGCAAAACTACACATAACTTACCTATTCATAACAAGACTATCAAAAAAGTTCCAAGCCACAAATCTTCCAGTTAATATGACTGTAAGAACACTTAGTAAACAAATGGCGACCCTTCGCCCACCCCTGTAAGAAGCCGCAATTTACTACGTAATACACGGAAACAGCGGTAAACTCCTTAAGTAGGAGTACCCGGGGAGTTAATAAACTATCCGTTATATTTCAGACATTGAAGGAAAATATATTCATAATAAATTGGTAATTTATTAGGTTAACTCATAAATTTAATGATTTTTGTATTATATTTATTACGCTTTTATTCTTAAAAGGTCTAGACTGGATGTACTTAGTGGTATTAGTGAACAAAGTCCTAAGATCTAAGAACTACATCGCTTCCACCTTCGGCCAAAGCGTGAGGAAAACATTTATCTTATTACGATAGTTTCCAAATCGACTGAAAGTTCCAAAAATTGACGCATTTAAACAAGCGTAAAAAAATAAAATTTCTTCAATTTTATGATACTTAATCACTCAGTCATATACTTAGTCACTAGACTATATGACTGAGTGATTCATTGAATAAAAACACTGAAAAACCAAGCTTCATAAAATCTGAAATATCCTTGGCCAAACCGGGTGATAAATGGTCATAGTTTATCTGCAAAAGAAATAAGGTCTTTGCCCTCAATCATTTACATAATCAGTCCTTCTTTCTGGACGTTGAAGGAGTACCCAGTAGCTACCTATCTTATCAGTTATCAATATTCAAAGGATTCAAATTATTTAACCAAAAAACGAGGTTTCCGGCATGATAAGACAAGGATTTAGAGCCTAAAGCACGTAGTTACTGTTGAAATATCTTCGATTTTTTATTAAGTATTAAGTATTCATGATATTAATACCAGCCTGCATATTTTCCCACTACTGCCCAGAAGCCTTTTATCATGAAAAAGACGCATGACCGCACCGCGCTCAAGGAAGACTTTTTTTCAGGTTTCCCCGCCGATTTTTTTTTTATAAGCACATAACTGAAATAAATAAAAGTCACAAGGTATATGGCGCCATACATTTTTTTCGGTCATCACCATCGGAATAAATAAATGTCATGTAATTTGTGACTTTTAATTATTTAGGAATTATTAATTATTCTGTAAATAGTATCCACTAAGGAAGGTTTTTTGGAAATTTTAACCCATGAGGGGTAAAATAGGGAATAATAATGAAAGTTTCTGTATATTGGGAACAAGTATGTATATCATAGTCTGATTAAAGAAAGAAAGAAAGAAAATACATTTATTTCACACAGCAGTGCCGGTATGAAGGTTTAAATAATGTTACACAACATAGACTTTTTAGAAACATATCAGCTTAAAACTAGTTACTTAATATTAGTGCCCCCGGCAGCTGTGTCAAAAAGGTCCAGTTCAGCAAAATGTCAGGCTGCAAATGCCTGACGCTGGTTTTCAACTGGACCCTTGATGATGCTTGAAGACTTGACTGAAACCGCGACTAGTTTATATGCGTACGTCTATATTGTACCGTTTGCGTTTGTATAATTGTAAAGGACATGTTTTATAGAAAACACTTCCCAGAACGACTGTTTTCCATTAATATATATTTGCATTAAGTACTATTATTACTCCTCTTCTTAGCATAATTATGACTACAAATGTTTATGTATAGGATCTCAGTAACTCTGTTTGATTTTTCTCCTTTGTACAATTGTTAGACTGCATAATTATTATTTGTATGCCAAATGTTGGTATATTGTTGGTAATCGTAAGTTTAATGGTAAGTACTTTGTAATTAAAAATAAGAGGTTGCCGTAATATGACAAAATAGTTACAAAATTATATCCTGCAAACATATAACTTGCGTCTATAGTTTTTACCAAAATAATATTACCACAGAATAAGTAAAAGTAGGTACATTTACATCAAATAGGTAAATACAGAGAAAGATCTTAAAATGATAAAATGACAACCAAAAGCTTTTAAGAACAGAGTACATAATAAATTTTGCCTTTTTTTAAACTGATAGATATAAGATAAACTAACAGATTGTGCACTTCAAAAGTATTGGTGACACAAAAATCATTGCCACATTGACATTTTACTTTTTACGCCATTGTTATAGCAAGTATATCAAAACATTAACGTCAACAAAACATGAAAACAGTATCTTTTTAATTATATTTAGAAAAAAAAAAAGACAAAACACGATCAAAGAATACGAAACAAAAATATTGTTTTTTTTCTTTGACAGCGTCTACTAAGTTTGACTCGTATACAGTGACGTCATCCATCGAGTTTCCGACTGATTACTATTCAAAGTTCGTCGTTTGATTACCATTAACTAGTGTCAGTCGGTCTGTGTGTGTCAACGAACTAATTGGCAAACAAAGGACGTGATGGTAATGACACAACACGATGTGCAACGCTTGCATTTTTCTTTTTTATCGAACGTCAAATTTCTTTGTTGAATCCTGATTTCTTTGCCAATATTTGAACTTAACGGCCAATGCGCCTCTTGACTTGACTTGTATGGGTATATTTTTTAATAAAATACGGTACTTCTTGATTCATTGGAGATTTTGTAAACAGAATGTGGTCGTATTACCTCTAATTGTAAGGACAACACGATTTATATAATTTTTTTATCGTTTTTTTAAACCTTATTAAATAAGAAATAGGACAATATCGTTTTAAACCTTCGAACACACGTGATTCGAGAGACAATAGAAAAATCAATAGCAGCGCGACAGCCGGCTGTCGTTTGGTTATTGTAAGATTAATTATGTATACTTATTACTTTTTATCTTTGGGTGTAGCTCTATCGTTTACAGACATCAAAGGCCATTTTTTTGACAATCCGACACTAACTTCACTTTATTGCGTGTCTCCATAATCATTTCAAGATACCTTTGAAAGTTAAACATTTATTTAACAGTTTGACAGTAATACTAACGTGAAGATATTAACCGTGAACGAAGAACTACAGGAAAGAGCAGCACTTTGGGAAGTTTAATTTTAACTAATCAAGTTAAATTAACCGACATCAAACCGATTTGTTATCAGGTTAATACTTGATATTATAAAAGATATAATAATAAAGATTACGGCTTTACATAAGTTCGCAGAATTAGCATCATGTTTTCTACATTTTAAATTATGAAACTAAACTGCCTACGCAACGAGCTCAAAACGATTAAAATCCATGTTCATACTAAGATAAGAATAGTATATTTGGTATATTCAAAGAGATATTTCGAACTCGTATCTCCATCTAGGTAAATCTTTATTTTTATTATCATCACTATTACAGCATCACACATTATATCTAAAATTTTAATTACAAAACTGGCCTAAACGTTTAGAATAAAAACCGTTAAATTAAATTACTTAAATTAACGCGAAATAATTATTTTTTTGTAATATGCAAATTAATATGAAAACACTTATTGCACTTGTTTGTTTAAAATTAGCAAAGCAGAAAAACTAGTTTAATGGCTTCAAAGAAATAGGTAGTTAATTAGTTTTTCAGTCAATGATGTCATTTCTAACTTAGTTTGATGGTTTTACTACTTTTTGTGACGTTATTTAGCAATTTACTTGGATGTAAAAACTAACAATAAAAAGTTCCAAGTTCATTTAAAAATAGCTACGAAATCTATCAGTCTGAATAGTAAGTTTTTTCTTTTTATAGGTAAATCTGCAAATTGTATTTCAAATCCAGACTTTCACCAAAATTCATGAAAATAGTAAATAGATACAAATATAACAGACAATGAATGCACACACACACAGAACCCATAACTTAAAAAAGAAAATATAACGTATGTATACATAATATTTAAAATTTCTTAGATCAGTCCTCTCAAAACACATGTCCCAAATATTGACAATAATATAGAACGTAACTAAGCATGTCGCCCTGATTCATTCACCTTTCGAATGGCCTAAGCTAAGCCTTCAAAGCTCTGAGCTTTCACTTCAGTCAACCGAAATAATTCCAAACGATACTCACAGAAATAAAAATCCAATGTTCTCTTAGAAATTTCTGAAACACAGCACGGTTTTTTCTTAATAAAAAAAATTCAACTGCTTTTTTCCGGCACTCAGTTGCGACGCGAGAGGGCATGCGCTCCGCACGAGGTTTGTGAGAGGACTGAGGGACGCCCTCTCTAGTCTCTGAGTGAGGGAAGCGGGGCTGAGCGCCTCCGTACCATGAGCGATGTTCTAGCGATACTTACTTAGTTGTTGGGTACACTGCCAGTTCGATTATCTTTAATTAGTCAGAAATCTGTTTACTTTCAAATAAGTACTAACGAAACAACATCAAACAAAAAATACTTAGCTTCCCTTCTAATAACTTAACAAACAAAGTCATTACCATCACACAAACATCGTTAGGCCGGCAAGCTGCGAAGTCCAGTACTTGGTAATCATTACCATCGCCTGTTGTGTTACCGGCTCGTAGAAGTAAGGTCGCCGACTCGTGTTTCGGACCGACTCACCGGCCGAGTTCCGCAACGGTTGCATCTAGGTGATTGCAGCCATGCAGCCATCCTACTCTGAAACACGGCTAATACTTTGAGATCACACCTGACTTTGATACAGACCTATTTTTGCGAAGGTTTTATGCAGCTTCGCGTTGACGTAGAAAATTCAACAGCTGATTGATGTTGAACTGAGACTGAGAGAATAACCAGTCAGGTAAATTGGCAAGGAAATGAGACTGCCTTTAAAAACTTAAAAGGAAAAAAAATACTTTAATTTTAGACGTCTGTGGTTTTGTTAGATGTTTTGCATGGCTATTCGCTTCTTATATTTTTGGAAGCGTTTTCCTTCGTAAGCATTTTTTTTTATTATCCGCTTTTTAGTGCCTTCAAACCAAATCTATAATACGGTATTTGACACTATTAACCGATAAATCTAAGACATATTTTTTTTAAACCTATCTTTTTATTAGTCTTAAGCATCGGATTTGTTTTTAATTTACTGTAAAATTGGATTTTTAATTGCTTTAAAATCAATAAATAGTTAGTCAATAGGGTTAATAGCTTGTGACGTCACAAGCAGGTATTGGCATACAAAGTCTATTGCAGAATTGCGTTTTGACTGCTCATAAAAAGTGCGTCAATTGATGATGGTGTCAAATACCGGATTCTGGAGTTCAATTTTCCACCTCCAAAGCCTATGTCAGTTCTTATCTTTATAAGGGACCACTTCGGTAGTACAGTCTTTCAAATCGTTGGAAAATTGTAAAAGATTAATGACCTCTCCCGATTTGGAGTCTACAGTATGCACCACGTTGTGACTAAACTCCTAGCTAACCATAGTTTAAATGACAGACTAGATGCATAGTGTAGTGCAACATAATCAACCCAAAGCATTTAAAATGTCAGAGGTGGTATAAGTTCGCTTCCGCGATTATAGGCTGCATTGCCTTTGGCAGGGATTTACATAATAAATGTTTGTAAGTATCTCTTTGATTCTGATTTTGAAACATGACTTGGGACTTACAGATAATAGATTAAGATTGGCATCTTACCACAAACCAGAGAGGCAGAGCTTCGTCATTTTTGCCATTGAGGAATAAATTGTAAGAAGATGAATGTCATCATCATCTCCCTAGCCAGTGGGTTTTAAAGACGGTTCTCTTACTTAGCTCTAGCTGCGCCGTGTTACATATAGGCAGAGAAAGAAAACCAGAATGAACTATGAAGTAATTGCAAACAGTCAGGATTAAAAATAACTGTCGCAGAAATTTTATGTCCATGTTCAAAACTATTTCTAGATTTAGCTCTCTCCATCTACTAAACTTTACAGAAATGTGGTATCCTGAACATTTGCAGAAGTAAGAGAAATATTGTAAAACCACAATGACACACACATTACATCATTCACCACACGAACAGACAGACAACTGGTTAAACATTGCAAACAAATACTTTTTGTTTTTGTTAATACTTTATGATCTTCGGTCGTTGAAGTGAACCTAAGGTAAAATGAAGAAAAAAAGTATTTTTCAAGTTGTACGTCAGCTACATAAATATAATTATAATGTATTAGGTACCTGATGACGACGTAACTAATAGTAAATTTTTTTGCGTCACTAAATCATTTATAAAAACTAAATTTAATTTAGTCTACGAAATAACGACCTTGTTAAAATATGAACTTTGTCTCTTGCATTCTCTTTAATAAAATATACAGAATCACAGCTGCACTTACTATTTTCATGAATGTAGTTATTTTTAATTACGTGAGTAGTACCACCAGCTAAAAAAAAATACACGTCGAAAACAAAAAAAAATAAAAAAAGAAAGTAAATTTAAATTATTCTTGCACTTTTTTTACTCATACTGGTGTCTCGAGATAATACTTATTATTTTGTTTTATCAGTATTTGCCTTTCAATTAATTGTTATGCAGTCATTACTTACTTATTATGAATAATTTGATGAGAATAGGTAGAACCTGTAGTCTTTACTGAGTGCTTACTAGGTAAATCCTCTAAGGAGGAGTTCCTTAAATGATTTACCTAGTAAGTACTCAGATGTTTGTTTTGTCCAATTCGCTATAAGGAAGCGTATCAAATATGGATATTTGCACCTCAAAATATAATTAAAAATAGTTTCTTATACCTATTGAAGAAGATAAACAAGCCCGAAGCAATCTTTAATATGATGGCGCCGCATTAATTTTGAACAAAAGCTACTTGTAAGGGTCATAGCCACTTGGTAATTGTCAATAGTTGTGGAGTGATTACGTATTGTGCAATAATTACGGCCCACATAGTAACAGTTAATGATGATTGGAGGCGATGGGCTAACCCGTCATTATCTGCTGATCTTTACGCCTATCATTTTCAGTACAGCCCGTTGTACACATGTTGCAAGACTATTTGTGTATTCGAACCGTCATAATTAGTATGATGAAGTTAGAAAATGATGCATTGTTTCACTAAGCTTGTAATACGTAGTTACATTTTAGCAATGGTCAAAATAAAAGCCGTACTTGGGATTGTCTTATAGAATATGTAATGGATATCTAAATAGGTTAATGTGCACTGTGTCCTACAACAATAATTACACGGAATACAAATAAAACTCTCTGTAGCACACCAGTAGGTATAATTTTAATCCTTTCCCCATCGTTTTATGACAGCCTCTCCTCTGCTATATTGCACTCATCTCCATCCTAAGCAAACAAAATTATTATTCATCAAATTCAACACAAAATGTATATAAAATTAAATAAATTAGAAAATTTAACATCAACTCAACCGCAACCACAAGGGAAATACAAAAAGTTAAATAAATACCGGAATAATCCGAAAAGGTCGTTTTCGTTAGTCAACGGTCAAATATCCGATTGAAAGAGAAATTATGAAAACATACATTTGTTTTTTATTTAAAATGAAATATCCTTACAGGCTAGACTCATTGCGATATTGTAACACCCTTGATGAGGTCACATTTTCAGAATCCAGAGACAAACAGTAAAAAAACAGTTAAAGGTGTTCCAAGTAATTCTATTAAGCCCGACAGGGTCCACATATGTTCTTAATCTTTCTTTAAACCATCAATGTATACTTGTGGTGTGCAATAAATGATTTGATTGATTGATTGATTTATATTTATACTGCAATATGTAACTAGGTACAACATTCATATCGCTCGCCAATATTAAAACCATAAGTTGCCCCGAATATAAGGATTATATATATATGTATAATATTATATCCTATTATCTTTTGCCCAGGATTTCGTCCGCAAAACTCGATTATTTTTTTTTTTATTTGGTGGCTCGCAGGCGTCGGATGCTGCGGTTTATAAATTAACCTATATACTTCCCCAAGGTCCAATCCATCTTTTACCAAAACAAAAATCCATTCAACTGTAAAATTCAGGCAGAATTTCTTTCGTATTTACATTATATAGATATAGGAATGTTATTATAAACATTTAACAACACTCACACTAAAGTCTAAACTATAATTAACAACATAGTTAGTATCAAACATAGAATACCAGAGTTACAAAAAATTGTACGTAAACACACCCATATACCATTTCTCCAGTTAATATGTTAACCGCTCCAGGATTACCATATTTTAGTGCAAGCTTATTGCCATAATCGGCTGCTCTGTTTATCTTTACAGCTTTAGTTCATAACTAACAGAATTTTCGACCAGAAAATCCGGCAAGTACTTGATCGCTCTACGTGCAATACAGCTTAAGCTCACAACTGGCGCCTTCGTAATACCTCCTATATCTCTGTCTAGTGGTTGGTGTAGTTCGATAACCATGCAACGTGTTATTGAGCATTAATAACCATAATAGCCTTTGACCCGCGCTTCGGAAAACACGTAAAGACGTTGCTCCAGTCGTTATTCGTAGATCTTTGATCGTCGCTATACAGGTAGTCAGAAGCTAGAGCATCTAGCTGTCAATCTAAACATGTATCGTGGTACCCATTAACTTGGTTGTGAAGAAGTCGCTCCATAAAACATTGGTATTCTGCTGGATCTGGTTACACTGGAAGCCGACCTTAACGTTGTTGTGATGAAGTTAAAAGTTACTATCAGCCGATTTCTGAATTGAGTATTTTACGTTGAGAATACTTATCTATGACTTAAGTAGGACTTAGAAAACATTTTTGTTTCTGAACTAAGTTTATGTTTGATTTGAGCATTGAGTTTGAGAAATCTCAAATTTAAGCATAGAGTTTGAGAAATCTCAAATTTGACAGTTTGGAACATCAAATATTGTAATCAACTTGAGTTTTGTGAACTTTTGCGTTTCTGAACACTATTTACGGTACTCAAATCCTGCTTACTGCTAAGTTGAGCATCGGATAGTTAAGTACCCAAATCGGACTACTTAAACTGTGCTTAGCGACAAATAAAACATCTTCAGTGTCGATACATATCGTTATCTATCACGGATAGAGGTTCGTAAAGTAAGGCTACCACGGCAAAACATCGACCAGACTTTTATGTGACTCTCGATGATGAACAGTTCAAAACTAGATTTTAGGAATTTACCATTTGCAAGAATACAAAGACTTATAACTGTGTGTCATTTTAGGAGATAGTGTGTATCCATGCCTAAAATATTTAATATTGCCTTTTGTAAATTCTACCACATCATCACAGGAAGCAATGTTTCGATTCGTATTTAAACAAATACAAAAAACCGCGGAATACACCTGTTGTTTGTTGACTTGTAAAACTCGGTTGTCAATATTAGTGATCACTTGTTATATTTAAATACGTTTCGTTCTTCGCAAACACACGTTCCCTACGAGATAATTAATAATAACAGAATATCAAGCATTTTTACCTTTTAAAATAATTCCGATCTATTGCAATTTATCGTTCCGGAAACTATTAAAATTTAAAATATATTTCATAATTGACAAATGCAAATATTAAGACAGAATAACTGTAATAGTAAATACAGTTTTTTTTACTTGTAATGGAACGTCCCTGTATTGATTTGTTCTCAATTTTTGTAGGTAAAGAAAACTTAACAAATTATGGTTTGAGAAAACCAAATTTTTACGATTGAAACGTAGAAAACTTAAGTATTAATCAACCACTTGAGCAAAACTTTACTGATTCCAGCTTGAATACTCAATTCAGAAATCGGCTGTATGTGTGGCTAGAACGGTTTATAAAGTACGACAATAATCCATACTAATGTTATGGGAAAGTGTGTCTGTCTGTCTGTATGTTTGTCTTTCTTTCAGGGCAAAACGGAGCGACGAATTGACGTGATTTTTTAAGTGGAGATAGTTGAAGGGATGGAAAGTAACATTGGCTACTTTTTGTCTCTTTTTAACGCGAGCGAAGCCGCGGGCACAAGCTAGTTTTATATATGTATAAACATCAAGTTTTACAAGCAAATTGTACCACAAAAAAAAGACGGGTTGCACTCCGGGAGTGCCGGCAGAAGTGAAAACTTGATTATAGCTGTCTACTATCCATCCGTCCTACGCTTTTTCGATCAGGTCACGTGTCCTGACGCGAGTTTAAGATTTTATACCCATTACAGAAAAAGTGCTCAACGCCGCTAAAGAAGTTTTCACTTCAAAAACACATTCGCTCATTTATTTACGAGTGTGCCTTTGGCTCGCCTGCCCCAAGCCATTAGCAGGACCACTATATCTCTCTCTCTCTATCTACAGCAAGCTTATATTAAGCTGTTTCGCCAAGATTTTCCAACACTATTACTCCACGGGTTAAAATACTTAAACTTTGAACTCGGGAAAATTGTACCTTGTATCAGTGTGTGTGAGATTTTTATCGCGCGTTCAATTGTTATCCGTCCTACGCTTTTTCGATCAGGTCACGTGTCCTGACGCGAGTTTAAGATTTTATACCCATTACAGAAAAAGTGCTCAACGCCGCTAAAGAAGTTTTCACTTCAAAAAACATTTGCGGGAAACTAGGTTTAAATATAAACAACTACAACTACAATGTAAAAGCATTAAGTTTAAACTGACCCAAATGCGCTGAATTAAACTTTAAGAAAGTAGTTAGAATCCCGGAAACTTAAACAGTCCATTTGAAAACTATAAAGTTTATGACGAAGTTTTAGTGGAGAAGTTAAAATAAATCTATAAATAGAATTTATACCTTTTTTGTTTACCCTTTGGACTTTCTTAGTTCTAAACCGTGAAGGTTTAATTTATTCTATTCATGTTTAGTACTAAATTACTAGATTTAGCCAAGTAAGGGCCATCTTAGGATTTGTAATACTGTTGCGGAATGTTTATATAGTTACCGTGACCCCGGAACATAAAGGGCAACCGCAGGAACATGAGTGGGTTTTAGTCAGTAAAAGTCTGACACTCCCTCCCGCCGCCACGGCGGGAGAAGTCATTTAATGATTTCCCACTCCCAAAAAAAAACAATAATAAAGATTTGTAACACTGGGTATAATAACTGTATAATATTATCTTTTATCAGTTTTTGTATAAAAACCGCAGACAAAAAATTATTCAGTAAGTAACAAAGACTGCCTGCAGATGATCCTTTAGGATGTCATACAAAAGACAAAATGACCATGAATTAAATTCCCGGGCAAACGCACAAGGCACGTAAAGTCGTTGGTCCATTACCGGTAGAAGTACAAAAGTCTAACCACCAATATTCCCAATACCAATTATGGAGGTCTGATAGGCAGTAGAATTGCTCTATGTCAGCCATAAAATTCAGCTGCATCCGATAAGTTTGGAAGCAGACCCCACAAAAACGATTATTAATATCAAGGTGGAGTTCGGCACTTCGTTTCTAGTTCCGTAATTCTCGAGACTCCACCAAAATGGTTGGAAGAAGGCTATGACAAAAGAAAAATACTAGATACAGATAGATAGATTGCATGTGAATGAAGATGGATGATTTATATCTCGCTATCTTCACGCACTTTGTGGTTCGAGGTAGAGCAGAACAGCGACACCGGTTGTAACTTACGGAGATGTTGCAGTGCATATTATTTCGCCCAGCAGAGGGTAGCATTGCACCGAATTGCACGCATCGCAGCCTTTTGCTGTGTGTTACAGCAATTATTGACATTAGCTCAAAGTGGAAATTAAAATTGTCTTTACGTTTATGTAGAAAATTTAAAGAAGATACGTGGATTATAGCAATGTTGTGAAGGCCCTGTGCTATAGGTGCCTGCCTTATATGATTGTGTCTCATTTTATCGAATTTCGATTTAGGTCAAATACCAATGCAATGCTGGCTTTTAGATTTTCCAAGTGTATCTTGAAATATCACAGTCGAAATTTCAAAAGCAAAAGTGGTAATGAATGGTTATGCTTTCTTTGTGTGAGAAGTGGCTTTTGACACTGGGACAATAATAAACTGAAACGATCATCGGTTCAATGACAAGATAATAATAACGTTAGATATGACTTTCCATATATTCAAGGGTAGGAAAAATCTTCAAAGAATAGCTGGATATGAAAATATTGTAATGTTTTTTATAATAGAAATAGTGTAGAATCTACACAACAATGATTCACTAAGACGTTACATAATCAACATTTAAAACATATCTCTATGAGACGTTGTGCAACAGACAGAACATCGTGTCGCACACCAGAATTTTTATGATTCATACGGCCAATTACCTATAAAACCAGGTGCAATAAATAATGGAATTTATTAAAAAAATCTATGTACGTGACGATAGATAAAAAGAATTGTCATAATGCGGTCCTAAGCTACAGTACTTTTACTGCAATATGTAGTGACGTGACAGCACGCCCAAGCTGCGCACAGGTGATACAAATCCTTGGAAATCCCGGCTTTCCTCTACTATATATAATATGCCATGTATTATACATACAAGCCTTCCTTTTGAGCCACTCTATGTATTGAAGAAAACCGCATTAATATTTGTTCAAAAGATTTACGTGTACTTACTCAATATAGAAAGGGGTAAGCGTTTTCATTTTATACAATGTAAAAAAGATCAACGTTTTCGATGGCCCGGTTATATTGAAAATATTGTTTGCAATATGATTTATATTACAACCACATGTTGCTGAAAATGTATTCCTCCGACAAATTCGGCATTTGGATTGAGCATTGTATTTATTTTATTTGAGTTATGTCTAAACAAATATCTGAAAAAAAAAATAGTTTTACTTATTGGTGTGTTTGATTTTCCAAAAAATGTTAAATGTATAATTTAAAATTAACTGTGATGAAGTATTCTGTCAACGTTATTTTCAATTTTAAGCCAGACTAACTGATACACATAAAATTATAACATTGAAGAAGTAACAGAATTAAGTGTAAGTTAACGACAACTCGAGACTCGTGATTTTACAATTAATTGTAAAATATATGTGGCTTTTAATTCGCCAGAACTTTGCTGCCCAATACTCACACGAACGTGTTTGGCCCCTCCACAGAGCATCTTCAGGAGATATTGACTAGTTATCTACGATGGAATTAGGAACATTTACAAATGAACAATCATGAAATTGGAATCTTAACAACAAAAGAAGGTTATTATTGTGTTCTTTACCTACATAGAAATTATTTTGATATTTACTGGAAGATTCATTCATTAGGAAACCGGAAGTAAGATAATATATATAAAGACCTCGGTGCGCGCTAGAGATAATGAATCTATTGTTTCGTTATCTAAACAATTACAGTCCAGTTAAAGCCTTAAAAGCTTATCAAATTTTGGACCTTCTAAAATTACTCCTATTGTATTTATTATTACAAATAATTTCTAAAATATTAAAAACTGGTCCTCAAGTTGGATTGAGACTCATAATGAACCGTTTTGCAATACAGCCACCAAACAAAATAAGCTAGCCAGTGGAGGCTAAGTAATGGGAACCTAGGACCCCAAGAGGAGATGGTAGGACGACTTTAAAATACACACACAAACTTAAAAAAGAAAAGATCGAAAAGGAGAAAGGGAAACCTTTGCTCTGCAATCAGCAATGGGACAAAACAAACTAAAAACACTACTCATAAAATGACGAACTAATTACTTAGGCTACACGTTACACGTATTATCATTATTTGGGCACCTACATTATAACTCGTATTATCACCAATTTGATCACCATTCGCCGTGACCTTGGCAGTATAATACCATGACTAAAACATGCTAAAGTGAAACAAATGCTTTCGCTACGGGATTACGGACACTTGCCAACGCTTACGATGTCCGCAAATCATAATTAATTTAAAACCCATAGATCCCGCTAGATGTCGTTAATTGCATGACATAACCTTTCCTTATTATCAAACAAAATCACACGCAGCGTCTGTTCGTTTTCGATAAACACGAAAACTGCCGAACAGATTTTCATACCGTTTTCAACAAAGGTAAGGGTTTCCTTTTTATAGAACCGCCCCACAAAAGGAATATCTTCATAAACTTACAAGCAGACAGGCCCAGAAAAAAATACATGTAGACTTTATAAATATTTGTCTCGTGCGGAAATGGAACCTGCGACAAGAAGTACAGCAGTTGATCGTTCAGGTACTGCGCCAAGCGTGCCGTTAAAGTTTTTTATGAGGAAGATTTAGGCGCTTAGGGTGATTGGGATACATGTACAACCCATACGACTTATCTGTGGAGCTTGCTGAAATGCTTCCCTTGTCCCGCTTCCCTGCGACACGCCCCGGATTCACCTCGTTCGTTTAGTAGCGATAGCATTCTGTCAGCGCTACGTCACAGCGCGAGGTGCACAGTTAAGTTGTAAGGGCATTTAGTACAGAAAAGCTAATAAATTTATAGTTTTCGAATAATTGCAATTCTGAAGTCAGCACAGGAAGGGGCCCAACAGGGCCAACGCCTGCCGGGGTTGCGGAATGTTTATAATAGTTACCGTGACCCTGGAACATAACGGGCAATCGAAGGAACATGAGTTGGTTTTAGTCAGTAAATGTCTGACACGCCCTCCCGCCGCACCCAGGACGGGAGCAGTCATTTGATGATTTCCCACTCACCAAAAAAAAAATTGCAATTCTCCCGTGCGAAGCTGGGTAGGGTCGCTAGTTGCAGTACGTTCTAAGAACTATTAGTATTGAGTGAGATGACTCAGTATAAAGTATAAGAGATAAATTGAATTACTGAAGGTTTTCCTTGACTTTTGTGGAGGATAACTTCGATTGTTCTCGAGACTGATTGTGATAGCTATGACGGGGTGAAGTGAATATTTAATTAAAAGTTTAATGAGCAATTGAACGTTGTTCTGCTAATAGGTGTCTTTTTAATAATTAAATTAAAATTGTTTGACTTGCATTAAGCGAATTCAATTATTCGTTTATTTTATACGGTTTTAACCGTGAGTTAATTTAATACATATACCTATTATAACGGGCAAACAACAAACTTTTCATTTTAGTCTAGGAATTACAGAGATAAGCGAGCTCAAACAAATAAACTTAAACTTTATAATTATAAATTCCTTGAAAAGTAATGCCTGGAAATATTTTGGGGGAAACCTTTACCTAGTTGATTTACAGTGTAGACTAGAGAAAAAAAAGGAAACATCTACCATCCATTAACAGTTCGTGATTAGAATACTTACCTAGACGAAATGATATGCAGAGTCAAAAAGCTCCATAATTTAAGTAACCATTTTGCAAAATGCGGAATAAACGTTTGGACGGACTGGTTCGTTTATGGAACTACATGCTTTTACGAAACTCGATTGAAAATTAAATTGAGATGCCTTTGACCAATGACCCACATCAACATACAATCTGAAACCCTGAGGACAAATGGTTTTGATCCTTTCAAACTCAAGTGCCTACACTGCCTACTACTCGTATGTCACCCTTACACACCTCCAAAAGTAGGTTGCTAGCTACCTGCTTGATATCAATCTACAAAGTTGTTTTCCGCTGTCTGACTGTGTTTAAAGGTCTATAAAGTACCAAAATCCGAGAGTCAGTTGGTTTATTTTTTTCACGTCTTAGCCTCTGAACCAATTTTAATAATTTTTGTATTAGGATAGCTGTTGTAATTATAGAAATAATCAAAAAGCATTGTGTCTTTCGTAGAACTGCTTTTATGACAAGACTAATAGTAAAAGGACTAGAAAAGGAATAAAGACTAAAGAAAGTATAATCCAATGGGACATCCATACTAATATTATAAATGGGAAAGTGTGTCTGTCTGTCTGTCTGTTTGTCTTTCTTTCACGGCAAAACGAAGCGACGGATTGACGTGATTTTATAGATAGTTGAAGGGATGGTGAGTAACATAGGCTACTTTTTGTCTCTTTCTAACGCGAGTGAAGCCGCGGGCAGAAGCTAGTAGTCTATATTTAAAACGGTGACTTCTACAAACCTAGTAACTGGAAGTATGTTCCCAAATGTTTCACAAGCGCTACTATAGTTAGCTACAGCTAAAACATAGTTTACATTACATTAACTACAACCATAAAAGTAGTAACGATTAACTTTATTCCCCCATCCTATATTTCGGTTCATTGAGCCTAATGTAATCATTATTGTAATCGTATTACTGATGGTACTCACCCCACTTGTTCGTAGCCCTTAGATCGGAGACATCGGAAACGGTGGCTATCATACAACGTATTTACCTAAAGTTAAAAAATACTATGATATAACGGGGTGTCTAAAAGCCCATTGGTCAAAATATCACTAATGAAGTAATGACATATTTTGATTTTATACATATTTAATATATTTCTTCGTTTACGATACCAAGTCCAATAAATTGCATATTTGGGACACTTTGAACTAACAAATCTTGACTTTGGGCTCCTACTTCCTGCTTGAAAGTCTTAAATGGAAAGACATTATAACTCGAGGATAGCAGAAAAGGGCCCCAGAAAGCCGTCTGCATGTTTGCCATCCAATAGGGATGACCACAACATAAAAAAATGGCATTCTGTTTAGTCCGTCTGATAGATCGGCCAAAAATACGGGACACGTATTTTTTTGCTTGATCAAATTAATAAAAAATACAAAGATAAAGAGCTACAAAGTTTCGGAGTAGGGGCTTTTGACGTCACCATCTTGTAAAAATTGTATAAGATCGTCACGTCACACGAAACTTCAACGCACTGTATCGTTGTCATTTTACGTTTACGAGAAAAAAGAAAAAATACGTGTCCAAAATTTTTTGATAATCTAACTGACGGACTTATTACTTTTTTTTCGTCGTCTCGCCTATTACTTAATACCAGCTTTTATCCTATATTTATCCTTTGTCCCTCTGAAGGGTAAATGCCTCTTCTCCATAAGAGAAATGCTCGCGTCATTAACAACCACGTCTGCTCAAAAAGGATTTCGAACGAACTGTAAGCCTAGGTTTCCTACGATACTTTTCTTTACCGATGTCAGTGAACTCTGTTAAACTTAGCATATTGTAAATTGAAAAACCGACCAAAAGCGTGTCGGGCCACGCTCAATGTAGGGTTCCGTAGTTTTCCGTCCGTCACAATAAGTGTTCCCACTTATAAGTTAAAAAAAGGCTATTTGTTACGTTGACATTCTAAGTACGCCGAAATTATTTTGTACAACCTTTTTGTCTTTTTTGTACAAAAACTGTTCTTTCTATCAAGTTCAAAATAATTTTCCTAGAAAGTACTTATAAAGTTCTACTTTCCAGATTTTTTTCATATTTTTTAAACCTACGGGTCAAAAGTTAGAGGGGGGACGCTTTAATTTTTCCTTTTGGAGCGATTATTTCCGATACTATTGACATTATCAAAAACTGATTTTAGTAAACCCCTTTTCATTTTTAAATATCTATCCAACATTATATCACACGTCAGGATTGAAATTAAAAAAAAAAACACTTCCCTCTTTACATATAGGGGGGCTACCCTAATAAAACATTTTTTTCCAATTTTAATTTTACCACTTTGTCGGCGTGGTTGATATACATATTGGTACCAAATTACAGCTTTCTAGTGCTAACGGTCACAGAGATTAAGCGAGGACGGACGGACAGACAGACAGACATGGCGAAACTATAAGGGTTCCTAGTTGACTACGGAACCCTAAAAAGCGACGTTGGTAAACGGATTTGATCCCACAACCTCATGCATAATAGATAACAGCTAACCACTAGACCATTACGACATAAAATCAAATAAAAATAAATAGCACATGCATTTTAGAATTCATAGACACGTAAAAAGATAACCCTGTTATCTTATGGGTATGGCTACTTTCTTATTCCTTACTTTACCCCATGAAAATAATTGCAATTAAAACCCTCCATTAGTGCCACTGTGACACGGAGGCGCTAGCTGCATCGACGCGTATTTGTCATTTTAAAGCAAACTTTAGCAAGCTTACATACAAAACTATGAAACTCTACTCTTTTAACTTCTGTAACACAGGTCTCTGAACCTAGATCAGGAAGGAGTCAGGGTCTTCATAGGTCCTGTGTATTTTTTATTTGTAAACAAATTTATTTTATTATAACTCTGATAAAGCGACAAAGCGTATGTGTAGATGCGAAGCTGGGGCTCCGTGTACAGAGTTCCATAGTTTTGTATATAAGCTGCAAGCAAACTTAAGTATACCAAGCGTATAGTATGATGCATACTCGTCTATGCAGCTTCGCTTTCGTGGGCAATGGGCCTTAAATCTCCTTTCGTTAGAAGTCACCCTAATTCCGCTCAGATTTCGTAAATGAGAAATCATGGTCATCTATTTATATTTTTCTCGTTTGAATGTTCCCCTATAGCCAGTCGTCTAGGGGTTTTAATGATGTCCGATTCCCCTAATCGTGTTAGCATCGATTCATGGGTCTACCGTCCCCACTCTAGCATAAAAATGTACCGTTTCGCCAGCACTCGAGTCGCGTAAAACCGGGTGTATTTACGAAGACAGTAAAGCTGTCAATTCTTGTTAGGCGAGCTGGCTGGCAGGATTCAGTGGAGGTTTTTCAAGTCCTGGATACTTTAGACAGTTTACGGAGCACCGTAAAGTAAGGCAAGAATTTTGAGAAATAATTTCACAGAAAATATAGAACGTTTTAAAGTTTTGCTGAAGAGCATCGATCAAACAAACGACTGAAACAAACTTTGCGAACCTTAAAAAAGTAAATGTTCTAGTTCTTCGCCGCTCATAAGCGGGCAGATTTGCTCCAGCAGATGAAAATAAAAAAAAATGTAATGTTAATAATTGTACCTTGTATGTACCTACATGCTTTATTAAAAGTATAGCTGCACTTTTTTGTTTGTTTAATTATTACTTGTCATGAAAAAATAAATAAGTATGTTTAATACGGTTTTATGTCTACTAACATACGCATGGCCGTTATCCGAAAACTCTATTTTCCGCCCATCCCATGCCCCCTAAGATATTAGAGTGCACAAATGCGTGTGTAAACACAGCTTTTCGTATAGACCAAAGGGACGTCCATCCGACATGACAGATCATCAGAAAGATCAGGCGCAGTAATAACGGTTTTACGTGCTCTGCGAGTTTACGAGCAATACGCACGGCATGACCACAAACTTCCGAAAGCAGGTTTGCATTTGATATATTTGTAATGGAAGGATTCTTTAATAACTACTTTGCTTGACCAAGCGGAGGACCTCAGTCTTCCCTGTGACACTTGCACCGATGATATGATTCAGATATATATTTTTACTAGCTTTTGCCCGCGGCTTCGCTCGCGTTAGAAAGAGACAAAAAGTAGCCTATGTTACTCTCCATCCCTTCAACTATCTCCACTTAAAAAATCACGTCAATTCGTCGCTCCGTTTTGCCGTGAAAGAAAGACAAACAAACAGACAGACAGACAGACACACTTTCCCATTTATAATATTAGTATGGATGTAAAGCTTTTACCGCCGCAGTGCTCATCCACCATACGAAATGAAAACCAGGACAATTTCCTACAGTTCATGAAGTTATTAAAATGAGGAGATGATAAATGAAAATAATCACATTAAAATGACGAAGATGGCAAGATTCAATACATGCATTTACAAATAGGTAAACTTACTTAGGAAATTCGATTACCTAGAAACTAGAAAGCAAGTCACAGGCATGAGAATCACAGACTAGAGAGATAAACCTACCTAAACTAACAAATTGTAAACAGATCTAAAAACTATTTTACTTCACAGCCCATGTGTTAAATATATAGAAATAAGTTACGTCACTTAATCATTTTCTCGCAAGCAATCCATCTGTTCGTCTGTCCTAAACGAGATTGGGCCATCTATCACTACCATTTATTTCTTCCGCATTCTTCCCGACCATAGACAAAAGTCGGTCATGTCAGTCGACACCGGATATCCACCGATGCAGGGCAAATGTTGACACTTTACGTTATCACCCTGTCTTGAGGGATTCAAACTTCCCTTTACACCCTTCTTACAACACACAAGCGACTTTCAACCTTCTCCCCTTGTCTTTAGAAAGCCAACCTTATGTCAAAGTTGAAGAATAAGCATGGGTATAGTTAACTTAAGGGGTGACTGTCAAAACAAAGCTGTATTGTAGGGCGGGCCTTATAAAACTCAAAATAAACTTGTGGACAACGAAAATATTGTTTCTTGATAAAACCTCGAAGGGTTTCAGGAATAGATTGAGTGTCAGAGTGAGAATATTTCACACTAGGAGATATTATGGATGATATATGAGGGAAGACGTGTAGTGTCGTCCTGTCGTCCTATTTGTAAGAGAAGCTTAGGGTCTCGCCAAGGGATGATAACAAGGAAGGGTAGTTTGACTTTTGTTACAGATCTTGTAGGTCATTTTTCTGAAGTAATGTAAAACATTTAACACCTAAAGAATATTAGTTTTACGTAATTATTAAGTTTGTAAGCTAGCTCTCAGAACAAAGCTCTGATTTAACATCGAAATCCTGAAACTACATATCTTGAGAATATTCACATCGAAAGAGTAAAAAGACAATAGAACACACTTTGTGGATATCTACATATACGCTACTCTGTACGAAAAAGGAGTTTCGCCGCGGAAAATCCACAGCTAGTTAAATGCAATACTTATAAAAAAACAACTGAAACATACACGGAGGTCAAAGCCACTTTTAAAGTTCGAGACCAAAGTTAATGAGTAAGGTGCTCTCTTGATGAAGGAGCACACAGATTTCAATAAACCTTTTCAGATTATGGATGTTATGAAGATCCATACCTGCAACTAAAATTATCGAATATCCGAAATAAAAATACATATTCGGAACATCGGACCAAATAGTGGAAACATTTGTCAGTAATAGTTTAGCTTGACTAAAACCGTAAGGAGCTCAACATCTCGATAATATATGATCTTTGGTGGAATTTCGGTTCAGTATGGCGTAGACCATATTCAAATGGTTCGGTACTTAGACCTTCCATGATAAATTAATAGTACCTACATACCACATAGGAATACCTTGGCGGAATTTGAACAGTACTTAGTATTCTTATTTGCCGAATTATTCAACAAATATGCCATGACGATTGACGATACATACGTAAATAACGAGGAAATATTCTTCAGCAGTATATGTTAAAAGGCGTGTAATGTCCGTAGCATAGACGTTGTCTCCACATATATATAAATATAAACAAGAAGACGTTTTCAGCCATTGTCATGTGCTTCGTTAAGTAGAAAAACATGTACAGTTTTCAGTTACTTGTGACTGTCAGCGCGATTTTGGTAAGATTTTTACTTTTTTCTTTTGCTTTCATAATTGTAATTTTTCAAGGTCAATAAAGCGCTTATTTGTAGCGCTTTATTGTTCTTTCAACGACCAACCGACAGTCGGCTTTCGCTCTGCTATTGTCTTTCTATTGTGTCTCGAATCACGAGTGTTCGTAAGTTTAAGTACTTACTTTTTGTGTTCTTGGGGTTTCGTACCTAATGGCTGCCATACGGGATTGCATAAAAAATTCGCTATCTATAATAATAATCTTACATAAATACCCTTTTCATATAGTACAACTCGTACTTGAGCGGTTTTCAAGTTACTCGTAAAAGATTTTACTTCGTCGTTTACCACATGAATATGATATAAGAATCATAACTTGGGTCTAACCCTTATTTTTTGACCGTCAGATAAAAAAGCGTTACGGCTATGCAATTTTTTTCCTGACGCTGTATTTATATTGGATAAATGGTACTAAGGGGTGTGCTAAGGGGGTGTGTTATCTACCTACAAGATAATTTCAAAAATGGAACAGATTTTGTATGAATTTATCTGCCAGATATTTTAGGTAATCAAAACTAGAGTACCTAATAATTAAGTACCTATAATACGTATAGTTACTTACTCAACTTAACTTTTCAGGTTTTCAGCTTCACTAAAAATGTTGAAGGTGAGTGATAAATTAATAATAAAAATAAGTACCTAATAAAATAATCAGAGTCACAATAAATTTTAAAAAACACCTTTGGGAATTACGAATTATCTCTTCCTATGAGGTGATGAGGTACTATTACTCTACCTATTTTTGCCGCGTTGCTGAATTTCGGTTTACTGGGTATATAAGTCTAATAACAGGCATATACGAGACATATCATCTCTGTCTCTGAGATAACACCGCACCTGCAAGGCCCTTATCAACGATGCCCACTTAATATCAGGTGGGTTGGTCAAAATCTTTAAGTTTTGCAATTTGGGCCGATGCAGCTGCCTTATTTTATTACCTATTGATATTCTGAGCTAATTGAAAGACAAGTGATGCGTCATCAAAGGGCTTAAAATAAGGTAATAGGATTATTCTAATTGCTACAAGATTTTGAGCCAAACTATTAAAAGCTTGTTTATTTTATATCTGGTTAATTTTATGGGTCTCAGTGTGTACAAGATATATTTTTTGGTGTTTATAAGGAACGCCATGGTTTCGCCATGTCTGTCCGTCTGTCTGTCTGTCTGTCTATCTGTCCGTCCTCGCTTAATCTCTGTGACTGTTAGCACTAGAAAGCTGAAATTATGTACCAATATGTATATCAATCACGCCGACAAAATGGTAAAATAAAAATTGGAAAACAATGTTTCATTAAGGTAGCCCCTATATGTAAAGTGGGAAGTGTTTTTTTTTTAATTTCAACCCTAACGTGTGATTTATTATTGGATAGGTATTTAAAAATGAAAAAGAGTTTAATTATTTTTTGATAATGTCAACATGTGACTTTCTAGGAACAATATTTTGATCTTGATGGAAAGAACAGTTTTTGCACAAAAAGACAAAAAGGTTGTACAAAATAATTTCTGCGTACTTAGTAAGTATATATTATGTCAACGTAACGAATAGCCTTTTTCAAATTAAAAATAAGTGTGAACAGTTATTGTGACGGACGGGAAGGAAACTACGGAACCCTACACTGAGCGTGGCCCGACACGCTCTTGGCCGGTTATTAATTTCTAAATGACGCATACAACCGTTTATATCGTTTAGTTCTGTTGTCTGTGACAATTTTCTCTCCTTCCTTCTTCTCTACAGTGACAGCTGGCCCTGCGCCTGCCCCCCGTCCTTGTCTATGGATGCTAAAGCATGCCCTTACCCGCACAAAGCCTACCACCACCACAACAACCACAGCCAAACCTGATATACTGGAGAACTTAGCCAGGTTAAAGGACAAGAAAAGTAATCAGCTGGAAAAACGTAAGTGAGGCTTTATACTAAGTGGCTGAAATTTTTTTGTCTCTTGAAACACGTTAGTCTTTGGAATACCAGACCTTATTCTGAAAATTCTGTTTTCTAAATTCAAAATATTTGCAGGCAGTGGAATATAATTTGAGGCTGGCTGTTTTTTTTTTTACTTTTTTGTTATGTGGCCATAATTGCTGGCTCATAATTTTATTGAAAGGTTTTAATAGAATAGAATAGCAATGAGCAATTTTCTTGGTATGTGTTCTATTTTGAAAATAGAATGCGGGAAACTTTTGAAATTAGAACTCCAAAATACCAAGTTCTGATTCTAAAAGGCTCCTGCAACTTAGCTATTTACATGCAATGTTTACATGCTTACGTAACTATAACCAGCCATATGGGTTTTCAAAAGCCGGAAATTAAGATACCTTGCAAAACTTTTAAATTAAAATCATTTTGCGTTTATTTTAAAGTTCTCTGATATAAAACTTTTATATCAGAGAACTTTTCCTCTAATATACAAGTTCCTATTGAGTTAATGCTTATGTAATATAATATAAACTGTTATGGGGTGCGGGCAGTGTTTGTAAAGTCTCCCCTTCTTGGGGACCTCAGTCAATTGTTCCTATTGTTTACCTACTCGGCTACTCTCAATAATAGGATATATAGATATATAACTATTCCTTTCTACTATTATAGGTAATCTTGGTCATGTCGTCAAAGAGGGTCGACATGGGTCCAAGCATCCCTACCATAAAACAATTCAATGGGACCATGATCAAACCCTCTTTGGCCTATCTGACTGAAATGTCTCCTATTGTATTAATCGAACCATCTGTGTGCCATTGTTGAACTTTATTTTTGTTTTACTGTATGTATTTATTTCATTGTTATTTTATGTTTCAGTTGTCACCGATTGGCGTAAGTAAACAGTTGGAAACGAATTTGATTACGTATAAATAGTTGTGGCGTAACTAACAATAGATGGCGCTAAATATCGCTCATAATTCAAATAAATTATTTTAGAGAGACATCTAGCATAAAATTGCTGAACTGAGAATTCAAACCTACACATAGAGGTCGCTAGTGGTAGGTAGTCGAGGTTTCCGGCGACTCGGACCGCAATTAACTCGGACCGCGGCCCCTGTCGCCGGATCCGTAAAAAATATTTAATTTTCTCCATGGTCATTTTCGTGGTCCGAGTTAATTGCGGTCCGAGTCGCCGGAAACCTCGGTAGTCGAATTTAGAATGTAAGATGTTTCGTGTTTCTGTTAGGTAGAGGTATTCACGTTCTAAACTATTTATTGATATTGATTGTACCTATATTATATTTCTTATCTTCCCAAATAGTTATGTGGGGGCCGAGCAGCAGGGGTCATAACCACGCTCCAAAAGCTGAGCAACGTAACAGGAATCCACTGGATAGAATGATTTCCAGCTATGTAAAATACCTAACAAAAATTTTGAATAACATGTTTTAAATATTATAATAGTAGTAATTACATGATATTGTTTAAATTTCCGTTTGACTTTGGAGATAGATTGTTGTTAAATAAAATTGTAATTAGATTTTTTGCGTTTATTATTTAAAAACTTGGGCACGACTATCAAGTACAAAATTGTATAATTAATGTTAGTTTTAGGACTTAAAATTGAATTATGGTGAAAAGAACAAAGAAGTATACCTTGGTTGGTTTGTGGCAGATAGATCGGGCTATTAGTATAAACGCACACAACATAATTTGACATGAATAACGATAAAAATCATTACCTATATCAATGATTAAAACCATCCTTAACACCAAAACAAAATAAAACAAAAAATAAATTTATATATTAATTTAATCAGACTCGTTTCACAACATAAATGAGAAACTTTCACTCGCAGATTTATTCTACAACATTAGTCAAAAATCTTACAAAAAATTTAGGCTACGATAACTAACACTGTACAATAAACCCCTGCACTCGACGACACACAGTGCCGTATTAACATTAATACAATAAAAACTGAGCGTGATTTCACCTTTATACAAAATAAAAACAGTTTGTTGGGTCCGCACAAATAAATAACCTCAACTTGGAATATTTCGAGCCGCACGGAGGATAATGAATAAGGAATTTTAGAGCTACATATTGTATAGACTGGAACTGAGACACTATAACGCTCTATGTCGAACTAAACGTTCCTCTAGCTTTTGGAACTATTGCATGCGCACAGGCAACCCGCGCAACACACGCTCACAGTACCCAACGATACTCATTGTCTTTACACACACATTGACACAGTTTACAGCTCATCGTGGTCCTCCTGTAACAAAGAATATTCCTTGTTAGAATGGAAGTCAAAAATAAAATTAAGGCGTAGGTAAATTTACGCGTCATTTACGTCGGTAAAGAATTCTAATAATAATTATAAATGTAACAAAGGCCGATTGTAATGCCAAGAATTTAAATGCAAAAATGGAAGCAACTTTGTAGTACTACTATGAACAATTTTACAAGCCAATATATTTTTACGATTAACTATTTTTTACTTTTACGAACAGCTATTAAGTTTTTGTAATTGTGACTCTAAGCACAATAGACAACAGGTCTAACTTAATCCACTAGTTCTTCATTCAACTGTACATTAAGACAACACAGTAACCACAAAAAACTACTTGAAGTAAAAAGTAAGTCAACTCACCATAGGCGCAGCTTCACCAGCCTCATCATCCAGATCTTCATCATCGAGATCCTCATCATCAGGCTTCTCAGCCTTCTCCTTCTCCCTCTCCACCTCATCCTGTTCACTCTTCATCTTCTTCTCACCCTCTAGCCTCTTCTTGAGGGCTTCTCCACGTTCTGCGGCCTCCTCTACGTTGTCGCCGAAGAAGAAATTGTCGAAGATGGTGCCTGACTTGACTTGCCATAAGTCTAGACCGACTGCGCAAAGTTCGTCGCGCTTGTATAGGTTAGGGTCTGATGTGTATTCGGGGTTGTCGATCTCTGGGTGCACCCATGGTCCCTTGTAGGCTGGGTTGTCGATCTGTGAAGTGAATTTTGTAATGAGTAATGGTATTGAGGTGACATTGTTTGTGAAAGGTCAGGTCGCGGTAAACCTAACAAGGTTTGGTTCTAGAAAATATACGAAGTTAAGTTATACGAAGTAATAAAAAGTAGGTTATACTTGATTCAATTGACCACAGCATGAAAATTGGAAAATCCGATATCAAATTACAATATGCATTTAAGTTTATTGATCTGTTACGCTAAATAGTCACACTGTCCAGTCAATGACGACTAATTTTCACATTATAACAGTAAAGCGGGTCAATACACGTTATGAACGTTATGCAAACACGCGCGACTAAGGAACTGACGTCACCAAATGACTCAATGATGCTTTCTTTAGTTTTAAATAGATTCAACACGGTGCCACTGCGAAATTAATTCGTTTTTAGTGTAAATGTCTAATGCAGTTTTTAGATAAGAGAAATTATGTAGAAATATTGAAACCATTAAAATTATTAATTGATTAAAATACCTCGTTGTAATTGGAGCGTGTAAACTAATAAATTTTATCTCATAAGTCGAAAAAAGCTATATATCTCGCCGTTTCGTGTCGTTGCTCCGGTTTGTCAGTGTTTTTGCAGACGCTAATTTTAGCTTTACTACCTTTCGCCTTCTTTGTGACCTTAATTTGTATGAAAACAGATGGGTGGAACAAATGAGTCGTATTTTTTACTTGCAGCTACTTTAATCAAACTCATCTTCTCCCCAACGTTTTTCATGTTAGGTTCGGTTCCAGTCTAATCTGATTCAACTGCATACCTGTGTTCTATTTACACAATACTTGCACTACCTACACTATACTTGTCTAGACTGATTGTCTGACTTCCTGACCTTTAGTTTAGCCAAACTGTTATTGTAACTATTTGATAACAAATTCTAAGTACAGACTCTGCTGCATGTAGCATTACAGGGGTGACACAATGACGCCATTTGTTTACCCCTGCTCAAAACAATACCCGACAATCTAAACAAAGTCTCAAATTACCTGTTTAGGTGCCCAAACTCCTTTGTAGTCAGGGTTGTCGATCATGGGAGGTTCCCACTCGCCGTCCATCTCATCATCCCAGTCCTCAGGCTTGGTGGCATCAGGGTCGGGAATATGCTCGGGCTTGTCCCAATCTTCGGGCTTCTTGTCATCAGGGTCAGCAATGGTGGGCCTCTCGTCCCAGTCTTCGGGCTTCTTGGCTTCGGGGTCCTTTAGAGAAGGAATTGGGTTAGAAAATATGAAAATTTTCGTCGAGTTTTTGATCGACGTGGGTTTTTTTTATACGACTAAAGTAGATGCCCAAAAAAATGTATGCTTTCGTAATTTTTTTTTGGTAAAGCAGTTTGTAATTTTTTGACTTGCAAAATAACCGTAAATATTCGAAAGAGTTTCTTACCTTAATCTTCTTGGGAGGCAGGAAGTCCCAGTCAGCCTCGAGATCTCCAGATTCCACCTTCTCATTGTCGATGAGCACTTCATAGGTGTTGTCAGGCTTAACAATCAGAGTGTACAAGTGAGTGTACACATCATCCTTGCATCGGATGTCTTTCTTGATCAGATGGTTCTTGCCCTTGTAGCTGAAGATCACGTGAACCTGGAGAGAGATAGACCATATAAGAATAACGAAGAAGAAAGATAGATCTAAAGCTTTGGCGAAAAAGAGATGGCAGATGCCTTGTTCAAACGTGTTTGAGGTCGACAAACTTCGCGGTTCCATCGAACTTAGCATTGGCGATAATATACGTATTTGCATATTTTATTAGACAAGAGCTAGACGGGCGAGTTTGTTTTAGAAATGATTTCAAAATCGGTTATTGACCTTAGCTTTATTAATAAGTAATACCTATTTTAGTAAAGATTAAGTTTGATCTAAATTCTATGTAAATTGTAAATGGTGTCATTAAAGATATCTAACAATTAAAAATGAGAGTTCATTAGTAAACCAGTACCAATTAGTGCTGGTACCTAATTGTTGTAGGCAGACAATATTGACGGCGTGAAATCGGCGGTTGGAAACCAATGTTATGCAACTTCCCAGACATTCAATGCTTCATTGCATTTGTTATAAAACGAAACACCAGTGGTAGTGTAAATACATAATATTGGCAGGTATCAACCACTGAACCGATTTTAATGAAATTTGGTACAGGTATAGGACTTAGGTCTGGGACCCGAGAAAGAACATAGGATAGTTTTCATCCCGGAAATCCCCCGGGAACGGGAACTATTAACCACGCGGACGAAGTCGCGGGCAAAAGCTAATTGTGAACTGGCTGATTGACTGACTGTTGATATATCAACGCACAGCGCGAACTGCTGGTCCTAGAGACATGAAACTTAGTGGGTGTGTTCTTTGTGAAGAGTAGTATCCACTAAGAAATATTTTTGAAAATTCCAACCCTAATAGAGTTGAATAGGGGATGGAAGTTTCGGGCTAAGTTGCGGGAGAAAGCTAGTTGATATATATACCTAAAGACGAGTCTAGATAATCGATAATGCTAGAGGCTGCATGCCGGTGGACACCGTATTTCAAGTACACTCGATCAACTCGATGTCAACATAAGGTCGCATAAATTATTAATGTGTTAAATTACTTTAGTTGTTCGCAAGTATAGAAATGATATTTAGAATAATAAATAGGCAAAGTTGCATCAAAATCAGTTGTTGAGTCATTTTCATAACAATGACAGGTAAAACTAGAACCGAATATAGTGAAAGCCATAACTCTTGATGTCTATCATGAATTCATGAAACATTGATCAATACTTTTATACTTGCTATATAGAAAGTATCGACCTCGAACTTTTTATATACTTAGCCGTAAAATATTGATAGTGGTGCCGATTCTCTTGTGCACAAACTATCGTAAATTTAAGTTAAATGCATCTTTCTCTTTCCGTTTAATTAAGAAAAGGACAGAAGATCAAATATTAGTTAAGTCCTGTCAAATTTAGACACTCCATAGATAATTTAGAAGCAATTTAAAAACATGGCGTCTAAATATACGTCAATTGTCATCAGGCGCTGTCTAATTTGACAGGATTAAACTAAAATGTATCTTCTGTCCTTTTCTTTAAGAAATGGAAAGAGAAAGATGCACTTAACTTAAATTTACGATAGTTTGTGCACAAGAGAATCGGCACCACTATCTATGCTATTTGTACAATTGTCACGATCTAATTATGAAATTGGCGCAATTTTTATGATTTAATTATCTACTTCGAAGGTCATTAGAATTACTACATATTATTTTCTAAAAAATGCTATAACAGTCATTAACTGATTGACGCCTGTTGGTCACAAAAATTATGTTAGAATGAAAGCAAAGTACCTATAGAATATTTTACATCATTACGGAAAATCAGTAATGAGAGATTTTTATCAATAGACTAATCAAACCATAACTGTTTTAGTCATATGAATGAGTCATTGAAACTTGGAAAGGTTATTTTCTGTGTGGCTTGGCAGTTGGCTTTTGATGACAAATTAAGGGACAAAATATACTTTCTGAAAAAGGATTGTATGGGAATTTCAAAAAGTCTGTGTTTACCTTTGTGGTACACAGTATAGACATTTGAATGAAATCCTTCAGAAAAATATTAAACTAAAAGTAATAAAAAGTTGTAGAAAGGAAATGTATTTTATCAACTTTTGAAGGCGAAACTTATTAAAGTTTCATAATGATAACTTGTATATTATTCAAAATTAATACAATTTATCAATATTGTATACCATTTGAAATGAAAGTAACATAGGCAAATTAAATAAAGCTAATAACCATTTTGAAAACTACTCATTGCTTAATGAAAGCCCATATTCTAATCTGATAAGAGCCTATAAAATTTATTAGCTGTAACAGTAAAGTATGTGATAACAGCTATGAACTACTGTTAAACATTATGAACATATTGTACAGTTGTTGTATTATTAGAATTGTCCTATTTTTTTTTATTTTTTTTTTCAATGACTGCTCCCGTCCTAGGTGCGGCGGGAGGGCGTGTCAGACTCTTACTGACTAAAACCCATGAGTGGGTTTTAGTCAGTAAGAGTCTGACACGCCCCTTCCTTCCTTCGATTGCCTTTTATGTTCCAGGGTCACGGTAACTATTATAAACATTCCGCGACTAATATACCTATACTTACAATTACTATTCTGACTGTTAACTACACATATAAAAAAACGGTTTGACATTATGCCTTATTATTCAACTTTAATTATCAGGAGGTTGAAACTGGTTTTCTAGTTTAGTGGATGGTTAACTTGCCATGAACATAACTAGTTTTATGACATAACTTCACATGGCAATGCTTAATTGAAAAAGTATCACAGATAGTGCAAGGGACTTTTAAAATTCCAATTGCTATTTCAATAACTTCTTATAGTAACTAACTTGTTCCTAACTTTATTTCAATTTAACAAAAGAAACTATTTCTAATTTTAATAAATTTAAATGGCAAAATAGAACTTATTCTTACCTTCTTGGTACCAGGACCGCAGATGTCAGGGCCAAACATAATTTCGTAGGGGGTCTCTCCGTGCATGTCAGTCTGCTCCAGCTTGCAGTCGAAGACCTTGAGGTAGCCACCTCCGCAGTCAATGTCCTGTTCATGTTTCACTGAGAACTGGACCACCAGGGGCTTGCCTTCATTGCTGAAAGGCTTGAACTTGCGCGACAAAGCGTAGAACCTCGCATCTTCAGACGTTTGCAGACCTGAGTACCAGGAGAACAAGAATTAAGATGAGCAGTGACTGAAGTAGGTACTAGGAAAACAGAGTTTAGGTGTGCAGTGACTGACAGTACTAGGATAACAAGAGATGTGCAGTGGTAGACGTGTAGCGACGATAACGCCCAGCCTATTGTTAATTTGCTGAGAGTAAATTGAGTTCAGTGCCCTTTGCACGCTCATTGTATTGGGCAATTCTCTACGTACACGCATACTCACTACATGGTTTATGAGCATAGATCTAATGTATATGTCACCGGAAAACAACAAGATCCGTAAGTTTATCAATTTACTAGGAAATTTATAAACTTTCGTAGGATTCTAAACGGGAGATAAATTGTAATATTTTACGTCCACGTTTTCGTAAATTGATAAACTTACTGAACTCACTCGTAAAATAATAAATAAGCAGTAACCAAACGCTACGCGCAATCTGATTGGTTGACTGTCACGTGACACTTCTCCTTCCTCGCGGCCGCCATTGTTCGCCACGGAACATAAATAAACCAGTTTGCTTGTGCGTTTTTATTAGTTTTAAATGTTGAACTGTGTTGCAACTAAAAAAAAACTCAACTCACTACATCCGTGCCAGAGAGGAACCGGGCATTGTTGCTTCCAATTTATAGTTTGCCAAGTCTGATTCTGGACACAAGCATTGCCACTATGAACATTGACCAATCAGAGAGCAGTGTGTTATTTTACGTATTTCAAAGATGCGTATAATTAAAAGAACTTCTGTGATTGGTCAAACCGTTTAAAATCTTACGAATAGATAACCGTTAGTTTATAAATTTACCGTATGACGTCGGAAATTGATAAATTTACGAAAATGTTAACGTAAAATATTACAATTTATCTCCCGTTTAGAATCCTACGGAAGTTTATAAACTTCCTAGTAGATTGATAAACTTACGGATCTTGTTATTTTCCGGTGACATATATAACTAAATTAATCCGTGTTTTAAAAGGTGAATGTTAGCGGCATTAGAAGGTAACAGGTACCACCTACCTTTATCTTCCTCCTCGTTGTTGTAGAACTTTCCAGCAGTCAACTTGAACTTGCCGAACTCTTTGCCAGGGTGTTCACTGTAAACCCAGTTGGATTCCCATGAGTCTGAAACGAAAAACGCACTGTTTTAACACGATTACTGCCCAAAATAAACCGGCAGACGATACATCTTACGGGCGATCGATAGCACACGCGGCAAGCCGGCACAGCTTAAAATAAGGATTTTTGAATAAAATGCATAAACTTACCATCAGGGAATTTCTCCTCGAAGAACACTTCACAATTTATTGATGAAATTGCCAGTAAACTGACAACAGCTAGCACTAAAGACTTCATTTTTGATTCACACGAGCACCTCTGCGTTCAAAGGACTGGCCACGAATAACTTCAAAAATTGGCGAATTCTCTAATAATACTTCGACCGGTTTGTAAGCCTCAGCAATGTTTTATCTTACTCTGTCTAATGTAAACTTGGAAAGTGTGAATGAAATAGACATGAAACTTCAATGTATAGGGTAATGAGTAAGCGAGACAAATTGAATTTTAAATACGGCGACTTTGTATGGGAGTGAAAGAGTAGGAGTAAATGACGTTTTACGTTAAATTACGACAGACAGATGGAAAGCTACTATTGGTCGGTAGTTGACAAATAGGAATCGAACACACTACACGAAATTAATGATTCAGCCGGCGGGAACTTATGAATGTCGGTTGTAAAATTGTAGTACGCAACATTTTCTGGTTAGTCGCTGGCAAACTATAACTTCTTGATTCTAATCTTAGTAACAATAAACTTAAGTACTCAGTATCTGAATTATAAAAGTTAAATATTTTAACATTTTACAATCTAGAAAGTTCATTCATAATAGTTTGTATAGGTATTGATGATAACGTAAAACGTAGCCGCCAATCACTAGCGCACATGGCATAAGAGAGGGTTAAAGATAGCCAACATCATTAGTTGGAAAGAGAGGGAATGCTCTTCTAGTACGTGGATTATGATTGTCGTGGGCTCTTCACATTAGCTGTTGTCAATGCAACCTTGTGCAGGCAATGAACATAATAAAACATACATAAATTATTTTTATATGTTTACTTTTACAAACCAAAGTCAAAAGATGCCTTTGTTATGTTTATATAATTTTAACAATTACTTACTTATAGGTATTTCATGTTTTTTTTAAATCCTTTGAATAGATTAAAATATAATAATATAGATTACCATCATTCTTATCTACACAATCGTAATAATAGGTAATGCGGGTCTAGTGTGGTCATTCGACCTCCTCAATCATATTGTCAATGCGATATAATCAGTTCATGTGTACTAATGTCATTGTGCTGAATAAAGGACCTTGAAAACAAACACATAAATACGGAATAGCGGCTACGGATAGCTCCTAAAAAATCAAGGGACCTCTAATGACCGTTTAAACCATAGTATAAAAACGGTTCGAAACGCAGAGTGCGACCATGTACGATCATTGTACGATAATTATTTTATATTATGTGGTAGGTATTAATAATTCAGTAAGATGAATAGGCTAGTTACTAACTGATGCGTCTCAAATACCTATACCTATTTCCTGAGTATATTTCGATAAATTAGGCCTAGTTATTCTCCCTAAACTATTGTACTACCTATAGGTAGTAGATAGGTAGACCCACCAACTTAAGATTTTCATATGTGGGTCAATCATTGTTATTATGGTCATGCAATTATTTCTGACGAATTATATGATATCGCGCAAGTAGATAAGGTGCATATGATAAAAAACAACGACTAAAAACAATTTAATTTTCTTTCAGTTCAACATGGTTATTTATTTTTTGCTATGTCTTCTGTTAGATGTTGTTGTGAAGCAATAGAAAGATCGGGGTTGCAGAATAATAGTTACCGTGGCCCCGGAACATAAAGGGCAACCGAAGGATCATGCATGAGTCGGTTTTAGTCAGTAAAAGTCGAACACGCCATTCGTCATTAGATGATTATCCACTCCCCAAAAAAAAAGCAATAGAAAGATTAGTGTAATATTTCTACTAAAAAACTTTACATACACTCCGATTGTGGCAATCGGGTAAAAACATTCAAACAATAAAATTTAATATGGGCCAGACAGCAAGATATCTTTTCTTACGTTTGTTGGTTTAGTAGTAGAGGATGACTCTGATAAACTAGAAGTCGAAGAATCTGGATCGATTCCCACTCAGGTCCTTTGTGTGATGACTGTAGTTTTAAGGTTTGTAGACGTATAGGTACCTATATGTCTTTAGTTTTAAGGTTTGTAGTATAGGTATAAGTTTTTTATTTGTATATAGCGCACATTACAAGAATAAATTGTTTTTCTTTCTTTTCTTTCTTTCATGAGCATGTTGTTTGTTTTGTACCTGGGTTTATAATATTGTACATAATGTCAGTTGCAAATGACATGAGAAAAAAATGTCGTGATGGCCCTATAATTAAAGCCCCCGACTCTCAAGTGGGTTTGAATAAGTTTGACGGTCGTTACGGGTAGTTAGAAAAACGGACTAGTCTAACCAAGGGTACCGAGTTTTGAGGTCTACTAGTAGGCTCAACATATGGGAAGGGGTTGGTAAATTGCGACGTCTGGGTCTGTTGATTAAGTGGTTAGTGACCCTGACTGCTAAGCCGTGGGATGTGGGTTTAATTCCCAACCACGAATTTAAGTGCAACAAGGAAGTTATTTTTTTCTGTGTCCAGGTGAAAATGTAAGTTTGTCAGCTGTCTGGTTACAATAGTACAGGCTCTGCTCGTTTGGGATCTGATGGCGTGTGTGAGTTGTCCCGAGACATTTATATATATTTTTTTACCTAATGTTGAGAGAATATTGTAGTTTTTATCAAAATTGAAGCTTCCTGTTCAGCGCAATACAAAGACGTGTGTGTGTAATGTGTATGGTATGTAGGTACCGCGGTCTCGGAATGGCCTTGGAGTTTTTCGCCACCTAAAGTAGTACCTAATATTTTCTCGATAGCCTTTTCACATTTGATAACGAAAGAAGTTTAATAAATAGCTACCCATTTAAGTCATTGTTTCTTAAAATATTTGAGCATTTAACTAGATGTGGTAAAAAAATAACATCCTTCACATAGAAAAACACTGGCAATGTTAAAAAAGGTGCCAAAAAATAACAGAAAAACAATTGGTAAGTCGGTGGCTTCAGTTATCAGTTCTGTTTTGTTTGTTGTTTAGCGTAATAAAAAAAAACAATCGAATAGAGAATCTCCCGCCCCACCCAGGGCGGCAGAAGTCATTTGATGAATCCCATCCTCAAAAATAAATTGACCTTACCTATTTTGAAGAAGGTTAACATTCGTTTGTTTGCCCTGCCATACCATACCTGATACCAATACAACATTGTTGTCCACACGTTTCTTCTCAATTATTGTTTATAAGATAAAACAATGAGGGACATTTGTTACCTACATGTTTGCTGGTGTTTCCGGCATATGTATCAACAACTCTGGACAATCAGACATCGTGAAGTATGCGAAAATTGAACTTGAAGACAATCTGACAATAAATTGTTTTAATTATATAAACAACTTCGTAGGTGATTCAGATATTTTGACTGAAAGTACGTGATCTGGTAACTTTTGGACAGCCGCAATAACCTTTCAAGATATCTTACAAGGGTGGATCCAGGAGTGAATTATGGGGTCAGGTTATCACTGATACCCATAATCGAATTGCGGCCCGTACCTATTTGACAGGATTTCGACAATGTAACTTTCACCCCTGACTCGCAAGTCTTCGATTTTCACCCCCCCCCCCTCCGCCTCCCTTAAATCAAACCCTTAAACTTCGACGATTTGACGCCCCTGAGTCAACAGCTTGAAGTTTGGATTCTTCTTTGAACTCTTTCCCTTAGATTTTTTACAAACTTAAAATAGTAACAAGCAGTATATTTTTACACACAATTGACTGAGTAAAATATTCAACTTTAAAAAAATATTAAAACATTCAATTTGGTTAATATTTGTTGACTTTTCCTATAAAATTTCCGGTGCTAGTAAAACATTTGTCATCATCATTAGTGCCTCCACTTAGAGTAGGCGCCTTTGCGCCTCTCCAGGTTAATTAACTTATTTTATTGCCTAGTTACCAACACCCCTATTATATTGAAATATTTCCCAATTTAACCTCGAGTTAGCAACTAACCCATTTTTTAAGGTTAAAAATAATAATATTTTTAATGATAACAAGTAGGTATGTAAGTATATTATTAGCTACAGTTTTACCGTCATGCATGGTGTAAATAGTGTTGATAATTTTAATGGTAGCCATAGATAGCGGGCTTGGCTGACGTGTTCCAATTGAATAGTATCATTTGTATAGATATATGTTCGTGTCACGATTTCCTTATGGGTGATCTAGGCTGTAAAAAAGTAATGGACACGGCCACTTGATAATTATATCGGTCAAGTGAAAATTTTATTGATTGCTAATTGTCTATTTTTAATGTAGCAAATTGTGTATTTTTTTAAACTTTAGGGAAAATGTACTAAATTTACTCACAACAGTTATTTTTTAATTGAAAAGCGATAATAATTCTGATTTCAAATACATGCTGATTGCAATCCCTATGGATGAAATACTTTCGACCTATACTAAAGTTATGAGTTTATGGAATTGCCAACCGTGCTAACAGTACATTCGCACTTAAGACTATAGGTATAAACCCTACAAAGTGGTGTAAGAAATTGTAGGCATTGATGCCGTAGACTGTGAACCAATTATTACGTGACACAACTTATTACTTTGTAAACACGGTTTTGACCGCAATAAATACTTACCCAACAAACAAAAACGTCATATAAGTCTTGACTTATACGACATAAAGTTGGATAGCAGTCTTATAATGATAGTGAGATGACTACGAGGTCCTTTAGACGTCTTTAATTTAACTTTTTAGTCGTGCGACAAATATGTCATAATAAGCTGGTCTTAGCAACGTTGGTAAGACTAAACTAAACGACGTTGTATTACAGTCTTAGCTAAAACGTTTGTACGACAACGCTATAGTCGTACTAACGTTATAGTCCATTAAGCGTTTTGAACTAACCAAATTAGGTCTTTGAAAAACCTTTATATAACATCTATGTAATGTAGCAGTTGTATAGACGTTTTCAAAGTGACGTTTATATAACGATCACTATCCTGTTTTACAGCAGTCAATTGGAGACTCTTAAATGACTTGGTGGTTTATTTGATACTTAAATATAACCTATATATTTGATGATGTCTGTTTATTGTCATGCCTTGACTTTAATCAAACTTGAAGTCGCATTTAAGTCAGGTTTTGACTTTAAAACGTCTAGGCCGCCATATTTACGGAACGTTTGGTTAAATTTGCTACGAAAAATGGAAGGTAAAAATTCGTGGAGAAGACTTACACGTACTGGAACTTTCAAAAGGAAAGTAAAAAAAAAAAAATTAATATTTGAAATTTGCACTGTACTTTTACTGTGAACAATATAAAAAGGGTTTTAAATTTATGAGGAAGCCTAATAGCTAGCTGCTGTCATGGCGTATTGCATGGTCTTGAAATAACCTTAATACGACTTTATGTCTTTACAACGTCGTAAAGAGATAAGTGTGTGACAAAAGCAACATGTCCTACATTTTTAGAAATAAATATATTTTTATTAATAAAAATATAATCATTTAAACACAAAATTGAGAGGGGGCATGAAAATTTCAAATAAATACACATAGGTATATTATCATAAAACTTTAATACCCACTCGAACTAAACGGCATTAGAGACAGATACAGTTATTAGCGAGATGTATAATATAAGTTAAATAAACCTTTTATTTCCTTGTAATTATTTTGCACTCAAATCTCGAATCAAATCCAAACGCGTGCCACTAACAAGAAAAATAGAGAAGTCTTACTGGTGTTGTTCCTTGACTCAAATAAAACGTTTTAGTCATTCAAAAACACCTGTATGATGACAATACAACAAACGAGCCGTTGTAAAGTTATGATGCGACTTCTGCGCGACGAAAGTGGTAATTCCATCACGTTCATACGACTTTTGAATGACGTACCGAAGTCATCTTGCGACTTTTGTATGTCCATTAAACGATAATGTTGGTCGTATAACTGGGGCCATTTTCGCGTTTAGTAAACGTTATTATAACGTTAGTACAACTTAGGTATTACGATCACTGGAATTAAGATAACGTTTACTAAACTTTTGAACGACGTTAAATTGTTAGTTGGGTAGTCAATTGAGTTAAAAAATATTTTTATAGGACACACTTGCCTCAGACTTTCTGGCTTACCCTTAACGGCTGCCAAAGTTTTACGAATGACCACCGGTACCAACGGCTTTGCGTGCTTTCCAAACATGGGATGTCGGTGATGTCCAAGATAAAATTTAGAAAGTACATATGAATTGACTAAGTCACATTGGTACTTGCCCGGATTCGAAGCCACAACCTCTTACACGAGAGGCGGGCCTTATTTACTGGGCCATCACGACCTTTCACAGGTTGCGCCAATATACCTGAAAAATCGCGTTCGGTAATCGCGTTTTAACTGGTAATTGGTACCTAAGTTACAATTCGTAATATGGACAAGATACTCTTCATTTATCATTAGTATTCATTAGTCATAAATTATCCGCTTTCTAAATTTGTCGAAAAACAATACAACTGAAGCGTCGCAGAATTAAAATCCATTTCACTATCTAAATTACATCATTATCAATCGACATTAGTCAAGTAGCAAAAAAATATATATTAAAACACCAATTTAAATGTAAACGTCTTTAATTACTCAACAAGTTTCCAGATAACTGTGACGATACTTGAGTAAATACCGTTCAAGGTAATATAGGTCTTATTACAATTAACATAGTTATGCACTTTCTGTGTTAAGTGTTTACAGTCCTTGAAAAACAGCTTGACAAATGACAAAGAACACTTGTTCTTCAAACAATGTTAAATCATTTATAAAAGAAAAGTATAGTGTGGAAGTTCTCGATTGGCGAATATCTAGTACTTTTTATTATGTATTTAAGTAGTATTTTCAGAAAGAAACATTTTAGTTATCGCAAGAAATGTAAGCGTTTATCTAACTTGAATATTTTTAAGTTCAGTCAACCTTTAAAAACGATACCTTTCTTTGAAGTAGAAATAAAAATTTAAAACTTCGTATTTTCCAATAGTTATTTACAGAAATTAAAATGAGTTTCTGTGATAAAACTGTTCAAAAAACGAACGCGAACACAAAAAGCAAAAAAAAAAGTAGTCAGTCCACAGTTAAAGTGAAAAATCCTCCTTAAAGTCATAATCATCCTTTTTCTTATAGTTTGTAATAGTGACATTTTCTAGAACATCGGCTAGATTGATTGCTTGCTTCTCATTCCTAGCTCTCTTCTTCTTATCTTTCTTAAACTGTTGTTTTCTCAACTTATTAAGTTTTGTATTCCCTTCTATCAACATTTCTGGCGATTCTTTTGTTTTCTCATTAGTTTTGTTTCCTTTGTCCTGCTTGTTAGCTCGTATGCTCACTGACTTTGGTAGAAGACTTGAGTCCTCGTCGTCTACTTGCATGTCGTCTTCTAAAGCTGCCTTTACTGGGCCTGTGCTGGATATCTGTGAAAAGAATTGGATGGAATATTTGAGAATTTGTGAGTACAGATGCTGGGTAGATAGATTGGTATCCATTATTGTTGGTATAACGCGCTTTCCTTCTAGAAAATCACACGACTGACGACAAGAAGACGGCTTGTAGAATATTTTAAACAAGCAGATTCTGCAGCTCAATAGCATCGCGGTTCTGTACTAATACTATTTCTAATCTTAATATTATAAATTTAATTATTTTGTATGTGTTTGTAACATGACTCCTAAACTGCTGGACCGATTTTCAGGACGTCATTAGGGTAAATTGTACATTTATTTGTTCGTAAGAAGTAATCTCTGAAAGTAACAAAAATTCCCTCACATAGATAAAGCCACTTCTAATAACCGGTTGTGTTTTACGATAAGCTTAGCTGCTACGCAAGCGTTTCATAAAACAATAGTACAAACTACACTCTTAAACTCATAGCAATAAAGTATACTTTACCTTAATTCCTTCAACACCAGTGTCGTGTGAAGCGAGTTCGTTGATGGCGTCGGTTTCCATCGCTTCGAAGGAGTTGATGTCGAACTCCGCGGCTATTGTCGACACTATCTTCGCGTCCACGTGGACCTCTGAGTCAGGAGTCTCTGGCGGTAGTGTGAAATATCTGACCTGGGTATGGAAACGGGAAAATTTTACATTATAGATATTATCGACGCATCACTATGGCTATGGACTATACAAGGATGGCGCAGGATTGCGTCAAGTATTCGGGCATTTTTTTCGTCTCTTAATTATTGCAACGACGGTCCTTTGAGCCGGATCAATGTATAGGCTCTGTCAGGTTGAATAAAATCAAACAGAGGACTGTATCATTGATAGGTTTAATAGCAATAATTACAACAACAATTAATTTTTAAAGTTAGTACATAGCTGAGGTGTTTTGTTTTTTTAAATGAAACAAGTGCATAGCTACTTCCTAGATCGCATATACCTCTACAATTTTTAGTAATGTATAAAATGTATAGGTAAAACGCCTGTCGTTAAATAGCATACTGTACGAATAAAAGTGTCTAAAGTAACTTTGCTATGATAATAATAATATCCTTTAGGCGAAATTCGGCAAAATTAATAACCTAGTCTACAACCTAGTACTTTTGTATTGGGAAATAATTAACATTATTTTGACAGTTTTTGTACGAAAAACCTATCAAAAAATAGGGTTAAGATTAAAGTATTACTTGGTGAGTTTCAAAGCCTATATGTGGGTTAAGATAAAACTATTACTTAGTGAGATTTCAAGGCCTATTTGCATCATACCTTTCCAGTATTCCAGTCATTTAGCAGTATTCTGGCTGCTGACTCCTGATCTGGTACTCCTCCCTTCTTAAACCTACCCATACGAGATGCGAGGTGCGCGAAGAATTCCTGAAACAAACAGCCATTACATACGATATAGACTTTCTAAGTTGAATTCAAGCGTCCTACTACTTAATAATCGGGTTTATGTCCTATCATGCTTATATATTAACAAATGTGTGTAACTGTTTGTTTTCCCGAAATAAATAAATAAATAGCTAGTTTTTTCGTACTTGCATTATTGCATGTCATATTTCTGGAAAATATCGGAATTTCCAAAAAAAAACGTATTAATACACGTAGTACAGTTCACAGGCAGGTAAGCTATCTGAATATGACCGCGCAGTGAACATGCAGTTATGTATGAGTTATCCAGGATTCTTGCTTCTTTGTAAAGAGTAGGTTTCCATTATGAAAGATAATTCTTTTAGAAAATCGACCGCTCAAAATGTAAAATAGGGGATAGAAGTCCGACAAATAGATCTAGTGAGATATAATCATGTTCTTTTCTTCCACACTTTCCATTTAGGCTTATAGGCAATTTGCCCACCGCATGTCACGTCACCTCATGCTAAACTCGACTCGCCGTCATCTCTTTCTCGTTGACATGACGGTGACGGCGGCGGTGGACAAATGGCCTTACTCCAACTTCACCACTTACAAAGTCGCATAACCTAGAACATCCCTAAACTTACCTGAGGCGTATTAAAGTCCGGTATAGAATATATCTCAGTTAACGTATGCTTATTGGCTCTTTGCAATATAGCGGCTGCGGGAGTGATTGGGTCTTTGAGACTGCCCACGCGCACCGCGTTCTTCAGAGCTACGGACGAGTCGCTTTCAGGACCTGAGTGGAATACTATGCCGGGACTGTCCAGGATTTTGATCTTAGAGTCCAGTTGGACTGTTTGCATTTGTCTGGAAATAAGAAAGGTAAAGAATTTAATTAATCCTTCGAACACACGTGATTTGAGACACAATAGCAGCCCGACAGCCGGCTGTCGGTTGGTCGACATAAGGTTAACTGTATTACATTTGACTGGCCTGTTGATCTAGTGGTTACTGACCCTGACTGCTAAGCCGTAGGATGTGGATTCAATTCCCACCCAAGAGATTTAGTGTGATGTGGATGGAGGAAGATTGTTTCCGCTGTGTCTGGTTGTGTGAAAGTATGTTTGTCAGCTGTCTGGTTACCATAGTACAGGCACCGCCAGTTTGTATCTAGTTTGGAATCAGATGGCTGCGTGTGAGTTATCCAAAGATAATTAAGTATTACATGTAAGGGAATTTCAGATTTTCTGAAACCGAGTCCTGAAGTGAATCAATCTCCTCTCAAATTATATGCAACAGCTCAATTCAAATGAATTTAAATCTCTGCAGATTCGTCAGAACAGAATGGTATAGTTTGGGATTTGTATGATTAACATAAATAAATGTAAAAAGGGATCGGTCATCTTCCAACTAATTCTCACGGATTCCGAACAATCGAAATCTTGTTATTCCTACGAATTCGGGCGTTATAAATTTTCCTTCTCATACATAATAATAATAAACCTGAAATCGCGAAAAAAAAAACAACTGTTCAGTACATTTATATGTTTGCCTAATGTACTATCGACAAAATTGAATCATGACCCAATTCGACGGTAAATCGTTAGAAGCTGTCAAAATATTAAGACTAGACGTGTGATATTTTTAATACATGTTTACGCGATTGTCGACCTAATTGTATTTGAATGTCTGTAAGAAAATAAGCTTATGGTGGGTCATGATTCCATTTTGTCGATTGTACTAAAAGAGCTGATATTTTTTTCGCGATATCGATATAATAAAAATTGTTTGTTATCATGAGCACAATCACGTGTTTAAGTATCGTACATCAGTCGGTTAGTGTACGATAAATTAGCAGTCGGTTAGTGTACGATACTTAAATATAAATTAAACATTATTTGTAAAAAAGCCTGTAAACGTCTGTTACACATTTCGAATGAGTAACCAGTACTTACTTAGTAACTCCAGGCGTGCTGCCAACATTGCAAGCCTTGGACCTGTTGAGGCTGTTGATGATGGAGCTCTTGCCGACGTTGGGCAGGCCGACCACGCCCACTGTGATGGACGTCTTGATGCCCTTGTTGCGGCAGTAGTTGCCGAGAAGGCTCATTAGTAACTCTGCGCCTACGCATGCAGAGCCTGGGGAGAAAGAATGTTTGGTTATTAATACTGAAATATTGTACCAAACATTTAGGAAGATTTTTAATCATTATAGTGATAAGTGAAGAGGTTAGTTGTTTCTATGACTTTTTATAATGAAAGGATCAAACATTGAATTTAAAATTATTTTATAAAGTACTAGCCACCCGCCCCGGCTTCGCACGGGTACGATGCTTATGTAAATTATGCATGTTATATACATAAAAACCTTCCTGTTGAATCACTCTTTCATTTAAAAAAAACTGCATCAAAATTCGCTGCGTAGTTTTAAAGATTAAATCATACATAGGGACAGACAACGAAGGCGACTTTGTTTTATAATAAGTAGTGACAATCAACAAAATGGAATCATGATCCACCATAAGCTTATTTTCCTACAGACATTCAAATACAATTAGGTCGACAATCGCGTAAACATGTATTAAAAATGTCACATGACATGTCTAGTCTTATAATTTTGACAGCTTCAAACGATTTGTCGTCGAAATGGGTCATAATTCAATTTTGTCGATAGTAGCACAGTATAAAAAATCATACAGTAGGACGACGCCTTTGATCTCGTGTAAAATGCCGACATCGTCTAGACAATAACGCATCGGCCAGGGTTGTCACAAATAAACAATATTTATGAAATTATTTGTTTATTGCAGATCAACATCGATAACAGTATTATAAATAAAACAATATTAGGTACATATGAATATATTAATGAAATTTATAACAATAAAAAATGCAGATGAGGCGTATATATTTTTTAAACTTTCGTAAGATCTTTCAAGTAAATCCGGTCTTCTACAAGCTTCCACCCATAATTTATACGTGAAATGTTAAAACACAATACAAATTATTAAACATATTCTATTCTAACCGAAAGGGTAAATACGTACATACATACAATCGAAAGAATTTGCTACAGACCACCAAACTAAACAACTTTTACTGTAGGATCAATTCGAGTCAGATTTAAATTATTTAGATGGCATTTTCGTAACCAGCATCCCAATTTTCCTCGGAATTGACACCCATATCATAATAATTATTAAAAAAAATGACGTCCGCCATCTTGGATTTCAAAAAGGATGGCTTTTTCGTAACAAGCACTCCAATTATACTCAAAATTGACACCCATATCAAATTATAAAAAAATGACGTCCGCCATCTTGGATTTAAAAAAGGATGGCTTTTTTGTAACAAACACCCCAATTATACTCAAAATTGACGCCCATATCAACTTATAAAAAAATTCGTCCACCATCTCGAAATTCACCCTTAGTAAATAATTAAAAAGTCCACCATCTTGACACGGAACATACAAACAAATTTATTTTAATTATTATTTTATTATTTTTTTACCGTCCGCCGGTCGGCCATTTTATTATCGTTATTAGCGTGGCACGACATTACAAATAAAATTATTTATGCACTCTACAATAACAAAACAGATTTATTTACCGCAAATCTTTATTTAGTTGAGATGAAGACTAGCAATCACTCACAGCACACGTCGTATGCACCATTTTAAATAAACATATAAAAAAGAAACACGCGTTAGCCCTGAATGATATATCCCGAACTACTAACATCGTTTTGTTCGCAGTTCGGGATCGGCTTACCCGCGTCTCGCCCCTCACACCCCGCACGATTGCCCTGTCTAGACGTCTTCGTTGGACGACTGTATGATTTTTAGACTGTGATAGTAGGTACTAGCTTTTGCCCGTGACTTCGTTCTATCCTATGTCCTTTTTTGGGTCCCAGACTATATCTGTACCAAATTTCATTCAAATCGGTTCAGTGGTTTAGGCGTCAGAAGAGACAGACAGACAGACAGAGTTGCTTTCGCATTTATAATATTAGTATGGATTTAAAGTGATTTATTGTGTCTTTAAAAAGTAGTCCAGCTGTGTTTGTTACTAGTGTGAAGTAATTATTTAGTAATCTGTGCTAGTGTTTACAAATCCTATTTTGTCCACTGTGAACAGTTAAGTGAGTTCAGGTTTAATACAAAAATATGTTATTGCTTGAACCAACAGGGTCATAGTATCATCAATTTAGTAACAAAAACAACTAAACTTTTAATTTATAAAATACCAACCTTTCATCTGTTTCTCCTTAACAACATGCTTCATCTTCCTCGTTCCAAGATTATGTTGCTGGTCCTGAGTAGAAGCCTTAAACGGTACTGCGGGAGCCGTCCGACGAAGGTACTTCAGCCAAGCCTCCAGGTTGGAGCGAGGAACAAGATCAGCTTTGTTCAGGACTAGGACTAGACGCTTGCCTGATTCACGAACTGCTTCTTCTACTTGAGAACAGCGTGTTCCTGAAGATTTCATGTTTTACTATTAGTATAAAATAAATAAATGGACCTCCCTGAACTTGTAATTACATGGGGTGAATAGTTAAAGTAAAATTGATTGGTAAAATGATCATCTCCATTGATTGTACTATATTTTTTTGTTTTGCTATGGTTACAAAAGAAAGTTGTTGTTGCCTTAACTACATTGTAATGGTTTTTTTTAAATTGTGGCTTTTAAGTTTGCCAAGTATTGGATTTTTTATATACCTACATGAAAATCAGGCACTGTCAAATCAGATCTCCGAAACAAAATATCACAACACGTATTAAGCAAATGCCTATCGTCAATTTAATCCTCTATTCGTGGTCAACATCAAATGACAAAGTAACTTATCAAAATCCGAGATAAAACAATAAAATTCTTACCTAACGGATCTCTGGCGTCAACAATTTCTAAAATAACTTCAGCTTCTGATATAACCTTTTTAAACTCTCTGTAGTATGTCTTGAGGGAGTTCTCTTGCTTCCTGTCTTTGCCGAATTCTATATCATCTGAGGGCTCGTCACCTTTGAATGCCTCATGGACCTTGCCTCTTGCTTGTGCATTTTCAACCTGTAAAAGTTGGGAAATTCAACATTTATACTTATTTTCTACTTGAATTTGTTAGTTCAACAGAAAGAAGAAAGAACGAAAAACAGCATCGTAATTTATAGGGTTGAAAAAGGGGTAAAAAAAATAGTATTTATACTATATCTATACAGTGCACACTATTTAACCTTTCAACAACCAACCGGCTTCTATTGTGTCTTAAATCACGATTAACATGCCTACATATCAAAATTAACTTACCAATGTGCCCAAACTAACTTTACCACTCTTCTTTTCTTCCATTTTCTTCTGTTTGTCCAGTTTCGCTTGTTCTCTCCTCTTCTGCCTCTCTTCCTCTTTATGTTTCTTGACAGCTTCCACCTCCTTCAATATGTCATCTTTGAACGGACAACCATTTGGAATCTGTATAGGTTTGGCCTTCTTTGATTTGGGATTCTTCTTGGCTTCTTTCTTTAATTTTCTGTTGTGATCTTTTACTTTCTTTTCTATTTTGTAGCGAAGGCGAGCTGGCTGCCTCTTTGATGGTTTCTCTGAAGAAATAAATTATGTTATTTCAGTACCTACTTTACTGGTGGAATATGTCATTTATACCAATTGAAGGTTATAATTAAATTTCAAACGTATTAGAGCAAAAGCATGTCATAAATTTATCAAAAATAATGACCACATTTGATGGAATTGAATTATAAATAAGAATATTGATACAAAACTTAACCTATGTTACCATTATTGTGCAATGTATTTCTCAATCGTCTATTTAATAACAAGAATTATTTTTTTATATTGTCTACGAAGATACCGTTCACTACATAAATAAATTAACAAAGATTGTACATGTTAGTAAAAGTAATAATAAGTTTCTAAATCATCAACATTGTCGCGTGCTTTCGTAGTTATGAATTGGTGCCAAATAACACTATACTCACTCAATTTGAACTTTGCCATGGTACTAGAGTTATAGTTTCCCTTATATTTAACACTATACTATGTCAATTGAGGTATAAAACTTTAAATAATAATAATTTGGTTGTGCAGTAATGCAGTTTATTGCACATAACCAAATTATTTAAATAATGACGTTAATGACATTGACTGATTGACATTACAACAATATTATAGTTCCAGGTAAGCGATACAGAAATAGAATATTGTAAAACATTATATTATGAATTGGTTAACTCTTCCTTTGTTTTGTCATAGATTCCTATATATGACTGTCTCTTTCTAAAATAATTTAATGCTTGTGATATGAATTATGATTCCGGTAACGGAACGTTTAAATTATGGCAGTTGTCTACTGTCAACGTCATTTGAATGTCAAAATAAAAACACGTGCTTTGTCACCCTTGCTTGTCACAATTAGAGCTACAGATTATAAATTTAAAAATAAATTTGTTCGGAAACCAAATTATTATCTAAATAATTATTCATTTGCATTGAAATATAAATTCTACTCTGTCTACATTTTGAATAGGTACCTAACTATAAAAAAAATGAGTATATTTTATTAGCACAAAAGCACAAACAGTAGGAAAACACGTTATGTTACCCGAAACATTCAATATTTTTTTGTTTTTTCAATCAATCTTGGACCTTTAATTTTTGACGAGTTGTAGACGAATTGTATTCAAGCTTGCTATTGGCGAGATATCCGGACTCCGGATTCCGGAGTTCGATTCCGACTAGGTAAAGGTGTTAATTTTTCCGTCAGAAATCTCTCTATATTTAGGCTTTATTTATGTTTGTTTGTAATAAATAGGTACCATAATTTATTGGTTATATTAATATTTCAAACTCTTGTTAGAGTTCCGTAAGTGTACTATCAGTGATAGTCTATCACTCACTAAGTATGAAGATGTCTGGTCTGCATCCTTACTTAGTGAAATGATAGTACCTACAAAACTCTCAAACTTGTACTCAAACACGACTACGTACATTCTATATTAGGTATATTTATGTGTATAATAATATGTAGGTACCTATCCTATGTAAAAAAAAGTCAAAGTAAAAGTTCATTCAATAAGGTACTGTGATGAATGTCCAAAGGGCAATGATAGGTGTAAATGTGTTATGCAAAGAGTACAGTATATGAGTATACATGGTGTTATGCTTAGAATAATAACGTGTTAAGTATTAACAAGCTACCTATTTGATTCATATATCAATAACAAAATAAACTAGCACTTGCCAACACAAGAAAATAAATAATAAAGCATATTGTTAACGTGTGTCAACCAGACAATCCCAATTCACTGTGTTGAATACCTATTATTTATTAGGGTTCCGTACCCAAAGGGTAAAACGGGACCCTATTACTAAGCCTCCGCTGTATGTCTGTCTATCTGTCTCCAGGCTGTATCTCATAAACCGTGATAGCTAGAAAGCTGAAATTTTCACCAATTATGTATTTCCGTTGCCGCTATAACAACAAATTCTAAAAAATAACGAAAATAAGGGGGGTCCCCATACAATAAACGTTTATTTTTCGTATTTTTTACCTCAGTATTAAAAGAGGTAAAAGGTAGACGCTTCAAATTTTCATAGAATATTTACTTGTAAGTATATAGTAAATACATACAACAAACGTGATTTTCTATTATAGACGATAGTACGGAACCCTTTGTGCGCGAGTCGGACTCGCACTTGGCCGGTTTTTTATGCTTACCAAATTAAGCTACGAACATTAAATTAGGGCTCATTCACAAATAGTCCTTATGAGATTGCAGGCAGCAGGCTATCTGAACCTAATAAGTACGTTGAACATTTGGTAAACAAAACACGTCGAGGTTCATTCATCGTTGGTTATCGTGAATGAATTTCCTTGCGGGCTATGACTGTTATGTTATGATGAGCCGGCTGGCGACGCCATATGACGGCTTTGTACACGGGCAGCAGCTGCGCTTTGCTCGCGAAACGGTCGCTTGTAGGTACCTGAACAGGTAACAGAAGCAACAGGTCATTTCTCCGGGCGAGGGGAACGCGGCTACCACCACCGGCCGCGCGCCGAGCCAAACGACGAACCGCGAGCGAGACAGTCGCGATCCGTTCTTCAGAGTGACTGCACGTCGCTGTCCGCGCCGCGCGCTCTACAAACCGCGATATATTTCGATTACTTCGCGCAAGTAATGTGCGCGAACGCACACCTCGATAATCCGTTTGTCGGCAACCAATTGTGACAGTGCAAATGTCTCCCAGTTTAGAAGGGATCATGTTCAACAGAAATGCGAACCTGTCGGCGCGACGGCCGTTGTTGGCGGAACCGCAAAAGCCTCTAATGGTCCCACCACGCGCGCCTCCCCGCGATACTGGTCCGCATAGGCCTTTGCCCGCTCCCAGGAACCTGCCTACAGATTATTCCTACGAATATCGACCAGATTATTGGAAACCATCGAACGTCGAACTCGAAAGGCGCCTGCAAGAGACGAGAGCTCGCGAGAAAGTTGGTTACTTTCAAGACAAAGTTACGCCTCCAGAAATAAGTTTGGATCGGAGGGAAGCAGAGCTAGTGTTCAGGTTCGACCCGCAGGCGTCTGACGAATACCTTTCGAGTCAGTACCGTGCCCCGGTAGTGCATTATGCGAAGCCCCCGACTCCGGCGAACGGGTTCGCTGCCCGTGTGCCCGAGAGAGACGGGCCGTTCGTGTTCGGAGTGCACAGTCCGAGCCAGTTCCCGATCTCGCGGCGGGACGACGACGACTACGACTACTCCGAGGTGGCCGAGGAGAACGGCCGCACTGTGATACGAGACGATGTGTCGGAGGACTTGAACTGCTGTGATAAAGTGAACGAGTGGGCCGTCAGGGACAAGAAGAGCAGGCGGACTTTGAACCGAATGTTTCAGATCAAGGATAGGAGGAAGGTTAAAGGTGGCAAGAAGGAGAAGATAAAGTGTGTGTTGGTGGGTGACGGAGCTGTGGGGAAGAGCTCGCTGATAGCGGCGTACGCGCAGGACACGTTCCGGGAGGATTACCAGCCTACAGCTTACGACACATTTAACGGTAAGATTACATTACCTACGGTTTCTTCAGGAAACTAAAACAATACAGATGTGTGAGATAAAAACAAAGACATGAGCGCTGCACGGGCAGTTGCGTGACTTATCGCGAACGACCCTGATTTGTTCAGATAATGAGTGATTACCTATTACTCCTCTAGCATTATCGTCTGGCGAGCGATCGTATCATTTAGCTGCACTTTACAATATAGGTACAATACCGATGTGTTTTGTTATTACTGGCGCCACAAACAATTTCTAAAAGATAACAATGTAGGTAAGTATAGCTACGTAATACGAAAATGCTTAGCAAACAATATTTATTTGACTTTGTTTTACCTGCGGAAAACTATACAGAATATTCTACAGTAGGTGACGCATGAAACACAAAAAAAGTTGCCAAGTGCTAGTCGGACTTGCATACGAAAGAGATGCTTTGACCACCATAAACCCTTTTATTTTTTACTTTATTTTATTATTTCTTGTTAGAGCTGCAATAGAAATACATAGGTAGAATTTTATTTATTAGGGTTCCTTCATGAGATAGTACCAAGATCCCATTGGCGCCCTTTGTAACCGTCCCGTTGGTAGGCGCCCTGCGTAATAAAGCTTGGTAACTGACCACAGTACCTAGTACCTAAGGTTATTAGTACCTCTTGGGAGGTAGGTACTAGCCTTATATATATATATACCTTTCCCTGTATCCTTCCAAAGTCCCAACAAAGTAAGTACTCCGATATGTACGGTATACAACAAAACTTACTTGACACTTTAAATTTTTTGATTACTAGTAAAAGTAAGATAAAACGATGTCTTTGCCGACTTGAAATGCTGAAAAACAATGCTTTATATTATTTCATGTCAATTTAGATAAAAGAAACAGTAATCAACTTTTGTTGCTGACTATACCGTGTCTGCTCTATTTTTTATTATTTACCCACAGATTGAAAAACACTTAGCTACAGTAATACATTATTTCAACGCACTTGCTCGTAAAGTGGGTCTTATTACCTTGCGTTTAGACCCGTTATTGAGTATATTACGCACGCGTGCGTTTCACTTTACATTACCGCACGAGTGCGGTAATCTTAACATTACACGACCAATTCTAATTTATTCAAGATAGCAAAGTAAAAGTATGTTCAGTACGCATTCTTAAATTTGTCGCTTAATACACATTTTTTTTTAAAACATTTTGTTGCTACGGAACGACTTTTTTTTAACACGACTCTATGACGCTGCCAAACAGCCTATTAAGTACTTACTGGTTACTTAAATATTAAAATAACAAAGGAATTTAAATAAAACAATAATAAATAACTATAACTGAAACAAATTATTAAAAATTCACACAAACCCGATTTTTTTAAGCTAAAATACATTTAGTTTTGAATTTTGTCTGTATGGACAGTTTGGTATATTATCTGTGGTCATTGCCGGGTATTGGCAGAGCGCGAAAAAAAAAATTACGCGTTAAGCGGGATTCTACTTTTTTATTGTTTATCTAATTGATGATATTCTAAATTGATTATAAGTATTTAAATATGTCGAGTAAAGAAGAAACTGTATTTTTAACTCCGCCGGAAATAATTATGGAGGCGTAAAACGCGAGTAGTAATTTGTTGCCGCCAAAGTCAAAGGATGCGTACGATAGTTTCATGCAGTGAAAAAGCGAAGTAATTTTCAGAAAATGTGTTTACTCACAAGTGTGTTGAAAAACGTCGTATGATACTCGCGCGCTATTGTCATTACGTACTCGGCTTTCTTGTTACGCTCGCCTGCGGCTCGCGCACAAATATCGCCTCGTATGTACTATCCGTGCGAGATAACATGGCACCTGGGTTGAATGAGTGACATTTAAAGTACTAAGTGCAAAAAAGGAGACGTTCGATTTTGGGCTAACAGTATGACAGATGACAGGTATACGCTAACACCATTTAAAAAATAAAAAATATATAATTTTATTTGGTGTACATTGTTCTAGCTCGGGCTCCATCCTTTCTGAATTTTATTTTAGTATTTTAAATAATAACATTTATTTTATGCTTAGTTGTTTCTCATAACATAGTACGAGGTTTTAAACGTGACAAAACAAACTACTTAGAAACAAAATTGTAAAAAAAAATTACGTGCACGCCTAAAAATCTGTTTTTGCACATCCGCCATTTTAGTTATACTTGTGCCGTATAATGTAATAGTGATGCTAACGCTACTGGTAAGACGAGAGCGGGGCGCCGCGCGGGGTCGCGGGGTGAGGTTTGTTTTCGAGCCAGGTGCCATGTTAGCTCGCACGAGTAGTAATGACCAACACAGCGCTCTTGTATCATAATGTACAATTACACTAATCCTAGCGATAAGTTTTCAAAAATCACATTATCGTGAACGTTTTATTCTTCGGTTTGAAATCCAGAACCCATTCGGTCGTCGGTACCAAGCTATGCATAGGCGGTGCAGTGGTGCATTACACACTTATCATACCTGAATCAACAGTTCTTTCCACGGTCTGATTGGTTCTTATTAAAACTCGTTCCAATTATGAATCTTTTTTCTCTAGGCCGTAAAGATACGTCAAAGGAAGCATTATGCTGGCCAGCAACAACCGTCGATTAAATACCTCGACACAGAATACGATGCATATTTTTTTTTAGTATTTCGAGTAATATAGTTTATTTTATGTTTCTATAACATCTATTCTGTATTTGCTTTAATACTTTCATCAATAATTATGATTAAAAACCCTAAATTAATAGCTGATTTATGGCCGTATACTCAAACAGTCATGACTAAATTTTAACGCGCTCTCATATGTTGCTGTCTTTGTCACTTTAAAGGGATAAAGTAAGGACAGCAACAGACGTTTAAAGTATTCGGTGGTTAGTTTAAAATATTAATATCGAGCACAAAACACAGACAAAAAGCTTTGAACCGTTCCGGTAAGAGAATCCGCTCCCAGCTTCACACTGGTGTTATTAATATCTGAATTTGTTGACTTGTTCAAAATAATATGAATGTATTATACGCCTAAACCTATTGTTACTAGTGAAAACGCCATGGAAATCTGTTTAATCTTTTTTGAGTTTTCACGAACAGAAGTCTACATGAATTGTGATAGCGACAATCGAAATATACATTCAAAAATTCATGAGTTACATAGTATATTGGTCCGTTGGTCTCATCGATTACGCACTTCACTTTGCTGACTAACCACTGACTGTGAGCCTCTGATAACACTAAATACGGACTAAATAAACAATAATAACTTTCTTTTTTTGTAGAACCTAGGTAATTTATGCATGATGATTGTTATTTCTATAGGCATTAAAATAAGTACGAAATAAATATCCAGAAGGAGTCAATGACTCGTCCAGACATTGGCTTATCAACAAAAGAAACTTGTTCACATAGCAATAACATCGCGGTCGGTTTCTTATTTAAAATTCTTGTTACGCTTTCTCATTTCAATTTATAAATGGCATTCATTTTTTTTTTCATATTACATCATTTAAATTGTATCATTGTTTATGGACCCTGGGAAAGTACCTAAGTGGCCCGTTTTGCATACACAGCCCCTCTACATTATTATTCTTTGTTTGTAGGTAAAACCATTGACAGGTGTCAAAATTTAAAAAAAAAAACGAATAGCAATATTTTTTAACAAATTAAAGATCACCTAATCATTCACAATGACCAAATTAGACAAAAAAACATCAAAAAGTGTTAATTTTTAAAGGGAACCAAGATTAGGTCATTGTGCCTAATTAATAAGTTACAAAGATTTAAATAAACAAGATAATTAAATTAATTAATTAACTGTCGTGATATCTGTTATTACGACCGAGCTCATAATAGTATCTTAGAAATAACTATGACTCGCGATTGATTTGTTAAGCTAGGTCTATGGTTTTCTCGCTAATAGGTCTATGTTTTTCTCTCCCTTTGGTAGTAGCGTGATGATACCTAAATGTAAAGATGACCTTCCTCGATAAAAGCCTAACACGAAAACATTTTTTTTAAATCTGACCAGCAAGTTTTCGGTTAAAAATATGTAGATACGAGATACAAGATCTTGGCAATGTGACTGCTCCTACCCGATTACCAAGATGTGTTATGTACATTAGGCCACAGAACATCTGACCCATTTTCCAGCCTGAAGTAGTGTTCTGGATTATGTAATCCTAGAAATGATGGTACAGAGATATGATTTAAGATTTAGTTTGAATTATAGACCTGGTGTACCGTTTTATCTTCTAGTATAATGTTTATGATACATTTAATAAAACATTAAGTATGCGGCAGGAACCTAAAAACAAAAGATCACTGCCCTGCCCGTTTAGTTTCTTCTGAGTTTCCGACTTCCGTAAACTCCGAGACGGTAGACCGATTTTGCAGGAACTTTTACTAACAGATAATAGAGGTTTTAGGGAGTAATTAAGGAAAAGGGATTAGTTTGTGCTTAAATTCATAAGATAAAGGCGGATGGACCAAGTCACGGGCAGAAGCTAGCTATACATCCATACTAATATTATAAATGGGAAAGTGTGTCTGTCTGTCTGTCTGTTTGTGTCCGTGAAAGAAAGACAAACAGACAGTTTGTCTTTCTTTCACGGCAAAACGGAGCGACATAGTTGAAGGGATGGAGAGTAACATAGGCTACTTTTTGTCTCTTTCTAACGCGAGCGAAGCCGCGGGCAAAAGCTAGTATAACATAACATTTTAAAATGTATCAACAATTTCCTACGTACGATTGAGTATACTCAATAATATACCTAATACAGATGCGAATTTTCAGAGAACACAAGTGAGTATGTATTATACAAGGTGAGTTCTCTGAAATTTCGCGTCTGTTGATCAGCCTCCAGTCATTCTGTGAATCATCAATCAATAATGATCTATTCATCACTTGCGGCCTTTCAATATAATATTAAGCCGTTTCATTGCTTTTAGTCACTAACTAGGTGTAACTAGCTGTACATGCGTTGCAATGAGATCAAGTTTAACCTTTTGAAGCGACGACCAAGCGACAGCTGGCTGTCGCGCTGCTATTGTCTTTCTATTGTGTCTCGAATCACGTATGTTCGAAGGTTTAATACTACCTACCTATTTAAGAAATAAAGTGTTAAGTTTTGGGCATGTTTAGTTTTTTCATAAGAGAATAACACATTTATTTATAGTTTTTTTGAGCCCTAAAATCAAGTGTCTAAACTCGGAACACCCTCGAAATTTCATTAAAATCTGAGGAATGGATGAAGAGCAAAGAGGACAAATAAACAAATATTTTCTTTCGTAAAACCTAAATACTACCAAAGAAGGTAGTAGGTACTTATTATCCGTCCGATAATTCTGCTTTTTCCTCAATTTGTTATACAAATGAATTGTACTACTGTTTGGTAAACCTATGCTAATAAATTGGGGTCAGAGCCCATTCGTCTCCTAAGATTCGCACCCTGTGCCCATTCGTCCCCTGGAACTTTTGAGGGGCCTATTCGTCCCCTGAAGAATATTTATTTAAATTCATTCTTCTAATATAAGTACATGTATATGTGTATACTGAAGCTTGGTAGTCCTGGTACAGTCGCGCAGAAAAGGGTAAAATAAAAATATAATAATTCCTTAAATATTATGTTTAAGTATCTATCTATCTATATACTAGCTATTCCGTGCGGTTTCACCCGCATTTTTCGTTACTGCTCCGCTCCCGTGGGTCGTAGCGTGATGGTATATAGCCTATAGCACTCCTCGATAAATGGGCTATCTAACACTGAAAGATTCAAGAAGACAAACTTACAAATTTTACCTCTTTATAATATTAGTATAGATATAAAACAAAGTCTGTCTGTCTGTCTGCGTGTGTATGTATGTATACACATGTTTATGGCAAATAAATGATTCTATTCTATTCTATTCTAAAGTCGGGTTTGTTACAACACTTATAACTCGAGATCGACTAGACCAATTTTCATGGTTTTTGGTTCGTTGGATTTGTCCCCGCCCCGAATAGCAGAATACATCTTAAAAATAATGAAAAATCGACGAGAACATAATTATAAAAGATGAATCATTTTCCCCTATAGTTAATTCTAAATTCAATTAAAGATTGAAAACTTAAGAGAACAATAGTACTAGGAGCGCAGTAATGTGAAGTGATAATGTGAGAAAATTTAAAATACTGAGATACTTAGTACTTAAATCAATCAAAAGTACTAGGCGCGCAGTTGTGTGAAGTGGTTAATAAAAAATGTGAGCGCAATTTTAAGAAAATATATGTTTATGAACTTAAACAATATCCATCCATACTAATATTATAAATAGGAAAGTGTGTCTGTCTGTCTGTTTGTCTTTCTTTCACGGCAAAACGGAGCGACGAATTGACGTGATTTTTTAAGTGGAGATAGTTGAAGGGATGGAGAGTAACATAGGCTACTTTTTGTCTCTTTTTAACGCGAGCGAAGCCGCGGGCAAAAGCTAGTTTCAAATAAGATTAAGTTTAATAAAATGCCTCTAGGCTCTAGGCATTAAGTCAGTCTTCAAAATAATTAATCGATTCGTCGATCGATCGTTTTCTATTTACCACTTCACGTTACTGCGCGCCTAGTACTTTGGATTGATTAAGGTGATCTTGTGAGAAAATTAAGAATACTGTGAATTTTAAATTTTCGTACATGACTACTTCACGTTACTGCGCGCCTAGTACTTTGGATTGATTAAGGTGAACTTGTGAGAAAATTAAAAATACAGTGAATTTTAGATTTTCGTACATGACTACTTCACGTTACTGCGCGCCTAGTACTTTTGTTCTCTTAAGTTTTCAATAATTAATACCCGTTTTTTTAACAAGCCATTCGTAAAGAGACAATATTACATTGTAAGCCTATCGACAGGTTATATTATTATCATGACGGATTATCATTCATCATAGCTCTTTTTTCAATTATCTGTTATGATTTATTAAATTAATTGCGTTAATAAACTGTTCACAAGTGTACTATGTTAACCGTTTCTTAGGTAAAATATAGCTAATTTTATCTCAGGGGACCAATAGGCACCTGAATAGGTGCCGAATCTTTAACTTATATTGTGTATATATTAGAGGAGACGAATGGGTACCTTAAAATAATAGTTTTTATTAAAATATTAATTGGTCCCCTACCAGGAGACCAACGGGCACCTAAATAGGGGCCGAATCCACAACTTTTATGCTGGGGGACAAACTTTAGGGGACGTATGGGCTCTGACCCATAAATTGCGGTAGATAGAATCACGGAATAACGAATAAAACTGTAGGTAAATAAAATTATCTAAGTTTTTACCTACGAATTAGTTAATTAGGTAAGCACAGTAAGTAAATAAACATATTATAATAACAATGAGGAAGTGCGTTAACATAAGCAATAAAACTATATATTGCAATGTACTACCCATAATTAAAACATATAAAGGAAATTATGAAAGGTACTACTGTAACGTTATTTAATTAAATTAATGTATAATGCCATGCAACTAAGAATAGAAAAGTCAATGACCTCTGTCAAACTGCACTTGAAAAATACGAGTCGCAAATGAAAAAGAATGCATTTCATATCAATGAAATATTTTTAATTTAAGAAACTAACAAACACTTTTTTAAATCGTGGAGCATCTGGGTAAAAAATGCCAAATAATTGTAATAGTTAAAGAAAGTTGCTTAATAGTTGTAATAGTTACCGCGCAGAGCATAAAGGGCAACCGAAGGAACAAGGGTGGCGTGGGATTCAGTCAGTATAGTCTGTCACTCCCTCCCGCCCTATCTAGGCGGGAGAAGTCATTTGATGATTTTCCAATCCATAAAAAAAAACCTATTAGAACCCAAGGTTCTTCCAACTGCTATGAGTAGGGACCCTGGTATACCGGAATACGCATGATTCATGACCGGTGTTGCCGCGTGGTTCCGCCTGCTACGGGCCCCTTCGCCTGACAGAGTTGTACTCACTCACCCAACACTCACCTATAAACAAATGAATCATTTTATAGAATGTTCTTATCAATGTAAAAATAACTGTACTACCAGCCTATTACTTGTCCCTCTACAGGGCTCAGGGCTCTCTATACAGAGAAAGCAGGATCTTGATCACCAATCCTGCTAATAACAGATGGGCTTTTTCGGACATACATTCAAAATAAGTCCAGGTTTCCCTATTATGATTTCCTCTCATTTAGTTTACTTTCCAAGTTAATGGTGGTCTATTAACTTGGAAAGTAAACTAAATTCAATGAGTGTCTAACGACCAAAATTTCTTTTAAAATGTATTTTGTCATGGAATTCAGGAATTCTTTATCGATTCTTTATATTTCGATTTGTACACAAACCTCTTGTTTGTATTATCAAAAGACGTTTTCGATTTCCACGAAAATCGTACGTTGTATGACTTGTATGTGAGTCATGCTGATGCATTTCATATTGTGTCAGTCATTTTTGTAATAGCAATATCAATATTTTATTATCAGCCCGTAATCTTCCACTGCCAAACAAGGCCTTCCAATCACATCGAAAATAGTGGTTTTGGTATTGCCTAAACGAAGAAAATTTTTTTTCGGTATAAGTAATTTCTGCCGCATGCCTGACAAACTGTGGGCTAAAGTAGCACAAATCTAGAACCCTGAGATAGGATCGAGGCAGACCACAAAGGCGGGACGAACTGGATGGATTTTTGTCCAATTGGGAGGACTAAGCACAATACCGCGAACGATGAAAGGAATATAGGGAGGCCTTTCCCCAGGAGCGGAACAGAACAGCTTAACGAAAAAAAGTGATTTAAATTAATCTCATCTCAATAATTCAGCCTGTTCCTCCGTTTACTTATTCTTATTCGGAAACGAGGAAAAAAAATCGATCAAATATAACGACACTTCCGCGGCTGAGGTTATTTCTATTATTATTATTAAATAACAGTGATAAACTAGTAATTTCATTTGAGAGACTGTGACTGTGATTGAATTCTTTCATTAGGATTGAGCTCAATCAAAAAAGGACATTAATATCGCTGTTATCATTATTGGCATACTAATTAGTGGTCGTAGAGAATCAGAATAAGACAAATTCTAAAGCCATGCCACGTACGTGACCTGAGCTGTGTCCAGCCTTGGGTTTAGTAATGTATCGTCAAGCACGTCTTGTTGTTTCCTTAATAAAGGTTCAACTTTTTTGGAGGCTAGATCCAGATTTTGTATCGTGTAATGTTTGGTGCTACTTCACTTAGCGTATTTGGCAATATATGTTCGTTACTTGGGTAATACAGACTAGACTTATTAAAATTAGGTTCACATTACGTTGCATCGAGCATGCAAATATATAATACCAAAATAAGAGCGCACCACGGACATTTCCTCCGTCCCTCGTCTGCGCAGCAGTTTGAAACCACACACAAAATAAAGTGTAAACGTAATTTTTCCCTACATTTTTAACAACATGTTACGTGTACGTGTAATCTCAGCACAAACAATCTGTATTTACTTTGGCTTACCTATGTACTACACCGCACCGCTGACACTAGAGCTTTGTAAACTGCGATAGGTGCGTTTTTAGAGTTCCGTATCTTAAAAGCAAAAACCTGAATTTTTGTAGGATCACTTTGTTGTCAGTCTATCCATTATTTTTCAGAAACGGGTGAGGCTACCATTGGTTTACACTGTAGACCTGAATAGTTTGATTTCAAAACAAGCAAACTTTTAAGTCAATGCAATCAAAAGATAGGGGTTACTTATTATATCGAATATTTTGACTCGTAAGGGAATCAAAATCTACAGGGTACTTGCCGTTGATTCTAGAATCAAGAAAATTGACAAGAAGCAATTGATGGTACAAGTAAAGAAAACGGTTCTGATGCAGTACATTTTTAACTTTGCATAGTTCGACTATCGAAATAAAGAATCGAACTAGTGAGAATAAATCCTACTAAACTACGGTTCTAAATAATTATTACGTATCTACGGAACCTCAGGTGTGCTAGTCAGATTCAGACTAAGTCAGTTTCTTTCTTGTTAAATTAACTCTTATCTCTATGATATAAGTAACGAACATTCAAGGTTTTGAGTATTATTTTTTTTTGCTTTTATTTGTATTATTATTTATTTGTTAAAAAACGAAACGTCAATGACTAAACGCGATTTATGAAGAGTTTTGCATTTAAATTGGGACCCACTTGGTAATATTGTGCATAATGGAACTGTGTAAAAAAAGCAAATGGAAAGAAAGTTGAAGTAATGGAAGATTACAAGGTAGATATTCATAACGAATGTAACGCTTGCAAACTAGCAAAAAAGAAGTTTAGGCTTTCAGCTTTTCACGAATCACAAACATCACTGCAGCTAGAAATTAATCTAGAAGGCGGTCGAAAGCTGCTCCACTTGTCCTCCACCTAGTCCATATTTCATTTCAACCGAATAATTGAATGACTCTTCTATAATCATTTCGGGATTTCCCATTCTTGGCTCCCAAAGTGAAGTGTCAAATTTACGGAAGGAGGGAGAGGGGTCCACTCACCCAGGCGACTATCATGATCAAAAGGAGTGCCGAATTAAAGAGTTCCATAGTAATAAAAGTAATGAATGACTCTGTTAGTGGAGTAATCCCAATGTACAGTGAGCAAAGTAGATGAGTATGCAGGCCAGTCTAATGGTCCATATTCCAGCAACCAAATGCCTGCCAAACTTACCTGTAAAAGAGAACAAAGTTTTTTGGAAATAAATAAATAATATAGTATTTATTATTAAATGACTGATTGACCTATTGAATTAGACTTTTCCTTAGTCACTTTGGGGAATGGCTCCTAATGTGGTGCCTCTCATATCTGGATATATACAATTGATATTCTGATTATTTACAGAACATTTTTTTTATATCTTAGGACAACTCACACACCGTCATCTGATCCTAAACTAAGCAGAGCTTGTGTTATGGTAACCAGACAACTGATATACATACTTATACAATGTGTAACTGAATTAATGCACTTTGAGAAATAGTTTGTTCAGAATCGTTTACTGAATCGATTTTTGTAATTTTTAATATAGGTAATATTTTATCCCAAAAATAATTAAAACTACGTAAACTGCTGTCACACTTCCGCTGTATAGTCAAAACAAACTAAAATGGATGAAATACCTACTACGCTAGACCCTTATGCAAGTGCGACTGTGTGCATGCGTAGATTTGTAATGTGACTATAATTTTCTCCCACAATCTGTACAACAAATTTATAAAAAAAAAACAGTGTTTAAACATAATAATAAAAATTCTGTGTATGTATTATGTTTATAACATAATATTCTAATTGGGGTGTCTGGTGATGTGCGTTTATTCCGGGACATGTTGTATACTTTATAAATACATACATATTATAAATACATTACACTCAGACACAGAACAAACAATCATGCTCATCACACAAAGTTTGTCCTAGGTGGGAATCGAACCCACGACCTCCGGCTTAGCAGTCAGGGTCACTAACCACTAGACCAACAGGCCCGTCATTTTTATGTATTTTCTACCCAAATTTATATTTATAAATAATAATAACAAAACTATCCATCGGTTATTACGGCTACTGCTAGACAAGAAGACAAGTGGGTTCACTTTTGACATAAGCTTATCCAACATTGTCAACTGTCGTAGCATTACCTGCGTTGTTCGATAGAGAAACGTTTGGAGTCATCTCGTGTTCTTGGTTATAAGTACACGTGTATGATCTCCATACTGTAATTTAATAACCGTACAATTGTCATTTAAACTGAAATATTATTTTCAAACTGGACATTGGCAGAAATCACCGAAAGTTCGGTGGATTGCCATAATTAATATAAAAGTTGAAGAGAAACGTTTGGGGGTGTAAGTGGCTCTACCATCACCTCTAGGCTCAAAACCAGTTTCACCTGCACGTGGTATACCCTGCTGATTCACTGACGAGGCTCTGACGGACTAGGCTGACGAGGCTCTTCCTAAAGAGGAGACCTTCGCATTCTTATTGCATTTATTTATGTTATAAATCTCTCTTCGATTGAGGTATTGTAAAATAAACATGGTTGTCAAGGTCAGAATTGTGGTGTCTTTTCCACAACAGCCATTAAAAAGTTAAAGTTGAAAAACGTTTGACACTTGTCTAAGTTCCAGTCTAGACAAGTGCCAAACGTTTCTCTTATTGGTACACATACTAATCTAGTTTACTGCCAGTACTTGAAAGGCGTGAAGCCGTGCCGTCACGTAATAAAGTGATAACTTATCGAGTGAGACACAACACTTCTGTGAACTCGATATAAACGCATCCTTGAATCGAATGTAGATAACTGATGATTAATAAACGGAACACTTTTATTACATTTTTTACAGTAACTAAGGTTATAGTAACGACTAGCTTTTGCCCGCGGCTCCGCCCTCTTGAATGTTTTCTATTATTTGTATTATCATATGTAATTCTTACGTTATGACTTGTTACGTTGTTCTCACATAGTACTTTAAATTCTACAATGAATAATGTAACCAAATTTTTGTAATCTATTGATTTTTAAAAGAGTGTCCATGGAGTTTCTTGCTCGCTCTTCTCCATGAGACCTACTCCTTGGAACGAGCAACTAGCTTCATTTTTCTGACAGACTGACACCTTGACGATTCAAAAGTACCTGTAAATGGTTTATTTGAATAAAATAGTTTTGAGTTTGAGTTTGAGTTTGAAATGTCGATACTTCTATCCCCAATTTTACCCCTACAGGTTTTTTTTTTGGTGAGTGGGAAATCCTCAAATGACTGCTCCCGTCCTGGGTGCGGCGGGAGGGCGTGTCAGACTTTTACTGACTAAAACCCACTCATGTTCCTTCGATTGCCCTTTATGTTCCAGGGTCACGGTAACTATTATAAACATTCCGCAACACCCTACAGGGTTGTGATTTCCAAAAATCCTTTCTCAGTGGTTGCCTACTTTTTATAAAGAACACACCCTGTAAGTTTCATGTCTCTAGGACCAGTGGATTGGGCTGTGCGTAGACAATATCAACGCATAGTCCAAACTTTACTGACTGTTGATATATCAACTAGATGTATCAACAGTCAGACAGTTTACTTCAAATACATCTTCAGATACTTCAAATTATGGCTTTACTAGCTTTTGCCCGCGGCTTCGCTCGCGTAAAGGTGCTCCTAAACGGGCAATTTTTTACTGCAATTGTGTTGCTGCAATACATTGCCGGCATTGCCCGGCAATGTTTCCGAACTCTCTGCAATATTGCCGGTATTGCCGGGCAACACTTTTTGTATGACCAAAATATTGCCGAGCAACGCCGGCAATATTGCTGGAGTGGCCGGGCCATGCTCAAAAAATTGCTGCAATAAAATTGCAGCAATTATGTTGCCCGTTTAGGAGCGCCTTTAGAAAGAGACAAAATGTACTATCCGTGCGAGCTAACATGGCACCTGGCTCGAACGAATGACATTTAAAGTAATAAGTGCAAAAAAGGAGTTGTTCGATTTTGTGCTAACACTATGACAGATGACAGATTACGCTAACACCAATTAAAAAATAATAAAAAATAGGAGACTCATAAAAATACTAACAAATTAATTAAAAGTAAAGAACTGCGGCTTCAAAATATTTTTTTTTGGATTATTTGTACAAAATACTACGTTTTCGTTACGTTACGTTTTCATTTTTGTTTTTAACAAAATACTTAGAAACAATGTTGTAAAAAAAAAATTACGTGCACGCCTGAAAATCTGTTTCTGCACATTTGCCATTTTAGTTAAACTTGTGCCGTATGTATACAGTGATGCTAACGCTACTGCTAAGACGAGAGCGGGGCGCCGCGCGGGGTCGCGGGGAAACGTTTGTTTTCGAGCCAGGTGCCATGTTATCTCGCACGAGTAGTAGCCTATGTTACTCTCCATCGGCATCGCTTCAACTATCTCCACTTAAAAAATCACGTCAATTCGTCGCTCCGTTTTGCCGTGAAAGAAAGACAAACATACAGACAGACAGACACACTTTCCCATTTATAAAATTAGTATGGATGTTGTATTTTCAATCAAACTAGATTTTGGCTGAGTCATAACTAAATGACTGGTAATTAGTGAATGATACTTAAACACAATAATATAAGTACTCATAATATTTTAACAAACAACTTTCTCAAAGATTATTTTTTTATTTCTTTACAAAGTTATTATTTTTTAATTAACCCAATTTTTTTATTGCATAAACTTAATTCTGTTACTTTTTGCATATAAACCTGCAATGTGAATACAACAAAGTAAATAAGTATTTTTGGCAAAGGTAGCGCACGCGAATTGTAGATTATTATAATCTTTATATCGAGGTTATAAAATTAATTTAGTAAAACCAGTCAATTTGAGAAAGCTGTTTAATTATTAAATACCGGTCACCCTATATTGAAGAACTTAATCCTTCGAACACACGTGATTCGAGACACAATAGAAAGACAACAGCAGCCCGACAGCCGGCTGTCGCTTGGTCGTCGAAAGGAGAAATATCGCAAAAAAATTACAGTCAACAGGTTTGTGAAAAACTTGCCACCCTGAGTTAGATAATACAAATAAAAGAAAGATATTTTAGGACCGCTCCGTCCCATTTTGTTGAGACAAACGTTGCTCAAAGGCTGACCAAAATGCCAAGTACCAAATATCAAGGTGGCTACGAAACGGTACAATGTTATCAATATTATTTACTGTAAATACACGAAACGAATTCGACATAATTTCGACAATTTCCAGAAAATTACTTCTTCACCCATATCAATCATTACGATATCAAAGCGGAAATTTCAAATTACAAGACAACTTACGAAATTCGAAATTTAAAGTTTGAGTAGCATGGAGGTTTGGGTTTGGCACGCCTTTTTCTTGCAGTTGGACAATTTGGACTGATCTGATGATAACTACGCAAAATTGTAAATAGAAGATAAACTAGGTATAATGTGTAAGTGTATTTGACTATGCGTCTCAAAATCTATTATTTGGTCCTATAATTTCCTGTATCTTGTCTGTAGTCGTGCCTTAGACCTATTTGTATTGTTAAAATAATTAATCATGCCCAAAATAAGCTAGTACTGAATACTGATCCCATAAAACAATCTGGTTCCATATAGCTTTAGTACATACTTTTAAATTCAATAATAATGGCATTAGCATCTATTATAACCACTGAAACAAAAACACAGGTACTTAGATACTAATTTATTAGCATTAATACTCACGTATAAAATTAATAGATGGCCTTCTTTGTGCCGAACACTACATATTCGAAATTCAAATCACGCGCGATTTTCGTATGACAATAGAATATTATTACCAAAAAGTAAAAAAAAAATAGGAGATTCTCACCATACCTGCACGTAGGAGGGTTGTTGAACCTTTTTAATATGTAGTCTCTAATACCGAGACCAATTAAATGTTACACCGCCTTTGGGATCTGAATACAGAGTGGAACAAAGGATTTCATTAATCAAGAGACGTATGGAAGGATCTGGCTTGAATTTTGTAGAAAAGAGTAAAGACTTTTTAATTAGAGCAATAGAGTCTAAATAAAAATAACAATACTATCATGTAGCCCGACATCTGAGCATAGACAAGACCCACAGACAAATTAAACCTGACCTGCTTCTTCGTCGTTGATCTGGGAGAAAAAGGAAAAGATAAAAACATATTATCCTTGTGTCATCCCACGCTAGTCCGAAGTCGTTAACGTCGTGAGGGTTACTTGTACTTAGCTATTGTAGATAGTCGAGGGACTGACCTCTTCTCTACTTAACGTAGAAATAACTAAAGTATCTACCATTGTTAAGTGTTGGTGGCTATTAAGATTAGAAGTCGCACAAGAGTTAAACTTCTTAGTGCTTTTTAGTCAAGATACGTTTTTGGAGTCGGGTTAAAATAGGTTATGGCGTCAAGGTAAAACAAGGCTGGGCTAGACTTTGAGGGCTGAATAAATTACACTGACCACGAGATCAATTAACTACCTTTGTCATGGTACTGCGCCAAAAACATCCCGCGAGTCTTCTTACTAGACGACCAAATAATAAAACTACCAAGTGCGAGGTGGACTGGCCAAGAAGGGTCCCGAATTCCCGAGTAAACATAAAATACTTATTAAAATCTTAATTTGGGGATTTCTTTTCTCTTACCGATTAGCCTATCTCAGGCTAGACGGGCAATCTCGGACAGAGCCGAGACTAGTGAGAGTAATAAGTAATAGGTTCTCGTTGGCACCTTTTGAAACAAACACAAAATCATTTGAAATAAAAAAACCCCAAAGAATATACATATAATGTGAGTACTTAATTATTATACATTTTGGCAATGATGAGCATAAGACGTAAAAGTTTCGAATACAAAATGATTTTTCTTGATTCTACGGAAAACTTACTAAAAAACGAAAAGTCCTTGGATTCGGACAGTCGGACATTCTAAGTATTAGAATATCTGTCTAAATGACCAATACCTTCACATTTTTCCTTTTGCACCTACGACACGACTATTAAAAACTAAATCTAGACAGATGCTCCTATTATTTCGTAACCTTTCCTTTTGCGTACACATTTTATAAATGACTTCGCCATCAGCCATCTTGAATTGTCATTGCTACATTAAAAGTGTGTTTATAATTGAGGAAAAGTTGCCAGGAAGTAATTGTCTTCATGTCCTTGTCTGATTACACCGCATTAAATAGAAATAATCGTACTTACATCCGTAACTGTAGTGTTCTTAATATTTAATTAGAAGGCACAAGTTAGATAAATTTTATGCGACAATCCCGCAGCACTGTTTCCAACCACTGAAACTCCTAAAAGCCAGAATCAACAGTGAAATCAGCGTAGAGCAATGCCTCGACGAGTCCCGGAGAAACGATTCAACTGTCTTGGATTCCGCAAGGAAATTAGACATGCCTTTTTTTTGTGAATTGTGAATAAATTAATCAATCGTTTTAATCAAAATAACCAGATTACAATAATGATAAAAAAAAGAAATCCCAAATTGTCTCAATATAAAACTAGTGTCCAAAGAAAAGTTAAAAAGTTACAAATGGTCAATTTGTACGTTGTATTTTTATTCTGTTTTAATTATACTGGTTTTCCTGTAGATCACAGATCTTCACTACTAAAAAATATTTATATATGACTAGATCCGCTATCTGATTTATCTTCTGAATTCCCCATTATGGCCAGTTGATTAATGTTATTTAGATAAGACGTTTAGTTAGAAATGTTACACACGTAATCGGCTAATTTATGTAGATTTATCATTCGCATATTTTAAATTCACCTAAAACAAATTAAACTTATGCCATTAAAAAAGTAAACATCAAGTGTCAAGTTCGCCCAAAAAAAAATTCCCATAACTTCGACCAAAACCTAAAGTTCGCTAGGCGCCGTCATTTGCTTTCACGCCAAACTAAATAATGAAGTATTTAAAAAACTATAAAGACATCTTTTGTGTCGTCTTTGACAAAGACTGGCTCAGTGGAGAAACCCTTAAAAGACAATCCCTTTAACGGAACATTTTGTTCAGAAGCCGCAGAGAGGCAACATTGACGATATAGAGAAAGTGGGTGGCTGACTTTGTTATAGTATGGCGCCTTAGATGTTTCTTCTTCACTATGTTTCCTTGATAATATCTAAAAAAAAACTGATAACGAAATCCAATTATAACTCGGTAAGCAACAATCAGCCTTATCATAATTCACCGTGATTAGTTTTGCCGAATTAGTGATAAATCTAATCGTGGTGACATGGAAATGTGGAAATGTCAATGACATTTTGGTACTACAATAACCTTTTAACAAACAGATAAGACAGTTCATTATTTTGCAAAACATTCTTTAATACAAAAATACATAATTAAATAAATAATTGTTTACTTGATGACGCATAGTGAATGACGAAGGCGATTAAAAACTTCTTACATCTCTACACTATTTTCTGAACTTATTTAGGTGTGGCAACACTGTCGTAAGTTTGGTAACGGCATGATCATTATCTGATGCTAATGACTTACGCGAATTGAGTTTGCAGGCGTTATAGAGTATGACATAATTGCACTGACCTGGTACCTATTGCAAATTGGACAGCGGGCAGTAACTATCATTTATCATTGTGATGTGTAGTCTCGTAGAGCTTTATGCTGACTGTGTGTCGGTTAGTTTATCTAAAATTCCTAAATATATTCCTATATAAATTCCTAATGGGAAATCTAAAAATTCTTTACCCAGCCTTGGAATCCATCACATTACTCACTTGCAAGAACCAAGAGAGAATCATAAACGTAGTCATGTTATTCTAGGTACCAATGTTTTAAAATACATCAACCTCAGCCAGGCAGGCGTGATGCAACAGCTAAGAAAGATCTTCCGCGTACAAACAATACATTCATAAAAACATTGCCTATGCTCACCGCACAGTTATAAGTTATAACTTATCGTGATTTCCAGGAACTCGTACGAAGGTCTGTCTGCATGTTAATGTGAAAGTGTCAAGACAATGACTTTCGCCGACTTCTACATTAGCATGCGAATAATCTTGGGTTTAAAGAACTGTGGACATTGAAAGCCGCTGGCCGTGTCCACGTGGTCAAGTTTAATGGTGCAGTGCAGTAAATAAATAAGTTTGGCTGCGATAACATTATTTTTAAGGAAAAAAAGTCTAGCCGAGAAAATGGGAATTCTGTCTCAAGTAGCCAAATGCTACTAGAGATTACAATTCCATGTCAGCCATCTAATTTATTTAGAAAACTTTCCAACTCATACGTTTCCAAGCATAAAATACATACGTTTTACAAATGAAAGCATTTTGCAAACCAAAGTCGCGACTTTACGAATATCGCAATATTCTTTATTGACTGCCATACATACGTGAGCGCGCAATAACATCCATGCTTGTTACAAAATAAAATAATCTTGCAACACTGGCAACACTGCTTACGTTTAGAAATAATGTTAGTGAATGGGCATAATTGTCTATGAATGGTATCGTATAAACTATTTGGCAATAATTAAAAGTTACAACCTTTTTTAAAAAACTTTTTTTTAGTTCTGCAACCCAGTTTTTTATTTTACTGAAAGTAGTCAATTAGTTAATAAATAATTGCCAATTGAATTGATTAAAAAGTAATATTATACTTAGTCATGATTCATGAGTCATAAACAGTGCAAGTGCAATATTACCTTACAAAATCTCTGGAAAAATCATTTCGAGAACGCATAAAAAGAATGTTTATTCATTGATGGTGTCAAACTCAAAAAGGTAGTGTGATTTACCATCTCGTATGTATTATGGAGGCCATACACGCTAGGTTTTGCATGATGGTTTTAGCCGTGCATGCATAACCGACAGGCAAGCCCTAGCGTGTATGTGATTAAACTGTACAGTTATCGGTGCATGTAAACTCGGTTATGCTTGTCGGTTTTGCATGCACAGTTATAACCATCATGCAAACCCTAGCGTGTATGGCCTCCATTAGCAGCAAAATGTGGACGTTCCATTCATATAACATTTCATACGCTTTGATATTTACTTAGATTACTTTGCATTATCGATTTTTTTACTGTATTATTTTAAATTCTGCTCGAATTGCCAGAACTAAAATGTTGTTAACTCGTTACCTAATTGATGAACTGATGACCATATGCCTCCTTCTTGCAATACTATTCAGTAAAAAGTTTTCTTGGTGAGCTTGAAATGAACTTTCATTCGATTCTAACTTTAGGAAATGAATTAAGAGCAAAAATTGTCTATGAATCTGCAATGTTCTTTCGAGGGACTGACAAAGTGCCATTCTTTTAAATTAAATTGATCAACTATTAGGATTAATTTATGTAGTTTGTAAAAACAAATCAATTTCGTAAGACTATGAACATAGAACGTGATGTTTGAAACATCAGCCTAAAGAACGTGTATAATTAATGGATAAATATTTTTTTTATCAATTAAAACAAATATTTGATTTTTATTTAATGGCGATCAGACCAACCTGAAACAAGAATTCAGTAAGATTTGGAATAGGAAGCTAACATTGCCTCATTGTAATTCGCAAACTGAAAAATAAAACGTGTGTGCACCATTTTCTTGATGTAACTAACTGTCCCCCGCGGTTCCACACGCGGTTTTTATTACGTCTCCGCTATCGTAGGTTGTAGTGTGAAGTTACTTTCCTTAATAAATGGGCTATCCAACACAAAAAGATTTTTGAAATTCGGACCAGTAGTTCCGGAGATAGCGCGTTTAACCAAACAGAGTAAGTGTGTGAAATAAGTAAAAAAGACGTAGAGGTTTAGATAATTGCGCATATAAATTATTGTTTTTTTGCAATTTGCAGTGACATAAGATAACATACACGGCTATTAAAAACCATACGGGCGACATTTAGCTCTAAGTAAAATTCCAAAATAATTAAAATCATCAACACTACTCCCTTGGTACTGCTTCAGAATAAAGGTGGACTGGATAGGTTCGTTCAAGTAAATGACAAAATCCCGTCATAATACTAATTTAACTTTTACGTAGATTAGACTCACGAAGTATATTCATTTCGTGGTTAGACTACACCGATCCGGCTATCCCACAGCGATTTACATTATTTACATACATTTACGCAACACAAAATTACTTTTTATATTTTTCGCGCGAGTACATTACACAAGCAAATACATTGTGTATAACAAAAAAGTAGTCAGTAATAAAAGCCGAAAGTTTTCACAATGTTTATTTGTAGGTTTGTAGGTGGGTATGTTTCGACAGATCGGCCTATTTTCATCCGATAAACTTACAGGGAGAGTGTGGAGCAATAAGGTCACACACTCACAAATTAACAGAACGGTTTTAAAAAACTCTTGTGCCATTAATCCAATTACAATGATAGCATTAATGTATACCGTGTACTATTTAGATACAAGTATTTCATTAAAATGTTCGGGAAGTCTTTGAGTTGTCGATAATGAGAAAGATTCGGGTCGTGTGATTACGCTTAACTTTTTATCAAAGTGTGATTGTCTGTTAATAAGTACATCATTCATTATTGTCATTGTTTGACAGTTGTATAACATTGCTGTGACACGTCATTTTGACGTAGTGTATCTGTCGCAGTCATCTGGTTGAATCAGCGCTTTGATTGTATGACTAGCGCGTTCATTGAATGGCGACATTTAATTGAATGGCTAGGCCGAACGTTGATTAAACAAGCATCACTTAACGTCTAACTAGATAGCTGATTGTAACATAGCCCTTTGAACAGAGCGGACGTAAAATCAGTCAGGTGATTGAAATTTAGTTCATTTTTCTCCCACTTCGGCGTTAGTAGTCACCAAAACAAATTTGACGTAAAATAGTTTGCGCAGATAGCACTCTCTTGATATATTTTTGACTAAATTTGCTTTAAAGTACCAATAAATTTACCTATTAATTAGCCGCGGGCGGCGGCGGCGCGCCTCTGCCCCGGCTACTTTTAAAGTTTTTATTTCAAAATTAAAATCATATTGAGGTGTGTCATGTCATGTCCTCATTTTTTTATGTAAAGGAAGTTAAGTTTTTGTTGCGAACTTATGTTCACCCTACACAAACATTACAAAGTCGGCTAGATCCCATTTAACGACAATGCTAAATGACGTTCAGTCAAGTCGTTGAGCGTTACATTAAACAACTTGACGAGTTGTCCTTTAGTCGTTCAATTAAATGTCGTCATTCAATGAACGCGCTAGTCATACAATCAAATAGCTGATTCAACCAGATGACTGCGACATATCAATCTGCTTCACATTTTTTTTTGTTTATCTGTAGTACTAGCTTTTGTCCGCGACGTTGTCCGCAAAAATGCCAATTATAGCGGTCTGCTATGCTATGCTCTGCGGCATCCTTGTCAATACCATGGATTAAACAGTGGTCTGTCAAGCCAACTCCAAAGTACAATCTATACAAAAGTCATCACAATTGGTTCAGCGGTTTCTGTGAAGAATGATGCAACAACACACATTTTCGCATTTCTTGTACTTGCACTTTATGTGTAGATTTAACAAGATAATCAATGTTTATAATAGTTACCGTGACCCTGGAACATAAAGGGCAATCGAAGGAACATGAGTGGGTTTTAGTCAGTAAGAGTCTGACACGCCCTCCCGCCGCACCCAGGACGGGAGCAGTCATTAGAGATTTTCCACTCACCAAAAAAAAAAAAAGATAATCAAAGTTATTTCATTAGACTATACGCCAAGATCAAATCTCGTCTTCATTCAATAGAACACAAATAACTGGGAATAGCTACAATAGCTGCGGAATAATTAATCTAACGTCGGCTGAACGCAATTCCGGGCCATACCAAGATATTGCGATTTAGTACAGCCACATTTTCAGAATAAAACTAACTGCCTGTCAAGGATACTCTATCTTGAAAATTAAACAAACAGAATATTCTGAGAACTAATTTTCATATTTCCGAATAATTCTGCCGACTGAACGTAATTCCTTTGTCCATATCGAATAGACATTTTGAAGTAGAGCAGAGATATTTACCAGAGTAAATAGTAACCGTAACAGTGTCGTGATGGACCAGTCGTTGAAGCGTCTGCCTCGAAAGGTACGTAAGTTGTTGGTCCTGATTTGTAGATCTTTAACAATCGTTACGGATAATCAGAAGCCAGAAAGCCTGACAACCAGTCTAGCCAAGAGGTACTTATAAGGTTACGTTACTGTTCAAGTTTCCACCTAGGCCCTGGGTAGTGGAAGTTTGATAGACAGTAGTTCTATGTTAGGGACTACGCACATTTATTCAGCTCCATTCAGCTTATGCCCATAGAAAGTAACGATTTTGTACGGAAGCTGAACGGACGCGGAAAGCTGAACGGACGCGTACGCGTCTTCATACAAAGTCGTTGTTTTCTATGGACATAAGCTGAATAGAGCTGAATAAGTGTGCGTAGTCCCTTAATCGCTGGCATTCATCTGCACCCAGTTAGGCTGGAAGTCGATCATTAAATAGTAGGGAAAAGGATAGAGTAGAGAGATGATGAGTGTTGAGTCTCTAACGACTAGTCAAAGATTCTCTGGCTGAACGACTTGTCAAGAATTCTTCGCACGTCAATGAGACATGAGACACGTTTCCTCAATATTGTATATTTATTGTAAGCAGACACTTTAACGTTATTTATGTTATTATTAAACGATAAAACGATTATCTAGGAGGAAATGTGATAGTACTGGCACGTTTCTCCACTGACGTCGTCGAGTGCATGTACTTGGATTTTGAAGAATTGCTAAGTGTTTGCATAGTCTTGGTACTTACTAAGCCACATTACATGTTCATAGTCAAACAACTTCTTCAGGTATTATAGGTTTGCGTCGACTGATGATTCATTATTTTGACTCGTATTCTAGTCATTTTTCGGCGTATTTTTGTATGATTCCCAGGAAGGTTTCCGGTTTTGACTCGTGCCTTTATCGAAATGTCTCAGTTGGTTTCAGCTGGTAATTTAAGTCGTGTGCCGAGGTCCGCCTGTGGCATGGTGTGAATATTTCAATACGATAAATTCATAATACTGATTTCATGCTGTGCAATCGCGAACGTAAAAAAATGGCGTGCCAGCCAATTAATTATTTATATTGCAAATACAAGCACTCGAAGTTGTCTTACATGTTGAGTTTTATATTTATAAAATGAAAATAAATAAAAATCGTTTATGGTTAGAAAAAAAACAAACGTCAAACTCTACGAATAGACATCTAATTTTAACCTGTAAATGCAGTGGTATTCTTTCAAACAAGTGTACGTCGCGTCGTTAGGACGTAAGGCACGTACGCCTATGAAGCGTAATATTTACAAGCGTCCACCTTTTGTGAGACTAATCCGTTTATTGTCGAGGCAGCAAACAATACAGCGTTTTCAAGTATAGTGGGTCAAGGAAACAAGAAAGTATTGTCAATGTTAGTAAGTTTACAGATGCATATAGAAACGTGTTTATGGTGTAAATCGAGATAGGGAAGCGCCAGCGCCAACGCTTAAATTTTTATTATAAAATTATTTTTTACTTAAATGTGAAGAAAACGAGGAAAGAATATTATTGTATTCTTCTGTTAGGTACCAATAACTTATGGCCTGTAAAGAGCACTTGCATCATGTTTATAAACTGAGTTTTTTGCTTTCGCACATAAACTCTTTTTAACAAGAAATGCAAATATACCCTTTCGGCATTTCAAAGCTTTGTCTTCACGGAAGTAAATTATGCATTGTTTGCAGAAAACGTACGTTACATTGACAATATAATGAGTGTCGAGTTTCCGTACAAGGTTTTTATTAGCATTGTGATTAATGTTGCGGCAATTTTCTATTGGAGCACAAAACCGGGTTAGGAACTTTACATTAAAAACCTTCAAACAGTTCTCAGCCTAGATTAAATGATCCATAAATATTTTTTATACCTACGCTGTGCATGCAATATTCTTTAATCGATTGATGAAACCAATTTAAAAATGCTATAAATGCATTTCCATTAGTCGTAAACCAAGCACTTGGCGCTAGCTCCAGGTGACATTTAAAAAACATAAAGATAGATCAACAAGCCAGCTGTACTTGGCAGCTGCTTCAACTCTTTGTGCTCTTGCCTTCTACGAAAAAAAAAACTAAACCTCCTCCGAGCGATTACCTTTTAGAAAAGGCACCCGGTGCCTTCGGGACGTACCTTCATACCTTACAATTTTTTGTAGATGGTCCCGTCCAAAGCCATTATGACCGGCACATTTGATGTTAAAAAAAGTAAGACTGACCTTAAAGTAATGTAGACTTGGAATGTTAATTACTGGAGGTACTGATTTTGTGGCTCTCTACAAACTATTACAAGGACGATGTATTTTATAATAGACAGAAAATTACCTAACGTTGCCTGGAAATATTTGCGGTAAACGAAGATTTTCACTTCATGCAGGTAAATTAAAATAAGTACCATTATTTATAACATTATAGATATTCCGGCCGTCCTTGTGCCGTCTGACAAAAGATAACTGGTAGGTATGCTTAAGAGTTTTATTTCATCTTTTTACCTCGATTGTTCGTTATAATGTGTATTAACTTACCATTCATTTCCTGAATTGATATAAAATATTAAAGAGCGTTGTTCGACGTGAAACTTGCGACCGCGGCAACTATGCGTCTCAGAGACTCATCAAACTTTTATAGGAGACCCTATCATAAAAAAGACTTGATTATTGGCTACGACCCCGGAACGAAGAAAAAAGAGGCGATTGCTATGTGACGATTTCACCTGAGAAATAGAAGACGACGAAGAAAAACAATTACAGAAGTAGAAAAATCTAATTGTCAAATAATATTTAGTAAAGTACAGTAAGTAATTAATAAAGTACGATACGCAATAACTTATGAAAGGAAAATATCAACAACATCCTAACCTAACGTGTTTCTAGGAGTGTACTTAGATAAAGTATTTAGCTAAATACTCTAAGAGGTGTGTAGCATTATAATAATTTTATTTTTGTTGCCATCTCTACGTTGCGTCGCGCAGACGCATTACCAAGTGAAGACCGCACTATTATAAATATTGGTACAGGTAGGCACAGCTCTGATGTCAACTAATAATCCCTGCAGCATTGGGAAGGTTAAGAAGAAAAAAAAATATTTAAAATTTAAATTTTATTATTGATTTTATTATTTGTTGCTAAAGTCAGTTCAACGTTCAACCAATAATATTATACTGATTATACAACAAGAGAATATTTTAAAACAAACGTTGAATTAATTTTAAAAATCACAAACCTAATGATGAAATTCCGAATAATGGAACGGAATGCGGTAATGATGTTAGTAAATTAGGCCCGTATTAATAGACGTAACTCAATTCTGAGACGCTCTCAAGTTTATTGCTGTCCTTATTTTTTCCCTTTAGAATGGCAAGGACAGCAAGAGACTTGAGAGCGTCTCGGAGTTGAGTGACGTCTATTAATACGGGCCTTAATGTGCATTGCGTTCCGTTCCACGCATACATACTCAGTAATTAAACGTTTGAGATCTGTTGTAATACAGATAGATAGAAATGATAAAATACTCTTTGGTAATTATTTTTTAACATGTGTCTATGTTGTAATATAGTAGGACGTTCAAAAATAAATATACAATGATAAATATTAATACCAATCGACGAGAGAAAGTTTTAAGCGTTTGTCACGCGCTTTTAGGCAAAAAATTTAAATCACGAATCTTATTTAAATGTTGAAATTGCGTAACTGCAAAGATTGATTGAATACATAATAGCTCACATTAATTTTATTATTCTTGACGATATAAGTCACGCTTACTTTATTTTGTTTGGGTAACACTATTACGAAAGTCATACTTACTGGTAACACTTATGATTCTTAGAAGTAATTAACGCCTCGCGGGTCTGCCCACATCAGAAATAAAAAAGCAAGTGATGTATGAGGAGGTGTGCCTAATCTTAGCATAAGCTATCTTCCTTGTACAATAAATTATCGATAGGAGACAAACATTATATTTTGCTCGCAAATTTTTTCGTGACAGTAAACACAAACTAAATTACCTACTTTCACGCATCTCAGTTATAATTACTAAGCATTTCTTTTTCATTGAGTGAAAGTATGACTCGCTTCTGTGAACAGTTTAATTTTTGATCACACGTTTTGATTTTTGCGGTTGAACGAATGGCCGCAGTTCCAGATGAATAAACTGCGGGCACATGTCATCTATTCAAACAGTAGTCATTTGCATTTTTGCTGTTTGCCTATGATAATATAATATGAATATAACTGCCCTGATGGTCTAGTGGTTAGAGGCCCCAAATACTAAGCCGGAGGTCGTGGTTTCGATTCTCACCCAGGACAAATCTCTGTATGATAATGATAACCATGATTATTTGTTCTATATCTGGAATCCTGGACATATAAAAAATTGGAAGCTGTCGGGTTACGACATTGAGTTATAATGTACTTCGTACTAGAGGAGTCACCTCAACTCAATTTTTTGTAACACGAGTTAGAGTGCATGCACCTTAACTCACTTAGTCTATTTCGAGCGCTTGCTGCAGCTAGACGATTTCGGGTGCAAAGTTTTGTTCAAAAAATATGCCTTCGGGTGCATTGAGATACTGTTCAAACAGCTTGAGAAATATAAATAAAATTAAAGGAGTGATTTTTTACCAGTAAGTTCAAAATATTGTCTTTAAAACATGCCTAATTTTATTATTTGTAATTAATATTGGAAAGTATGACGAGTCACCTCGACGGCGGCCATCTTGATGTTAATATCAAAGAGTAAAATATTTGTTGCATGCGCAGAATGGACACTATCGTCGGGTAACGTTAAACAGTTTACAAACAAGAAAATGTTATTAATAATCATGAGAAAAAATATATTTAGTAATATTAATATTTTTTATTTATTAAATATATATTATTATATAAGGTGTCGTCGGCCGTGCCCTAGTACAAGAGAATTATGGATTAATTTATTCAGAAGAATCGCAGCAAAGTCACGTGATTGCCAATAGAATATTCACGAATATGTTCCGTTCATTTCAAGGAAAACGAGAAATACACCACAAAGTCAAGAAGAGTACTTAATTATATTATTTAATGGGAATTAAAAATTTTACCGCTAAAATTCGTTTTATTTATATATCATACAAGATATTGTGAGGTAACTGAAAATACTTACACGTATACACTGAGCGACACTTTGATACTCTATCTCACACAATCGACACTACACTCCCTCGCTACCCTTTCAATATTTTTTTTTTATTTTGTTAAGTATATTATTATTATTATTTTCCACATAATTTTATGTTATACATGTCTTACTTTAAATATAATTATTTCTATAACGATACCCATAATGCACATAATAATTACAAAAGAAGCCTATAGAAGTCCACTTCAAAAATATGTCGCATCTGCGCGCATTGGTGTTATCTATGGCACCCGCTTGCACTGCGCATGCTCCGCTGTCACCAAATTACGCGCCATATTTTGTTTGAATTAGCTCCTCTAGTACGTAGTACATTATAACTCAATGGGTTACGATAGTTAAGTCCATTTACAAGCTCTGCGGGACTCTGTCTAGTTTGAGATTTGGCCGTGTGTGAACTGCTCCAAAATATTTTAAATACGATTTAAACAGAAATATATATATTAAGATTCATAAGTGCTAATGTGCACTAGATTTGCTCTACGGGGGTTAACTATAAAAGTGCGCGAGCGCGACTGTACATTACATTCCGCATTACGTACGTGTTGTATGTTGGTTGTATGCACGTCAATATTACCCTACAGGAGTTTAGCCATTATTTCCCCGACTGTACTTTACATTTCGGAGTACGGAGTAAATAAATGGAAATAATAGTACGTGAGGAGTGAATAGTATTTTGTAATAAAATTCATCACATTCGCACACAGCATATCGTAAAATCGCACCTTTCATATTTATTATGACGCATCGGTATATTAATCTGGTTATATTCAGTCGCACAAAGCGAGTTCGTGCCCAACTCTTTTAAATTGCAGGATGTCAACGGAAAAAGGATGGTGAATAAGTCGGTAAATGAACAAACCAATCGTTGATGACACTGCTTATTTGCTCTGTAAAGTTTAAAAGCAATGTCATTTCCGATTTCATTGTTTTAGTGGTTTGTAAAATGGAAAAAATCCCGTCTCTTCGAATATTTCTGGTCTGAAAAAGATACTGACTTAGTTAAACTTACCCTATTAAAACCTGGCAAGAACAAGGCGGTTACCCACACGGAGGCTCCCGTACCACAGACAAAGACTGCCTGCTTCAAAGACTATAGCCTGCTTACAGTAGCAGAGCGAGTCAAAAATCTACCAATAGAATTGCATAAAATCCTCGCTCACGATATTCTATTCGCAGGCAGCCAAGATCAAGCTAAATTCGAAAATCCTTTTCATTTTTAACTTCATTTATTTCTTAGTGGGCTCTAGTTTTACATTCAACTGTCATTAAAATTTGTAGTACCCAGTTGCTGCAGTTCAAAAGATATAGCCCTCAGACAGACAGACAGACAGCGCTATCTTTAGAGACGCGTTTGGCAAACTTGTTTACACGTTCCATAAAAGCGTATAGATTAGTAGCACGCGGGCGTTGGACAAAGTTCCATCCAATGTGCGCTGTAGCACTGAATAATGAATCAACAATTCTCACGACCTTCCCGGTTGATCGACCAAGTCTATCATTGGAGCATAATCCGTTGCGTAACAGCTCCGATGCGGGCATGGCTACGTACCGTTATCTCTAATGCAATGCATACTATTCACAGGCACCCACATCGTATATTTTGTACGATACTAGTTAAGCTGGTTGTCTTGGGCTCTGATTAGTTAGCAGGTTTTCAATGGGTGGCATGAAAGAAGTTCATTTCTTTGTCATCATCTTACTTCCGTCATCAACAGTTACGTTACGAAACAGAACAGATATAAAAGTCAGTACCATTTGGAAGTTGGTAAATCGTAAGAAACGTGTTTTCTTACGAAAAATCTGTGTACTTATGTAAATCTCTACTTCATGAACTGTACCTGAATTTTGTCCTTCAGTAATTATATGGGCAACTTGGCATTTGATTAAAATATCCTTGAAGAAGTAGATAAGATAGTGATTAATTTCTCTTCTGTATTAGGGCTCTTGATGTATTTGGGTAGATATCAAGAACAATACTAACAATGAGAAATACACTGTGGGACATAGGGTCTAAACAATGTATTTCATGACACCAGGCCTTCAGCCCTTTAGTAATATCTGCTCTACTCTTACACTACAAGCAGTAGTAATCTAAAATTATATTCAACTCCTTCCTCCATAATTACTACAGTATTTAGTAGAAGCATCGTTTCCAAACGTTACTCGTCCCGAACTCTCGACAAACCAGTTCGGTAACACGTGCACATTCGACTCCAAGTCGTGACTGCCGCGTTATAGCTTACTCTTATGTGCACGCTCTCTGTGAACCGTCCGATGTTTGTCCAACACATCTTGATTCACTTTTACATGAATATGACCATGTGAGGGTCATTCATGAACATAATTCTAAGAAAGGATCAGAAGTTTCTCTTCACTTTACTCATAAAAAATATCTTAACTTTATTAAGAACAGTTGATCGGATTTTATCGATTCTCAAATTCAAGAACTCGATTTATAAATACTCCTTGATCATTATGCTAAACAGTCTTCGATACAAAGTCGTTGACATTGACAGACAGTTGGTGAACTGTCAGTATCAATGAAATGAGTCCTAATTCCATCTAGGCGGTGTCAATCAATCAGTATGGCCGTTGATTGCAACAATCAACGGAATACATCGCTTAATGGGTTAAATTGCTTAATGCCGGGGTCTCAGGTCAACACGTTATCTAATAAGAAGGGAATTCGCGGCTATATTTACAACTAGTGTTCTTGTTGAAGAAGATCTGTACTATTTTGGTAGGTAATAATTTTAAATACGTGTGCTTGCTTCTAATACGAATTAAGAAGTTGTCTATTTCTTAAATTTTCTCACTTTTGCCTCTCATTGTTAGTTTCTCGTGTTTACCATAACACACCTTTCATTCTTCCGAAGTACCAACTAAATCTTCCTTTCTACTTATTTTTTACATGTCACGGTCTTCAAGACTTCGACACATTGAGCAACTCTCAAGAGATTCAATCAGACTGAATCGATTTCGGGATCGTTGGAGTTTGCATACAATGAACATTACCATCTCTTTTTAAATCTCGTTATGCACTAAAACACGATGTAAAGAGGCGAGTTGGACGAGAACGGCACGTATTTTGTTTCATATTCATTTTTTATACGAAAATGATTGCCGACATCCTTTTGCCTTGTGCTAATTTGCTTGGGATCGATGAACTTGTCTTTTTGCTTATTCGTCAGGTATTAATTAGTACCTTTGGCACTTTCCATCTTTTCTATGATTTCTCTGTGCTTATACGTGGTCATCCATACACATGTCACGCATGTGTCTATTCCTTTGCCAGACGATAGTCGCTCAGTAGCTTTCAATTTATAGCCGTTAGTCTGTAGTAGATATAAAAAAAAACAAGGTACACACTCGGCGATTGAAAAACTTTAAATGAGCTCATATTGTGAGGAAGCTCTCACGTAATTTGTTTAAAACATCTAAAAATGACTCTAAGACATTTTTTACATTTCAAGGTTTTTTTAATAACAAAATCTTTAGAAGAAATATTTATCTCCGGTATCCTACCGTCGCGCGTCGTTGTTAAGAATCCCCGTACACTAGCAATGTTGTTATTCTTTGGCAAAGCTATGCCCGCATGAAGAGGAAATAATTTATGGAACGTTTTTAAAGTTCTTAGAAACTCGTTGGTGGTATTTGGGGCTTTGGGCCTAAAATAGGTTTTCTTTATTGATGTGATGATACTTACTTTCTACTCTTCGTTGAATAGAGTTGATTAGTGTTAGAGCACAGATTACTTACAATATGTTTGTTAAATTATAAATCTAGCTTAGAATTACCAAGACCTTTCGGTAATGCTCAGGATTTTTACGCTTTTCTTCAATAATACCTACGGCTATAAGCCTATATAGATATAAATATTTCAATTCATAGTTTCAATTCGTCAACGCTCAGTATCGTCAAATCCATCTTTAAGCTTCTTAAGCCTTTATAACTTCAAAATTCAAATCACACGTCCTATTCCACAATAAACGTGATGTAGGGTTTTTCAGGTCAAAGAAAGCAAAACGATTAATTGCAAAATTATTTTACCTTACAAAATTTACGACTGAAGAGAGAAATATGAAAGGGAGATGACAGGTCAAAAGCATCGCAAGTCTTTATAAATATTTATATCGTTTATGAGTCATTTTATGTTACTTTAATGACATGTTTTATAGTAGTTGCTGACCACAATTTCAGTTTTTTCTCATGCACTATTTATTATTGGTTAGCTTTTTCTGCGATGTAATGATTCTAGTTAAAACCGCGGACTAACTTGGAACATATCAGATGCTTTTGTTATCAGATGCCTTTGAATCAAAACATAAAACACTTACCTATATATTTTTTTAGTACTCTCTGATGCAGTTTTGCACAAAACCACAGATTACAATTACGAGATGTAAAAAAAAACTATTTTGCTACGTAATATGTAACTCTATCTCTTACTTTGGAATAAAAATTCGAATGTTAATGTCAAAATTGTGATATAAACGAGTAAGTCGGCTCAGCATCCCCAGTTATCACAACGTAAAGTAGCAGCTGTTAACGATTGTGCCCAAACCGGTCTTAAACCAAACTCTTTACTGAATAGATGCTGCAAGTTGCAGGTGATGCGTAAAGGACAATTATAGTCACTTGACTATCATAATAATACTGTATAAATGTTTCTAATCTTTGGCTTTTGTGATATGATGATAGTGCTTACTCAAGTATTTTAATCTCTGTTCTCGATGTACAGTCACGGAATTTAATAGTTGAGCAGTTAGACAAATTACTTTAATTTGCCGTGTTGACTAATTTCACACGACTGTCAAGAATATGTCTATATTGTATTTAAGATTTACCCAATGTAATTTTATACATGTAACAGCAGTAACATACGTTACCAGCGATAAATAATATAAGTATACCTACAATTATATATTAAACTAGGTTACTTTTCAACAAAACAAAGGGACAAAAGGTATCCACTTTTCATTTTGGACTTCTTATATATGATGCATGGATTTTTTTTTAATTCAGTAGGTACCTAGTTAAGTGGAAACAGAACATACAAACAAACTCACTTTCGTATTTATAATATTATTAGTAATGATAAGGATATCGAGTTCCACTTCCACGTTTTTAAAACCACATACCTACAAACTTCTTTGTGATAATTTTGTTGTTGTTTTTGCGAACAAAGCTTTTGCTAAGGACCCAGTACAAGATAAGGCATGAATGTCTCTATTGCTAATGTATAAAGAAGGGATTAAAATACAGAAAAATGTGTCAGCTCCCATCGTTTATTATGATCGTACAGTGAACGATGAACAAAAAATTAATTTGTTGTGTCATTAATATTTTGATTATGAAAATATGAAGTGTGTTGTGTACCTATTGTATGTCTTAAAGTTGTAAAGTAGATCCATATTATCGAAGTTAAGTCAAAGGTAACTAGATTAATAAAATGCAAAATGCAAAGAAACGATACAATTTCCAAAACAAGTTTTATGTGACAATAAAACGATAAATGAACATTTTCCACAACGATCATCGATGAAAAATCGTTCGATTGATCGATAATTCTCATCCAAGTATGGTTTATAAGGTGTTTACACTCTGGTTATTTTACCAAGTATATCAAGTTGTTATAGGTATAGTTTGTTATTGCTTTAGGTTAAGGTTGTTTTTGGCTTGATGTGACGGTAAAATAAGTTTTTAAGTAACGGTTAGCGCATAGGCCGCGTGTGACGGGTACCGCACTCATTTTCATTATGTTATGGACGCCGGGCCGCGCATGCGCGTTGCATTGCTGCGTCCGCTCCCAATAGTATGTAAAAGTAATCTATTGTTCGGACGTTAAATGCCAACACAGTGTACCTTTATTATACCACGTTTAGCCTTACAATCATCAGTTCAGCGAAACCTGGGAAATTATTTTCCGCGAAAAGCCAGCAGCTAAGTAGAGTAAATTTTTGTAATAAATAGGTTACCTACTACCTAACCATATTTGACCAGATTTTATCTGACACTTCATTGTAAACACAGCTCAAGAATAGCAATAGAATAATTACTAACTTGTTATAAAAATGTTGACTGAAAAAATCTAATCTCAAAGGTACCAGTAAAACAGGCATTTGTTTTCGTACTTTACATTGTCTCTTTGAAAGATCGTCAAAACAAGAAGCAAATCAAAAAAGGTGAAAACAAATTAAAATATTATCCTTCCCTGCAACACAAAGGAATCCAGTGCGATCTTATAAAAATACTAGGTTCACGGAACAACACGGATAACGGAATAATATAATTCAGCCACACGTTCAGTATTTAACAAAATCAACTCACACGCATAAGTACATCTTCTTTATTTGACTCATTACTCATTACCCCGCAAGCAAGCGTTGCTGATTTGGTCATAAAAATAACCTAACAAAAACTCTGTTGGCGCCAACTCGCGTCCCAAAATGGCGGTAACAAAAGAAAATCGTAAGAAGTTATATTAATAGTCATTAAGTACTCTTTTTACGTTAGTTATTTACGTTTATCTAGTTGGTAAACAAAAAGTTTGTTAGATGTTCCAACTGAGTGATTTTAAAATTGGATGATTTGCGTTTGCGCTATGGTTCTTGTATTTTTTTGTTCTAAAATGGCGGTTAACCGCCGCCTTTTGTTCTTGATTATAGGTTTGGTATAATCTACTGATAGTCTGATAACTACTAGATCTCTATCATTGTAAGTAGTCAAGCTTAAATATGCCTACAGCTGTATCTTTCAAGGTTTACACAGTTTCGGAATTGGAAGACCTTATTCTACGCTCAATTTCTTTGCCTTTCTCTTCATTCATTCAAAACGTACCTTTTTGATCACAATAAGAGAATAGGAAAATCATTTCGCATCTAAGACCTAAATGTGTGCTGAATAAAAATACCCTTATTGATTCTCCTAAAGTTTCTATTGTGTGATAACGATCTTCAAGCTGAAAAATTAACTGGAAAATATTCTACGTTAAAGTGAACAAAAGCAGAAATCGCTCAATCTAAATCCAGTTTAAAGATATGCTCTACTTGCGCTATTATTCTTGTCTGCATACGTTAAAAATAAAGTTCACAACATAATAACGGGCTTTTAATCCTCCGATTTCAAAATTCGTTCATCGCAATTCATTGATTTCCCTGTTTCTTTATATTAATAGATTATCTCCGTCATTTATGACAAGCCTTAAATGCATCATGTGTTTACTCCATCATTTTTCTTATCAACTGCTGCGAAATTCTTATCGACTTATTATACCAAGATAAACGCTTGAGCACTCCACTCGGTCGCCTGATCTGATAATGATCTGTATTATAAGTCGTTATCTGATAACAAACAACGTTAAATAAAAGAATATTCCAGTGACGTGAGCGACCAAAAATATAAGCATTATCATCAAAACAACATTTTCAAAACAAAAAAGCTGTTTTCATTACTTACTCCAATTTTGCTACACAGAAAGAAAACACAAATTCCATGTTGTACGGTAGAGTTGGTACCTAATCATACTTTTTTGAAACGATGAAACTTCCAATCTCCGGCAGCTGAAATTGCTATCGTATTACGTAGGTTAACGAGATCATAATTGGGTTGATGGATGACTTAACTTTTGAAGAATGTCTTCAATCGACAATCGATATCTCGAAATCCCAAGCCCAACCCATTATAATCTTTGTGTTATTGTTTAAAGAAGACAATACCATTTCATTAGTGCGTTCTTTTTTAACCATATCGAATACCGTCCCACATTATTAATTATTGTTAGGGTAATTTACTGTAAATGATGCAACGGACACTGGTTTTGAAAATATAAATAATATTTTGAAAAAAAAAATATCCAGTTACCGCACTTTTGAAACCAATTTACTTTTTCCCCAAGAACAATGATATTATTACCGTAAAGGGTGTAATTACGTGTAATTCACATTCCCATCGTAGCGAATGATCGAATCGGGTTCAGAATGAATGCGGGACAACTGAACTTTTCACCGGTAAGACCGGTTTGTGGATTACGAGACTGTAAGCAAATTGCTACGTAAATGAAAGAGAGAAATTTTAAGGCCAATCCTGCTGCCTTTGTTGATAGTTTATAAAAACAGTGGAAGGGTTTAAGGTACATATTTGCGCACCTTTCCAAACTTAACAGAACAAGCCAAGAAGGTTCATTTTTGTATTAGGACCCTCAAAGCAATTTGTCAGTTTCGTCTTAGCGTAGAGGTAACCTCCTAACTCCTAATTCAGTCTTATTTTAAGGAAATTGAGCTGCGGGTGGGGTAATACGTGTCATCAGCTTGGAGGTGGAGGAACGTTGTATAACGTTCCTTTATTAGTAGGGAAGAAGCCTCAAGCTAGGTGTGCGAGTTTAGATTCGTCGGTGTTTCTAAAGAATGTCTCACGATATCCTTGGCCTGAAGTTATCCATAACTGAACACATGTGAGCTGGACAACATCCAAACTAATAAGTTTATCACCAGACACGTTACATTAATTGATTCAAGTATCTTCATACACGAGCGGCATGTTTTCAATTATGGAGGCAACTGCAGTCGTGGACAGTTTGCAACAATGTTACACCGTTTCACTTGTCTCTGTTATTGGTAATGGGTTGCACGTATGTCGCAGGTTTTTCACAAAATTAGGTTTTTTATCAAAAACCTTGGTTTTTGATGAAAAACCGGCAGATGACAAATTTTATTAACGAACTACAAATAAAGCTAAGAATGCTGCTACAATATTGTCAAAAAGGCACCAAATCATCACCAAATATAAACTGTGAGTTCGTTCAAACGCTCATTTGATTGTTATCAGGCTGCGGAATGCATAAAGAAACTAAATAGTAGCTTTGTTAGGTACATTATTTCATTATTAATCCAATTAAGAACAGACAGATGGCAAGTTATCGTTTTTGTCATCAGGTACATTAGTATTCATCCGAAGCAGTGGGTCTGCCGGTGCCCATATAGGGCTAGTTTACGTATACCTAAAGGACGTGATATAATTTCTTAATGATCTGTCCCGTATTGTCAAAATATCGATTTCGTTCAATGAATTATTAGGCTTAGGGTGAACTGTTTCGGGCGGAAGCGACGCCTGGGTGTCACCACTGCAGTAACGGTCGCCTGGAGGACACGGTCGAGCACACAGTCGAGGTGTGCCGCGCATGGGCGGAGCATCGACGTGTCCTCGTAGAGGCGATCGGCGGCGGTGACCTCTCGCGCCCGGCGCTGGTTCAGGCCATGCTTCGGGGCGAGACGGAATGGGATGCCGTCGCCTCCTTCTGCGAAGCAGTTATGCTAGTGAAGGAAGCGGCGGCGCGCGAGAGGCAACGACGAGCCTCTCGCCCCGGACTAAGACCCAGGCGAAGACGTCGAGAGTCGCAAGACGACTACCGGCCACCGTAGGCGCGGTTCTGCGGATGGCGAGCTATGGGTAGCTCGCCGCCCGGCTAGGACCAGGACCGCGTAGACGGCGCGTTTTGTTCCACGCGCGCCTCAAAGAGAAGGAGTCAGCACAGGAAGGGGCCCAACAGGGCCAACGCCTGCCGGGGTTGCGGAATGTTTATAGTGGTTACCGTGACCCTGGAACATAAAGGGCAATCGAAGGAACATGAGTGGGTTTTAATCAGTAAGAGTCTGACACGCCCTCCCGTCGCACCCAGGACGGGAGCAGTCATTGGATGATTTCCCACTCACCAAAAAAAAAAAAAAAAAAAAAAAGGGTGAACTGTTGAGGTATTTGTAAATATTTGGCGATGATGAGAGTTGAGAGATTGAGAAGGTGAAGAAAAATTAGAATTCTGATAAAAAGATCAAGTGTAACGTATTTCTTCTGTATAAAGATTTAAATAAAATAATAGAATATATTATTATGAGCCTTTTCAATCAATGTTTTTAGATCAAACATCACCAACCTCCTCATAACAAGATAATTGATGCAAAAAACAAAAAAGGTAAAGTATAACTCAATGTACAGTTGATGATTCATTGCGTTTATTCGTCATATATCGATGATTATGAACTAAAACGCATGCTAAAGACGGATTGTCTGCTTTAGCTTTTGTTATAAGACTGAAAGAAACGTTTACAAGAAGAGAAGATGATGGAATGGTGACGTACATAATTATATGAATTGTCCGGGTCCAGTGGCACGCACGTGCGCTTCACCACGCCTGAGCAGGGGAATGATGTTCCAATTATGCTCTTTGTTATATTTCCAAATTCGAAATTTCTCTCTTCGAAAGATAAAGAACATAAACGGACAGCATTAATTTGTCAACAAGGACGAGTCAATTATTTCCAGCTAGATTACTCACTGCACTAATGGCGGCACTTTATTGAAAACTATTTATAAGTTGGCGCCATGTTTTCCACCATATTATGATCTTGACTTGTCGTTCTATGTCTATTACTATCCGGTTATCAAGTGTGATACTTTTTGAGGTAACGAGGTTGTTTTATGACTATAATTGGCGTATAAGCGTTAACCATTAAGATTGTAATGAATGCTGCTATGTTTAATCAATCAAATTGTTTTTATGGGTGTTTTAAGTGTTTAGCAGAATTAATGTCACTTTGTAATTGACGTCTTCAAAGCCCAGGTAGGTCTCGAAGTTAAAAAGATGAGACAAAGATGCCATGGCGTGTAAATATTATCCGTCTGGCGTAATTGTACTAGATTTAAGTAACTTTTACATTGAAATCTCATAAACAATAGCAACTGTAGTTACATTTTTGGCATTAATTGCAACTAAGTTATGAACTTTTAAATAAAAAAAATCTTCGCAACCTGATCAGCTTTTCTACTAATCTCTTTTGTTTTGCCGTGAAAGAAAGACAGACAAACGGAGCGACGAATTGACGTGATTTTTTAAGTGGAGATAGTTGAAGGGATGACGTGTAACATAGGCTACTTTTTGTCTCTTTCTAACGCGAGCGAAACCGTGAGCAGAAGCTAGTTCTTAATATGCCCCTGTGTTTGTAGCACTTACATAAAATAAAATAATAATTTGTTTAACAAATCATGATTAATCTTGTCTATGTTGACGACATCATAATATTTCGGTTCGAGGTGCACCTTGCACCTTTGACTTTGTTTGTAATTCATTGAAGATGGTATTCTTTAATGTACTATAAACAAAGTTAGGTATTGTTTAGCACTGATGGAAAAGATCCAAATTCAATAAATTGTGTCCCTCGTACTCTACTTTTTAAGAAAAAAGTATTTGCTAAAAACCGCTGTAAGAATCCACTGGCATGAATCATAGATAAACAAAATAAAAATGCTATGTTAGTACAGTCATATAATATAAATGCGCTCTATGTGGTCGCTTTTAATGGTCAGCTATTTACCCTTATAAATCTTATAATATAATAATTATGGAGAATAAAGTCGTACATATTGATGGCCATGTTTGGTCGAGTTAGCTCAGATATAAGATTATTTAATTCGCTGGCTAGGATGTGTGAAACAGATATGGACACAAATGACTACCCTGCGGATGTGGGGAGACGGCGACGTCGCTTCGCCCGTGTGTTGTGAGATGTAGCGATTTGTTTAATAAAATATGTTGCCTTTTTAGGCAATTTACTGAGAGTTCGATAAGTAAGTTGAGAAGGCTATAAGCAATAACAAATAATCTAGGCAACTGCATGCACACATGCGAGTATTTTTGAAAGAATGTTAGTATAATAATAATAGGTAGTTAAACAGTTTCAGTTCATGACGTTATATGTATAGAGTGACTGGTGACTGGCAATTAGTGTACGATACTTAAACACGTAATTGTGCTCATGATAAAAAACAATTTTTATTAGGGGAGCAAAGCCGAAATCGCGATAATATCAGCTGTTCAGTACATTAGGCAAACATAAATGTACTGAACAGCTGCTTTTTTTTCGCGATTTCAGGTTTGTTCCCATAGTAAAAGATGCTGGTTATCATGAGCACAATTACGTGTGGATTAGATAGGTATACCTAATACTGATTTCCTAAAACTTGCACTACACCCGTGTGACGCCCGCGCCGCCCGTGGAACTAACTCAGCTTTATTTTATGCCATACATGGTACGCATTGTAGGCGGTACTTACCTGACTTATTGCTACACGTCGAGCACTTTGATACCCCACGACGAATAATACAAGTTGTAGCTTGCATGCGTTGCTTGCATGACTGTTCTTTATTTAAAAATAAGGGTTATTGTGGAGTACGCTCATGTTTTATTTTTTTAAACCTTTTTAGGTCAGTACTGCAGTATTTTTCGATCCTTGAGGCAACAATACCTTTGTTAAAAACAAAAGTACTTATCACTTAATAACTCGTGCCGTTAAAAATAGCATTGGTATTAACGAGCGAGTCTTAAACCAGTTTATTTAAACTTTAATTGAGGAAAAAAGTCGATGCTTTACTTCGTAGTTAATTGTTGACACGTCCGGTATCTGTGGCATCGGACCAATTAATCAATGACTCATTAAGACGTCATTTGTGTAATTTGGAATTTGAGTAGGCAAGGCTGGTATTTTTTTACTTAACTGAGGTCTTTTCACAACCTCTCTTCTTCGTGCTTTGTCAAACTTGTAGTTGTTTCCTCTGTGTAGACCCTCATAAATACACATGTTTTAGTAAAATCCTACACGTTGGCTTCCTTTCGCACGCAATGTCTGGAACAAAACCTCAAAACATATTTCAATTTCTACTTTTGACTATATTAGGTCAACACATATTATCACATATTATTTAAAAGTTAGTATTTTAGGTCAAACCCCAAATAGATTATATTCAGATCAGCGCCGACTTTTGTCTGCCCAAATGCTTATGATTTTAAGCATAAATTCGTTGGACATTAGGTAGAAAGAAATATGCTATATATAGGTTTGGATTTAGACCAAATTTTTAAACTAACCTAGAAGCGCCGGAGCTTCGATTCGAAGAATGTTTGTAACGATTTCTCTCAAAAACCGATGACCCAATTTTGATGAGATTTAATATAGAAATAGATTGGACCTTGGACTAGGTCCGCTACAACTGGCATCCGTCGCGAGCAAAAGCAAGAAATAATAAATACAATAATTAATCATCTCAACAGGAACAAGATGGCGGATGTAAATAGGCCTTGTAATTATTGGAATTATTCACTCGCCTATAGTAATGAAAGTTTATCGGCTATCGGAAACTACTGAGTATTTAATTAATGTTACGTAGGTAGGTATAGGTGACGTAAGTGTCGATTGTTCCGGGCACATTTACTAGAAAATTCGGGAAAGTTCCACGACGTTCTAGAACGTTCGATGGAGTTCCGAGGGGTCATTCGAGAAACTTCCAGATCATCGTCGATCATTCGCGATGTTACTGGAATGTTCTCGAATGCACCTGGGTACCTCGGGTTGTCGAACTTTCTAGAAAATGTGACCGGAGATATAAATAGCGGACGTGTCGGCACGGGACTCAGTTCAGTTTTGGGAACGAAACAGTGAACATCGCTGCGAAGCGGAACTACGACTGCGATACGAAGTGTGTGTTTTGTGTAGTGCTGTGTTAGTGAAGTGTTTTTGTGTTTGTGAATTTTTAATAAAGTTAATCGTGTTTTTTTCGAGTAAAACTGTTATTTTAATTTATCCCGAACCGCAGCTCGTAACAATTGGTGTCAGAAGTGAGGGATAAATCATGCCGGTTTTACCGAAGGACGACACGGAAGGAATTCGTACTAGGAGCCAACGCCAGCAGGACGTGGACCAGAGGCGTTTCGAAGGTTCTTCTTTGCAGGCATTGGGTGGTGAACAACCGACGACGGAGCCAGCGACAGCTCAGATATCTGGTGTTTCTGCAGCACCAGTGACATTGGACTTTTCTGCCCTGATGGCAATGATGCAAGAACAGGCCCGCCGCTTGGAGGAACAGCTCCAGCGTGATAAAGAAGAGCAGGTCCGCCGACAAGAAGAACAGGCCCGCCGTCAAGAAGAACAGGCCCGCCGTCTGGAAGAACAGCTGCAGCGGGACAAGGAAGAACAGATCCGTCGGCTGGAGGAACATCTGCAGCGAAACAGGGAAGAACAGGTCCGGCGACAAGATGAACAGACCCACAAGCAAGAGGAACAGATCCTGCTTATTAAAGAGTTGCACGCGGCGGTTGGTAAGGATATTGGCGCCGTAAAGGAGAAAGTGGAAATGCACGAGAACCGTATCTCCGAGGCCGAGAACCGCATATCCGAAGCCGAAAGCCGAGTCTCTTGCGCCGAGAATCGTATCTACGGGACCGAAACCAAGATTGCTGACATCCAGAAAGCTTTGGGATGTCTCAAGTCTGGAGGTGAATTTGCGGCTCCTGTTGTTGCTGCACCATCGGTGCGTGGATTTAAAGCGCCACCCTTCGACGGAACATCTTCCTGGTCCGCGTACAAGCTCCAATTTGAAGCTGTCAAGAAAGCGAATGGGTGGACAGATGCGCAGGCAATGACCGCACTCACCTTGGGTCTTCGTGACCAGGCTTTGACGGTGTTAGAGACTCTTGGCAACAATGCGACTTACGAGCAGTTGATTGAAGCCCTAGAGTCTCGATACGGGGACGCTCACCTGGAGCACGTCTTTCGTGCCCAGTTGAAGGATCGCGTGCAGCGCAGCGGAGAAAACCTGCAGCAGTGGGCTCTGGAGGTGGAGATACTGGTTCGAAAGGCATATCGGTCTGCGCCTGAGCTCATCAACGTAAATTTGGTGCAAGCGTTCGTCGATGGCATACGGAATTTTGAAGTCAAGGTTGCTGTGAGACTTGGGCACCATGAGACGTTGAAAAGTGCCTTGGCCCATGCCTTGGAAGTAGAGGCAGTAAGGCATGATCATCGTGCCCACCGTATTAGCGAGGTTGCGGCATCACCTGTGCGTGACCGTTTGAGGTACAGTCCCACGTGTTACAATTGTGGAGAGAAGGGTCACATTAGATCGAGTTGCCCTAAGCGACGTGATGCCAACAAAGACCTGTCCTGGAGAAGGAGGGCAGTTAATTTCACCGCCCAGAAGCAAGAACGACAAGAGATGCCTGTCGCAGGTGGAGTGCGAGAGATTGCGCGCCGTGGTAGAGAGGTACAAAGACGAAGACCAGACGTAGAGGCAGCGGATCTGGGCGAGGAACTGGCTGGAAGCGTATGTGTTCAGTGTGAAGCTAGTGCTGGACGATGCCGTAGACAAGAGGACAACGAGGAGAGAATGCAACAATGCGATCAAGTGGCTCGACAACAGCAGCTTGGTGGAACAGGAGGAGTACGGGCACACGTTGAAGGAGCTGCAGCTCGTGAACACTCCCGTCATAGGCAAGAAGTGGGGGAAGCAGTTCCTGTCAGGATGTTAAGAACAGACCTGAGTGACGAGCGGAAGGAAACCCCACAGTATGCCACACAGTCAGGTCTGCAGATGCCTGAGAGGACGGAAACTCGCTATGACCGGAAGAGCGGATTTGATGAAGGTTCTCTGGTGTGGTTGCATAACCCAGTGCGTAGCAAACGGAAGTCGCCTAAACTACAGGCAAAATGGGATGGACCATACCGAGTAGTGACCAAGATCAACGACGTCACCTACTGGATACGGAAGAGTACGAGAACTGCGCCTAAAATTGTTCACGTAGATCTGCTGGCACGATACTACGAGAATAATGATGCTCGGGACGAGCATGTCTTAGGAGGGGGCAGTGTTACGTAGGTAGGTATAGGTGACGTAAGTGTCGATTGTTCCGGGCACATTTACTAGAAAATTCGGGAAAGTTCCACGACGTTCTAGAACGTTCGATGGAGTTCCGAGGGGTCATTCGAGAAACTTCCAGATCATCGTCGATCATTCGCGATGTTACTGGAATGTTCTCGAATGCACCTGGGTACCTCGGGTTGTCGAACTTTCTAGAAAATGTGACCGGAGATATAAATAGCGGACGTGTCGGCACGGGACTCAGTTCAGTTTTGGGAACGAAACAGTGAACATCGCTGCGAAGCGGAACTACGACTGCGATACGAAGTGTGTGTTTTGTGTAGTGCTGTGTTAGTGAAGTGTTTTTGTGTTTGTGAATTTTTAATAAAGTTAATCGTGTTTTTTTCGAGTAAAACTGTTATTTTAATTTATCCCGAACCCCAGCTCGTAACATTAACAAAGGTTCTTGCAATTAACAAAATCATTCTTATTAACGCCAATAAGTGTAACTTTATATGATTATTGATTAATATTCGACACAGACAGCATTTAAAGTATGCCGTTGTCTGCTATTACACGGTTTTCGGCACGGTTGGCTTCTCGGATTGTGTGTTTTATTTAAAACCAACACCCCTAAAAGTGTCAGTCGTTTCTCTTTATAACAAAGTTCACAATGCAGTATTAACAAATAAGTTGATGCCAATATCATACAATTATTCTACAATTCCACTTGCCTAGCAGTGCAGTACCTAAAATTAGTGCCTTAAAATTAAAACAAACATATTAACAAAATCTTTAGCTCTTTTCGTTCGTTAGGTAAAGATAGATGTAACCTGTACACTTTCTTTTCGGCCTGTTTTTCGTTTATGTAAAAAGCCTCGTCCGTTCTAAAAAGTTTTCTAAGTTTTTCATTCACTATCTGACCTACATACATAGGTTGCAGTATTTCTTCTCTCTTGTTATCTTCTAGACTTTTCCACTGCACTTTATATTTTTAATAACATACAAATACAGTGTACAAAGAGAGTAAGATAAAACATTATTTGTTTTCGTTTTCCTTGGAATCAAAGATATCTTATCAATTTCATGTTATAATTAAATTGTATCAACAAACAAACCGATTTCATTTCCCACTTTTCAACACAATTTTATATTTCTTATTTGTTTTGGCTTGCGCCCTGTGCAGGTATTATAATGAATACTTGAAAAAATTCAATAAAGAATACATATTTTTTTAATAACAAAATTGACAAATCAAGCAGTCGTTTCATTATTAAAATTGGTAATGCGCACGAAGTATGTGCAATACTTACTTAGGGGTGATAATGATAATACGTACAATGTGGTCGTACAAAAGTAAATTATAATATAAAACTCTTAACTACTACTCTACTCCTCTTCTCTACTACTCTTTCTTATTATTAAGTTTTATATTATTTAATTTATAATATAAAACTCTTAACTACAACTCATATATCCCACATAATACACATACACACATTTGTTTTTATGTTTATTGTTAAAATCTTTATCGTATATAGCTGTAGTGATTAGTGATTTAGTGAAGTGACTGATTTCGTTTATTTCCAACTACTTAATACCGACTTTTAGAGAAATTTATATTATTTTCAACAAATGCTGCAAGTCCAAATCTTCCAATCAGAAAGTAAAATGAGTCCCTAAACCAGATCGCAACTTAACTATTCATTTTTAATAGGCAATTAACTTTGATCGATTGTGCAAAATCAGGCCTTCGATGCGAAAAAATAAGTGTTGCCAGCCGCTCGCTCCAGCCTGCAATATTGATGAATGTGCTAGAATACGGCAATAATTCTCTGTGGCGATCGATATCAGTGCAACTGCCGTATCCAGGTCACTAGATCGTCTCTTATATGATTCATATAAATTATTATAACAGGAACCAAGAAAAGCTTGAACACAAAGAGCATTTATAAAATATTCAAGCTGTGGTTTTTATTTTACTTCGAGTTAAGGCTAAAAAGTTATATCGGGACAATTTGTACTAAATATTAGGAAGTTCGCATTGTTGTCTCATTTCGACTTAAATAAATGCTGCTTAGTAAGTTAATGCTTTGGTTAACCATATTTTTATATTTTTACTGTCACCGTCGCACAATCGTTTGTCGTGGTATGGGCATCTTAAGAAGAGGGATGAGACGCATATAGTTAGGACAGTTAGGCATATAGTTGAGTATGAATGTAGAGGGTTGGAAGAGGAGAGGAAGACCGAAGAAAAAATGGATGGAATTTGTGAAGAATGATACGAAGGAGAAAGGGGTAAGTGGTAGCATGACGGGTAAAAGGTTGGTATGGAAAAAAAGACATGTTGCGCCGACCCCAAGTAAAATGGGATAAGGGCAGGAAGAAGAAGAGCTAAGCCAAAGTACGTTCTAACTTCTAATATGCTTTAGTCTCATAATGCCACAAAGTAAAGGGTGTCCAGTGGAAAATTTTCAACTTTGAAATTTCACATAAAAAAAACTACATGGATTTTATTTATTTTTATTAAAACTAAATGTACTACATTAATGCGGATTTCATTTTTTAAACACTATATTATCTAAATGATGACCGTTTTTTTGTACGCACTCCTGTAGTCGAACCCTTACATTTGCAATTACGCGACGGCAAAGCTCTGGAGTAATGCTTTGAATTTCACGGCGAATATTGGCCTGCAGGGCTTCAATTGTCCGGGGATTTTTCTCATAAACTTTCAATTTAAGGTAATCCTTTAGAAAAAAGTCGCAGGGCGTGAGGTCGGGCGATCTGGGTGGCCATGAGATGTCTCCGTACTTGCTGATCAGTTTATTTGGAAAAATCGTTCTTAACTTTTCCATCGACACTCTAGCTGTATGCGGAGTGGCACCGTCGCTCACGAACAGATGGAAAGAACAGATGGAGGTGACAGCCCTTCATGGAATTATCCCACCTACTTTGCCATTCGGATAAGAGTTCCTCCCAGACTTCAGTCTGCGGTTTAAATAATCTAGAAATTTTATTAAGGTCGCGTTGTGGTATAAAGTCAGTGTCCATGGTTTCCCGCGCGGAATAGTACATTGAAGCACGACGCTGTACCTCAAGATCGACTGGAAGTACACCTGCGAGTACCGGTAGGGCTTCAGTACTGACCGTTCTATACGCTTTGCATAAAAATATCAAAGCCAAACGTTGACTTTGAAGTAGTTTACGTCGTACCGCCCCTATTGTGGCCCTATCGGCCCAAACAGGTGCACCGTAGCATATACAACCTAAGTAGGTAGCCCCGTATATAGTTTTCAAAGTTAAAAATGATAAACCCCAAGTTGCTTTAGATATTCTCGTTAGGGCATAAAAGTTCCTTTTAGCTTTTTCACCTACTGTTTTTATATGATCAACAAATGAAAAATTTCTTTCTAACACCATGCCAAGATAGCATACAGCTTGCTGTTTTTTGACGGGAACGTTATTAAATTTAATACTAGGCCACGATTTAAGATTGCCTTTTAGTATAAGTTGATATGTTTTTTGCGGTGCGAAGGTAAGACGATTACGATCACCCCACTGTGATATTAAACGTAGGCATGTGTCAGCCAAGTTCTCAAGTCCTGCTCGAGTACTTGACTGAATGAGCAGTAGGCCGTCGTCCGCGTAACCGGTTAGGGAACAGCCGCTTGGAAGCGGAATCGCGAGAAAATCATCAAAACCTAGATTCCATAGATAAGACATGGTTGGAGGTTGATCATTGCGTTGCTCAATTTCTCACAGGTCATGGCAATTTTAAAAGTAAACTATATTCTTTCAAACTTGTTGCTTCGCCTTTGTGTCAATGTTCCTCATTGAACTGTGAATTCGAACAATCTGCACATCACATCCTATGGGAATGTATTCTTTGGCAGAATGAGCGCAATGTTATGTTGGATAGTTTACAGGTAACATCCGGTGTTGTTTATTATACGGACCTTGTGGAAACCAGAACCAATTTCCGTGCGTTCAAGCGTTTTTGCCATACCTACTATTGGAATCAATCGTAACAGCTCACATTTTAGGACCCATTAATTTTTAACAGATCCAATTCCGTGGTGCTAGGCAATCTGGGCTTCTCCCAGTTGTAATCGCCCCCTTGTGCCTATCGGCCTAGTTCTGTTCTGTCTCCTGCTTGTTATGGAGGGAAGTGGAAAATATATATTTTTCTTACTCCTCCGCTGTTCTTTTCTGATTAATTTCGTTGCGGGATCCAAGACAGTTGTATCGTTTCTCCGGGACTCGTCGAGCTTCATTGCTCGGCGCTTTTCTGGCGGACTCCACTGTTGATTCTGGCTTTCAGGAGTTGCAGTGGTTGGGAATAGTGTGGTGGGATTGTCCCAAAAAAAGGAGTGGCACCGTCTTGCTGAAATTGTGTCCTATTGTTGTAACCTGAATACAGCTGCAATTGCGGTAGCAGAAATTCGTCTATCATACGGCAATACACCGGAGCAGTGACTGTTTCTCCTTGGTTAAAAAAATAGGGCCCAATTACACCGCTAGCCGAAATGGCACACCAAACTGTGGTTTTCAAGCAATGTAAACGTTTCTGGTGGCGTTCTCTTGGGTTGTTTGGGCACCAGTATCTCATATTCTGTTTATTTACATATCCATCAATGTGGAAATGTGTTTCATCACAACAAAATGTTACCTAACGTGGTAGGTGTTCGAAAGCGTTCCAGCTTTGTTCTTGCGAAGGTTTCTCGCAAAGGATAGTCGCTTTCCTTTAGACCCTGAACAATTTGCATTTTGTATGGATGGAGCCTTAATTTCTTCTGCAAAATAACATGCACTGTTGACTTTTTGATTCCTGTGGAGGCTGCAATTTTCCTAATCGACTTGCGTGGATTCCTAATGATTTCATTTCGAACTACAGACACACGTTCGGGCGTTGCTGCTGATGTTGATGGCCCTGTAGGAGTTCTGTTGAGCGTTGTCCCTTCTTGCCTAAACCTTTGTACACACGACCAAATAAGTTGCGTGCTTGGCCCATCACTTAAACGCCGAATATTAAAATGAGTACAAAACGTTCGACGCGCGCGAACCAACGATTCACCATACTTTAGATATTGCTCAACCGCGAACGAGCGGTGCGCTCCTGTCCAGTGACTCATGGCTACTAACAAATCCGCAAGTACCGCGCTTTCAATGATACTCCTCCCGGTCACCTCACCCCACTATTATTTCGATAATTGCAGTTTAAAGTTGAAAAATTTCCGCTGGACACCCTTTATTTATTAATTTTTTGACATAGCGAGCATTGCGCGACTAGAATTAAGACTTAAAAATATGTATGATTTTATTTTATGTATAAATAAGAAGTAGAGAATACACGCTCTTCATTTATGCTTTTCTACATCACGGGTTTATCCACTCTGTGCTTATCAGAGTATCGAGAGTCTGTCGCCCGACCTTTGCAACGGTTAGGGAAATTCGCACTGCGTGTTTATATTCTGATAAGGAAATACATTCTAATTTCCAGTTACGATACAAAAATGTGACATCATTGATATTTTTATCAAAACTTGAAAGCCTTAGCTTGAAAGCCTTAGCCTTAGCTTGCTTAACTCAGCAATACTGGTGCCTTTTTATATGTGTTACGGAAACGCGAAAAAAGCAAATGAAAAGCAAAATTATCAATTTCACTAAGATGATCAATTTACCACATATTCAACATTGAACATTTTGGAATTTGGACATTCCACCATTCTGATCTGAACGAAAAATAACACGTTACTTGCATTAAGTCATCTTTAACGTTTATATTTAATTTATTTTATTTTTATGGTGCTCTTATAGTGACACACTCTGTAAACAGTTTAGGATATACTGCGGTTTAAAAAGACACAACACTACGGCAGCGGCATATTAGTTATAACTATAGTTGCAAAACTTCTGAAATATTCGAAATAATTCCGGAATATTTCTGGGAAAGTTTCTTTAAATCGGAATTATTCAAAATGAATTTAAATTTGTATTTTTTTGCAAAATATTTTTATATTTTTTTAAATATCGAATGGAATTTTGCATCGACCGTCGATCGCCGCCGCCGTCATGTGTGCACGCAGGCGATGGCGGTGCGGGGTGCGGTAAGAGGGGAGATGCTCCCCCCCCGGAGAAGTTTTCGGAAAGATTCATACCCCGCAATCGAATGTTTCCGCGGAATATTTCGCCCGAATTATTCAATAAGAATAAACGTGTTTATTTTTTGTGTGGTGGGTGAATTAATTATTTTTCAGTGGCACATAAGTTAGTAAAATATAAATGTTTATTTTATTATAAATAGCTATTGCCCGCGGCTTCGCTCGCGTTAAAAAAAGACAAAAAGTAGCCTATGTTACTCTCCATCCCTTCAACTATCTCCACTTAAAAAATCACGTCAATTCGTCGCTCCGTTTTGCCGTGAAAGAAAGACAAACAGACAGACAGACAGACACACTTTCTCATTTATAACATTAGTATAGATGGATATTATTTAGGTTCATAAACATATATTTTCTTAAAATTGCGCTCACATTTTCTATTAACCACTTCACACAACTGCGCGCCTAGTACTTTTGATTGATCTAAGTACTAAGTATCTCAGTATTTTAAATTTTCTCACATTATCACTTCACATTACTGCGCTCCTAGTACTATTGTTCTCTTTAGTTTTCAATCTTTAATTGAATTTAGAATTAAACTATAGGGGAAAATGATTCATCTTTTATAATTATGTTCTCGTCTAATTTCATTATTTTTAAGATGTATTCTGCTATTCGGGGCGGGGACAAATCCAACGAACCAAAAACCATGAAAATTGGTCTAGCCGATCTCGAGTTATAAGTGTTGTAACAAACCCGACTTTGTTTTATATATGTTATTATAGGCAATGTGTATAATCCGGCATTGTATAGAATGCCTAGGCTTTATATATATTGCCTAAAACGTTCAGGCAATGTATATGTTATAGGCAATGTGTTTAATCCGGCATTGTATAGAATGCCTAGGCATTATATATATTGCCTAAAACTTTCAGGCAATGTATATAATACGATTCATTTCATACATTGCCTAGGTATTGTATAAAATGCCTAAAGCGCATCAGGCAATGTGTATAACGAACGACCACGAGAAAGAGACAAGTGTTTCTATTATTTCATTATGTCATTTCTATTATTAAATGGTAAATAATATTTCTCACACTTGACTTCACATTTTTAATACCTACATAATATGAAACCTTTTTAGAAGATTTTTAATTTATATTATTTAGAGTAATGTTTGTGTTAAATTAAAGTTTAATTATGTTGATTTTGAATGGTTTAAACCAAACTTTACCTAAATATTTTTTGAATAATATGTTTAATTTGATAACGTAGCGCATAGATTTTGTGTCGATTACTGAACTGAACATAATTGTGAAGATATTTAAGAAAATAATTGTTTTCAAATCAAATTTCTATAATCAAGTGGTAAGAAATGAACAGGGCGACTTTCTGCAGCAATTTTTTGGTGCGTTGTAAATGTAAACGTTTATCCCCTTCGGATAAACGTTTGGAGAAACGCTCTCTACGCAAAAACTCGTATGTACTTAGGCATACAAACCAATAGAACACATGTCTTATCGCTGTCTGATAATGGAAGTTGAAATTAGGATTAGCTCTCAAAAGTTCAGTACCTATCTAACAAAATCACAGAGAAGAAAAATCGATTACATACATTGCCTGTGTTTCAATTGGCATTCTATACAATGCCTAGGTATTTTATACATTTCCTAGGTAAAGTGTAAAATAGTTTAAACATTGAACATCATTTCATACATTGCCTGAACGACCACGGCATTCTATACATTTCCTAGGTATTGTATAGAATGCCTGCATTGTACACATTGCCTATAACATATATATAGATCTGATCGATTAAGTATATTTGTTAATATTTTTGTAAAAAAATAAAAATCCCTTTAATCGCGGGATAACATATCTACATAAATATGTTATCCTGCGATTAACAGGATTTTTATTTTTTTGTTTTTATGTAGGTTATTTTGAAGTCGAATGCTATTTTTCAAAATGTTAGTTGTGGAATAAAAAACCAGGCCGAGCATATTTGATTTGTTTTTTGAAAAAGGGTTACCTATGTTTTTGGTAAGTTTGTATATAGCTCTGCTGTTCGCATCGCTAAGTATTCGCGAGTCACATAGATAGGTATTACTAAATAAAGGAAAACCTAATAAATAAACTCAAAAACTATTGTGTCGCTTTCAAAAATTCTTTCACTATTGGAAAGCTACTACTAATATTATAATGCGGAGGAGTTTGTTTGTTTGTTTGTTTATACGTGCTAATCTCAGGAACTACTGATCCGATTAGAGAAATTCTTTGTTTTTTAAAGTCCATTTATAGAGGAAGGTTATAAGGCTATATAACATTACGTTGCGACCAATAGGAGCGAAGCGTCAGTGAGAAATGTTGCAAAAACGGGGAAAATTATTCACATTTGAGGACTTTTGTTGCGTGCGCTGCATAAACGGTTTACGGGGGGCTAAGAAGTAACCAAAGGAAATTAGACGCGGATAAAACCGCGGGGGACAGCTAGTAGGCTATATTCCCCATGAACCCATTAGAGGTAACTGCTGTACTCGATTGAGTAAGTACAGCATTATTCCGAAGTGTAAATGACAGATCTTGTAAATTTTAGGTGATACACCTTATTATTTTACTTCATTACGCTGTACTCAATTGAGTACAGTGGCTTTTAATGGATTAATACAATTTCACCGGGTTTTTTTTGGCCGTTGAAATATTCCCAAAGTTTCAGAATATTTCGGAATACTTCAGAAGTATTCGACGGGAATGATTCGTAATTTTTCCCGCCAGCATCTAGGTATAGTTATAACCTCATAGACTGGCACCCCTTTAGGTATCATAAAAATTTGGAAACGGGCCATTGAAATGTACACACGACCTAGTGGCCTACATCAACTGCTGCATTCTTTTATCAAGGGTAGACCTGCACCTTATTGTTTTATTATTATCTGGAATGTCAGTAAATTAAATATCACGTGTAAATGTCACGTAATTAAATGATATGGGTTTCATTACATAAATCTCACTTTGATTACATACTCTCGTTTCTCGTATACAAAGGTAGGAAAGTTAAATAGGTTGAAAGTGGTTTAATTATTTTTTGTTGTATTTTTTCGACTTATCTTTTTCGCGACTTTTTATAGTTATAAGTAACAAAACTTTACAAAAATCAAATTACATCACACCCCAATATTATATTGTGTAAAATAGTGGAATCAAGAAATGAATTTAACCTCTATGTGACGTTTTTATATCTATGCTAAATGTTTTCAAAACTTTGGCAGGCAAATATTGAATCCAAGATTCTGGTTTGTCTTTTAAATTAAGAACACTTCAGTCGTTACAACTTAAATTAGATACTAAAACCTCTTTGAAAATGATATTAAACATCCATATTAATATTATACACATCCTCTTTGGTGGTCTTATTTCTTTTTATGGCAAAGGAACGGGGTTATAAAACTAGGAGCTCGCATAACATTTTAGAAACTTCCTATAATGTCAATCAACCGCATCCAGTTATCTATTTATATTATTCATCTGGGAATGTGTGGTGAAAATATAATTTAAATTTACTATTACCCTACGGAAACTCTCGCGGGAAAACGGTAGTAATAATATAAAACAAGAGTTTCATGAGAGTTTCCATGTTTGAATTGGACGCATCAATCTTAGGAAGTCATAGTCCGATTTGACAAAACCTTTTTGCATTAGGCACGTTTATCTCGGCAGGTTTTTGGCTATGTAACATTATGCTACTACACTAGGGAGCGGAGCAGTGAATAAGGTGTATGACCGTGTATCTTAAGCTGCGGAGTAGCTAATTATTGTATATTGGCCTCATCACTCGTTAGCTCGTGTGTTTATTATGATATCACACAGACAGAACGTAAACCAACATGTTTTATAGAGTAAACATTAGAGCTGCATAATAACAAATCGTGTCAACAATATCAAACGTTATTGTTTCTGAGGCCTTGTTCTGTCAACAATAAGTCGAGAGGTAAGTGTAAGAAGATCAATTGGAATATCCATTAGAGATTTCTCTCAAGCAGGCATCACTAAATTTATGTACAGATCAGCACATCAAGCTTACAATATTCTCACAATATAAACAGTATACTTACATACGAATCACAAAAAATAAATTTCTACGATCACAAATTATGGCGAGCTTTAGTTTTTTTAAAGCAAACACAACTAATAACAATACAACCTAGGTAGGTGTAGGTACTACAATCTGTAGAAAATTAAAAAAAAAAATATTTCAAATTCGGGTAAAAATTCCTGGTGACATAAATTAACACAATGCTTGACCTGGAAAACCAAATCAAAACCCTACATTTGAGAATCTCTCATAGAAACGTTAGAATATTATGTATACGTAATTTAATTACAACGAGTCCTAGGCATTTCACAAGTGATTCACAGACAGACATTACTAATTAGATACCCATCGCTAATCCAGGTCGTTGACACTTCTAGGTGTCAAACATTTTGTAGAATGGCAACATTTAAACGGTTCGCGCCATCATAGCGTGCTCACTCGTAAAACCCGGATGACTATAAAAACCACGAGACGTCGTAAATCTGGACCTAATTTAATGGTGTACTAAAATTGTTCGGGTATAAACGCTGGCTTGGATTGTCTGGGCTCTGAGTGGGACATAGGGACTAGGACCCAGCGAGCTCGAACCACTTTTTAATGATAATAAAAAATCAGTGAAGATTAGATTATAGACGGCAATCCGAGAGGACTAGGAGAGATCAGGCGCTGAACCAACGACTTCACGCAATGGAGTGTCGTGGCACCAACCTCCTTATTTCGGGCTATTACTGAGAAATTGCCACTTTCCACAGTTCCTATACTCTTATGGTAATATTATTCATTGGATGATTTCCCACTCACCAAAAAAAAAATGGTAATATTATGAAAATAAAGAAATCCAAGCAATGTGAACATGACACTCATCCTACATCCGATCATTCCGATGAAATAAATATAACAAAGAGAGCACTAGACTGGAATGTAAAACCGGTCAAGATTACTTGGCATTACATTGGCATGAATCGAAAACGCCTCTAGCAGTCACAGAAGAATTTCTCAAAAAAAAAATTTTTTTGGCGGTTTGGCTAAAATTCTAGGCGTTTTTAACTGTATATCTGAATTGAAACATCCATGTTGTATCACTCATTTGTTAACCAATCATCTCCACAGCAACCATTTTGATAGAGGCGTCACGCTTTCATAACTCACATTGACTTATACATCCGACATGGTCTAACGATAAAAGCCATTTAGATGACTGTGGTGCAGTCACTAAACGACTTGTCATTGGCACTCATCCTGTCCTGATCATAACCGCAATGGCCGGACCATTTACCAGACCACTAAGATTTAAACCAAATTGCCAACTATTTAGGTATCTAGTTTAATTTAGCTGGGGAAATGATTGCGGTGTAATGTATCGGGGTATTAGGATGAGTATGATGTAGTTATTTTAAAAGCAATTCAAAGATGTTGTTGGGTACCAAATAAGAAATGGGTGATTTTTGAGGTTTCTTCATATTAGGATTTTCTCCTGTATTACGTGTGCGTTTTCGAATGTGAAAGCCCTAATACATTACATATTAACAGGCTCATACACCGTGGGTCATACACATATTTGTCCCGTGTGGAAATCTTCAATCAATATAGATTACACTACACTACAGAAATGACTACGCAATACAAAAGAGTAATGCGTAGTCATTTCTGTAAAGTAAAGCTTTACAGAAAAACATAATTGCAATGCAAAAGTCATAAGAGAAAGTCGCACGACAATTAATTCATCTATGTAAACAAGCCAAGAGCAAGAAAACAAATGCGCTGTTTCTAAATTCAATATTGCTAAAATATCCAAACCAAGGTCAGTAACGTCTTTATTTTCTCAAATGGCAACTCTATGATTCACCCAATCGCATCGCGCGAACTCTTCTTCTATTCGATAATAGGTCAAGTTGATCTAGGTCCTCGGGAAGGTCACAGTGGCGCCATCTAAACGAGGTCACAAGGGTCGTCGATCCGTGCCAAATGGCAAGTAAAGGTTGCAAATTAGATTACTTCTCTATTTTCAATGCGCGCCGCGTAGCTACTCAAATGTCTAAACATCTCTGAAAAGAAATGTTTATGCTAAAGACTTTACGTCTCATATTCTTAGTTTTTATGTAAAATGGCCATAAATAAAAGACTTTATGTGAGTTTTCATTTTGCTAAGTGGTTGACTCATTCATGTTTAATAAGCTTCTTAGTTTATAATGTAAAGTTACTTACTCGTTCAGAATAAATTTTTCTCTATCTTGCTGGCTGGTCCAATGTTTATTTAACTTTAAACTGATGTAAAGCTTTTTATTCTTTAGGTCCATATTTTCCAGACTTTATATTCTTAATTTAAATCGACCGAGACCTTACAGTATGTTTATTTATCTTTGCGAAATCCCTCTTTTGCTAAATCTTTTATAATAAAGGACGAGGCTCAGATTCAGCCTGAAACGTTTTGTAATACTAGGTGTGCTTGTGACTCCCTTCATTCATGTTGACCTTGTTGAAACTGAAATAAGTAATAAAGGACAAACAGTACTGTTTATTCGTCACAGCAAATAAATAGGGATCCTATTGATCAGATCATTAATTCACAATTAGAATCTACCTATCAGGTAGTATTTGCTTAATGTTTCACCATACATTCGTTTTTTTATTCAGTCTAATAAAACCTAGTGTGTATACTGTGTATCTATCTAGAAACAACCTACATTTTCTATTCCTGCAGTCGCAGCCCTGTATACATATCAGCATGTCAGCTTATGTGACTGTAAATTTCACCAGTGTTTTGTTTGTCAAGAACTCTAGACTAGTTTATTTTGTACTCTGTGACACGAGGTCATTCGTTTCTGTCCCGCATCCAACGGGTTCAGACCGCGACGTTTTCAAGCTTTATTTTGTAAAATAATATAGCTAACCATTGTTGAATCTCTTTCTGAACTATAATATTTTGTTTTCGAGTTTGTTTCTGGCTTGAGTTTTCGTCTTCGTCTATGTCCGTTATTATAACATTTTGATTCAAAATTCTCAAAAGTTACGGATTTTGATTCTTTATTTTTCGGTATTATCGGTTGTTGTGTATTTTCGTTTAATATTAGACCGAGAAAAAAAATGCTGACGTCGGCGTCGCACAATTGTCAAACTTGGATAGCAACATAGAGATGGAGAATAGTTAAGCTAAACTTCGTGCTAAGAATTATACATTCATCTCGGTTTTGAATAGGTATAGGATGAATCGATTGCGTACATCTAATAGCTTAGAAGCCGTTTAATAACGCATCAGACTTGCTATTGAGTCCAAATAAACTTTGATTGTTAAATCAAGTCCTAATAACTTTGATTGACCTCTGCCGTTGATCGTTGAACTCCGCACAACCTGTGCCTTCACTGCTACTTGTAAAATTAGTACGTACTAATAACTCAATTAACCTTAATTACACCACCGTTTTGCGATAACGGTATAATACAAGACCATCAAATGCTGGAGATTATTTAGAGAACTTAAGCTTATAAGACTTGTAAATGGAGTTGAAAACGTCTGTTGATATTTAAGGATTCAGGATTGCTATCCTTTTGTATTTATTTCTTGGTTTCTTACAACAAAATTCAATATCTAACACGATTTATTTAGTTCAGATTAGCTCTTTTTTAAACAAAAATATACCAATAATCTCCACTTGATTAGTTTTGAATTTAGCCTGCGAGACTCGTTTCGATCCGAACGCAAAAACATTTTCTGTTCTACGATCAGGATTAGAACTAGTTTAGTATAAAAATGGTCTTATTTGTGAATCTGCGTAAACTCTATACCTAGGTTTATCTGAATAAAAGTAGCGTGACATAACTAAACTAATACGAACACAAAGATCGTGAGACAATGTCACGGCTACGACCGCGGGGATGGTGAGTGGCCTGGTGAAGTGACTCATCGGAGGCACTGGACTTTGGACCCACAGCCTCACTGCTCGATACGCTCTCGATTTCAGTTCGAGTTACTTTTTTCTCTCTTTTTTACGACTGTCGCATGACCTCCTTTTTATTGGAAACTTTTTTCAGAACTATTCCTTTTTTGCTACGGTTGACTTAACCCTATCGGGTCGCTCTGAGCTAACGGTTTTCCGTTTAACAGAACGAGGTTTTTTAGCCCATCAAACAAACATTTTATTCAAACAAAATTATTAAAAAATCCTCAACTAAGTACTGTCCTGTAAACAAGGCGACACATACTGCTTTGTAGCACTCAAAAGTATTAAATGCCTTCATACGCCATTACCACAAATAAATGAACAGTCATCAAACAATAACAAAATACTAGTTCCAAAACAAAACATGGCGGCTATAGTGGCTAGTAATCTCAGTAATTGCGAATGGCGGCAAAATGCGGTAATACAGGTTTGTGAACAAAAGCCAGGATGTTCGGGCATTCGCTGTTTACCGCGCGTATCCGGGCCGAGGGAGACATGACGTATCGGGTGTCAGAGGCCAGTGTTGCCACCGTGAAAAAAGAAATAATACACCGTTTGACATTATTGTAGTTAATTTTAATTGTTCTTGTTCTGCTTTGTATTCTTTTTATCGCGTTTTATGACTATATGAATTCATGTTAGACCGCAAATAAAGGGAAACATCAATATTATTCTGTCAGTTTTCCACTTCTGTTGTAATTATTTCCGAGAATTAATTGTTTATTACCGATTTACGACTAGAAAGTACAGGATCAACGTAACTTAGAATTTGTATACATATAATCAGTTTCATCAAGTTTCATGGTTCGTTTTATACACAAATACTTACATCATTTATGTGCATAAATAATAACAAAATGATTTATTATTTATTAAGAAGTACCTACTTTAGCTTGCACTTCACTTTTACAGAGTAGTGAATTCTATTGTTAGAATAAAAAACAAGAATCTAGTTGGTTACCTAACTAGTGCGCACGTTGCTCGTGGTTGTGGGCCGTGTACTTAGTGTACGTACCGACATTTAAAATATTACTTTAAGTTACACAATGCTGTACAACAAACTTGAAAGTACGCTCTGCGATAACGCAGTTCAGTGAATTTTGTTGCCAAGTATTAAATGTTGTGTAATCAAAACAAAAAATAAGAAATGCTGCCAGCACCAATAATGCAGATTTTTTTCGTATTTTTTGCTTTTTGCTATTCAAATCTGTGCCAAGTTAGCGATAATACGCATCTATAGTACAAATTAATTCAAAAGTGTAATTGACCTTATTATTAATTATTTTCATTTGTTTGTTTCAGTTGTGGTGGACGTGGACGACAGGCCGTTGTGTGTAGAAATCTGTGATACTGCTGGACAGGTAAATATTATACTAAGTATTTAATTTTAGACGGTAAAGAAAGAAATATTCTGTATCCTATGTATCGGTTCTGACCTGACTATCTACCTAATTTACCGATTGACTCTATGTGACTGACAATGAGACAACGCAACTCAAATAAAAGATGTAAAGGATGATTGAGTGAGATATTTACGTAGACAAAAGTAAAAAAACACAATTAGTGTAGGACCCTAAAAATGAAAAGTTAATTAGAATTAGGTTAGGAAGGATATTCCACAGATGTGATAATTAAAATGTAGATAAAAAATCATAACAACGACTACCTTTTATTGCAATAATTACCTGAGATTTTAGAGTTAGAAAATCATATTGTTTTAATCCTAGTCAATGTAGACGTCAATATACCCCAACACTTCTACTTATTACATTTCGGCCGAAACTCAGACCGCTGCCGAAGAATCGGTTTCGGTTTTGGCAATGGCATTGTAGAATAGAATAGTTTGTTACATGTATTGGATTGACACAAGATTAGGTACGCTAAATACATTAAAAATTCTATTCTACTATGCCATTTGTCAAGGGGGATTTTCGGTCGGAAACTAGTAATTAGGTATCTCAAAATAGTAAATGATTATATTTATTTAAACCTGTTTACTTTCGTCAGCTAATTTAATCACACCAATTAATTTCAAAATAATAGAGAGGGTCTTCAAGAAACTATAGAGGAGGTACGTAAAAGTCCTCTTTGATTCCAGGACTTGATTGGTGGCTTTGATTGCTTAACTACAGCTGGTCGCCATGCTCGTTTGCCTACTGCGCCTATTGTAAAAAAACTGCAGACTTCGGACACTGACAGTAATTCTGAAAGATACTGGGACGACGGATATGTATGTAAAAGTCATCTCATTAGAAGGACTTCTTCATTATGGGGATCATTATGTGTGTTGGCATGGACTTGGACAGTCCCTCACATACCATTGTACGGTTCTCCATACCTCGGTTTATTTTGACGGCGCAATGCTTCCATCTTTTTCTTCAATTCATTTCATTCGAATTTGTTTGTAACCGAACTCCATATCATCTTGTATTTCTTTGTTTTTGTTTCTTTTAGTCAGGTTTTTCTACGTGGGTAAGTAATATTCATGTGACTAGGGGTTTGATTTATAGTCATTTCATAATCCCTTGTCAAACTTAGTTCCTGTAAATATTCTGTAAATATCACATTTGGTGAATTTAGGTGCCGGTGGGGTGACAGCTTAGCTCACGCTCCCTTCACCCAAATTGTCTGCGAGAGGTATTTCCAGAATAGGCTATACTGGTGGTATTACTAGGCAAATTCAGCATGTGTGAGCATTGAAAATCAAATCACTGATAATTTATTTCTTATATCAACCGTCCTTTCTTCATTATTTATCGGGTGTAAAGCCGTGACATAATTTAGAGTTATCAGTAAAATCATGACACATTATCGACTACATGGAATTATTTGAATTACTTATTGTTAAGATTTTAGAAGCTTACCCTTTCGGCACACTTATTTACACTAAGGTTAAGAAGAATAAGAAGCACTTTGGTTAAGCAATACTACTATCTCTGTCGCACAATTGAAACTGCGATGGTGAGACAAAGACTGATAATTAGCTAGGCCAAAGGACGTGCGTGCTAAATGGCTTTATTTTTCTTGGCCTTAGTACGCCGTTGTTTAAGTTAAATCATAGATAATACATATAATACTGGTATAGATGAGACACTGACAGAACAGTTTTATTTTCAACTACTCGCCCTCCCCGCTAGTTGGCGCTAGCGTCTGCGAAACCTTGATATAGGTAGCTATAGCTATGTAGGCGCTATCTACATACTTACTATACCTATAGGTATATTGATGACCATGCTTGGATAGCATTTTTATTTTTATCAGTGTTAAAAAATGAACCAAAGCGAAAAACCGTTGAGGGTTTTTCACCATAGTACATTTTTTACACGGATAGGATAAATATACATCAATATAAAGGGAAATAATACAACGAAAATAGAAATAGTTTATTTATTTATTAAACACCAGAGAATTTATACAAATTATTATTCGTCTTTTGAAATTAAACCACTTTTTTTGTAGCAGAGAGTGAATATTGTGATAATTTGATAGGAAAATACCTAATTTGTAAATTGTATTAGTACCTACATAGCTAGACAGAGATAGACTTACATTCGCAACACATTATTGTCATTTATTTTAATTACCACAGGGAATAACGTAAATGGGTGCGAGGGTTTTTCGGTAATCTCGCAATTGTAATCCAAAATCGTAGCCAAATTTGTTAGAATAAACATACACGTTGAAGTCCATAAAACGATGCCGGGGTCAATGGAAATAAGTAAATTCGTCGATATCCGTTAACGAAAAGCCAAGTAACAGTGTAAGAAGCACTCTGGGGGTCCAGAAAACACGCGGTGGTCAATAAAAGTAGACATAAACACAGAAAACTCGAAAAACTCACGGCACACACAATCACAACGAACATTGAATGAAAAGCTTAGTTAGATGAAAAGTTTTGAAACTTTTTTTTTACCCGTAATATTATTAGTGTTGCCATTGAAAACATAAGTATTAATATACATTAAAAAAATATAGACGTTTTTAAGATGGATAACCAATCGCAAAAAATGTAAAATTATTTTTATGTTTCTATTATTAATTCACATTTGATAAATTATTAAGATAATAACATTTTAAGAAAGGGGTCATCTAAGGCGACATCTAGTAGTATTTAAGGGAATATTTTTGCATTAGTTGGCACGTCTTCCCCGCTAGATGGCACTACTTTCCATACATTTTCTATTCTTGACCTCAAAGTACTGTACTGTCATCCCCATGAGTTAAATAGAATACAAGCAATATGGTGGAGGTCCCACGGCCATAAGTTCACCTGGCCTAGCGCCATATTTATTTAACAAAAAAGGTGGCATTATGTTTGATATAAAAAAAATAGCACGTGCACTATATTATACCACCTACGCACCGGATTCGATTTTTTTATTAAATTCAACACAAAGAGACGAGGTACATTCCCACAGTTTCTCTACCTGTGTTCGCACATGGTATAGTAGAATTGTTTTGTAGTATACCTTTGTACTTTCATGTGACATCTATGTATAAAATATGGTTGCGGAATATTTATAATAGTTACCGTGACCCCGGAACATAAAGGGCAACCGAAGGAACATGAGTGGGTTTTAGTCAGTAAAAGTCTGACACTTCTTCCGCCGCCACGGCGCCGGCGTGAGAGAAGTCATTAAATGATTTCCCACTCCCCAAAAAAAAATTGTATAAAATATGTTCTCAACGAGCCTTGTCCTCATGAATAAAACACGAAGACATGGATTGTTGGTGGTGATTATAAAAATACGGACAACCTATCGAATATTAGATAAACTTTTTAAAGTCGTATTTTGAATATCGTCGGGGCTTTTGTGTCTTCAATCTTCCGCAGCATAAATTGTAACAGATAACAGATTCAAGTTAAGAATGTTCAGTGTCGCACAACAAAGGTCTCATCGCAGAAGAATTCGCATGAAAATACTAACAAAAAAAAACAAGAAAAAAAACTGATATATTGCCTGATTCTGTGAACTCGGCACACGTTGTTATTCACTTATTTTATTATTTCAAAGAAAGCTCTTTGAATTAACTGCCGGAATGCATGCAAGATTTGATTGTGTCAATTATTGTATAAATGCAATGCAACGCTACCGGCCCGCAATCTTTGTCAGTAAATGCATTTTGCGGAATATTTTACGACATTATATTGTTGCTCAATACTTTCGAGTATAAATTAAAAGTCGTTTCAAAACATTTACTTAAGGTTTGTTTACATGTAAAACTGCACTAAGACTTTATCGTAGTTTAAATTGCGGAAAGATAGTGTTATCAGAAGCGGACATCCAGATTTAGAAATACATTTCTATAAATATTGAGCAAATGTTTGCCTTGTGATGTTCATATAATAAAGGCATACAGTTATTTCATGTAGTGCCAACTTTTAGTAGCATAATTAGATACGAGATGAATAATTGACACTGGTGCCGATTCTCTAGTGCACAAACTAACGTAAATTTAAGTTAAGTGCATCTTTCTCTTTCCATTTCTTAAAGAAAAGGACAGAAGATACATTTTAGTTTAGTCCTGTCAAATTAGACAGCGCCTGATGAAAATTGACGTATATTTAGACGCCATGTTTTTAAATTGCGTCTAAATTATCTATGGAATGTCTAAATTTGACAGGACTTAACTAATATTTGATCTTCTGTCCTTTTCTTAATTAAACGGAAAGAGAGAGTGCACTAAACTTAAATTTACGTTAGTTTGTGCACAAGAGAATCGGCACCACTAATAAGTTAAAAACCGTAAGATTTAGTGACGCAAAATCAATACTGCTTGTGCTTACCTTTCTTTGGACAGTTTCTTAATTGATTAATTTATAGAGCATTCATAAAGTTTCGTATATAAATAACTATGAAAGTGAAACGATCACATGTCGTCATTAGCTGTATGAGAAATTAGAGAAACGCCTCCAGACTCCAGGGTATTGGTAAACCTGGTAAACCAACCTATTACTATTTTGATCTCATAATGTAAGTAGATCTGAACTAACTATGTTTTCTAGATCTGAACTAAGACGAAAATATTAGTGTCGGAAAACCGAATCTTCGATCGACCACTCTCTTTCGGCCTAAATTAAAATACTTACATACACTTTTAAGAACAATATCCAAAAAAAAACGCATTTTGATAAATGACAAAAAGGAAAAAAGTATTGTTTTCTTTAATAAAACAGAAAAATAATTTTGTAACTCTTGACGACGTATTCCAGTAACATAATTCCTAAGTGAAGTGTTACCACGCTTTCTGAACGCTTCTTACGCCATAGACAACGATTTCATCACACAATCACGCCCTATCCTAATACAGCACCGACACCGTACAATCTTTTCAATCAAATACCGATACAAAATCATAGCTCACTATAAAAGGTGCCATCATTGAAGGGAGGTTATGCAACCGGTGACCACGTCAAATTGATGGTTGCTGTCAATACTTTCACCCATGGAGGAGTACAATACAGTACGTAGGTACGAAGTGGCTACTTAACACTCACGTTCTAAACAAAACTGTTTTCACAGTTTGCAAGAGTTGGGGATGGAAAACGGATGTTTTTAAAAACTCGATATATGTTATAAAGCGTGTGAGAACTATGTAGTTGATGATAAAGATTTTTCCGACCAAACTGCATGTTTGGTCGGAAAAATCTAGACAAGATTAGAGAAGATATGGTGTACGCCGATTCGGATTTAATAAAATGTTATTTACGATAATTCTAGAACATCTTCATAGTTTTCCTTTACTGATGTTAGTCATGATGAAGGAATTAACCACTGGGCCATCTTCTCTGCCACTGGTTTGTGTCTTTTCCAGCTTAAAAATGAAAATAGACAGCATAATTACACAAACTACTAGTCTATGTAACTACCGTATCAAATCGATGCGCTACAATAGAATTGTTATCATTCGTAATTAGTCGGTCAGAATAATTAGCTGTAGGAACAGTTATTTATCAAAATGCTCTGTTCGTTGACCCTAAATGAAGCGCGCTAAGGTCCGGTTGCACCGTTATAATTAAATGATAAGTTGAAGTTATCCCTTTTGTAAAGACTGGTTCGATTCTGAATGTTATTTGGCTTCATTGAGAATGTAAAGCAGCTGCATTATTGTATGTTGTTGTTATGTTATCATAAAATTCATAAACTACAGCCACAAAGGAGACATAATTTCTCAACTAAACGTAATTAACCTAATTTTAGTGTGTAATACACAATCTCCCTTTATATTATAGAGAATAACTATTGACTGTTGTATCATACCCAGACACAGTGACAGTTATAATAACTATTGAGTGCCTTCCCTGCCCCAGATTCCTTTTCCAGTGTAAGTGAGCACAATTTTGTTGTTGTTTTCATTTCATACTGCTGGCAGCAGTTACTTACGGGCAATAAAACCTTTCGCCAATGCATATATATCAATAAATATAGTGATAATAGGATCGGCATTGAACCTAAAGTACCTTCTTTCTTATATTCTCATTATAGCCATGCACGTTGCACTCTAGATTACAATCTAGCTAGAGAATGACATCCAAGAAACAGATTGCCACTTGTTATTTACTGGCAACGCGTGATTAATGCGATTATTTATATTATTATCATATCGTATTTGTACATGAGGAAAGTGAGTCGCGAAGAAATATCATCATGACGTAAAAATGCATTGTTGTCACACACATGCAATTATGACCGTTGTTGTATGATGTGGGAAGTTCTGAAAAACTTGAATTTTCCATAAAAAAGGCGCCTGTGAGATCCTAGGTGTTGCCAGCGTCAAGCAAGTGTCTGCTTGCCATGCTTGGCAGGCGGGTCGTATGCTTTTCCACCATTTTAGCGTCAGACTCCATCAAAGCGGAGAGAAAATGAGCTGTTTCGTATATAAAGGATACTGTATTGCGCTGATGAGAAAATAACGCAAAACGATTGGTTGCACGAGACGTCTCTGCTCTGGTGGAGTTCGGCCATTACTATACGAAACGCTAATGAATTGTATCATGTCATGACTATAGATGCTGGCGGGAAAAATTCCGAAACATTCCCGTCGAATACTTCGGAAGTATTCCGAAATATTCTGAAACTTTGGGAATATTTCAACTGCCAAAAAAAACCCCGGTGAAATTGTATTAATCCATTAAAAGCCACTGTACTTGATTTAGTACAGCGTAATGAAGTAAAATAATAAGGTGTATCACCTAAAATTTATCTGTCATTTACACTTCGGAATAATGCTGTACTCAATCGAGTACAGCAGTTACCTCTAATGGGTTCATAGGGAATATAGCCTACTAGCTGTCCCGCGCGGTTTTATCCGCGTTTAATTTCCTTTGGTTACTTCTTAGCCCCCCGTAAACCGTTTATGCAGCGCACGCAACAAAAGTCCTCAAATGTGAATAATTTTCCCCGTTTTTGCAACATTTCTCACTGACGCTTCGCTCCTATTGGTCGCAGCCGCAGCGTAATGTTATATAGCCTTATACCTTCCTCTATAAATGGACTTTAAAAAACAAAGAATTTCTCTAATCGGATCCGTAGTTCCTGAGATTAGCGCGTTTAAACAAACAAACAAACAAACTTCTCCGCATTATAATATTAGTAGTAGCTTTCCAATAGTGAAAGAATTTCTGAAAGCGACACAATAGTTTTTGGGTTTATTTATTAGGTTTTCCTTTATTTAGTAATACCTATCTATGTGACTCGCGAATACTTAGCGATGCGAACAGCAGAGCTATATATACAAACTAACCAAAAACATAGGTAACCCTTTTTCAAAAACAAATCAAATATGCTCGGCCTGGTTTTTTATTCCACAACTAACATTTTGATAAATAGCATTCGACTTCGATATAACCTACATAAAAACAAAAAATAAAAATCCTGTTGTAAAAGGGATTTTTATTTTTTTATAAAAATATTAACAAATATACTTAATCGATCAGATTTATAATAAAATAAACATTTATATTTTACTAACTTATGCGCCACTGAAAAATAATCAATTCACCCACCACACAAAAAATAAACACGTTTATTCTTATTGAATAATTCGGGCGAAACATTCCGCGGAAACTTTCGATTGCGGGGTATGAATCTTTCTGAAAACTTCTCCGGGGGGGGGAGCATCTCCCCTCTTACCGCACCCCGCACCGCCATCTCGTGCACACAGTCAGGCGGCGGCGATCGACGGTCGATGCAAAATTCCATTCGATATTTAAAAAAATATAAAAATATTTTGCAAAAAAATACAAATTCTAAATTTAAATTCATTTTGAATAATTCTGATCTAAAGAAACTTTCCCAGAAGTATTCCGGAATTATTTCGAATTTTTCAGAAGTTTTGCAACTATAGTCATGACGCCACTGTAATCTAACCTATTTAGTGCAACTCTCATTAATGCAGTACTAAAACCTTCATTCTCCTGTTTCCAGGACTCAATGTCTGAGCTCCGAGAACTGTGCTACCCTGGCACCGATGTGCTGATGCTGTGCTTCTCCGTGGTGAGGCCGGAGACCTTCAGATCTGTTGCTGAGAGGTGGACCAAAGCGGTAGCCAATGTGAAGGCACCGCTCATACTCGTCGGCACGCAGAGCGATCTAGCAACGGATTCGAGAGTGCTCCAGACTTTAAAGGTGGGCTTTGTTTTTTTAAATATTAATGTTGAGAAAACAAATGTGGTTTAGCAGTGCTTTGGCAAAGCGTTACTGTTATAGTGCAACTTTACTTGTCGTATTTGCCAATATCGCGTTACTTGGGGTAATACAAGGTGTATTTTTGGTCTTGCTCAACCCGCTAGGAGATGATTCTACTCATAAAAACAAACAACTTTCATTATGGAACCAACTCCGAAATCGCGAAAAAAATATCAGCTGGTTCATACATTATGGTCCGAGGGCATTGAACTTTTCTTAGAAACAGCTGATATTTTTTTCGCGATTTCAGAGTTGGTTCCATAACAAAAGTTGTTTGTTTTCATGGGTAGAATCATCTCCTAGCGGGTTGAGCAATACCAAAAATACACCTTGTATAAACCTGGATTTGTTAAAATCGAGGTTCATATTGACTTGCATCGTACGAGCTAATGTTTTGCCAAAGGCGCCAAGTGAAGTCGCACCATTATTTTCGCACAATCGTCAAACCACTATGTCTAGGTAGAGACTATAGATGCTGGCGGGAAAAAATCCGAAACATTCCCGTCGAATACTTCGAAAGTATTCCGAAATATTCTGAAACTTTGGGAATATTTCAACTGCCAAAAAAAACCCGGTGAAATTGTATTAATCCATTAAAAGCCACTGTACTCGATTGAGTACAGCGTAATGAAGTAAAAAAATAAGGTGTATCACCTAAAATTTACAAGATCTGTCATTTACACTTCGGAATAATGCTATACTCAATCGAGTACAGCAGTTACCTCTAATGGGTTCATCGGGAATATAGCCTACTAGCTGTCCCCCGCGGTTTTATCCGCGTTTAATTTCCTTTGGTTGCTTCTTAGCCCCCCGTAAACCGTTTATGCAGCGCAAGCACCATAAGTCCTCAAATGTGAATTCCCCGTTTTTGCAACATTTCTCACTGACGCTTCGCTCCTATTGGTCGCAGCGTAATGTTATATAGCCTAATACCTTCCTCTATAAATGGACTTTAAAAAACAAAGAATTTCTCTAATCGGATCAGTAGTTCCTGAGATTAGCGCGTTTAAACAAACAAACAAACAAACTCCTCCGCATTAGAATATTAGTAGTAGCTTTCCAATAGTGAAAGAATTTTTGAAAGCGACACAATAGTTTTTGAGTTTTTAGGTTTTCCTTTATTTAGTAATACCTATCTATGTGACTCGCGAATACTTAGCGATGCGAACAGCAGAGCTATGTACAAACTAACCAAAAACATAGGTAACCCTTTTTCAAAAAACAAATCAAATATGCTCGGCCTGGTTTTTTATTCCACAACTAACATTTTGAAAAATAGCATTCGACTTCGATATAACCTACATAACAACAAAAAAATAAAAATCCTGTTAATCGCAGGAAAACATATGTAGATACTAGCTTCTGCCCGCGGCTTCGCTCGCGTTAGAAAGAGACAAAAAGTAGCCTATGTTACTCTTCATCCCTTCAACTATCTCCACTTAAAAAATCACGTCAATCCGTCGCTCCGTTTTGCCGTGAAAGAAAGACAAACAGACAGACAGACAGACAGACAGACAGACAGACAGACAGACAGACAGACAGACACACTTTCCCATTTATAATATTAGTATGGATGGTATCCCGCGATTAAAGGGATTTTTATTTTTTTATAAAAATATTAACAAGACGTATACTTAATCGATCAGATTTATAATAAAATAAAAATTTATATTTTACTAACTTATGTGCCACTGAAAAATTATTAATTCACCCACCACACAAAAAATAAACACGTTTATTCTTATTGAATAATTCGGGCGAAATATTCCGCGGAAACATTCTATTGCGGGGTATGAATCTTTCTGAAAACTTCTCCGGGGGGGGAGCATCTCCCCTCTTACCGCACCCCGCACCGCCATCGCCTTCGTGCACACAGTCAGGCGGCGGCGATCGACGGTCGATGCAAAATTCCATTCGATATTTAAAAAAATATAAAAATATTTTGCAAAATAATACAAATCTAAATTTAAATTCATTTTGAATAATTCTGATTTAAAGAAACTTTCCCAGAAGTATTCCGGAATTATTTCGAATTTTTCAGAAGTTTTGCAACTATAGTAGAGACAGAATAGCCGAGTCAAAGAAAGTGCTAAGTAAAAATCATTATTTTGCCTCTGCCTCAGTTGTGAAAATGTCGTCATGTGTGTTAATTCGCTCGCCTATCAAGCTCCAATATAACATTTGTGTGTGAAATGTACTTTCTAAGTTAAATATCTTGTATCACGATTACCAATGAGTTTCATAATGGTCAGTCAAAATTTTTGACCAATCCTTTATGATTGGTCAAAAATTTTATACAGAAGTAGTTGCAGTAACAATGACATAATTTTTCAGGGCCGCGGGGAGCACGTCGTCTCAGAAATCGAGGCTAGAGCTTTAGCAACTAAGATCAACGCAGTTTACATAGAAACCTCGGCGAAAACCAGGAAACAGTTAAAAGACGCTTTCGACGCCGCCATCTTGGCGGGGTTGCCAATCAGACACGGAAAAAGACCTTTTTGGAAGAAACTATTATGTTTAAGTTAAACTATTCTAGAAGAAATAGACTATTTTATTAAAGCCTATTTGGAAAATTGTTGTGTACAGTGTAGATTTGTTGCTTTGGAATAAGAGATTGTAAGTATTAAAATATCAAAAGACGGAATGGACCAGTTTAGGACATTGTTATTCTTATATTTATAAAATACTATGAAAATTAGCAAGCTTTAAAATGTAGCGTTTCTGTGTTCTATTGTTGATATAGGTTTTAATTGTGGTTGATGAAATTACCTTTGTATAATGACGCAATTTAATGTTTGTTGGTAAAAAATTGAATAAAAATTCGGGCACGTTTTCTTTTAGCTTGATTATTCATTACATTCTGAGGTGTATGGTCGATTTTCAACAAAAGAAAACAAGCTAGCCAAGGTTTTCTAAATCTTTTTATTGTTTTTTAAACTTTTTCGGGAAAGTTCGAAGTGCCTTTTCAGATGCTCAGCATCATAATATCATGCCTAGCACAACTACTTATTACCATAACCAACGTCGGGTTATTTAAAAAATAAAAGTCCGGAAATAAATTGCCTGGGTAAAAAAATTGCGTGTGCTACTTACTTACTTTTTTTATAGGTTCTGTTTTTCAGCCTGTCGCAAGTCTTGACGTACGATAAAGCACGTTAATAATAATAATAATTTACGTGCACCGCAATAATAACTCTTAACTGCAAGGCTTCACTTATGCCTTGGCCTACATCAATGGATCGATTTAAGTTGCTGCATGCACATCTTTTCCTATCAAGGACAACGACTTATATTAAAATTTGATTTTTTAATTATGTGTTCATCGGAAAAGTTAATATGGAGGTTTGACAGCTGTCAAAACTGTTAATAAAGTTGTTAATTCACTATTATTCTAATAACATTAACCTGTGCTCACCTCACAAAGTAAATCTGCAAAAATCAGAATGAGTGCAAAAATCTTCATCTTGTATTTGTTTTAATAATGTAATAATAACTATTATAGATACTTCAATACATTGCTCTCCTTTTGGTTCTCGTTTCGTTTATTTAAATAATTTAAATCACTGGTACTCTCACGAAACTTTGATCCTAAGTTCGTAAATATAAAACACTGAGTTATTGGCGGAAGTATTAGTAACGCCATCAACAAACAAAAAAAAACACTATTGACAAATTAGTTGTACTAATGGCACAAAACAGAATTATATTTTTTTAGCACTAATATAAAGAAAAAACAGAACACTGAAAGACTTTAAAGTCGAAGCTACTTATGAGTTATGTAGTGATAAATAAATTTTATTCGCAATATCTACACAATGTATAATGTACTAATGATATGTACAGTAGGAAATAATTAGTTGTAATTATGATAAGTGTTATAGGTGTATATATGGATAATTATTTTAATGTTGTTTTGATACTCAACACGAACTGATAATAATATTTTCTTATAATGAAAAGCTGTTTTATTAATATATAAACCTTTTTTCCGACCAGAATATTTAAACTAAACCTTACCGGTATGTTGGTTAAGGTGCAATTTAGAAAATACAATTAATTGGGTGATGGGTCTGATTCCCGCAAATATTTGTATGACCCAACCCCACAAGTAGGTGTTTCGTGTCTGATAAATTGTGTATATGTGACTATATTATAATATTACTCAAGTGTGTAGTGAGGGACACATCGTATTTCGTACATATTTCTTAAAAATATACTCGGGTTATCTTCACCATAATTATTATTATTATTCACCACTCATTCATATGTTTTTGTTTTCTCCCAGAAATATAGTTATTAAAAGTTCTTGTCTATAGTATGAAAAGATTGAAAAAAAAAATAATAATGATAAAAAATATTTTTACAATACAACGCCATCTCTGTATCAATACAGAAACAAAACACTGTCCGGAACAATATGGCGTAGTGTGCTGGTTCCGTTTGACAGGACAACAGCTGACGGGAGGGATCAACTAGTTTTTTAACCATCGGCTCGACGAAAGAGGAGGTTATAAGTTTAATCACTGTGTGTGTGTCAGTCTGTCTGTCGCACCGTAGCTCTTAAAATGGGTGAATAGATTTGGATGCGGTTTTTTATTATTTGAAAGTAGTTATCCAGTGATAGTTTTTTGGATGTGTTTCATCCATCGATTCAGTCGTGTTCTTAGCTGCAGTCGCGATGTTAACAATGAACTTCGGTGGCGGGGTTTTTTTTTTTATAAAAGGAACAAAAGGATTACAAAAAATCAAGTTAAAACATTTAAAACAATTTATATAATAATAATAATTGAACTATAAGTTTCTACAATGAATAAATACTAAGATAACGAAATACAAATACAAAAGTATTAAGCTTTTTAAATACTGTGGTGCAGTCTGTATGGTGATTTTTGGTGATTAACAACATTTCTCTGTAGAAGTCAGGACCAGCGCACAGTGGGCTGACATGGTGACGTTGTCCTTCAATACCATTGCCCTGGAACAAGAAAAAAACATATGTTTAGCATTAACAGTACCTACAAGAGTTAACTTTTGAAGTATTAAAGTTTATCATAAGCCTTTTTCCAACAATGCTATATTCCCTCGAACACAAACTAAATTTATATTCAGTGCATCATTCTCTTTAAATTACATTAAGAAAAAGACAGAAGATACAAATTACTCTAATCCTGTCAAATTAGCAAACGCCCGAAGTAAATTGACGTATTTTTAGTCGCCATGTTTTAAATCGCGTCTAAATTATCTATGGAGTGTCTTAATTTGACAGGAACAGGACTAAACTAACATGTATCTTCTGTCCCTTTCTTAATAAAATGGAAAAAAGAAAGATGAACTTAAATTGTTGTAGTTTAGTTTGTGAATAAGAGAAACCTAAATGCATTTATTTACAGAAACGACTGCCTGTCCAGTATTGGCTAACTCGATACCCTCTCTGGCTTCTGGCATTCTTCCAGTAGCCAATTAGCCATTTTCATGTAACCGGACAAGTACCATTGCCACTTTATAATTTTTCATGTACTTTCTGAGTTGAGAGTCAAACTATGTATTATTGACATCCATCTCGGAAAACACGTAAAGCCAATGGTGACTGCATTTGTAATTCTTTGACAGTCGGTAGCCGAAAGCCAGAAAGTCTGCTAATCAGTCTTACTGGTAAGTGAAGGCCAGGTCATAAGTTGTACAGTATTCATTTGAAATAAGTCTATATGCTTATTTATCTGTTGGTAGTTCAAAGTAGTCTAGGTATATGTAATACCAACGTTAACTTACCCCTTGTCCAGTACGCAGTCTGTCCCAGAAGCTATGACCTGCAACTGCTCTGGCAGCAGGCGAAGAGACTGAAGGTTCACCGGGGTCTCCTTGTCAGTCAGGTTTATGACTCCCACCACCGCAGGGTGGCCTGGCAGAAACCTAAACAAAAAATAATATATTAGTTAGTGCAAAGGTGTCAACTGTCAACAATAGTCAAAACGAATCAAGTCAAAGTTGGTTTAATTCATGAATTGTCAAGGGGCAGGCGAGTAGGTAGTCCGAAAGTTGAAGCTTAGATAATCAAGATTTTGTATAACTTTATTTGAAAAGAGGGTTTTCCGCGGAGGTTCTTGTTTTTTCTAAAACGTAGGTTGTTTGGGTATATTTATGCCGAATGCATAATGAATGGGAACAACTTCAGACCACGAACTCCCTAAAGCTCCCCGATACAAAAAATATTTCTAAGGACAAACCCTTAGAATTTTTTGGACCGATTTCGTCACAGTATTTCCAACCCCCTCCTGAATAAATCAGAAATGTACCCTTAATTATAAGGGATATATGGAAAGCTCCGCACGTTCCATTGATATGGGTGTTATGTCTAATGATGATGGGCTAGGGACGTTTGTTGTGGTAATTTTCTAATTCTATGTACGCTAAGGTCGTGCATTGCTTTGATATCGTTATAGATTACGTTGGATGTGGATTGCATTTTCTGCTTTTAGATAGGTGGTTAGTTATCGTTTTCCTCAAACTAAGAATAGCAGTATTCCATACAAATTGATTACCGTGCTACAGCCAACATGGAGTGGCAGAGCGCTCGCACATCAAGGTCACCGGACTGCACAGCTGGGAGACGTTTCGCAGCAACCACGTCCTTGTAGAACTGAAATGATATTTTTTTTTATATGAGTCATCGAAATTGCAAGGTTTTTTCTACCTCCTGATTTCTTAATCAAGCAAATACTTAGACTTTTTGACTGGCCTTACTAATGATGACTCTAGATGCTAAACAGGAGCTCCGATTTTGCAGTCCCATCGTATGACGTATATCTTTGTTATTTTGTTTCTGGGAGTAATTTATTTATAATTTGCATGTATTTATAATTTATAGCTATAAGTATGTAGGATATTAGTTGTCTGGTTACCACAGGATAGTTGGGCTCAAATGACCGTTAGAAACGTTCCAAGATATTTATCAAAACCTACCTTATAATGGCTGTTCTTCGCATCAATTTGAGCTGCCAAGTTGACAGTGGCATAGTTATCAGCGACGGGTAACCAGGTGGTAGTGGCGTTGGAGAAGCCGGCGTTGGTGGTGGCGTCCCAGTGGTACGGCGTGCGTGTTGGGTCGCGGCTAACCTTCCAGTAGTTGATGGGATCGTCGGTGTTCAGGGCCTGAGGGTCCTTGGTGTCAGCCCAGCTTACGTGCCCGTCGGTCATACCGAGTTCCTCTCCCTGGAATAAAGTTTGTGGTAGAAGTTGTGGATGCAGAAGTTTTGAGGAGGAGCTGTAATTGCAGGCACATGCGATATTTTGGCTCTGTTGCTGGTTTGATGACGCATTTGTGAACCTTTGATACAGTGGTTTGCCTTTCATAGAAGCTGAAAAAGCCGACTAACACTAAAAATTTTAACCACGCCGCTGACTGTGATAGTGTGCGGTTTAGTGGTGAACTGAACAGAACTTTATAGGTAGCGGTTATCACTTCACATCAGGTAGGCCGAAGATTCGTATAGGTACCGTTCAATAAGATCAGATTAGTAGATCCAATGAGAACCTTATTTTAAACAGCAGATTAATTAATAGAATTATTATATTAGTGTGTAACCTGGTAGGTGATGGTGATTCCAGGGAGTATGAGAGACAACATGTTCATGGCGTCCACTCGCTTCTCTCCGTGCCTAGTGGCCAGGCGACTTTGATCGTGATTGCCGTTCTGAAAGTAATAAAAAAGCCTGGTTAAGAATAAATCTAGTAAGTCCAGGAGATTCACATTATAATGACGGAAAATTTAAGTTTAGATAGCCAAATTAATGTCATTTCTGTAAAATTCTCAAGTTTGTTATTTTTAAGAGACGCGGCGTTACCGCGACCTTGAAGACTCTGTACTCGTATAATGAATGGCAATATCAGACGTTGAAGAAACGCCAACGCTCGTAAAACGCCAGTGGGTTAGCGGCCTTAGCACAGCAATTACATCTCACACACGCTGGGCAGTGTCAAACACCAAAATCTGAGCAACATTGTGTCGTCGAAGCTGCTGCAGCTTCGACGACACAATGTTGCTCAGTTGGTCAATTAGCAAAACCCTGCGACGACGCAGCATCATGTGCAATACGCTCTTGCAATATAGATTTGCGCCGCATAGCTTTTAAGTGTCGGCCTTTACGAAATTTATTTAAAAGACCTAAAATTCGACAGGAATAATCATGCATACCACCCAGTTAGCGACCTTCCCAGTCGGCATATACGTCATCCACTTATCTATGACCAGCTTCATATCTCTGGCATTGCTCTTATTGCTCAGTTCTCCCAGGTACAAGAAATTGAAGGGGACGGAACCGGTACGATTATGGCTCCCGTAGTATCGCATCATCAGGGGTATTTCGGTGTAGGCTTCAGTCATCATGATCTTGGACTCGTTGTGCTTCTCCGTGTATTCGTCGAGAACCGCTCTCCAGTCGTAGACGACCTCGTAGGTCTCGTTTCGGTCTCTGGTGTAGATGTGATATAGGTAGTCGTAATCGTCTGCGGTCTTATCGGGTATTCCTGTAGAAAAGAGTCCAGAATAATGCTTTTCAACAGAAGCTCATAGCAGGTCGTTTGTACGCAAGTAAGTTAGAAAACGACCCTTTCCGTCAATGATTTCATAAACTGTTTTTTCTTGGGTTGAAATTGAACCCAACGACATCATAAGATAATTACAAAAATAAATTATAACATAATGTTTAGCCGTTTCTTATAAATTTCTAACACAGTAGTTTCTCATAAAAAGTTGACTTACTTACTGACGAAGTGCTAGGCTAAAGTATCTACCAAACGGAAAGAAGTACCTTATTAACTCTATTCTCGTACACTAACCTGAGAGCGGTTCATCAGGGTACAGTCCGTTATAGTCGGCTGGATCCACTTCATACAACATATTAACTGCATCAACACGGAATCCAGAAACACCTTTTTCCAACCAGAAACGAAGAACGTCCTACAAACGTTAAAATAAAATTAAAAGTAACGAATTGATCAAGACAATGCAAACTGTTACGTCATTTGTTTATCAAAGCAATTGTAACTGTCATTGTATCTATTTATTCCTAGTTGTCTAGCTGTTTCCTGCGGTTTTGGCCGCCCATTTTTATACAATTCATTCCTTAATCTACCCCGTTAGTGGACTGTGGCTGTTCAAAAATGTCTGTCTCTTTAATCATTAAACTTTGAACAACCAACCGACAGCTGGCTGTCGGGTCTATTGTCTTTCTATTGTGTCTCGAATCACGTGTGTTCGAAAGTTTAAGATTCAAATTGAATTAGATTTTTAAGACTACAAAAGTATTGCTATGTTTAATTATTAAGTGTTACCCAAATGAAATAATTTATGAAGAGTTTCCTTGGAACCCCTGATAATTTATGTACCTTCATCTCCTCGCGAACAAGTGGGTTGCGGTAGTTGAGGTCAGGCTGTCCGATGACGAACTGATGCAAGTAGTACTGTCCTCGAACCGTGTTGTACTCCCAGGCACTCTTGCGGAATACGCTGATCTGGATAAAATACAAAGCATTTCATAGAGGCTTAAAAACTACAAGAATTTAACAAAATAGGCTTCGATCGCTCCGTTCCATTATGTATTCATTATATAAAACTCTTCACCTTCCTAGCACTTCCGGACTATATTAGGACCGCCAACTAGTCTGCTAGATCCAGCTAACGATATGCCAAATTATATGTCAAATATTGAGCCTGCTTTCGTCCTAGTAATCTCCGAACTTACCCAGTTGTTAGGAGGTGCCACATAGTCAGGGTTCGCTGGGTCAGGTTTGCCATGTGCCCAGATGTAGAAGTCATCATACTTGGGGTCTCGCTGTGCTGACTTGATGAACCACTCGCTCTCATTGCTCGTGTGGTTAGGCACGTAGTCCAACACCACTCGCACTCCTGCGCATCGTGGATAAATGTGATAGATAGAATACAACAAGAAAAACAGTCACAGTACAGTCAATCAATCAATCAATCAAATCAGTTTATTGCAAACATGTTGTACAGGGGTTGGAATAACATAATAAAAGTTTCAAACATGCACCCTGTAAGGGCACTGCAAAACAGTACCCCTAGCACGAACAACTTGCGAAAAATCGTATCGTTAACGTTAGCATTTTATATGGAAACATGAAACAGGACTCAAAGTGGTGTGTTCGGTAGACAGCAGTGGGTCATAAAATGCCCCTAAAAATCGCAGAGGGTCGTTCCACTTTAAAATAAAAGTATTTCATTATATTTTCCCCCTAACAGATCTTTTAAGCATCTGAAAATGTACGATATTTTATGTAGACCCAGCAAGTGTTTTAGTAAACACAGTCATAATATTTTGGAAACATCATATCATGGCCCAAGGTTCCTCTTTTGCTTTGGCCCCTGGCATTTTGTTACTGTTAAATCACTAATGATAAAGCTCTCAACAAAGAACGCAATTATTAAGTATGTAAGTACCTACAAGCAAAACATGTAAGTACTCTTACCAGTTACTGTTTAAGAACTAATTTCCTCTTAGATTTAGATCGTTAGGGTTCGAGCATATTTCACATGAGCATCAGTATAAAATATGTTTATGAAAGTAAGGCCTCTGCCTCGAAACCTGCGGGCAGCGGGGCGGTGGCGGCAGCGGCGCGGGCGTCGCAGACCCGTTCTCGAAACTAGCGGGCAGATCACGCGTCACTATAGCCGCGTAGTGTTGTGCTTATGTTTGTGTCGTCGAGATATTTGTTTTTATTCTAAACTGAACAATGGTGTTAACATCTTTTTGATTCAAATTTATTCCTAACGCTCGATTTATTGTGGGCAAAAGAAGAAATAAATAAATCCCTACTATAAAGCAAGGAACATAAAATACGAGTTTTATAGAAATTATGAAGAACAGAGACAATGTCCCGACAAATTCTACAAGTACACCAAATTGAGTGTAGAAACTTTTGACTATATTCTTGAAGCTATCAAAGGCGATTTAGAGTCTGGAATTAATACAAAACGATACAGAGGTATATCTCAATCAAATACCTATAATTATTCAGTTTTTATGGTTCCCATATTTGCTGTTCCGTATCGGTGTCCTTAAAAAAATCTGAAATAATTTGCTCCAGCATGTACGAGGACATTTCGACACGTCACAAAAATAAATTGCACAACACTACAACGCAAACGCGCGGGCGGTCACCGCTTGGCTAAAGTACACCGCTCGCTGCCCGCTCCCGCCCCGCTGCCGCGCCGCTGTTTTCGAGGGCCGTTCCATTTGATTTTACGCATAAGATCCAGCCGCTCCCACTCCGCCGCCGCCGCCGCCCCGCTGCCCGCAAGATTCGAGGCAGAGGCCTAATAGATATTTTAATAAAAAATGCCTCAAAATTTTGCTAAGTGTATACATGTAATTTTGCTCGTGCCTGTACATAATGTTTTCTTTGCTTACAATAACTTGTTGCCCGCCAATTGCAAGTCGTTACGGCCGCGACATTGACCACCAATGGCCGGAAGCCGTCATTATGTCGCGCGAAGATTGTATCGCTATCTGTTATCACGGACATCGCCGTTTAAGATGGAATTATGTTGGTGCTTTAGCAAGAAATTATACAGACGTGATGTAAACATCTAAATTTAGAACTTATTTGCTTAAATGTGGTACACTGACTGTAGTTAGGTGACCAAAGAGATTTAAATAGGTGGCAAAATACTTAATTGACCTATTTTGCCACAAAATTACAGCTTAAAAGCGGCCATGTCGAACTCGCGCACTATTATATGTATAGGCAAAAAATTACAACATAATCACGTTTATTATTATACCATTATTATTTATACCTCCTACCTTACATATTTCTTTTATTGTGCTTTTTAGGATTTGTTGTTATAGCGGCAATCAAAATACATCATCTGTGAAAATTTTAACCGTCTAACTATCACGGTTCATGATTTACTGCCTGGTGACCGACAGACTGATAAACAAACAGAGGAGTCTTTGTAATAGGGTTCTGTTTTACCCTTTACGGGACCCTAAAAACCGGATAATTACACACATTTTATGATGTTATGTCAGAAATTACTAGTAATAAATACTCAGAAAATAGTAAATCCAATAAATTATAAATTAATCTACATAAAATAGTCAGTTATTTTAAATAATTATTTACTCATGGGCAATGCAATAGCAAATCTAACAAATTATTATGGTCATCGCTGCAAAAGAACGCAGAATGCGTTTCAGTTTTGTCTCAATCTGTTTGCCGCTTGACCTCGCATGATTTAATTACAAAACATCGAGTATTCTGGACTTTCGGAATTCCATTGCCGGAGTTCACACAGCTGTTGCGGTCATTCTCCGATTCGGCGTTATTTGCCTAATTACCGTAACCATTTTTATTTTTCACTGATTTAACCTTAACTCATTAAAATATGAAACTAATAAAAAATACGAATTCAATAATTAATGAGGCATGTTTTAATTACTGGTAGTTTTCTAGTTATTGAGACTTAAACATCTAACGAGAGCCTCCTTAGGTGTTGGTCTAGACTCTTGGCTACTACTTGGCAACTATCGGCACATGACCGCTAAGTTCACATTTCACATGTTAACAATCTCGCAAACTTGGCTCGCGAGATTGTAGACATGTGAAATGTTATTTACTAAGGTACTTAATTTTTTTTGTCTTTCTCGGTCTTTACAATGTTCCCGTCACGCGGGACTTTTACGTCAACGGGCATTGCGCGACACTCCAATTGAGCCACCACCACTATATATATATATAGGCTTGCTACTATATATTATATATATAGGCTTGTTTGCTACAACAGTCCTGTCAGTGATGATGTGTCGACCCCAGTACAATGTGACATTGCCATCTTCAGATTCTACGAGGCCGTATCTCAGAGCAAGTTGCTGATTGATAAACCTGGCTACTAGGCTGTGCCCATAAGTACTCTTTGTTAGCAAGACGAGAACAACCAGGGATAATCGTTCTCCCGGCAGATGACACGCCCGACATATGTCAACCGTACCAACTTTCACAATAAATCTCCGATAATTCTTCGTCATGATGACCTTATCCATAATGGCACAGACAAAACCTTCGGTTTCCCCAAATAGGTCACCAAATCGTAGCCACTAAACGGACGATAAAAAGTCTACATCGAGCCCATGCAGGGCCCGGAAAAACGTCCGTGTAACTCCTTACTCTGCCATACTTCCTCGCGATCCTTCGTCTCAAGTACTACAGGTTTGCGCCAGTTCTCTTTAGCTAAAGAGAGCGGAGTGAGGTCCTTGTCCACAGTGACCACATCTCGGTGCATCCCCACGTCAGCTTTAAGGAAATATTCCCAGTGCTTGTATGTCTCGCGGTTGTGGAGAGACTTAGCATTAAGAAAGCCTCGTCCTCCACATTTCCGCGGGATATATACAGCCTCATCAACTCATCACCGATGATCGCGGGTGATGCTCGAGCGCGCTTTATATGTAGATTGTCTTCTGTGCCCATCTATTTTGAGGCTACAGATAGTAAATAAGAATTATTTTTTCATACAACGGTAATTATAAACATATGGTAATTAGTATACGGTAATTAGAAAACGATAGATTTTCTTAAAAAATTCGGAAATCAATAAAATATGCAAATACTAGCTTATTACAACGTACGGAGGCCAAAGTACTGTCTCGATTTACTTGATCAACTTGGGTCTAACTTAAAAAATAAAATATTTATTTATGTAAAACGGTAATTAGAAAAGTTTTTAACCAAGGTTACGGTAATTATATACTAGCGTGCTTCATTGGCGGTACACTAACGTTAGAGACGTGCAACTGCTGTTTTGCTGCGGTATACATTGAGAAGACGAGAGGCGCGCGGTAGTGGTGTGCCAAATACTGTTTTTTAGGGGTGTGCACTCGAGAACAAAATATGTCACGGTAATTATAACTTTCGATCGGACATCCGATAATTTAATGATAATTATTTATAGACTGGTTTTAGTGAGTCGATATTTTACTATGCGATACACTTTGTTTAACACTATTTAAAATGTTATATGGATCAAAGTAAATCTGTAAGTCATAAAAATTACAAGTAAGTTTTAACATTAAGTCAGTGTGCGGACACGTTACGGTAATTAGAGAACAGGGGTTTTTGAACTTAGGTTAAATTAATTCAGTCTTAACTACTTAAAACAGACGCCTGTGTTTTTGTTTATGGCTAGATAGGGATTCTATCTAACATATAAAAAATATTGGATGATTGAATATGATAAAAATACGGATTATTCAAGCCCGGACACGTAAAATTTGCTGATCGGAGAATGGCCGTGCAAAGCTTTCTGAAAGAGTTTTTCTAGGCCCAAGAAAACTCTTTCACAAAGAGAACTTCCCAAAACTCTAGGAAGGACTACCACTTGTTTCTGTTTCATGAGTCCTGTGTACCCATGAAACATGACCCTGTGTGCGCATGTAAATAATAATATTATTTTGGTTTTTGGTGACAGAAACGCAATAGCAAGACAACTAGTATTTAATCCTTAATTACCACTTACTAATTCAGTATTTTAATGTATGCCAGCAGTGTTATAAGAATGGATTCTTTAAACTTTTTGAACGGAAAATTATTCGTTTAGGAGCGTCAATACTGGTTATGCAAATAAATACTTGAATACTAATATTTACCTAATTTCTTGGCGGTTGCCATGAGGTTGTCGAAGTCTTCCATGGTGCCATATTCGGGCGCTACCTTCTTGTAGTCCGTGATGTCATATCCGAAGTCGTACATTGGCGATAGGAACATGGGCGACATCCATATCGCGTCGATGCCTGTGTCCTTCAAGTACGGAAGCTTCTGGGTTATGCCTGTTGGTGAAAAAATTGTTCGGTAAGTCTGGTACAGTGGGCAAAGTAAACATCATGCAAGGTCGTCAAATATAGTTCAAGTTTATTTGAGCGCCGATGAAATACTTCTTAATTATTTTCTACTTTCATTTCAATTAGTTAGAGAACTATCTATTGGTGTATAGTGTACGTAATATGGTACACTCATAATTTCACAATTTCTGAGTGGTGGGGGAGGGGCAGACCCCTGCTGCCTCCCCCTGCAAACGTAAATAAATAGTTTTGCCAAAACGAATCAGTTTGCATCTTTTTCCCGAATTTTCTAAAGGAATTTCATGAATTTCTAAAAGAGAGTTTTGTTTTACAGCAACGGCCGCATTTTATTGTTATTTTTACCATTAAACCGATTGAAGACTATGATTTTAAATAATCAAACAAATGTAAAAAAAATATAGATCGTGTGACTCTCAGAGTATAAAGTGTGATAATCTATAGATAAGTGGTCATTATTTTAAGCTATTTTAAGTGCTTATTATTTTGAGCAAGAATAATGTTGTGAGCATGACGGAACAATATTTAACAGAATACTTAATAGTATCCACTAAGCTGATATAACGCGAACCCGAGAGTCACGCAGCCTCCGTACGAGTGATAAAGAGATATTATTGTACCGGTACTTTCTTTGTGCACACTGCATGCACAATAAAGCTTTGTACTGGGAAACATGGGAACTTGGGAACTGTATTTCATGAGAAAAGGTAATTCTATTTTTTTATCGGTTTCTCGTCCCGATGATGTCTAAGGCGGCTTTGTTATTTAACCCGATCCTATCCGATTTGTCGGAAATCCTAAAGGTCATAGCTCATTAGAGCCACCCGACAGCCACTCCGCACCGACTCGCCTCCTGCGGCTAGTATTCTTTATATGGATTTGTATGGGCATGCGCTCACTATTAGAGGTTGCAATCGAATATTCGAATATTCGAATTATTCGAATACTCTTTCCAAAATTATATTCGAATAGTAAATAAATATTTATTCGAATATTCGAATATTACCAAAAAAAAATTAGTTTAAAGTCTATGTTGATAGAACTTGAAAGTTGTTGTTGGCAACACTGCTTGACTTGACGCCATTTTCTCACTTACAGAACACGTTGTTATTTATGTGTAAAGTGATGCATTGTCTTTTTTGAAGTGATTTTAGATCTTTTATTTTGTTTTTATTACGAGTATTAAGGAGAGAGAACGACTTTTTTTAAGAATTTTATAATAATGTAAATCTGATTTTTTTCCGAATTAATATAGACGAATTTGATTTTGTTAGTGACATGTAATAGTTTTTCTTTTGATTATTAACGAGCGAGAGAGAGATGTTTATTTTGTTCTTATTATTATTAACAAGAGAGTTAAATTTGTTTAAAAATGTTATAATAGGTAAATCTGATTTATTTCCGAATTATAATTGATAAATCTGATTTTTCAGTGTAATATTGCATATTATGAAAATAATACTGTAACGTTTTTACGACACATTTACGTATGTATTGATAATTTTTGTTATATTATTAACAAGAGAGAAAGACATTTATTTTGTTTTTATTATTACCGAGAGAGAGATTTTTAAATTTATTTATAAAAAATATAATTGTTTTGATTAACATTTTCATGTTTCTCCCTCCTCTGTCGATTCCTCATTACTGAGGGTCGGGACTCCTTTGAAAAAACTTCTTAACAGTTTCTTTCCATCGGCTTCTGTCCGAGACATCGTGGAGAGCCGCGCTGACTGATATCTCAAGGCTTGTTGATATCTGATCAGCCCAACGTTTGGGGCTTTGTCCACGAGGCCTTTTGCCTTCCACCTTTCCTGTGACCATCAGGCGTTCGAGGTTGTCGGGGCTTATACGAGTTATATGGCCGAAAAATTGGATCACTCGATACAGACACGTCGCAGAGAGCCTTCGGGACCGAGTAAGATTCAGCTCCTTTAAGATAGATGCGATGCGTCCAAGGTATTCGTAGTAGACGGCGCCAACACCACATCTCAAATGCATCTATTCGCTGCCTATCCATAGCCTTCAAAGTCCAGCTTTCAGCGCCGTAAAGAAAAATGGATAAGACTAGAGTACGAACAATAGACACTTTTGAACGCTTTGTGATGTTCCGGTCTTTCCAAATTTTCCTGAGTTGGGTCATTGCAGTCTTAGCCATTCCTATGCGTCGCCGAATTTCTGGTTCGCTGCTTCCTTTGTTGTTAATAGCTGACCCTAAGTAGACGAACTGATCGACCCGCTCGTATCGGTCTAGGCAATTAGAACTTTAGTTTTACTGCAGTTAATGTGTAGACCCATCTCTTGGCCTTGACCAATTTTCATGTTTAATTGTTTTATAATTTTGTTGAATAAGTAAATAATTATTGTGCTAGGTTTACTTATCTGCATAAAAATATAGTTCCTAAAGCAATAAACGCTGATATTCTGTGTTTTTACAAAAAAATAATAACATTCGAATATTCGAATAAAATTCGAATAGCACTGAAAAAATATTCGAATATTCGAAAATTAAAATTATCGAATTTTTGCAACCTCTACTCACTATATCAACTCCGTAGCGTCACCGGATCGCCTCGGTTTTAAGCCCTTCGCGCGCGGTCGGCGGATGGGCCACTCGTTGACAACTCGCTGCTTGAATGCTTGCCGTGCGTTGACTGCCATGCGTCGACTGGTTGACGGCGGGTGGTCCACCCATCGACAACCCGACGACAACGAGTTGACGCCCTGCGTCGACGCGGTGCGGAGTTGGTGCCGGGTGGCTCTAATGAGCTATGCCCTTAAATGGGAGCCATTCTCTACACACTTTCCGATGTAAGATCTGTTGCACTTGGTTACACAATACATTGTACTATTTTGTTCGATAAATTAGGATCGGATCTGATCATCTGGTAGAATCGGAAGGTGTGGATACCCCTTTCTCTGTAATTTTTGGCAGATGTGTGACAGTGTCAGTAACATTCTTTATTTATGCATATCCATTGATTATATTATCATCTCATAGTGTAGATGCTTAAGTAAGTATTATTCACTATATTTGTATAGGTAGGGTAGAGGTACCTCATTCATTTGGAAGTAAAAAGAAGCTCAAATGATTTTTATGGTTCCCTATACGAAAACGGTCTTAGGAGGATATTTACATGTTTTAGGATTTTCTTTTAATTTGTACGGGGAACAAGAAAATGGTAATGATGATGCTAAAAAAATGTTGATGTCGATCTTGTTTCTAAAAACTGTTGGATCAACATTCACTGAAGTATTTTAGGATCGTTTTTATGTGGCTGTAACGGAATACGGAAGTTAAATTGTAAAAATCATTTGAACCCCTTTTTCTAAGATGGCGGCCGTGGGGCAAGGGTTGTTAAAACCCCACAAACTTTGATTTAACTTTAAACTGACCCACCTTGGTATCGAAAAATATAAAATTGAGTCCTCTGTCAAATGCAACCCCAAATGGAACTTTTCAATAGATTAGATGGCAAAACTGAGACGCAGAATAAGCTAAAAGAGAGTAAAGTGTTAGTAACTGTTAATTTAGACGTGAAAGAAGACGTTTAAGTGAAAACTGATAGTTCCAGCTTATAAATGATCTGAAGTAAGTAAACCGTTTTATGTGTAGCTCACCATTCAAGTCTCCGATGCCATCTCCGTTGCTGTCCATGAAGGAGCGCGGGTATATCTGGTAGATGACGCACGACTTCCACCACATGTCCACGCACGAGGCTCCCGCTATAAGCGCAGCAATCAGGAACAGCGTACACACCCGCATCTTGATTTACTAAATAACGTGGAGAAAATTTAGGGGACTATTCTAAAATACATTCTTCGTGAAATCATGTGAAATTGGGGCGAGCGATACCAGACCTTTTAAAAATAAAATAAAAAACGATAAATTACTTATAACAAGTACGTGGCGGTTAGCTGTTTATTAATAAACCACTCTTATGAGTTGTGAATTTTAAAGAGTTTATGATTAACACGGATTACCATGCCTTTTCTATAAGAATGAATGGATTGTTTAAAGTTGGACAAACCTTGTCTAATTTAAAATGACGCGCTCCGTTACCATTGTATGTACAAAAGAAAAAATAAAGTATGGATAATTAGGTAAGTTAGTCATTTCAATCAGTTATACAATCAATCAGTTATAAATTAATAGTGATTTAAAATGTCAAAACATGAAAAGTTGTTTTGGTCATTTCATCTGCTGATTATAAGTACACGCGTTAACTTTGATCGAGGTCGAAATTCGTAATTTTTTTCTTCATAAGTATAAACTTTAACTGCCCCATGCACAATGATTCCTCGAATATTATTAAAAATAGATTATCTTACGTGGTACGAACTCAACCCACCTGCAATCACAACCGCTGCACGAGTACTGATAGACGTCCCCAGTGCGAAGGTGACGCCTTATAAGTCACAACACATTACTGTTTTGTAAATGCATCAAATTGTTTGCTTCATTGTTATCTTTTCGCTGTAGAATTAATTCCGATTGGTTCTCACTGGGTTCATATTATGTAGAGTTAAGTAAATATTTATTCTAGAAGACTTAGGTAAGTAAATATTTATTCTAGAAGACTTAGGTAGGGTACATATAGGCAATAGGTAGGCATTTCTATATACATGGTATGTATCCTAATTTACTGTACTACGTGACTGTACGTGGTAGGATCAGATAGCTTGAATTATACATAAGAAAATATTTCCTAATCTTGAGTGAAGTTACAATTACATGCTAAGCAAATAATAATTTAATGTATAGCTTCAATTTTGGCCAGTATCAAAGCCACAGACACTTAGACAGACAGACATCTTCAATCGAAACACCGAAACACGTATTGAGTATAACTATTTGATTGCAAGCATCTTATTTACTGCTTCTATTTTAGCGCTCCTGCACACGATGCCGCCACCGCGCCGTTCGCCGCGCCGTCGCCGCACAACTACACTGTACACACGAGTCGCGCGAAGACCGCCACCGCGCCGCCGCCGCGCCGCCACCGCGCGCGGTCCTCGTCTCGCCACCGCGCATCTATTTGATTCATTCCATTACCGGCCGCATGTTCATACGCGGCCGGCAATGGAATGAATCAGGATAATGAAATAACTGGGAACGCGCGCGGTGGCGGCGCGGCGGCGGCGCGGTGGCGGTCTTCGCGCGACTCGTGTGTACAGTGTACTGTGTTTCAAATATAAGAAGTGCAATTTGACACTTCTAACCTACTGAAGAATAGGGATTGGGTTAAAAAAATCGATTACTACGATATCCGATTTATACGAGATATTGATTTCATTTCTTTATAATTTATAATCGATTTAAGTTACAGATTTATTTATTTTATGACTGTAAATTTCTGAATTTTAGATGAAAGAAATTCTCAAATTCTCACTTACCAGTGTTGCCAAATTAAAAGAAAAAATATTTTTTTGTCAAGACTTGAGCATGAGCGATTTTGCTTACAAAAACTTATTAAAATTATAATAACTATATGTTTAATTTTAAATATGCTTTTTCGTTGACATTTAGAAATCATCAAAAATATATTTAAATAACAAATGTCGCTTTCATTGAAAACGATCGTTATTAGTAAGTTCGATTATTCGGTAATTTTTAACGATTATTGGTATACAAGTGAATTTGAAGAGTCACAACACTGCGGTATCGTATCTTACTACATGACTTTGACACGACGTCGAGAAAAAATATTGTTTATTGTCAACAATGGTTATATTGCTTTGTTTGAAAATTTTTAATGTAAATAAAGTGATTAAGAATTGTGCAGTTTGTGATAAAATAAAAATAATTTTAAAATTACGTGGTTTTACGGAAGAAATAAATGTCAATTTTTAAGTTACGCATGTACAAAGTTGTGTCGTTATGAAAAGTATGAAACGTCAAATTGCACTTCTTATATTTGAAACATTGTAGTTGTGCGGCGGCGGCGCGGCGACGGCGCGGTGGCGGCATCGTGTGCAGGAGCGCTTAAAGCTTGATTTAGATTCTTGTAGAATTTTAAACTAAGTATATTTTCTTATTTGTCATGGATTTTCGCTAAATAACGTATAATTCTGTGACAGTGAAGATACAGTATTTGGTCATTCTATCATTCTACAAGAAATCGCGGAAAATAGTTGTATGAAACATTGAGATCATTGCTTGTTAGAATTTAAAATAACCCTTGTTTCGGCAGTCGGGTAATTAGAAACTCTTTCGAGATACGAGCGGAGCTCAACTAAAAAAGAAATGTTATTTCTAAACGAAAAACCATTTGACAGAAACATCTGACTGACATTACAATGTTTCAAATATAAGAAGTGCAATTTGACGTTTCATACTTTTCATGACGACACAACTTTGTACATGCGTAACTCAAAAATTGACATTTATTTCTTCCGTAAAACCACGTAATTTTAAAGTTATTTTTATTTTATCACAAACTGCACAATTCTTAATCACTTAATTTACATTAAAAAATTTCAAACAAAGCAATATAACCATTGTTGACAATAAATAATATTTTTTCCCGACGTCGTGTCAAAGTCACGTAGTAAGGTACTATACCGTAGTGTTGTGACTCTTCAAATTCACTTGTATACCAATAATCGGTAAAAATTACCGAATAATCAAACTTACTAATAACGATCGTTTTCAATGAAAGCGACATTTATTATTTAAATATATTTTTGATGATTTCTAAATGTCAACGAGAAAGCATATTTAAAATTAAACATATAGTTATTATAATTTTAATAAGTTTTTGTAAGCAAAATCACTCGTGCTCAAGTCTTGACAAAAAATATTTTTTCTTTTAATTTGGCAACACTGGCAAGTGAGAATTTGAGAATTTCTTTCATCTAAAATTCAGAAATTTACAGTTGTAAAATAAATAAATCTGTAACTTAAATCGATTATAAATTACAAAGAAATGAAATCAATATCTCGTATAAATCGGATATTGTAGTAATCGATTTTTTTAACCCAATCCCTATTCTTCAGTAGGTTAGAAGTGTCAAATTGCACTTCTTATATTTGAAACACTGTAGACATACATATGTTCTTGACACTACTGACAACTGACAAAATGAAAGTGACACTTTGTGGATGTCAGTCGGCTGTCAAAAATCGCGCCAAGTTTGTGCTACCTGTGTTTTCATTAGAAATCTTTATTATTTTTTATTATAATATCAAAAGCAATGGCAGAAGAAGAACACTACGACGACGTAGATATATCGGATATAATTGACGAGTCGGAACACTATCTTGAAGCGGACCATCAGCACGCAGAGCTTATAGAGCAGACCGATTCGGAGAACATAAACACAATACAAGATTCAGAATTATTAAGCTCTGAAGAACAAACAGTAGACGAGAAGAGGCCTCAGGTGCAGAATAAGAGCGAGGTAATACGTTCCACACGGCTACCAATAGCTAGGATTAAGAATATTATGAAAATGGACCCTGATGTCAGCGTAGTGTCTGGAGACGCCGTTTTCTTAGTTACTAAAGCTACAGTGAGTACATGTACGCTATATTTTATTCAAAGAACTCTTACTTTTGCGGTGTAGTCATGTAGTGTACTCTTCCATAATCCTACTTTATTGTTTGAAGGTCACTGCAGAACAAAAGACAGGTTGGTGGAAGGGCTTCTAGGTTTTAGAAGTGGCTGCAATGAGAACTATTTGCATAGCAAAATCTTAAAAAAAAACCCATGATAGGACAAACAGTAGGGACAATTCCTTTTGCATAAATAAATAGTCAATATCTGCCAGCAATCTGTTGGAAGAGAAAGACTAGCAGGCTCCTAAGTTAAGGAAACTTAGAATTAGCAAAGCGCTAATCCTTGTTTATAAAGGACATTCTTAATTTCATAATGATATATAACAGTCATTGTTTCAATATTGTTAAGAACAGAAGTTTTTTGTGTATTTGAAGTTTAATAGTCAGAAGTGTGATAACTGCAATAAATATTTTTTTTATTTCAGGAACTATTTCTAGAAACAATAGCAAAAGAAACTTATGCATACACAGCTACAAATAAGAGAAAAATAATAGCGAAGAAAGACTTGGACCTGGTCATCAACAAAGTGGACTGCTTATGTTTCCTAGAAGGTGCCATGGACTTTTGAAATATTTGGGTTAAGTCTAAAGTTACACTAGAAGTAAGTTAACCCTTAAACATAATTACCGTTATCAGCAAACAGGAAAGCATTTAAGTCAACTTAGGCCCACTGTCCATGGAGGCGTAGTTGCTTAAATGCATATTCGTCATTATACATTTGATTAAGAATTATACATTTTTTTATGTAAAACTATTTTTTGCCTGCACCTGTTGAAAAACAAGTTCTAAGTTTCTCTATTTTCTGGTGACCCATGACTTGGGAAATTGTATCAAATAGTGTTTGTCTTAAATGGAGGTTTCCAAACTTTTGTAATATACAATGTGCTAATGAAAAACCCAAAACCAGAAACTAGTTTGTTTAGAATCGGCAGCAAAATCGAATACAATAATTTTTATTATAGGTTATATTTTTCCCAAAAAAATATTATTTGTCATGCCGCCTCTAATATTTTTTAACGATGCTGTACACTACTGTCCAACGTGATGTAAACGATAGTGCTCCCGTGTTCGTTGACAGCGGCGCAGCGATAGAGCTACGAGTCTGTAAGAAGTAAAGTGACAACAACATTTTCAAATATCTATTACTATAATTTATGAAAATAAATAATTATACGTCATATCAATTTATTAGTATAAAAGTCGGTTGGGGTGTCCAAAATTTTGGGTAATTTCATTAACACATTGTATATTGACATATAGAAATATTAAATATTTGTTTGTGAACCATGTGTCATAAATAAACAAATAGTAAAAAAAAATCTATACTTTAATGTTAGTCTAAATCTAGTTGTGTAAAAAAAATTAAAACATAACAGATATTTTAACTTAATGATGAAGAAAGAAAAGGCCAAACAGCTGTTAAGCACAAATAAGCAACACAATTATTGTTATAAAAAGTTTATTTATGGTACAAAATAGTACAAACAGAAATTATATATAGTTCACAGAAATTAATTAAAGAATTAAATATTAAAATTCCTTTAGGTTCCTATAATAGATGATAAACACCTACAACACAACACTTACATCATTTTAAAATAATTAACAAAATAATATATTTCAAGCTCAATACAATATAATTAAATATAAATACCTATGAAGATGATTCTCATTAAGTATAAATATGTGGATAAATCCTAATGTAAAAAATATCACTTACATAAAATACAACAAAATAAAATAATATAAGTACATTTAAAGGTTAACAAAATGTTCTAATTACTTAAAAAATCATAGTAAAAATATTTACATTACTGTAGCCATACATGGATAAATGAAATAACAATGTACAGAATAAATGGTGCTACGATGGCTGTGGCCCCGCCTCCGGGCTTAGGGGTAGTGTTTCCTGCAGGAGTAGTGGTTCCATTACTGGGAGCAGCGGTGGTTCCATTACTGGGAGCGTTGGTAACGGGAGCGGCGGTAGTAGCATTCGTAGCAACCGTTTGCAATGCCATCGCACAGTTTCCTGATACAATTATGCTGTCCTTTTGTACTTGAAGGCTGTAACAAGAGTTAAATTAGGTACCAACATAGTCTAGGACTAGGGAGGGGGTACGTTAACTGTGTGTCGTCTAATAAAGTTATAAAGCTTATAATATTATAGTAACTTTAGTGTCTTCTCCAGCTACACACAAATCACACAATCTTCGTTTCAAACGAGATATATTTATTTGAAGAGTGTTGACAAAAATAACTTACTCTTTGTTTTGTGCGCAATACACTCCTGAGGCAACAATTTTCATCATGGAGGGCACGCCGGCTATGGAGTTCAGGTTCAGGATTGTTGTTGAGGATCCCAAGTTTATTATTCCTACGACTGCAGGGTCACTTGTGGTTGGCACCCTAATAAGCCAATAAAAAGAAGATAGTAAGCAAATGTGGTTTTCACGCATAGAAACAGAACGGTTTATACAGTAATCGCGTTAAGGTGGCACGTGGTTGTAGCACTCTGGGCCACGGCCAGGGCACCAGAAATAAAGGACCGCCTGGCTGGGCAGGATCCTTTATTTTTTTATAAGTAGGCTAAGAAATTGTGATAGAAGGAGGCGGGATAATGAAGCTATCTCGCTAGGGCTGTCTCTAGGACTGAAACCGGCACTAAATAGATACTGGGATTGGAGACGCGAAATCAATTTCTCAGCCTTAGCGCCGACGAAATCCAACCTCGCGAGACCAGAACTTGAATGGAAACACTGAGCCAACTAGTAAATTGTTTATAAGTGATATAGAACTTACCTAGTAACAACTAAGACGTCATTAGACAGTGCATGTGTCCCCAACGAGCCGCTGGTCACCGCTTCAGAATGCTTCAAAGCGACGACGTCTTTGTAGAACTGTAAGTAGATCATTCATATCAATACATATCTAGTATACGCTTAAGCAGAACCTCATTAATGATAGCATTAGATTGGAACGAGCTTAAAGTGAAGCAAGAAATGGTCTCCTACGGTTATATGAGGAGAGAAAATAAAAGCTGCTTATTACGGCTAACTCAAGCTTCAGTGTTACCTTGTAATGACTCTTAGCGGCAGCCTTCTGAGTGGCCACGTTAACAATTGGGTAGTTACTGGCAACAGGAAGCCAAGTCGAGCTGGCGTTAGAGAAGCCAGCGTTGGTGGTGGCGTCCCAGTGGAACGGCGTGCGCTCAGGGTCGCGGCTACTCTTCCAGTAGTTAATAGGATCTTCGGTGTTGCAAGCTTGAGGGTCCTTGGTGTCCACCCAGCTAATGTTTCCGTCGGTCATACCGAGTTCTTCGCCCTGAAATTGTTATTAAAGTTATCAGAATTAGAAATGGATGTCTTCTTCTCCGATAAGAAGAATATGTAGACACTCTTAACCAAACCATTTTATCGAAGTAACAATTTCCTTAGGTAATAAACCATTTTTTTTTAAATAATTTCTTATTGCGCTTTAACAACCAGCACTTTCATAAAAGTTAATTTTAGGCGTATTTCGCGCAGTGCAAGAAGCCCGATATTATTTGACAAATTTAATTAAAAATGCAATAGTCAGGAATCGTAGCCACTACGGCGTCTACGGCTACGGCAGCCAGAGTCACAAACCAATAGACCAACAGGCCAGATGGATAAAAGGTCTCAGGTTCCCGGCAGAGGTTGATATATGGGTTTCGTTTACCTGGTAGGTGATGGTGACTCCAGGAAGGATAAGAGCCAACATATTCATCGCGTCTACTCTCTTCACGCCATGCCTTGTGGCCAAGCGGCTGTTGTCGTGGTTGCCGTTCTGAAATACACAGTAAATAGAGGATTTGCAAATTCATGATGATTAGATAAAAGGCCATACTGAACAATTATTACAATAGAACAAGTAGCAATGTTGAGTTGAGTCTATATCTGTTCTGAGTACACATGGCCAATGTAGGTTTTTAAGTTACCTTGTGCATGTAGTGCAATTTGCTACAATGTGGCAGACATAGGTAAGTACCGTATATTAGCTAGCTATCTATTTTAAAGGGGTTTAAGATACTTACCACCCAATTAGCAATTCTATTAGCTGGCATATTGTTCATCCACTTATTAATTACAGTCGTCATGTTGACCGCAGTGGAGGCGCCGTTCAACTCTCCAAGAAACACGAAGTTGAAAGGCATGGAACCGTCGCGAACTCCATTGCCGTAGTAACGCATCATGAGATCCAAATCGGTGTAAGCTTCCGTCATCATGATCTTGGACTCGTTCTGTCCGTACTCCTCGAGGACCTCCCTCCAATCGTACACGACTTCGTACGTTTCGTTTCGATCCTTGGTGTAGGGGTGACTGAGGTAGTCGTAACTATTTTCGTCAGTAGTAGTGTCTGAAACCGTGATGATTGTAGGAATAAGCCCCGTATTAATCTATACTAATATTATAAAGAGGTAACATTTGTTTGTAAGTTTGTGTGTAGGGGGTAATCTATACTAATAATGTAAAGAGGTAACATTTGTTTGTAATTTTGTATGTAGGGGGTAATCTCCGGAAGTATTGAACCAATTAAAAAAATTGTTTCACTGCTGGTATAGTTCGCGTCACGTAAGCTTGCCCTTCTGAAGTTCGTCGCAATTGGCTGCGCAGTAGTCGATTTTACAACCAAAAGTGGACTGCGCATGCGCGGTCTCGCCAAAGATGGCGCCTGTAATGGCGTCTCTGTCACTCGCATATAATTGATGTTTACTTCTGTCCTGCTTGCTCAATGCGAAAGTACTGTTGTTGGCAAAACTGTTAAACTTTGTTATTGTTTTTAATTAATTATTTTATTTTCACCGCCACAACAAAAATTAAACTGATAACCGCTATTGTGATTAAATATTAACGTCGTTGTTAATATAAAACTAGAAGTGTGTGTTATTTAACGTTATGCGTTTCAGTAACTACTTACGAGGCAGATAATCGTGAAACTAGTTTCGTGGACAAAAATATAAAGCTATTATTTTACGTACGCAGTTGCGCTGACTCTCAGACACATAGACATGGGTCGTAACGACTTTGGGCGTAATCAGTTTTACGTACGTACGGCAATACTGCAATAATGCAGAGAGTTCGGAAACAAATACCGAAAATATTGCCGTCAATGTATTGCAGCAACACAATTGCAGTAAAATATTGCCCGTTTAGAAGCACCTTTACAATCGCAATGTTTACAGCTTAATTTAATTCTGTAAGTACCTATTATAAAACAAAAAAGAAACTACGAACGTAACACTTTTTTACATGATTGTACCTGCGCGGTGGTCACAAAAGCCTAACTTCAGAACGGCAAGTTTACGTGACGCGAACTATAGAAAGCTACATATTATTCCAGAGTGCTATATAGGCTATAGATTATAAATATTTGTCTAGCCAGTCGAAAAAAAATAGCTCTTACAATAGAGTTATTTGCATGCAACTGTTATTGTATATAATTGAAAACAATGTATGGTAACCTGGTCCGCTTTGCATACTTCCACAAAAAAGTCCGCGACACCATATTTCTATCTTTTATATTTTCGCAGAGACAGTAGCTTGTGTGTTAGGAAATAAATCATAGCACTCCGTACTAACCGAACCACACTCATAATTCAACACGTCACAAGTTAAAATGTTTACCGCCCAACGAAGTGGGCACGGGTCCGGGTCAGCTAGTTAGAAATAAAATTGAGAATGCTCTACAATGAAAAAGTAACATTATGGTGCCATCAACACTTCAACATGAAGTGTTGATGGCACCATAATGTTACTTTTTTACTTTTTCTAGCAACACCCACATGTACAACAATGCACAACGTTGATATGTAACTTGCTTAGTTGGTTGGTGAAGTCGTGATATCCCAGAGTTTAAATTGAAAACTTCTCAAAGTCCATGATGAGGGTTTGACACTGGGGAAGTAACAATGTTATTTTTTTAAACTAATGCGCTTCCTAGAATTTTGAATGGTGGGAGTTGAAAGCTCTGGACTAATTCTACAAACCAGCCTTAAATAGTCGTGAGTACTACATACAACATACAAACATATGAAGGGGTCTCTGCTCTCTGAGTTATAAAAAATTGAGGCGGCAGCTATCCAAACTTGTTTAAGAAGTGCTGCTGCTGACTTATAACTTACTTGAGAGTGGTTCGTTCGGGTATGTGCCGTCGCTGTTGACCACTTCATACAACATGTTGACTGCGTCCACCCGGAAACCTGATACTTTCTTATTCAACCAGAAACGAAGCACATTCTGAAAAAAAAAAAGCGTGGGGATTTATGTGAAATCTTTTTAATCCCGAGTGACCAGAATATAAGTGACCCAAGAAAAAGTACAAACTTATTTCGAGATAATGAGATAAAGTGCCAACTATAACCTACTTTCATTTCTTCGCGGAGTTCAGCACTGCGGTAGTTGATGTCGGGCTGTTGGATGACGAACTGATGCAAGTAGTACTGTCCTCGGTCTACATTGTACTCCCAGGCGCTGTTGCGGAATACACTGATCTATACAGAAGGAAGAGAAAATTATTCGGAATGCAGATAATGGTGCTGATTCTCTTGTTCACAAACTTAACTAAATTTAAGTTAAATGCATCTTTCTCTTTCCATTTCTTAACGAAAAGGACAGAAGATACCTACATTTTAGTTTTAATCCTGTCAAATTAGACAGCGCGCCTGAAGAAAATTGGCGCATCTATAAGTATTTAGCCGCCATGTTTTTTAATCGCGTTTGAATTATCTATGGAGTGTCTAAATTTGACAGGACTTAACTAATATTTTATCTTCTGTCCTTTTCTTAATGAAATGGAAAGAGAAAGTTGCACTTAAATGAAATGTCCGTTAGTTTGTGAATAAGAGAATCGGCCCCATTACTTATATTACACCATGAGTGGTTTTTAAAACCGCAGAGGGTCCGGTTGTTATAACTGTGTTCAAGCTCAAAAAGACAACCGCCTTCAAATAGTTGACTTAATGTCCTAAGTCCCCTAGTTGGGGCAGAGGGCGTGCACCATCTATCGAGTTCTGTCTTGGGCTTCAAATAAGTAGGTACTACTTTTTGAAAAATACCTAATTTTGGTTTTAGAAGTCGGCAAGCCATATAAACCAAAAAGCGACTTCCGAAACTGGAAACTTGGTTCTCTTTACTGATGTAATGATTCAAAACTGAACGGCCTACCCGTTCAGATTTGAAGCATTACATCAACATTACAAGCTCTCAGTGAGGGATCGCCTTTTTACATGATATGACTTACCCAGTTACTAGGTGGCTGCATGACGCCTGACGAGTCTACCGTTCCGTTGGCCCAGATGTAATAGTCAGTATAGTTGCCTATTCTGTTTACTGAATTCTTGAACCACTCGCTCTCGTGGCTCGTATGATTAGGCACGAAGTCCAATACCACGCGGATACCTGCACACCCATGGAAGTGTTAATTCATCATCATCATCTTCCTAGCCTTTTCTCAACTATGTTAGGGTTGGCTTCCAGTCTAACCGGATTCAGCTGGATATCAGTGTTTTACGTAGAGTCGTACGTCTGATAGGCAGTCTGCCTATCAGACCTCCACAACCGACGCGATACCTCTAATGGCTAGTTCATTACTTACAATAACAAATCCACCCTAACCAGGTACTTACTCTGATAGAGTAGAATATGGCAAGATACAGTGCCAAGGTTAAACCGAGGTACTACTCAGCTGTCGAGTGCTTTTCTTGCAAAGTGCTTTTAATCTTATCGGCTAGTTAAGTTATTGAAGATTAGGATTGTTTATCAAGTTATTTGATACTGTTGAGTAGGTAATTAGGTATCACATGAAGCAATCGATGACTCTCCGCAAGGATTTACAATTTCTTCAAACCGGTAGTAACAGAAATTGATAAAGGCCAACAGAGCAACGGAGAGGATTCTCTGCTGTTCTTCTTGTTTTGTTTCCGTTGGTCTACATAGATAAAGTTGCCGACGGAAAATATATCTTTTAGTCAAAGTCTTAATCTATCTGATAAAGGTTTTCTATAAAAGAGTAAGAACCATGTCGAAAGTAGGCTTTCTTTTAACGTAAAAACATTAAAGTAGGGATCGGTTACTCTACATGGTTGAAATGTTTATAAGACTTACCCAATCGCTGAGCTTCAACCATGAGTGCGTCGAAGTCGTCCATAGTGCCGTAATCCGGTGAAATAGACTTGTAATCTGTTATATCATAACCGAAGTCGTACATAGGTGACTTGTATATCGGAGACAGCCAGATTGCATCCACGCCCAGATCCTTAAGGTAGGTCAGCTTTTGTTTTATACCTGTTGAAATATTACATTATTTTATTTCATAATAAAGACAATCTTTTACAACTTTGCTTTGAGGCCACCTACTGCAACACAATTATAAAAAGTGTAGTAGTGATGGCTGCCATCCCGTAGCCTGGCAATACACTCGGCCTACAACTGAAGACACATGTGCGAAGAAAGTTACTCTACTTTCTTCTCTTACTATACTACTTCAATAATTACTATTGGCACTGACAATATGGCCTGAAATGGCGCCAGTTCTTTCGAGCGTTTCGTCTATTTCGAAAGCTCAAATATTTCGAAATAGACCTCTAAAGTCGAGACTTGCAAAACACTTTCACGAGGAAACAGGGCGTAGGGATTTATAATTCTAATGACATTACCGTTTAGGTCTCCAATCCCATCTCCGTCGCTATCCATGAAGGAGCGCGGGTATATCTGGTAGACGACAGCAGACTTCCACCACATGTCCACGCACGACACGCTCGCGATATACGCAGCTACCAGCAACAGCGTAAACACCCGCATTTTGGCTTAACACACGAAAACAAGAGCAGTATGAGGTACCATGTCTTAAATAGTCACGACTTTGACTAAAACCGTAACAGAACCTCAGTGCTTCTCAGTGCCAGGGCAGACGAAGGACAACGGCGGACACAAATTCCGCGGCGCGCATTTATTAGAACCACAGTAAGGTTGCACTTGGTCCGTGCAATACCGCACCTCGCCTGGCGGACTGGGAGCGGACAGAAGCAACCTAATGTCGATAATAATTAGAGCGCACCGAGGGCATTTAATTCTCCGGCATTGTACCTCGTCTGCGTAGGCCATGTAATCTTAGCAGCCGTGTTCAGTCTTTAAGATTGAACACAGAACGTTACTACAATACAATTTATCAAAGCATTTTATGTTTATATTGTGTTCTGTTTTGTAGAACATCATAATTTTTCCATTTTTTGCAGTGGCCTTTATCCATATGAGACGTAAGCACAGAATAGGTACTTACCAGAATGCTATGGCTCCAATCACTCAAAGATTTTAACAATGAAACACACCAATCTGTTTACACTGTTGCTCCAGCATTATCGATGGCCATGATCGACGGGTCCTTATATGCAGGAAGATTCAAGTGCTTTGCAAATGTGAGCTCTTCATATTGACCGTCTCATAACGATACGTTATCGCTGACGATAATAATATAATACCCACTTAAAGGGTAATGAGTATGTAGATTTCTTTTCTATTTCAACTTTTGAATTCGTTCATATTCGTAAACTATAGGCAGGTGGATATTCAAATATCTGTTAGTAGATAGGCCCTATCAACGATTTCTAGGGTTTCGCACTTAACAAGGGACCCTTTTATAGTTTCGCTACGTCCTTCGATCCGCCCCATGGCATACTTATTCTGTGCCATGGCTTAACTGAGAAATAGAAAGATATTGGATGATGCTGTAAATTGGCATGTGTATGCATTTTAATCACACAAACACAATGATAATGTTGATTTATTTATAACAAAACCTTCGGCATTTTGTCGTTATGGCCCAGTGGATAAGGCCCGCCTCTCGTGTAAGAGTTGAGGTTGTGGTTCGAATCCGGGCAAGTACCAATGAGACTTTTCCAATTCATATGTACTTTCTACAGTTTATCTTGGACATCACTGACATCACGTGCCTCGGAAGCTACGTAAAGCCGTTGGTCTCGGTTGTCATTCGTAGAACTTTGACAGTCAGTTACGGGTAAGCCAGAAATTTTGACCAGTCTAACCAAGAGGTATCGTGTCGCCCAGTTACTGGTTTGTGGAGGTCTGATAGGCGCAGTCGCTCCACGTAAAACACTGATATCCAGCTAAATCCGGTTAGGCTGAATGCCGACCCCAACATAGTTGGGAAAAGGCTAGGGAGATGATGGTGATGAAAACCTTCGGCAGCTTCTCTCTTATCGTTTCCACGGTAAAAACTATTTTTGAACATAAGGATCTGTTTGAGAAATATTAAGCTTTAAAATCGATTGCTTTCGGCGACAATCCCTCAGCTCTATTTAAAAAAAAATCCTGAAGGCCAGAATCAACAGTGGAGACAGCCGAGCAAAAGCTGAGTCAGAGTTAACCAATTATTAATTAATGTGCAAAAAAAATAAGAAAACTTGGGCAAAGTATTACATTGTGCTCCCGTCCCGCATTTAATCTAAATGTATCTAAATGGTTCTGCAACTAATTTGGACGCACCTTCTCGCATCTTAAAGACGTGTGTACTTTTTGAGAATCTTAAAATTAGATATTACTTTATTGTTAAAACCCTCATGGGGATTTGGACAAAATTTCTCTACCACTTGGTAATGGTTTTTCCTTACCATATCTTAATGAATCATCGTATGACTAAATACTTTATAATTTATTACAAAGATTTGCAAAGTGGCAAACAAAGCACTTGCCTTTGTTATCAGAATTTCCACTCGGTTCTGTGACGTCAAGGTTTTTGAAAACTTGAACATCGCTTAACAATTAAATCCGTTAGATTGCAATGCAAGGCAGCGGGATCCTCCACAATTTTTTATGTTAATAATGAGTAGGTAGATGATATCACCAATTACTTGATTGACTTATATTTTAACTAATAAAATTGTAGGACTTTGTTTGCATCAAAGCTATTTAGCTAGTGCAAAATTAAAAAAAAAATAGATGTTCAGGGACAACTCACACAAGGCCTGATAGCCGTGTATGTCCAACGCAGGGAAGAATTGGGACAACTATACATAGTATTTGACCACAATTTCGTTTGGAGATTCCACCTATGTACGTACATCATTAGATCTTCTGCTCAAAATTACCTACGTTTTTGGAGCACCACCACACAGAGAGACCGTACAAAAACGTGCTTTTTGACGGGCCCGTTGGTCTAGTGGTTAGTGACCCTGACTGCTAAGCCGGAGGTCGTGGGTTCGATTCCCACCCAGGACAAACTTTGTGTGAAGAGCACGAATGTTTGTTCTGTGTCTGGGTGTGATTTATCTATAATATGTATGTATTTAAAATTATATAAGTATGTTTATCAGTTGTCTGGTTACCATAGTTCAAGCTCTGCTTAGTTTGGGATCAGGTGACCGTGTGTGAGTTGTCCAGGGATATTTATTCCAGGGATATTTAGCAAAAGTTAAGGGGAAATCATGGTGGAACCACGAATGTAAAGAAAATGTAAAATGTTTTCGCATGATTTGACCAATACAATTGTATAGACTTATAAAAGGATTTTGACTTCTGAGTCTGTCTACATTAATATAGTTTATACATCAGATTATGATATAGACTACACCATATCACGCGATGACCTACGGGAGCGGGAGCAATAATCAAAATCATACATAACCCGGGTGAAACTGCGGGGGACAGCTAGTCGTTTATATTCAGTGTTTTCTTTATTTGCTTTTTCCTCTCTTGATACAACTAGCCACTAAGGTATGAAGGTCTTAAGATAACGCATCATGAATGATCTCTGGTTGTTTTACCTTATTTGGGTTTGATATAGATCGATTTGTACAAAGATTTTGCTCAAACTAAAAAAGCATGCGGTGTAAGCTGCACATTCCAGAAACCTTTCTATCGGTAGACTGATCATCTGCCTAGCCCAGAGCTAAAAAAAACACAAGCAATGCTCAGAAAAGCAAGCACAGTTACATAAACACCTCATTTTATTTATGTGCTTATGCTGAAAATTGTATTGTTTTGAAAATCTAATGTTTTTCTGGTAACTTGATACTAGGCTTGTGCTAAAATTAGTAAGTATTTTTGAAGGGCTGGGTTGAAAGGCGTGTCGCAAAAATAAACATTAAAGGCTTTAGGACCTCACAGAACGTAAAAGTTTGGGAAGCCCTGACCTAACACTTTTTTCCAGCTACGTTGAGGTCGGCGTCCAATCCAACCTAATCAGATTTAGCTGGATACCAATGTTTTACGTGAAGCGACCTGCCTACCACAACCTAGTTACTGGGCGACACGGCACCCCTTGGTTAGTCTGGCCAGAGTTTATGGTTTCTGACTACCCTTAACGATAGTCAAAGTGCTACGAATGACAACCGAGAACAACGGCTTTATGTAATTTCCGAGGCACAGGATGTCAGTGATGTCCAAGATAAACTTTAGGAGGTACATATGAATTGAAAAAGTCGCATTGGTACTTGCCCAGATTCGGACCCACAACTTCTTACTTGAGTGGCAATTGCGTTAGCCACTAGGCCATCACGACGATTTCCATCGGTAGTTTAGACTAAAGATAGAAAATGGGCATATTATGTACCTATTGTGCTTGTGCAAATATTTAGCTCTAGTAACATTCTCCATTTAAAAAATAACCAACGTTTTTAGTATTACCATCACTAGGAATTTCTCGTGTCGTTAGTGCGTTTTTAAACAAACTCAATTACACCCATAACCAGACTCGGAACAAATACCTGTAGAACTACAAGTGTAGATCATACAAATATTTGTCACCTACGGGAATCGAATCCGCCACACAAGCAGCGCAGCTGCCAAGCATATAACCACTGCGCCAACCATCCCGTCAAAATGTTAAAGTCATTGGAAACGGTCGGTAGTCGTGCTACACAGTAGCCGTAAGGTGCCTGGTTCATCAATTTATGGTATTTAATGCGTGAAGCAAAAACTTGATGCCCATTTTTACAAAAATTGCGCCGACGGAGGAGTATGAAACGCAAACTTAGTGACCATTTTTTTTTTTTTGCGGATGGGAAATCATCAAATGACTTCTCCTGCCCGGGCGGGGCGGGAGGGAGTGTCAGACTTTTACTAACTAAAACCCTTGTTTCTTCGGTTGTCCTTTATGTTTCTTGGCCGCGGAAACTACTTATCGGATATTTTTCATAGCAATACCTTGAAACATGTATCAATGTTTACGTAATTAGGAGAGACAAGTGTAAGGACTTTGCTTACTTTTACTAATTAGAGGAGAGACAAGTTCACAAATTCAAGAAATCGCTTACGTATTACGTGAATGGCCTGTTATAGTTTATTTTATATATAAAAAGGTAAACTGACTGACTATTGTTGATATATCGACGCACAGCCCAAAGCTCCTAGAATTATGAAACCTGTAGGGTATGTTCTTTGTGAAGAGTAGGTAACCACTAAAAAGGATTTTTGGTAGTAGTAGTTCATTAATAATGAATGCATTCCACAGTCGAATTTCGACCATCGACGGGCCACTAGTTATAACAAGTTCATTAGATTCGAGGCCGTCGAGTGCTGATTTCATTATGTATCATCTAGGTACGTCAAACTTGTAGTTTATTTATTTCAATTTCTTTTCTTCTTTTAGGTGCGTTGTTTGTAATGTAACTATGTCTCTATACAATCTCCTATAGGTATGTTAGAAGAGATGTTTTTATGAATTATCAGTTTGTTATGCAAGTACGGTCGGCAACGACAGTCGTTTACTACTGCTGTTTGATTATGGAATGGATATATTTAGTATGAAAAATAATCTTATTATTACTATCAGAGATGCTAAAAGATGCTTTAAGCCTATCTCAGTAATACGTAAAGGTTACAGTGTTAACCGATTACTGTTGCTGACTGTACCTAAATGAAACAATTTGCAAGTTGCTTTCTGTTAAAAAGTTACTATTATTATCTTGTAAACGATATTTATATTGAAACAAAAGTTATTAAAAAATATGTTTAATTAATCAATTATTTTACAACATTAATAAATATTTTACAATAAAAAATCAACAATCAACTATTGTAGCCATACATGCAAGAATGAAAAAGAAATATACAATATGAACGGTGCAACAAATGCTGCTGCGCTTCCGCTTTTTAACACTAGCGCGCAATAAGCTGACATGGCAACACTGTCCCTTGTCACTTGTGTGCTGAAACAGATAATAAATTTTGAAAGAATTAGTCATGTCTTCTGGCCGAATACTCAAACGTCACTTAATTTTAAGAAACTCTCGAATCTGTTGCTGTCCAGTACTTTTTACAAGAGTGACAAAGACAGCAACAGGTATTCGGCCATTTTACTGTTTCTTTTTTTTTAACAAAATTTTAGTTAAGTATTCCTCTCTTCTTCAGCCAACAACCCACCATTTTATTATATTATATTTACTAGTGACCCGCCCCAGCTTTTTTTATTTTTCAGATATTTTTACTTCTCAGAAAATGTAATGAATTCTTTTAATCTTCCAGTTTTAAGCCTATTTGAAACTTGAGCAGATAGAGTCATTGTCTGCGAAAAAAGCTTAAAACGTTTCGCCAACGATATCGTAGTTTTTTCATTTTCGGCAGCTGAACTTGGCGAAATGTTGGGCGAGCTAGGTGAGCCTCCACATTAGACTTTGTATGAACATGTCGAAGACCAAACTTACGACGAATAGCGTCCAACAAAAAAACTTTTTCCAAAAAAAAGATAACCGACTTCAAAAACGAAAAACTCAAAAATAACTATTTCGGAAGTCGGTGGCTTCTCTTCTGCCGGTCGAATTGTGTTGTGTTGCCCTGCCACCGACTTCCGAAATAGTTATTTTTGAGTTTTTCGTTTTTGAAGTCGGTTATCTTTTTTTTGGAAAAAGTTTTTTATTTTTTACTTTTTAGTTAGAGTCCCAACTACGTTTTATTATAGAGTGACTTTCAAAAAAAAATTCACGTTTTTCTATAAAAATTGAGGAGTTCCCTCGATTTCGGCATGATACCATCATCAGATCCTGGACCTGATGACAATGGGACCATTTGGGAAGTTTACCCTTTCAAACAAAAAAAGAATTGTTCAAATCGGTTGGCAAACGACGGAGATATGCGCGAACAAACATAAAAAAAAAAAAAAAAAACATACAAACATTCGAATTGAGAACCTCCTCCTTTTTTTAGAAGTCGGTTAAAAACTGTATGCATATTTCGCAGTCATCTGGTTGAATCAGCTATTTGATTGTGTGACTAGCGTGTTTATTGAATGGCAACATATAATTGAATGACTAGGCCGAAAGCTGATTGAACAAGCGTCACTCAACGTCCAACTAGATAGCTGATTGTAGCAAAGCTCTTTGCACAAAGCGGACGTTAAATCAGTCAGGTGATTGTAATTTAGTTCATTTTTTTTTCCACTGCGGCGTTAGTAGTCACCAAAACAAATATGGCGTAAAATAGCTCGCGCAGATAGCACTGTCTTGATATTATTTTGATTAAATTTACTTTAAAGTGAGTTATTCTTGATAAAATAGTGTGACAGCATCCTGGATTTTCCTATTAATATGCCGCCGCCGACTACTTTTAACGTTTATTTTTTAATTAAAATCATAATAAAGTGTGTCATGTCAGGAAGTTAAGTTTTTAAGTTGCGAACACCTTACCCAACCTCACCTTAAACCAACATTACAAAGTCGACTATACCCTATTTAACGACAATGCTAAATGACGTTCAGTCAAGTCGTTGAACGTTACATTAAACAACTTGACGAGTTGTCGTTTAGTCATTCAATTAAATGTCGTCATTCAATGAACGCGCTGGTCATACAATCAAATAGCTGATTTAACCAGATGACTGCGACATATATATGGAGATTGCAGATATTGTCCATCAGAAAATGTGATGAACTATCTTAATCATCCAAGAGGCGAGACGACAAACAAAAATTTGTCCAACAAATAGAAAAAAAAAATTTGACACATTTTTTCTACAACTTTGATACAGTGCATTGAAGTTTCCCGTGACACAATCACGTTCATACAATCATGGTGAACATTAACAAGTTTAATAAAAGAAACTTACTTTTTATCGAGTGTACAATCGACGCCGGAGGCAACCACTTTCATGTTTTGTGGCACGCCCGGGATAGCTGTCAAGTTTACGGTCCATGGTGAGGACCCAAGGTTCAGTATCCCCACGACTGCGGGGTCGCTTGTACTAGGTACCCTAATAAATAAATAAATAAAATAAATATCTTTCCCTCCATTACATCAACAAAAAAATTTTTTTGTGAAACAAATACAAATTTTCACTTTTCGGAGTTTTTCCTTTACTTGTTTGTGCTACATGACATTGCTTTTTGCCAAATTTCGTGTTTCTAGGTCAATGAATATAATAGGTTTGATTCCCTTGCAAATGTCTAAATATGCATTATAAATGGAAAATAAACAGCCGTATCTTTTTATTGCGTTGATTTAGAAACTATTTTTTCACTGCTTTAAGAGCGCAGACCTGAGTATGTGATATTAATTTCAGCTTGATATCTCGACGTGTTTCTGAGAAAAAGGGTCTGGACAGACGGACGGACAACAAAGTGATACTATAAGGGGTTCCGTAAAAAAAACCTCAACTGCATTTTTGGAACTTGGTGGCAATTACATAAAACAGAAATAAAGCCACCAACTTCCGAAATTGTACTTTTACAATATTATTAGTGTGTTGATATTGTATTGTTAGGTTTTTTGAATCAAAGTGTTGCTATACTATGAAGTTACAATAGGTACATAAATACATACCGTGTAACAACCAAGACGTCATTAGACAGTGCATGTGTCCCCAACGAGCCGCTGGTCACCGCCACAGAATGTTTTAAAGCGACGACGTCTTTATAGAACTGTAAAAAGATAATTATACTGAACTTAACTTACTTTGATAATACTGAAGTGATAGTATTTACCTAATAGATAGCTCGAAAAAAAATGTAAATATCTTGGCTCACACACTGCCGTCTGATCCCAAGCTAGACAGATTGAAAAATAGGATAAAACTTTATTTATTTTGTGCCTTGGTTAAACCGTGGCCGGGCTATACTGGAAATATTGCCGGCAAGGTATTGCAGCAACACAATTGTAGTAAAATATTGCCCGTTTAGAAGCACCTTTACAATCGCAATGTTTACAACTTAATTCAATTCTGTATAAAACAAAAAAAAATCTACGAACGTAACACTTTTTTACGTGATTGTACCTGCGCGGTCGTCACAAAAGCCTAACTTCAGAGGGGCAAGCTTACGTGACGCGAACTATAGAATTGTTGAATTGCTTCTTCAAGAATTGAATTCTAACTGCCTAACGGTCATGTGGAAATTATATAATAATAATACCAGCCTATTACTGTCCCACTGCGGGGCAAAGGTCTCTTCTCATACAGAGAAGGCACGAGCATTGATCACCACGCTTGCTCAAGGATTGGCGATTTCGGACTCATATTAGCTACGAGTCCAGGTTTCCTCACGATGTTTTCCTTCACCGATGTCTGTGACGTCCAAGATATATTTTAGAAAGTACATATGAATTGAAACAGACACATTGGTACTTGCCTGGATACTGGATTTGAACCCACAATCTCTTTAATGAGAGGCGGCCTTAACCTCTAGGCCGTCACGACACTAAATTATGTAGTGACTACACAAAATTAAGTAGTGACTAATTAAAACTCCTAAACCTTTCGACGAGCAAGCGACAGCCTTTCTATTATGTCTCGAATCACGTGTGTTCGACGGTTTAAAAACCTACCTTGTAATGACTCTTGGTAGCTGCCTTCTCGACGGCCACGTTAACAGTTTGGTAGTTACTGGCGACAGGAAGCCAAGTTTTATTGGCGGTGGAGAAGCCGGCGTTGGTGGTGGCGTCCCAGTGGAACGGCGTGCGCTCAGGGTCGCGGCTACTCTTCCAGTAGTTGATCTCATCGTGAGTGTTGCAAGCCTGAGGGTCCTTGGTGTCCACCCAGCTAATGTTCCCATCTGTCATACCGAGTTCTTCACCCTGAAATTAGGAGTCTTGTTGTAATGTTGTTGACGGCAATTTTTGTGATGTCATAGTTTATTACGTGAGAATAGTCGCCTATTCTTATATTCCTATTACAGAACACGAAAAAAATATCAATTAGTTCCTCAATTAGATTATCAAAAAATTTCACACGTAATAGGCGAGACGACGAAAAAAAAAGAAATTAGTATTTTTTCTTTTTTCTCGTAAACGAAAAATGACGACGATACAGTGCGTTGAAGTTGTGCGTGAAGTCACGATCAGATACAATTTTTGCATTACGGTGGCGTCAAAAGCCCCCACTATGCCCCCACTCCAGAACTTTGTTGCTCTTTATCTTTGTATTTTTTTATTATTTTGATGAAGCAAAAAATACGTGTCCCGTATTTTTGGCCGATCTACAAGACGGACTAAACAGAATGCCATTTTTTTATGTTGTCGTCATCCCTATTTTTCTTTATTCTCGTAAACGAAATATAATGACGATACAGTGTGTTGAACTTTCGGGTGACGTCACGACCTAATACAATTTTAGCTGAACAGTGACGTCAACCCCCCCCCCACCGGAACTTTGTTACTCTTTCTTCTTTCTCTTCTTCAATCTTCGTATTTTTTATTAATTTGGTCAAGTAAAAAATATGTGTCCCTTATTTTTGGCCGGTCTATCAGATGGACTAAACAGAATGCAATTTGTTTAATGTTGTCGTCATCCCCATTTTGATAGTCGTTACAGGTTGTTACCATCAGTGTAACCAAGTATCGTGTTACGCTGTAACTGGGTGGTGGAGTTCTGATAGGCTGTCGCTCCACTTAAAGAACTGGTATTCTGCTTCGGTGAGACTGGAAGTCGACCCTAACATCATTGGGAAAAGTCTAGATGAATGTTTTACGAGACATCGGTAAATGAAAGCTAGCGTTGTTTGGCCCGGAAGGGGAGAAAGGGCTTGAGTTAGTAAATAATGTGAAGTGAAATACCTGGTAGGTAATGGTGACTCCAGGAAGGATGAGAGCCAACATGTTCATCGCGTCTACTCTATTAACGCCATGTCTTGTGGCCAAGCGACTCTGATCGTGGTTGCCGTTCTGAAATAAATACAGTAAAAGCTAAAAAGATTTGTTAAAAACTGTATGGATTGAACTGAGCTAGAAAGTCAATTCGGAAGTTTTATTCTTTTCTACTTCGTATAGTCACTTATTTCCAATAGGATTAGGCTAAAAATCTGACTAAATTCACCACATTTGCTGCCGGATCTCCCTAGTCTAGACTCAAAAAAACTTACCACCCAATTAGCAGTCTTATTAGCGGGCATGTTGCTCATCCATTCATCAACAACACTCTTGATTTTAGTGGCATTAGAGCCAGAGTTCAGGTCTCCAAGAAACGCGAAGTTGAAAGGAATAGATCCGTCGCGTTTGCCGTCTCCATAGTACCGCATCATCAGCGCCATGTCGGCGTAAGCTTCCGTCATCATGATCTTGGACTCGTTCTGTCCGAACTCTTCGAGGACCTCCCTCCAATCGTACACGACTTCGTATGTTTCGTTTTGATCCCTGGTGTAGATGTGATTGAGGTAGTTATAGCTGTTTACGTCTGTAGTACTATCTGAAACCGTGATGGAGGAATGAGCTGCGTATTCATTAGTAATTTAGTTGATTACCGCGGGTCTACTGTACATGTATTTTATGTTTAATCTCTTCATATATTTTAGTAGAAGGAGCCAAAGTTACTTATGCTATTTATTAACAAGAAGAGAAGTGTCCAAGAACAGTAGATAAGTATCGAAAATATGTAATGACTATAACCAGCTGTTTCCTGCGGCTTCGCTCGCCCAGATTCATAGAAACTTTCCACTAATGGAAAGTTTCTATGGAACTGGGCGAGCAAAGCCACTAAAAGCGCTTTTTGGAAGTTCAACTCCTAAGGGTTGAACTTCCAAAAAGCGCTTTTAGTGCGCCTCTACGTCATAAAGAGAAAATAATGAAAAGGAGATCAGACACTCTGGTAAAAAAAGGAATTCAGTCACAATAACAATGAAAGAAAATGCCAAGATGTCCTTCCCGATTCTAGCTTCAGTACTTTCGGCTGTGCGTTGATGACTACCAAAAAGCTACATATGTATGTCCCCTCGTTTGTTTTTTCCAGGCTTACTACTTCTTAACTTACTTGAGACTGGTTCGTCAGGGTACGTGCCGTCGCTGTTGACCACTTCATACAACATGTTGACTGCGTCCACCCGGAAACCTGACACTCCTTTATTCAGCCAGAAACGAAGGACCTCCTGCAAATGCCTCAGTTTTATCACATCCTACTAATATACTACTATCCTATCGAATTTCCAACTAACCTATTAAAATTAAAAATGTGAGTATGTTCGTATGGATGTTTGTTCCTTTTTCGAAAACTACTACCTATACGGATTTTGATAAAACTTATAGTCACCTATGCTAGTTTTGCTTGCTGTTCGTAGTATACAGCCTGTAGACTTTTTCGATGAATAGGCTATCTAACACAAAACTATTTTATCAATTCGAACCAGTACTTCAAAGTCAGGGTCGCTCACCTATGATAGGAGAGTGAAGCAGGTATGATCCGTTCTCCTTTGAATGGGAATCTAGCGCGCGTGTCAACAATTTATTTGTTTTATGAGACATTTAGTTAAAAATTAAGGTTTGTTTTTTACATATTTGGAATGAGAATCGATACTGTACAGCCTCCTTTAATGAGTCCCTTGTCTCACCAATCACGGTCAATTCAATGATATTTTAAGTTCAAAAGGTGTAGATAGGCTATAGGCAGTCAGCATGTGGCGCTTAAAAATGTAGTTATTTCACCAAATTATAATTGTCACAAACAATATTCGTCCCTTTTTCACGCGCTATACTTAAATCATAACATTCTACTTTCGACGTCTAATTGTATGTGTGCGTAAGTGTGCTGTTTTTGAAGATAGAATGTCGTATGTATCCTATCTACACCTTTTATCATTGGTCACAGTGTAGATATTGTTAGTAAGTAAAACGTTAGCATACCTTCATTTCTTCACGGAGTAACGGGTTGCGATAGTTTATATCGGGCTGCCCGATGACGAACTGATGCAAGTAATACTGCTGTCGCTTTTCATTGTATTCCCATGCGCTGTAGCGGAACTGACTGATCTGAATAAAAAAATACACGGTAAAAAAAACCGCCATAAGTTGGACTGGCCACGAAAAGGAATTATAAGCAAAACACTGCATTAATAAACGTTTTGTTGTAGGAGCATCCCCTTAAAAAATAATTTATTTTGTTTTTAGTATTTATTGTTACAGCGGCAACAGAAATATATCATTTGTGAAATATACCGACAACAGCGCCCTTTACCGGGTCCGACTGTGTTTGCAAACCCTCGGGAACTCCAGCCATTTAGGCGGAGTTAAGTCACAACTACAGACAATTATATATTAAGAGTTCCAATAAAGAAGTAACTGATAGTAAAAGGTTTTTTACTATCAGTTACTACTACTAATTGAGTTCCACCTCACGAGCAAAAGCTCATCAACATAACGAAGCTAAGTGTTAAAAAAATGCCTGCCATATTTTATTTAATAGGTTCCTATAGTTTAATTACGCATAAAAGTCTTACCCAGTTACTAGGTGGAGTCCTGTTTCCTGTTACGGCATCCACTTTGCCGTCAGCCCAAATATAATAGTCGGTATAGTTGCCCTGTCTATTTATTGAGTTCTGGAACCACTCGCTCTCGTTGCTCGTATGATTGGGCACATAGTCCAACACTACCCGAACACCTGTCATCAATAAAAATTTTAAATCCTAGTCTTCGAACCAAAAAATGCCTTGGGATAATTTATAGGTCATCTGATCCCAAACTTCGCATCCACAACTACGAATCAAATCCACGAACTCTAGCTTAGCAGCCGGGTTCACTAATCACTACAAAATTAGGTCGGTATTATATAACACTATACCTAACAGCACTACTTCAACCCAGTAACGGCCCGGCAAGTTTTGTTCATAAACTTGGAAATAGTTGAACCAACTGTTAATTTATTAATGTCTGTTTGATTACTTATTTTAAAAAAAGAATTCCAAAACAATTTCAAAAGTTTTTTTTATATATATAGATTAGGTGAATATCATTTTAGCACAATGATCCCATATGTCAGGAATCCCAGGAAATTTTAATCATCTTGTCACCCTATGCACTGGGATTTAGGACGACTTACCCAATCTCTTAGCTTCAACCATGAGCGCGTCGAAATCCTCCATAGTGCCGTAGTCCGGTGATATCGACTTGTAGTCAGCTATATCATAACCGAAGTCGTACATAGGTGACTTGTAGATCGGAGACATCCATATCGCATCAATGCCCAGCTCTTGAAGGTAGGGCAGCTTTTGTTTTATACCTGTTGAAAGTATTCGGCTTATTATTTGACAGGAAGTCACAAGTGCTATTCGGACTTGGGAGCGATTGATAATTTTGAATTTTGGTCACGACGGCCATCAAAATAAAGGATAATATGGATAATTTGCACGCCGTCTTCGCTTATTCTAACAGCTCGAGATGGTCATCCGACATCACTTATTAAATGCAGGACCAATTGCTTAACGTGCTTTCCGAGAACGAGGTCACATAAATCCACGAGATTTTACTCCAAGGCAAATTAAACAAGTTGCCTAGAAACTGGTGTCCATTACCATTCAAGTCTCCGATGCCATCTCCGTTGCTATCCATGAAGGAGCGCGGGTATATCTGGTAGATGACGCACGACTTCCACCACATATCCACGCACGAGGATCCCGCTATCAGCGCAGCAATCAGGAACAGCGTACACACCCTCATTGTGGCTTTAATTTTAGGAAATAGCAATAAAACATTGAGTGTTCAGTTTAATATACGACTAATGCGGGCTTCTCGACCTTGAGTTAGCTCAGACAGAGCTGAAATATTCACTAATAATGCTAATTTAATAATTGACTAGCTTACGCTCGCGACTTCGTATAAGTAAATGTCGGTTATTTATATTTAAAATTATTAAATTCAGATAAGTGTTCATAGGGTTAGTATAACAAAATGGCAGATGTTCATGTATAAAATTCTTGGTTAAAGGGTTAAAGCTTACTATGTCATTTTTTTTACTTAATTACCGTACAATTTTATGCCTTAAGTAGTAGGTAAATAATAAAGTACATTTTTGTCGTTTTGTTACCAATAAACCAATTGAAAAAAAAAGAAAGCTACTTTATTTCGAGTGGTAAACGTTTATCTAGAACACAAAATGTTATAAAATTACACGACAGCGAAGTCAAGAGCAAAAGCTAGATAACAATTAACAAATGAAAAACCGTTAAGTGTATAGCTACGACAGTCAGAAACTAAGTTTAAACTCAAGTATGAAGTTGGTACACAAACTTAGGTATGTTTTTAAGCGGTTTTATATATGTATATTATCACACGTTAAAATATATAGAAGTTACTTGCGTGTTTCCCAATTCAAGAGTCCAGATAAAGAAGCACAGATATCAAGCTTGTAAGAACAACTGCGCACTTTGATATTACAACTTTCAACACACCCACCTGTATTGCTGCCGTTTCAACAATAACGATAGTCATTAATAAAGCCCTTATATAGATTCTAGTGTGCACTTGAACATTTGTTTGTTTTTTAGCGGTGTTATCGCAGGATTTACAATGTATGAAGTTTCTTTAGTACTTACTGTACAAGCTGCCATTTATGTCGGTCCTGCGTTGTTGTTTGATTGCTAGCCCAAATTCTGCTAGGTAGGTAATTATTATAAGAAAAAATAACTAACATTCAATAGAGCGACATCATCAACCGAAAATTTTTGAGCGCCATTTAATTTTTTTCCTAAAATTATGACCATAATTTGCCTTTCGGTTTATAAAAAAATAAATGAATTACCAAGATAATCTCCGTTTTGCACAACATTTTATATGTCAATATAACCTGGTTGTAATACTGTTCATTGGTGCAAAAACTCATTCGAGGCAGGTTGACCCACCGAGCGCAGAGTTATGTTTTGAGACTTATTTCGCCATTTGATTTGATTACATCAAAACACTATAATTATTCCTCCATAGGGTTACAACACTGGACAATACAAACTAAAGTACTGAATTGCAATTTCCACTTTATTGAGTCATAATGTTGATTTTATATAAAAAAAATAAGTCAAACGAAATTCTGTCACATTCAATAATGAAAATACAATTTGTCAAGTTCTACACACGGATAGTAATAATAATTGAGTTTAACAAGTACTAGTAAGTTCGTCAATAACTATGATTACGTCACTGACATACTATGTGTAGGTACATAACATTTCAACATGTACTTTTTATTTCGACACTTTTTCATTTAAAGCCATGGTCATCATTCACCTAACACATCACTGGGTACAGAAAAAAAGATCTTTAAGCTGTGTTGCTAAGCACTATTTTAGTAAACTATAGTTTATATTTTATAGTCAAAGCTGCGCAGTCAAAACAATTTTGACTAGCCAAATCAGTCGATACAACATTTGACTGGCAAAAACAGTCAAAATTAGTATTAACCATTGTGCTTTTAACAATGCTTCACTTTGCAGGACTCCTATTTCTGAATGTTTAGTAAAAATAACTATTGCTGGGCAAGAATAGTTTTGACTGCGTTAAGAGTTTTGACTTCAAAATATACATAAACCTATTTTATAACAAATTATAAGCAATAGTATATCTTAATAAAATAGTGTTTAGCAACCAACCACTCGGGCTTAGTCTACTCGTTATTGATAATAGGTATTTTTTTTTCAACATGCGATTTTTTCTTATCTGTTGCGTTATGCGTTAGATGTAGTGTGACCATAGAACATTTTTTATAAAGACATTTTTGCTTTACAATTTTTTTCTACATCTTTTTAAATATTGTCTCCGTAGATACCATGTCATTTTGAATATATTGTATATGGGTTTTTTACTTGGCGAAACTATACAGACGTGATGAGTATCGATACCTGTGGCAATATAAGTATAAAAATAATTCGAAAAACATAATTTTATGCCATTTAATAACGAAGTCAACTCTTTCAGTTTCTGCATTTTGTATTTGAAATTGTCCCTTAACAGTAACATAGCCGTTCCTGAAATCCTTAAGATCCTCCTCCTTTTTATCTTAAGGAGTTTTTTATGTAATTGTCATTAGATATAGATACTCAAACAGTCTGTAAAATTTCGTTACGCCATTTTTAAATACCATATATATGTCGCCCAGATCTTGAAATTAATCATTTCATAAAATATTCTACATTAACCTCTATGAAATGAACACAACTGTAATGTCATGCTTAAATACTCTTGGAACAATTAGGAAATGATCAATTTTAAGATATACATATAGACTACCATGATAGTAATTGGAATAGATTTATGTCGTAATTAACCCAGTGATTTACCAAAATTTTTGTTTGTTACAAATGTAACTTCAACGATGGTCTAAATCGATAAAAATAAGATTCAAATAAAAAGGTCTGTTCAGGCTATATATCTATAAATAATATTATGCCTATTGCATTTATGTCTACTACACATAAGGAGAAATATGTAAGGGAGACGTTATTCTGTACACGAGAAAAATAGATTTATTCGTAATGCTAAGTACTTTGTACTATTTAAGTGTACATGTCAGTGTAAGTCGAAATAAGGTCATTTTGTACATAAGTCAGACAGAAAATTAAACTGTACTGGCCATGGGAAACTAGAAACAGAAGGGAATTGAAAAGTAAGAAAAAAGAATAATAATTTCAATATGGAAAGTCCTTAAAGAATCTTGAAATTAATGACAACCATGACGTATGCAAGAGTCTTTTTTACACATTTAGTTAGGTGTTGAGAAAAACTTCAGGAACTTTAAATTAAATGCTGCCATTCATACATCGAGATTATGTACGTTTTTTTTTCGTTTATCTAATATACTTACAGTATAATTTTACGTAGAAGAAACAATTAAACTTTTCAAATTATTTAAAACATTAATACTTTAACCTGGAAACCAGAACGTATACAATCTCGACTGAATTCCATGTAAATTAATTGATCACACTCGTTCATTACAGATTCTTATAACTTCATAATATTTACAAAATGTACAAGATTTTATTCTATAACCATGAGATGTATCAATACTTGAATTTGCTCTTCCAATTATAAGCTCAGTTCGAAGTCATATTTATGATAGGATTGAGTCTACTCATATTGCACGCTATATTGCTGCTAATCGGTATAATACTTACAATTAAACACTATTTATTAACCTTTTGACCGCCCGAGTCATGTATGGATGACACATCAAAATATAAACACGCCGTAGTCACGATCAAATGACAAACTTCTATACTTACCTAAATAGCTTGGCGCTGAGGGCACAATTTCGCTGTTTTGATGTGGCGGTCAAAGTATAACAATAGACAAAATAGTAAATGGAAACTAGTTTAAATAATATCTTATTGCACGGGATATTCAAAAAGAGAAGACATTTGTCATGATATCTGATTTATGTGGAAAATTTACGCTATGACATAACAAAACGCAGCCGTATATCTTTTAAAATCCACATATTTCCTAAAATTATATGTAAAAAGGAAACTCCCGATACACAAGCGCAGAACATAAGATGTACAGTCAGCAAAGTATATAAGTAGACAGGGCCGTCAGATACAGTTTAAGTTTTCTCAAAAACCCACGGATACTTTCTAATAAAAATTTAAGCTATAGTAGAAAATGACTAGTTCTTCAATTAGATTAAATTTCATTTGAATACATTCATTGGTTTTCAAGAAAACCTTAATTGTACATGACGGCCCTGTATACTTATATACTTTGCTGACTGTACATAAATTACGCGTGCACTATGAGTAGTATGACAATCATATATAGTCAATACAAATAATTTAGTCTATTTGGAAAGGCAGGTTGGCAGCTATTCTCGGTTTTTTCTTCTTCATTGGCCTCGATGACGGGTCTTGATGTTGTTGCACCATCTGTTTATAATAGTTTTATTTAATATTTATACTTAACCTTTTAAAACTTGTCACTTATACGTGACAATGAGCACATTGCCTGTATACAATTCCAAAGTATATATGGGAGAGATATTATATTATAATGAGTAGAAATATGTTTTTATATATCGGTAAATTTTGTCGGAATTATTTGTTTTTATACAATCGGCCAAGCTTTAGAATCATCTGAATTTTTGGTTACCATAAAGTAATATTATTAAGATAGATAATTATATTTTAATATGCCAATCTACACTACAGATTTGATAAAATATGTTTTCATTATATCGCCGTTGCAGTTACTTTATTGTTGACCAACGTCCTCAAGTGTAAGGGACATCGTCCGATAGCATAAAGTTGTTTGTTGTTAATATGGGCAAGCACCAATAGTCACCAGATCTACGCCATTTTGTATATGTTTGACATAGCTATAATTTAAGGAAATATGATCATTATAAGCTTTAGTTTCTGAACCTTTTAAAAGATACCTTGTTCATTTACGTTTAAGTAAGATGGCTGTGAAATTTACTCGTATAGTGAACCTTATTGAATCGATTTTCGATACATAGTGGGGCCAATTATCCATACGTTTAATACAATCACGGTTGAGCAGCTATCTAAGCTGGAAATTTTAACTAAGAAATCTGCGCATGATTTCTCCTTGCCCATACTTGTAGTTAAGAAATTTTATACGATTTTCCTCACAAGACAGTTGTAAAATATCGTATGAAATGCGTTTTTAATCATCAGTAAATTATTATTGTAAATTTTTTCATCAGGTTCCAGGTTCCGTTGGGCCCTCGCTTATGACTCAGCCTAGAATCCAGCCTCGACCGTTAAAAAAAAGAACTTATCTAACTAGTATCATAATGTAATATAACAAAGCTGTAAAAGTCATTATTGTCTGACACTTTCTCTTCAACAAGTACGTAAACCTTAACGAATTATTTTTTTATCTATCTTAAAAACATTAGCAGCTGATATAAAATGGATATGGCGACTTTGGGATCTCTGTCCAGAATATTTTGCCGTGGTGGATATGAGATCTATACCCAGATTGCGTTTTCCTGTAATTCTATCTCTTACTGCCACTGAGAAACATGTTTCATTAGAGCGAGAAAGATGAGCTTGTCTGCAATCTTTGTAAAATGCGAATTCATACAGTCAATATTATGTTATCTTGCAGTTGATATCTCTCTACTTAATAGGCCCTTATTGACGTCCTTGCGTCAATGTTAAGGCTCCTTAACTTCAATGATCTTAACAGTAGTAACATTCTAAAAGTATAAAATATGTAGTCTAATATATCAATATAGCCTACAAAAAAAAACGATTGATTATAAGACAAATTTAATTTTTAAATGTTCAGTTTTCACGCTATGCTATAGCTGTTATGGAAAAAGTAATCTCTTCAAACTGGACAGAGACTGTATCTGTCGCAAAAACTTTCTTTAATTTTAAATTCAAATTATGACATTGTCAACCAGATACTCCCTGTTTGGATAGGGTTGATTGTACTCAACAACAACAGCAATGGGACATGGTTAATCACGTTAAAATATCAGATATTATATATTATAATCGGGTTCGCATTTTACATGAATAGGTACTACAGTAATCTGAGAACAGTGAATAACTTACCGGTGTATTAGTAGGCTGAGGTTTCGGTAGTATAGACTTGGGCGCCGGCATTTGTCCCGAATCCCTTCTGTGCGATGACCCGCTTGGCTGCGACACGCGTCTGTACATAAAGAGTTCGAAATTAGTAACGGAGAACACTTTTGTTTCGAGATCTTTTACTCTGGGAAGTGAAAGATGTGTTATTTTGAAATTCTACCCAGATTCCCTTTCCCTGGCCCATTCCAACCATGTAAGAGATGGCTTTAAGCCTAACCACATCTAGCTAAAACCTAGTGTTTTACATATCAGATCTCCACAATCCAGTTACTATGTATTGAGATATCCTTTGGTTAGGAGGCTGATTGACAAAGTTTCTGGTGTCTGACTACCAAAACAATTGTCACAGGGAATTCTAATTCCGTGAAAAATAAAAAAAAACGCATTACATTTGACTTTGGCATAAATCGCTGTGAAAATCACTAATGGTAAACGTCATTTACATTCTCTACTTAAAGTACTACGAAACATTTCAACCGTGAAACGTGATTTAGAAGAGAAGTACCTACGCAACAATAAGTACTTGCAATTGTTCAGGCAAAGATAGTATGGAAATAAACAGGACCTTGCAGGGCTTAGAGTAGGATCGGCGTGCTGCATTCAATAGTTATCGACCACTTACACTGGAGTGGCGCTAAGTACAGTAATGTGTAGGGGCCTTCACAACTACACTTTAACACTAACTAGCTTTGGTCTATATAAACACCATAATATGATGATAATCTAGACTAGATGTCCTCTTCTTATTAATTTCGTTGTTGTTCGATTCTCAGCCAAGAAAAACTTTGTGTGATTAGCATGATTGTTTGTTAAGTGTCTGGGTGTTATTTATCTATAATACGTATGTATTTGTAATTATATTAGCACGTTTATCAGCTGTTTGGTAACCATAGTACCGGCTCTTAGCTTGGGATCAGATGATCGTGTGTGAGTTGTCCCGGGATATTTATTTATGATTTTTTTGCTATTCCTACACATGTTGAAGTTCAATATTAAAAGGGGCGCGCCGGTTCTCTATCGATTTCTGTTATTTTCCTGTAGAATGCTAGCAAACATAGCACTGTTAATATTATAACAGTTGAATTATTTTGATTTATATATATGCCCACATCATGTACACAACTTTATCAAGGCTAGGTTCGGCCGCAAGGTGCCGCATGTTTCGGTTGGTTTCGTGGAAGAATACGTAAAAACTCGTAGCGAAAGTTTTACATGCATTATGCATTTTACAGTTTTATAAAACCAGCCTATTACTGTCCCACTGCAGGACTATGGCTTCTTCTCATACAGAGTAGGCACGAGCATTGATCACAACGCTTGCTCAGTGCGAGTTGGCGACTTCAGGTTTACAATAGATTACTTTACACTTATGAGTCCAGGCTCCCCAAAAAAGTTGGAAAAATCACATTGGTTGCCCAAATTCGAACCAGTGCTATACATAAGAGGTGGCGCCTTAGCCACGACATTATTTATTGTTAATCACGACATTCATTTTATTTAAAAGTATTTAAATATAACTTGAGTTATATTTAAAGCGCCTTACTAATAAACGCTGCATAAAGTTATGACAGGTTTATACGTCAAAAAATGTATGGTTACACAGGCTTTATTCATTGCATAACTTTACACAGTGATTATTAGTAAGGGCAAAATACTTAGTTATATTTAAATACTTTTGGGTCTATGCAGCCCGTTGTAAATCACTACATAGTATAAAACAAAGTCGCTATCCGCCGTCTGTCCCTATGTATGCTTAGATCTTTAAAACTGCGCAACGGACTTTGATGCGGTTTTTTTTAATAGATAGAGTGATTCTTAAGGAAGGATTATATGTATAATACATGCATAATATAATACAGAAAAGCCGAGATTTTTAAAGATTTGAACACCCGTGCGAAGCTAGGGCGGGTCGTTAGTTAAGTAATAAATACTTAATGCTTCAAAAGTATGTACCACCACTTTGTCTTGAGCAGTAAATCAGAGAGTCTCGTCTAAAGGCGTCATACGGTCAGGCGATATTGATTATTTCATTACTTAGATAACGTATCACATACACTGGTACAGTAAAGTAGAGGATTACGTACGGAAGTGTTTACTCAGCGAGTGAGCACTCGACGCCGAGTGCGGCTGTGTAGGTATTTTACAGCGATCCAAAGATAATCACGTGTCTGTGATAATGTGTTTTATGAGTCAGTTTAATTACTTTAAGAGGTAAAAATTTTAAGTCTCAATTTGAAAAAAAGGGCGAGTTTGTATTTACTAACTATATGCATAAAAGGGGCCATTACCTTGCAGTGGGAAAATAATAGGTTAAATTATTTTATTACAATATTTAACACTGAATATGTTGAACTGACTGACGGATTGGGTGATATATCGTCGCACAAACCAAACCGCTGCTCCTAGAGATATGACACTTGGATGGTGTGTTCTTTGTAAGCAGTAGGTAACCACTAAGAATGGACTTTTGGAAATTCCAGCCCTAAAGGGATAAAATAATAGATGGAAGTTTAGACATTCACGCGGGCGAAAGCTACCTATGACCTATGTATTTTTAAGTCTTGGGTATAATATCATCAAATACTATTATAATATACCTGCCATGTTAAATCTCCTCTACTCTGGGTTGACTGGTAGAGAATCCTTAAGACATTAAGTCCGCCCATATACATTTGTGTGTCTCAATATCTGTATTGCTTTACCATAAGTATATTGAGGTGGTAACAATTTAATGAGATCATTTTGGACCGTGTAGGGCACAGCAAAATATCTGAATAACTTACCTCTGACTAGTCTGCACTTGTAGCGGCACGAAGGGGTTGTTGACCTTGTCGGCGGAGAGCTGCGCGGGCAGCGCCTGCTTGTTTGTGTTCGACGGCGGCTTCACATTCTGTAACAAACACACCAACTTACATTCAGATTGATGAATCACTATTAACCTTTCAACGAACAAGCAACAGCCGGCTGTCGCGCTGCTATTGTTTTTTGTGTCTTGAATCACTTGTGTTTGAAGTTTTAATGGGAAATACACCCCTGTATTTCGGGCCCGATAAACAGTTGTTCCATGAAAAACAATGGTATTCTGTGATTAAGATTACACTGGTAGCCGATCTCAATATACAATGGGTTGTCTGGTATAATACATTTGCAAAACGCAACGTAACTGGAAGAAAGAGGTAGAGTGCAATGTGTGAGTGAGAGGAAGGGATGGAACGACTGTCAGTGCTCGTTCCGAAATAAAAGTAAAGATTGTGAAGACCCCTTGCTAATTTATCTAACATACATGCATAATATAGTAGAGGAAACCGGGGTTTTCAAAGTTTTAGACACCCGTGCGAGGCTGAGGCGGGTCGCTAGTTATAATTATAAGGGACAATTTTAGTTTAGTTGAGATTTTGAGAACAATTTATAGACTCTTTATAGTTAAAAAGTTTCGGACATCGTTTACGTTTCATTATATTCATTGGTTCTGTATTCTGATCATAATATGATTGTAATACTTTGACAGCCGAGTCTGTAGACATGTAGCACTTGTATCAGATAATAAGTAGTGCCACTTGTGATATGCACACTTAACACTGTGTTCATACAATTTGCTATCACCATCCGAGGGTCCCCCGGACATGCATAGGTATATGAATAAACTAGTAAGGATTGAAAACGTACAATACCGCGGCCCCGAACCAGATAGTTTTTGAAACACGGTAGAAATTTAATATTGGCAGCCCTCTCTCTAGGATTGGAGATAAATTACTTAACCTTTTGATTATGAATATTTAAAAAAAAACTTTTTCCAAAAAAAAGAACCGCCTTCAAAAACTAAAAACCCAAAAATAACTAAAATTTCGGAAGCCGGTGGCAACACAAATTAACTGTTAGAAGAGAAGCCACCGACTTCCGAAATTTTAGTTATTTTTGGGTTTTTAGTTTTTGAAGGCGGTTCTTTTTTTTTGGAAAAAGTTTTTTATTTTTTACTTTTTAGTGTCGACTCCCAATGTCTGACTGTGTATTACAGTACTTGAAGAAACGCACACTTCGTCTATGTAATATACATAGACGATGTGTGCGTATCTCAAGTTTTTTGGTTCTTGGTGAATTTTTCGAGAAGCACTGAACCGATCGCCACAAAATTTATATGGGACCACTCCTGAATCATGACCTATCAAACAAAAAAAGAACCATCAAAATCCGTTAACAATTGACGGAGATATCGCGTAACAAACATACAAAAAAAACAAAAAAAAAAAAAAAAAAAAGAACATACAGACGAATTGAGAACCTCCTCCTTTTTTGAAGTCGGTTAATAACAGAAGAATCTGTTATTACAATATTGTAATTAACAAAATTATTTTTGTCAGTATATTTATCGTTAGCGTACAGGGCAAGCACTCGCCTGTCACGTATACGTGACTCTGGCGGTAAAAAGTTAAAAACGACGTAAGGTCAAAAATAATCCCTTCAAGCGCCATCAACGTCTAGAGAGCCAACGGTAAAACAACAAGGTTTCCGTCTTGGCTTTTCGTAGAACTAGTTTTTTTCATTAATCAGACTATATTATGATTTTGGTGCTCCCTGAAACTGTAGGGAGTCATCTCGTGTTCTTGGTTATAAGAACACGTGTATGATCTCCATAATATAATTTATTAACCGAACAATTGTCATTTAATCTGAAATATTATTTTCAAACTGGACATTGGCAGAAATCACCGAAAATTCGGTGGATTGCCAAAACAAATATAAAAGTTGAAGTTGAAACTGTACCCGGGGCGGGTGCCTCGGTTGACCCCATCTAAATCCAATGTTGCCTCTACCAAAAATGTTGGAATGCGAGTCACAAAGTTGAGTTAAACCATTACTGACAATTGCTTGCATTGCCATTGGTTCATTTAAAATAAAACCTGTGCGTTTCTCTCATAGAGTCGGTACAGAACTTATATGATAAAGAGTCTTTAAATTATTGTGCGAACTGCCAGAGTGATAATATATTGAATTAAGTTGATATTATCGTGACACATTCTATATCATTGACTATGTGTGTCATTCCACTCAGAATATGGGCCGATTCCAATAATTACTTGATTACACACTCGCCGTGTAATCAAAGCGGATCAGATTGCAACTATATTACGCAATCAGGGGCAGATGGAGCTAAAAATAATGTATTTTGATATTACGATGGGTGCAGTGATTCGAAGAATTCGTTGTTCCAAATCTGGGGGTCCGAGATAAATTATATTACTTAGTACATATCTTGGCTTAGCTATTCTCCGCCACTACCTAGCTAACGTTGATTTGCAGTTGTGTGACGGTGACTGTATATTTCTTAGCTAAGACACTTTCAAAGCAATGATTATTTATCTGCGCTTAAAATATGGTTTATGACAGCTGAGCTATATGCGAACGTATTTATGACACTATAGAAAAGAAAAATACTAAAGTCGACAAATATAAACGATACTTAACCTTTCAACGACTAACCGACAGCCGGCTGTCGGGCAGCCGGCTATTGCTATTGTCTTTCTATTGTGTCTCAAATCACGTGTGTTCGAAGGTTTAACACATGCTTCAGCGTAGCTATAATACTGTCACCATCACGTCTGTCTAACTGCGATGGCAAGGCAGAGACGGACAATAACTTAGTCATTAATATATTATAACTTAAAATATTATAGACTTCTTAATATTTACCTGCGGTTTCATCTGATTATTAGGTTGGTTCCAACTTGGCCCCAACGTAACGTTGGCTCCAACGGCGCCAACACTGGGCAAATGTTTGGGGAAGCTTGGATTCTGTTCGAAGCCCCGAGGTCCCTGGTTACGTTGTCCGTCCTGGTTGCGGAACGTGAACTGTTGGTTGCGTTGTTGGAAGTGCGGGTTTTGGAACTGCGGAAACGGGATTTGATTCGGTCCTGGACCTTGGAAGGGTTGCCCGAAGGTCGGGTATGGAGGGAGCGGCGGCTGGCTCTGTGAACAATGTTTGTGTTGTCTTATATTTCTTCTAATAATCTGGTAAAAAAGGCTTACATAAATAGGGTAGTTGACACTAAGATAGAGGTTTTCTTTAAGCTTTTTTATTTAAATTATGAAAACCAGGTTATCAGGTTAACCAGGTTAGGATTCATCAACGAATTACTAATATTACAGTAATTTTTGATTGCTGATTCAACGCTGCTGATTCTCAAAGTCACAAGACTTTGAAAATTAAACTGTCGTCGATCGATTATCGAGACAGGAGCCAATTTTCGGCAGGCATGAAACACTACAAGGGTTTTGAATAGCGAAAAAATGTTTGTTATCATGAGCATAACCTGTGTTTCTGTATCGATCACTAATTATCACCAGTCGCCCTGGAGAGGACTTCTTATTAGTATGTAAATGAAATTTGTTTGTTTGTTGTAGACTCAATATAGCATTTTATTGAATTATACCTTACTTACTTTCAAAATAAAAAAAATTATTTCATTTATTTTACTCTGTATAATGTGTTGTTTCTGTGTATGTGTATTTACCTTGTATGAGTTATTCCAGTCGTTGTTGTAGACAGGCGGCGGGCGCGGCGCGCTCTCCTTGCGCCAGTTGGCTTGCTGTGGCGGAGCCCTGCGGACGCCGACACAACATTATATTACATACTAATTGTCCCCCGCGGTTTTACCCGCGTAGTTCCCGTTCTGGTCCAGCTCCCCTAGGCAAGTCGCATTGTAGAATAGTTAGCGAAAACGAATCGATTGTAAAAAGTATGGAGATGTCAAACTGTTTAGCGAAAGCTTATGTCAATTCCATACATTTGACAATCTATTCGTTTTCGCTATCTATTCTTCAATGCCACTTGTTTAGGCCCTCGGTCTATATACTATCTCTTTACCAAATTTCATTTAAAATGGGTTAGTTTTGGCGTGGAGCACATGGACAGACAGAGCTGCTTTCGCATTTATAATATTAGAATGGATAATATTTATTTATTGACTAATCATGTGTGTATACGTTATTCAAATTAAGTTTTGTAGATTGTATCTTATGTAGGTCGGCCTCTACGAATGTTTTACTGGTAACAAACATTTTGACATATAATGGGAACAAAAAATCAGGTACCAAGACGATACTATGAAATTCGTAATCAACAACCAATTTGCCTATACAGGGCTAACCCACAATGTAATAGTTACAAATTAATACCGTCAACGCCATCTAGTGCAACAGAAGCCACTAAGAACTTCAAGAAGTACACATTACGATACTGTAGTAGTTTACGATTATAGACGTAATAATATGACACGTGCCTGACTAAAAAAACGATTTAGTCCGTCTGCTAGATTATCATAAAAATTTGGACACGTATCTCTTCTTTTATCTCGTAAACGAAAAATGACGACATACAGAACATTGAAATTTCGAGTGACGTCACGACTAGGTAAAATTTTTACTGAAAAGTGACGTCCCACTCCAGCCCCTCAGCTCCTCGTTATCTTAGTATTTTTTATTCATTTGTCTCGTATTTTAGACGATCTAACGGACGGACTAAACAGAATGCCTTTTTTAGTATAGTCATCATCCCTATTAGTTTTATTTAATGATTTATTTTATTATAATACAAGTTGTTAAGGAGCCCACTGTTTTCCAATACATATGTACTATCGACAAAATTGAATCATGACCCATTTCGACGACAAATCGTTTGAAGCTGTCAAAATAATAAGACTAGACGTGTGACATTTTTCATACAAGTTTACGCGATTGTCGACCTAATTGTATTAGAATGTCTGTAGGAAAATAAGTTTATGGTGGACCATGATTCCATTTTGTCGATTGTACTTTTTAAGTTTATTTAGGGTATCACTAATATCGGTGAAGGAAAACATTGCAAAGAAATAAATCTACAATTTCTATTGCAAGAACAAGCGTAGTGGTCAATGCTCGTGCCTTCTCTATGTGAGAAAAGGTCTTTGCGCTGCAGTGAGACAGTAATATCCTATATTAATTTTACAAGCAATTATTTGTGTTTCATGCATTGTTTACTTACCCGGAAAATAAACTCCAAACCGCAGGTGGAGTACTTGCATTAGAAAATTACAAGATATAAATGTGTTATTGCTATGTAATCTGACATAATTGTTTATGTATTATTTGTTGACATTCGCAACAGACTTGTACCATGGAAACAATCAGCAAGAAATATTGCGTAAAAGTGTAACATAGTTTGCAGATTATTTTTACAAGATGGCGTTTGGCGGCCATCTTGAATTTTCAAATCGTACTGTCATGTCACTGTCACTAAGAAGATTTAGACACATCGATTGGCATAAGAATCACGAAAATCAGCTCATGCATTTATCCTCTAGAGTGCGACAAATTTACAAGCACATAAATATACATAGGCTGATAAACACATGGAACAACAGTAACCGGTGTATTTATTAACATAAACAGGCCAAAACAAAGTCCTCCGTATTATGAAGGCGGGAGTTATAAAAAAGACAACGTCAAGCGATTTTTCGATGTTTGAGAGTTTTGTACTTTTGTTAGTTATATGTCTAACCCAATGACATTATAAATAAAAAGGTGTAGATAGGTTACTAACAGCACATTCTATCTTCAAAAACGGCACACTAACGCACACATACATAACAGAATATTGCAATGACACACTAAAATACGATTAGACGTCAAAGTAGGATGGCAAGATTCAAGTATTGCGAGTGAAAAATGCCAATGGGGTGATAAAACCACATTTTAAAGTACCACTTGCTGACTACCTATCTACACCTTTTTACTTGGTACTTTTTAATTGGTGTCACCGCACAGGGTTAGCACTGTCAAAGGATGTTTATATTCCTTCTTCCACTGCTTAAAAGTCAGTAATACATTTAAAGTCGAAAGAATTTCCTTACCTCTGTGTTGAAGGCGCCGCGTTCGTGGACTGATTGTCGCTCTTCACTCGCCAGTTTCGGTTCTGTTCTGGGGTCGTAGGCTAAAGAAAATAAATAAAGACTTAAGAAAAGCGTGTGCATAATTCATAACTTGGCGCTCTTTTGAAGTTGAAAATAAAACAGTATTCTCCCTCTTCTCTTTTGAAATTATAAAAATCTTCACTTTCATTCTTCACAGCATCACAAACAAAGTGAAAAAATAATTTTGTGAGCCTGTTCCGTCCTACTCCTGAGTTTAGGACCTCCACTCCTCTCATAGTTAAATACCAATTCTTAATAAATTTCGAACTACACAAATATTATTAAGATGAAGAGTTTGTTTGATTGGTTCAACGCGCTTATTTTAAGGCTAAGTTCTAGTTCGAGTTGAGAAAAACAATGAGTTGGATAGACTATTTATCGAAGAAGGCTGTAGGCTAAATAATATCATGCTACAAATCCCGCGAAAAGGGTAGTAATCAAGGATGCGGATGAAACCGCGTAATGACAGCTAGCTTTGAGTGGTATAAATACAACTTGTGTGGTTACCTTATTTTTCTTAGTTTCAGTATCAGTTTCGCTGATCTTCAACAGGCTTCTAAGTAAGTGTGTGGCGTTGTCCTGTTGAAATATAATAAAATAATTAATTAATAAAAGATTTGAAAATAAATAGTTAAATCGCCGGCTGGATAACTACAAAAACTGGGTAACGATTAGACGAATTCTGCATTTTTTTTTTCAAATATTTGTTAATGTTTGAGGAAGGTTCATATGAACCAAAATAAATCAAAATTGGAATATTCGAGCTGATATTATTAAGAGAAAAAACGATACAACGTCGTATCTTCCCACGACGCGACATCGTGTCACGATGCGTGTTGTTTACTTATTTCTATCTTTGTATTCTTCTGAAGTTTTGTTCCATAATACGGGACGCTCTTCGACTTAAGGCCCACCTCAATATTGTCTGCCATCTGAATATTCAATAATTGACTGCGAAAATGGTGTTATCGACGTCGCATCATGTTATTGTGTACAAGCCGTTACTCATACAAGTCATACCTGTGCGGGCGCTCCGTTGGCGGCGGCGTGAGCAGAGTGGTTGCGATTGTCGGGCGACACCGCCTTGTCTCCCGGGGGACTGAAAATATTATCATAATATACTCCATGAACTGGAATGAACTTTGAACTTTGCTGAACTTTTAACTGAACTCCATGTAACTATAACAGTTTATTTTAAAGGCGCACTATGATCCGCTTTTTCTTTTGTCCTAGCTAAGATTAACAGTAAAAAGTTTAGCCACAGCAAAAGATGACCAAAGCCTTTTTTGAAAATACCCAAATCATCACCGGGCCTGTTGGTGTAGTGGTTAGTAGCCCTGACTGCTAAGCCGGAGGTCGTGGGTGCGATTCCCACCCAGAACAAACTTTGTGTGATGAGCATAATTGTTTGTTGTGTCTGGGTGTAATTTATCTATAATATGTATGTATTTAAATATATAAGTATGTATATCAGTTGTCTGGTTACCATAAAACAAGCTCTAATTAGAGCTTAACTTGGGATCAGATGACCATGTGTGAGTTGTCCCAGTATATTTATTTATCACCACATTTTTTAACTTAGCGTCATAAGTTGCAGGGCCAATCTCTACCCCCAGCTGAATCTCCGTAATGGATTTATAATATTGGTGATAAATGCGCACCGCGGACTTCTTATCCGCCGTTGTTTCTCAGCAGCGCCGGCTATAAAGAGGACCCTTTTGTTATGATATTTCCCCTTCAGTTACATGTTATTAGCGAAAGCAGAGTGATGTCCGTCCTCCCGTTGCGGAATGTTTATAATAGTTACCGTGACCCCGGAACATAAAGGGCAACCGAAGGAACATGAGTGGGTTTTAGTCAGTAAAAGTCTGACACGCCCTCCCGCCGCACCCAGGACGGCGTCTTCGTCAGCGAATCATCAAATGGCTGCTCAGCCAATTGATGATTTCCCACTCCACAAAAAAAAATGTCTGTTCTCCTGCCTACGCCGGCTATGATAGTAGCTGTTTATTAAGACATTTTCCCTACAATTACCTGTAGTTAGCGAATGCGGAGTGATGTCCGTCCTCTCTCCGCAGTAGGTTGGGCGTGTGTGTCTGCGGCAGGAAGTAGTCCGCCTGAGGCGCCGCGCTCACCGCGCCGCGACACTTGCGCCCGAACGATATGTTCAGCATGTTGCACGGTGACAACCTGGTATTGTTACAGATATTAGTACTAGATATATAAAAATACTATATTGTAATAATTTGAGACATACAAAACATATAATAGACCATTTTAATCGATGTGCGTTTTGAAAAAGTTACTAGATAGAGCACATAAAATTGTTAGTTTTTAAAGTGCATCTAGATTGTAGTCCATTGATACTTCGGCAGTTCAGAGCGATCAAACTTAAAGCAAGACAGTTTATCGGTAAAGTATCAGTATCATTTATGTTAAGCAATCAGTTTTAGTGGTACGAGGAAACAAGAGGAAAGTTTCATCATACAATCATTATATTTTGGGGATTTCCAACTAAAGAATATATTCCATCGAATCGAACCTCCTCAGTCATAGTCCCGGAGAAGGGTTTATTGAACATGACGAGGTATGAATGGTCCGCATTGAGCTTATCACTGAGCCTCACAGAATTATTGTTGGAAAGCACAATCAGCAACAATAGCACCGCAGACATGTAGTAAAACTGTTATTTTGTAAAGAGGAAGAACAAGACTGACTACCTGGCCTCCTCAAACAGATCCTCAGTCATAGCCCCGGGGAAGGGTTTGTCGAACATGACGAGGTATGAATGGTCCGCGTTAAGCTTGTCACTAAACCACACAGTATTAGTAATGGGAGGAGCACAGTCTGATGCAATAATTCCTCTGGTCCCCAGTGGTACGGTCTGTTACGTGATACGCGTTATTACAAATGAAGAAAGGACTGACCTGTAAAACCTGGCCTCCTCGAACAGATCCTCAGTCATAGCCCCGGGGAAGGGTTTATCGAACATGACGAGGTATGAATGGTCCGCATTAAGCTTGTCACTTAACCTCACAGTGTTATTGTTGGGAGGAGCGCAGTCTGCTACAATAGTTCCTCGTGCCCCCAGTGGTACAGTCATGTTACGCGCTACGCATACTACGCGATCGTAGAGACGGAAGTCTGCGCGTATGTCCGGGGCGATGTTCCCGCTGTGTAGCTCAGGCTGGGAAAGAATTGCGTTATATTAAACCACACGTGATTCGAGACACAATAGCAGCGCGACAGCCGGCCGTCGCTTGGTCGTTGAAAAGTTAATGGGTGTTACAATGATACATGTTACAACGTTGTTAGTATAGTGTATCGATACGTGATACGCTTGTAAAATAATAATTATAATCATTGCAATACAACGCGGTTGCATATAAGGGCGAAATTACACTTGGTCGTTAGCCCGAATTCGATTGCCGTTGATACTTCACTACTCGTCACAATGACAAGTGTTGCCTTCCAAAGAAGCAATGTAAAGCATTCTTTACATTGCTTCTTTGGAAGGCATTCATTAGGTGACCGAATTCGAGCGACCAGCCGTTACCGTAGCAAACCGTTGTGTCACTGAATTACCAAGTCAATTGAGTAACTATTTATTGATTTCATTGCAAAAAAAATTTAATCTAACAGTTAATTGAAAGTTTATTTGAAGTTACAAAGCTAAAACAATGTTATTTTTAAAATTGTATTTATAACATTTTTTTTTAGAATCCATCTGTTTCCTTGAATCTAGTCAATAATTCTAAAGAGCCACCTATCCTAGCAAAAAATACGGGATACCCAAGTATGCAAAAAAAACTACCAAAAATTTCACTGACCTTATACAGCAAGTTCCACTTGACCTGCAAGGTGACCTTCTTCTCCTTGGCCTGCAGTTCCTCCAGCTGTCGGTCCAGGTCTGCTGCGAGGACCTTCATCTCCTCAGGCTCGAGGGCTTCGGAGCCACATTCACGGCGAGCGGCGCGGCAGTGAGGCTGGTTCTTTATCCATTGAGCTATCTCTTGGGGCTTGTTTTTACTGAAATAGAGTGTTCTTTATTCAATAGAAGTTTTTTCTAGAATTTAGAATATGTATTTTTAAAGTAATTGTTGACGTAATGCGAAAAGTCAGAATTTTTTATCCTCTTGAGAATAGCGTTTTGAGCATTACTTTGTATGGAGCAGTGTGCGATGGTTGGTCTTTTAGAAGTTTTTGGTTAGTAATAGAAACAGGGTCTATTGGCATCAAAAAACTATTTTTTAACAATTATAGATAGTCTCTTAAGACCCTTCTCGTGTAGCTGTGTAGCAGCAACGGTTAATGTTCTTACTGTCCCTCTGAAAATTTCAACCCTGTAATTCAAAGCAGCCTTAACTAACTTTTATTTCTCAGTCATTAGGCGTCGCCCTAATTGGGATCGATCGTACGATGGCGCGATACGTTTTTCACCCACGACGACGATCAAACGCATAGTACGATCGTTATTAAGCATTTCATGTGCTCGCACGAATTTTTGCATTTGCCAGTTGCTTGCGAGGTTCAAATAGGACACTCTGATCAAAACTGTATGTTTGAAGTCATCGCACGACGAGAACACATCGCGCCATCGTACGATCGCTCCCAATTAGGACAACGTCTTAGTGTACATTTTTCATTTGAACAACACGACTAAAAGTATATTAAAGAAAACTTACCCAATATCATTAGGAAACAGATCGCTCTCAAAGTAGACGTCTTTATTGAAAGCCGATAAACTATCAAATAGTTCTGGATATTGTTGCTCGTACGATTTAACCAGTTCGATACATCTCTCAGAGTACAGCCACGAATTGGTCACCTTACAACGACGCGTGTAGCCCGACACCTCCAGATTCTATGGAGGAAAACCGGCAATGTATTAATTGTGTGAAAGTAATAACGGACTTTGTGACGACACATATTTTATCAAAATTTAAAATAATAACTGAAATTAAATATTTGAATGCTGTTTCCGTTAAAAGCTTTGGGCTTTAAGTTTTTGAAATTATAAACAACTAACAAGTAAGGCAAGAGAATCAAGCGAAGGTTCGTCTCAGTAACGTAGTTTTGTGACGAAATGATCAAACAAAAAATTGTACCAAACAAACTAAAAATTAGCAGCGATTGACTAAAATAGTGTCTAGCACATTAGTTTACAACATTTTGTGCAAAACTTTAGCAGTTATCATTATTTTTTATTTCGGACAATATGATCCAGCAATGCCGAACCCTGTGCATGAAAGTACCGCACAGTGCAGCACACTGTTGAAATCGACTCTTTACGTTATGCTTTTGGCAAGAAATGCTGACTGAAACGGTAAATAAAGGCTATGATAATAAAGCAAGGCTAAATAAAATGTGAAAATACTGTCAAGTTAAGTGTCACCTTTTTATTAAACTTCAAGTTAAGTCCGATGTTGATTTTGTTGACGCCTTCCGTGGGCATGTCGTGTCTCTGTCCCGCTACCACTAGCACGGTGCCTGTGATGCGGGACAACATCTGTGCGGATACTCCTGCGGATTACAAAGACAATGTTTTTAGTAGTGTTTAATGGACATATTGAAATTACGTAATGAGGCCATCTAAGTAACTGAGTAAAAAATATTTTTAGGAAAGAACTTTTACAGGGTTTTTACAAAAGAAATTTATGTATTTTTTCATACTAATAAGCATGGAATTTGGAAAGTCTATGGTATCAAAAATGGTTAAAAGTGGATCTGACCCTTACAGCCTGTTGCGGAATAGTTATAATGGTTATCGTGACCCCGGAACATAAAGAGCAACCGAAGAAACATGAGTGGGTTTTAGTCAGTAAAAGTCTGACACGCTCTCCCGTCCCGTGGGCGGGGCGATCGAAGTCATTTGATGAAAATATTAGTTAAGTCCTGTCAAATTAAGACACTTCAGATATAATTAAGACGCGATTAAAAATACGTCGATTTACTTCAGGCGCTGTCTAATTTGACAGGATTCGACTAAAATGCACTTAACTTTTTAGTTAAGTTTGTGTACAAGAGAATTAGCGCCAATTTTGCAATTTGCACAGGTCAATGAAATAGATAATTGTTTTTCTTACCACAAGCGGCGGCAGCATGGTTAGCGGCGCGGTAGGGCGCGGCCGCACTCGTCGCGGAAGGACGGGGCTCCGAAACCTCGCGAACAGACACCTTGATGCGACCGCTGCGGATCGACTCCGAGTCCACCACCTGACGGGGTATAGGGGTGTGTTTAGTGGGTAATAATGTACGAAAAGTTATCAAGAGGACAAATTGTTTTGGATCTGTCTAATTGTGCTACTTAGCGTGTTTGGCCAAATATTCACGTTACTTGGGTAATATAAACTATACCCTAGACTAATTGGAAATAAGATTCATATTGCGTTTCATCTAATACGCAAATAGTAGACCAAAGACATTATTTGTAAATACAACAAAAACATACATATCGTTGGTGGCGCGAAACGAGTTACCCACCTGGTGGTCTATTGAGAAAACGCCTAATAGCAGGCGTCCGTCACTCGCTCAAGGCCACGCGTTTTATGCCTACCGCTTCGCGTATCGTCGACGATACAACGAACACCGGGCTGTCGCGCGCCCGCCTGAGTGCTCGCGCGTCACGGGTACAGCGCTGACTAGCAAAATGCCGAAACCACGTAATTATTGCGTGATTATTGTGCAATTCCCCTGTTTCCCAATTCTACTGTTTTCCTTTTGATTATTTATTAAAATTATTCACGCAGTTTTGGATATTTTCGACACTAAAATATAATAGTCGGGAATTCAAGGAACGAAAAATATGCATCAGTCATTTTATCCAACTAAAAAATATTTGATCAAGAAATAAAAAAATAATTGTTTTTCTAAAACATTCGTTTTATTACTAATATCATCATACGTATAACCCTAGCAGATTTGCTGGACGACACGCACACACGTTAGTCGCGCGGCGGGCAAAAGAATCTCAACTCTCTTTGTGCGTACTTATGGTACATTTCTCCTCGCTGCAAACAACTGGTATTATTATTTTGATTTTGTAGGCTATTATAGCGTAGGTATTTTGGTTTTTGTATTGGAGTGAAGTATCTGTTACGTAGTAACTATTTATTAATCTGTGGTACAACGAACACCGGGCTGTCGCGCGCCCGGCTGAGTGCTCGTGCGTCATGGGTACAGCGCTGACTATCAAAATGCCGAAACCACGTAATTATTGCGTGATTATTGTGCAATTTCCCTGTTTACCAATTCTCCTGTATCCCTTTTGATTATTTATTAAAATTATTCACGCGGTTTCGGATATTTTCGACACTAAAATATAATAATCGGAAATTCAAGGAACGAAAAATATGCATCAGCCATTTTATTAAAAGAAAAAATATTTGATCAACAAATAAAAAAATAATTGTTTTTCTAAAACATTCGTTTTATAACCATTATCATCATACGTATAACCCTAGCACGTTTGCTGGACGACACGCACACACGTTAGTCGCGCGGCGGGCAAAAGAATCTCAACTTTCTTTGTGCGCACTTATGGTACATTTCTCCTCGCTGCAAATATCTGGTATTATTATTATGATTTTGTAGGTTATTATAGCGTAGGTATTTTCATTTTTGTATTGGAGTGAAGTATCTGTTACGTAGTAACTATTTATTAATCTGTGCTAATAGTCTAAGAGCCGAACTACGCCAAAGCGGAGATGTTCGGTGATATTCCACGTAGCATTTCAGCTTGCGTTATTTTCAAATTCTACCGTTTACCGCTAACGCTACACAGTATCCAATGTTTATTTACGAGACATATCCGGCGGGTAGGCGTGCTGAACTTGTGACACGTGTTGTATGATGTATGACACACACTCACAGTAGCGTGCGCGCCGTAGTGCTGGCCCTGCGTGAGAAGAAACACAGCGTCTCCGGGCGGGTAGGCGTGCTGAACTTGTGACACGTGTTGTATGATGTACGACACACACTCACAGTAGCGTGCGCGCCGTAGTGCTGGCCCTGCGTGAGAAGAAACACAGCGTCTCCGGGCGGGTAGGCGTGCTGAACTTGTGACACGTGTTGTATGATGTACGACACACACTCACAGTAGCGTGCGCGCCGTAGTGCTGGCCCTGCGTGAGAAGAAACACAGCGTCTCCGGGCGGGTAGGCGTGCTGAACTTGTGACACGTGTTGTATGATGTACGACACACACTCACAGTAGCGTGCGCGCCGTAGTGCTGGCCCTGCGTGAGAAGAAACACAGCGTCTCCGGGCGGGTAGGCGTGCTGAACTTGTGACACGTGTTGTATGATGTACGACACACACTCACAGTAGCGTGCGCGCCGTAGTGCTGGCCCTGCGTGAGAAGAAACACAGCGTCTCCGGGCGGGTAGGCGTGCTGAACTTGTGACACGTGTTGTATGATGTACGACACACACTCACAGTAGCGTGCGCGCCGTAGTGCTGGCCCTGCGTGAGAAGAAACACAGCGTCTCCGGGCGGGTAGGCGTGCTGAACTTGTGACACGTGTTGTATGATGTACGACACACACTCACAGTAGCGTGCGCGCCGTAGTGCTGGCCCTGCGTGAGAAGAAACACAGCGTCTCCGGGCGGGTAGGCGTGCTGAACTTGTGACACGTGTTGTATGATGTACGACACACACTCACAGTAGCGTGCGCGCCGTAGTGCTGGCCCTGCGTGAGAAGAAAACACAGCGTCTCCGGGCGGGTAGGCGTGCTGAACTTGTGACACGTGTTGTATGATGTATGACACACACTCACAGTAGCGTGCGCGCCGTAGTGCTGGCCCTGCGTGAGAAGAAACACAGCGTCTCCGGGCGGGTAGGCGTGCTGAACTTGTGACACGTGTTGTATGATGTATGACACACACTCACAGTAGCGTGCGCGCCGTAGTGCTGGCCCTGCGTGAGAAGAAACACAGCGTCTCCGGGCGGGTAGGCGTGCTGAACTTGTGACACGTGTTGTATGATGTATGACACACACTCACAGTAGCGTGCGCGCCGTAGTGCTGGCCCTGCGTGAGAAGAAACACGCTGTCTCCGGGCGGGTAGGCCTCCTGCGGCGTGCTGAACTTGCCGCCCTCCTGTATGACGTGCGCGCGAACATCTCGTACTACCGCCTGTGCCGCGTACCCGCACGGTATCGCGCACCATTCGGGCTCTTGGACCATGCGCACGTTGTCTTGGATCATGTATTTGAAACCTGGAAGTGTGTTCTGGCTTAGTAATTGGGTAGTTTCCACCATTAACCAATAAATGTTAGACACAATTCCTATAAAACCTCTATTAATTTCAGCCTAATAAATTCGGTTCATTGTCAATTTGCTATAAAATTTAATTTTTAGTTGTTTTGAAATCAATAAATAGATAGTCAACTGAGTTACAGAAATAAAAATCATTTTAATCATCATTTTTAATCATAAAAAGTACGTCAATTGATAATGGTGGAAACTACCGTATTGTGTATAACATTGTAACCTAAATCATTTAAGGATTTACAAAGGGTCTTTCAATAAGGACGCTCAACTTAACAGCGCATAGCGGCCATCTGGGTAATGCGATAGCTGTAAAATTTAGCATGAATACATATTTAGTCGTAACATTTCACTATGGGACGCTACACGCTTCAACAACTACAAACAAACAATAGAAATTGTTAAAATTTATTATCAAAACCAGTGCTCTATTCGCCAACGTCGTCCTAGCTTCGTCATCTCGCGTGGTGGCGACATCAACTGGCCGCCAATATCGTATGACTTATCACCGCTCGATTACTTTCTGTGGGGCTACGTGAAATCTCTAATTTACGCAAATACACCACAGTCAATAGCTGCCCTAAAGGCCAAAATAACTCGCATTATTCGTGAAATTGCCCCATATATGCGAAGACGTCCTCCAAAATTGGCCCTCCAGAAAACCATCTACAGCGGAGTTGCGGTGGCCATTTGGCTGATATTATTTTCCATAATGTCATTGAATATTCTTTAAAATGTAATAAAAACCGGTCAAGTGCGAGTTGGACTCGCGCAACGAGGGTTCCGTTAATGGAAAGTACCCTATAGGTTTTGAATCCCTCGCAAATATCTAAATGCAATATAAACCGCCCTATCTTTTTATTGCGTTAATTTAGAAACTTGAGTTTTTCACTGCTTTAAGAGATAACAGACCTAAGTATGTGATATTAATTTCAGCTTGATATCTCGACGCGTTTCTGAGAAAAAGGGTCTTGACAGGCGGACTAACGGGAGGATGGACGGATGTGAACTAACTACAATCTTATGGTTTTCAGAGTTTTCCTTTACTTGTGCTACATGACCTTGCTTCTTGCCGAATTTCATGATTCTTGGTCAATGGGAAGTACCCTATAGGTTTTGAGTTTTGATTCCCTTGCAAATGTCTAAATATGCAGTATAAACCGCCGTATCTTTTTGTTGCGTTAATTTAGAAACTTTATTTTTTTGATTGCTTTGAGAGATGGCAGACCTAAGTGTGTGGATATTAATTTCAGCTTGATATCTCGACGCGTTCCTGAGAAAAACGTTCTTGACAGACGGACGAACAGACGGACGCCTGATGTGAACAAACTACAAATTTACGGTTTTTGGAGTTTTCCCTTTACTTGTGCTACATGACCTTGCTTCTTGCCAAATTTCATGATTCTAGGTCAATGGGAAGTACCCTGTAGGTTTTGAGTTTTGGTTCCCTTGGAAATGTCTAAATATGCAACATAAACCGCCGTATCTTTTTATTGCGTTGATTTAGAAACTAGATTTTTTCATTGCTTTTAGAGGTAGCAGACTTGAGTACGTTATATTAATTTCAGCTTGATATCTCGACGCGTCCCTGAGAAAAACGTTCTTGACAGACGGACGAACAGACGGACGCCTGATGTGAACAAACTACAAATTTACGGTTTTCGGAGTTTTCCCTATACTTGTGCTACATGACCTTGCTTCTTGCCAAATTTCATGATTCTAGATCAATGGGAAGTACCCTGTAGGTTTTGAGTTTTGGTTCCCTTGAAAATGTCTAAATATTTAATATAAACCGCCGTATCTTTTTATTGCGTTGATTTAGAAACTTGAGTTTTTCACTGCTTTAAGAGATAGCAGACTTGAGTATGTGATATTAATTTCAGCTTGATATCTCGACGCGTTCCTGAGAAAAAGGATCTTGACAGACAGACGGACAGACGGACGCCTGATGTGAACAAACTACAAATTTACGGTTTTTGGAGTTTTTCCTTTACTTGTGTTACATGACCTTGCTTCTTGCCAAATTTCATGATTCTTGGTCAATGGGAAGTACCCTATAGGTTTTGATTCTCTTGCAAATTTCTAAATATGCAATATAAACCGCCGTATCTTTTTTTCGCGTTGAATTAGAAACTTGATTTTTTCACGGCTTTGAGTGATAGCAGACCTGAGTATGTGATATTAATTTCAGCTTGATATCTCGACGCGTTTCTGAGAAAAAGGGTCTTGACAGACGGACGGACGGACAGACGGACAACAAAGTGATCCTATAAGGGTTCCGTTTTTACCTTTTGAGGTACGGAACCCTAAAAATTGAAGTTATATTACTTAAACAGGTTGTTTTATTTCATTTCAAAGTAAGAGCGCTCTTAATGAAAAACCCTTTGATTTCAAGAGAAAGCTAAATATTTTTCGTATGTTGAAGTACTGCCATAAAATGTATAAAACTACTTACCTTTTAGATTTACTGCATGAATTATGATCTTGACGTCGCCCAATTCTATTCCAAGACGGTTCATATTGCTAAAAAGAAAAGAATAAACTGTAATATCAATGAACGGTCAATGTGTTCCTAAATATTTTATTCATAGTCTTTGCTATTCATTGTTATGATGGAAAAGAGTGGAACGTGACTAGACATGGCCCTGAAAAGTATCACGCTTACGACGGTAACTATGTTTATATCTGGGCCATTACTGTCTTCGTAAATATTTGACATAGTCAGAAAGACTGACATTCAGTCTAACCAAAAGGTGTTACCCAGTAATTGGATTGTGGAGGTCTGATAGGCAATTGCTCCATAAAATACACTGATATTTAGCTAAGTCCGGGTAGAGTGGAAGCCGGCTCTAAAATGCAAGCCACATATAATTGATGTTGAAAGCTGTAAAAAAGACACAATTTCTATAAAAGCTCTTTTAATTTCAGCCCAATAAATTCGGTTAACTTTCAGTTTACAACAAAATTTGATTTTTAGTTGCTTTGAAATAAAAAAAAATTGATAATCAACTAAGTTTCTCTATTCGTCTTGGGCATGGTCGGGTACAATCAATTGAAGGTGCGTCGAGAGTTTACTCTTGCCACTTATCTGGTGAAATTGATTCGGGGACTGGTACATAACCCAGATGTTCTTCAAACAATCAGTTTCTGTGTACCAGACAACTATGTAGGGAGGGGGCGGCGTCCGCCTCTGTTGGCGGTGCCAGTGGCTAGGACGAATTTACTGGCAAAAGCCGCGGTCGCGCAAGCTATCCGAAATATAAATGTTGTGCACGAGCAAATAGATATTTTTACATGTCAGCCGAGTGAATTCACAAAGATTTTGTTATATAATTTGTGTTATCGAGATAGATAAATAATGAAAGTAATAATTTGATTAACTGTTTTTTATTATTTTTTTTTTTTTGTAAATAGTGTACCTATTGGAAAGACTGCTGTTTCAGTAGCTTTGTTTTATTTATTATTATCTTTATTTAATTTTTGTTTGAATAAGTTAATTAGTATTAAGTTTAATATGGTGTATGGTTTTAGTTTAAGTAGATATGCAATGTATTAAAATACCCTGTTATCGCATTGGGTCTTAATAGCCTGTAATGTTAACAGAGAAAGGATAAATAAATAAATAAGTTGTTATTTTAGTGACGTCATAAGTTGCCATTGCCATACAAAATCTATTGGAGAATTGCGTTTTGACAGCTCATAAAAGTACGTCAATTGATAATGGTGTAAACTACCGTATTTGTTTACTTAGTGACGTCAAAAGGTGACATTGCCAAACAAAATCTACGCGAGAATCTCGTTTTGACAGCTCATAAAACATACGTCAATTGATGATGGTGTAAAATGCGGTATTCCTGAAAGAGACTTACTGTTCAATAATGGTGGATCTCTCGCTAATCCACTGTTTGTGGAGGTTTCCAAAGTTGGCCTCGGTGGTGTAGCTCGGTTCTCCGTTAACATTGTTATTTTCTTTGTCCACGTAGTGCAGTCGCATCTTCTCGTCGGACACCGAAATTACTCTGAACAAATGGTGGAATGGCTGATTAAGGAGTAAATAATTAAAATACCAAGACACAAAGTTCTATAAAAACAATAAATTAGCCCTGAAAAATAGCAATTTTAAATTAAATATTTAAAATTATATATTTAATTGCTATAAATCAATATTAAGTCAATTAGGTTGTTGTTTTTGATGGGTTCTTCTTTACCGTTTACCAAGCTGCCAAAAAAAAACATGTTTGTTTTGGCAGCTTATAAAAATGTATATTTATTTTATTCCTAGCAATCTATACAGACTAATCAACGCAACTTTTAAGAAAGAACTACTACTGGGTAGAAATTCAATAAGGTTGTTTTTAGCAAAACTTGCAGATGGGACTAGGTACCACTTACTTGGCTCTAGTAAGATGTGGCCAGCCGACCCATATGACCTTCCCTAACAGCTCATGCGCCGCCTTCTCCAACGATTCTTCTTTCTCCGTCTCTCGAATAATTTCTACTATCATGTTGTCGTTACGTGAAGGTTGGTCGAATACTTTCACTTTGCCCTTTTTGAGGCTTGTCTGTGGGAGAATGGAGAATTTAATCCGTCGAACACACGTGATTCGAAACACAATAAAAATACACAAGTTTCTATAAAACAGCCCGACAGCCGGTTGTCGCTTGGTCGTTGAAAGGTTAAGGAAATTTTATTTAGCAACAAATTATTCACTGATTGAATAAACAAGAATTCGCGAAAACTTTTTGTCATTATAAAGATATATTATGTCAGCAAAGAAAGAATTAAGAGTATCGGAGAATTTGACAATAATTATAGTGAACTAATTCGTTGTAGAATTAACTATTTAATATATAGAATACTTGTAGTGTATAGCTCTGATGAAAAAAAAACGATAGTGCTAAGGATAACCAATTATCATTTTAAGGACCATATTAATATTAAAGTTTGACTTAACACGTTACAGAAACATCCATGACCTAATGCCACTGGTCAAGTTATACTCACACGCGATTGTGAACCGTAACGTCTAAGATGTTAAGGTAACAATTGTAATCATAAACAAGCGCCGACAAAATAAACGAGTATACACTTACTTGATACTTCAAATGCCTCATAGTAGGGAAGCCCGGGAAGAGCATATCTCTCTTAGCGTTAGGCAGCATGCCTCTACGTAACATACTGCCCGGCACCTCTATCTCTTGGCGCCATACTTGATGCTCGGTGGCGTAGCATTCACTGATAGCCGGGAAGTATTCCGGGGCTGGAGTTACACCTAATAAAGGGGGTAATAGTTAGTAAGTCTATGCCCGTCTATGCCATCGGGCTAGTGTGGGACCAAGAGCAAGCCCATAAGTTATAAAACAAAAGTTTTGCAGTTAGGTTAAGTACTGTAATTACTTTGGAAAATCTCGGCTCAGCAGGGCAAGTAATAATACTGTACAAGCGCGAACGGAACGCAAGTATATTATGGTGTTATGGTGTTTCTAAACATAGTAAAATTGACACTTATCAGGAAAAAGCATATGCAACACCCTGACTCATCACGTTTTTACTAACAGGACTATGGTTTATGGAGAAAGATGTTGATCTTGTTGTCTGTCAGATAAACCAACTATTAAAAACAATAAACTATTAAAAACGATAAGTTATTAAGCATCAACATCAGGCCATTAAGCCACAAAACAAAAACAGTCCACAGCTCTTAGTCCGTACCTTTTTAAACTGGGTACTGTGTTGCAGACCAGGTAACCTTATAGGAACTCTTCACACCTTGGTCCAAAAATACTAGTTTGGGTTTGTCTGGGTCAAGACACAAAGGCCTTTTCCTAATCACCATAAAACATAATCCCCTCCCTCCGTTAACTCTAGGAATCATTCCTACCAATTCTGGCTACAACATACCTTGATTTTGTGGAGTCCAGTTGTAGACCATCATAGGTCCATGTGAATTACGTTTCTTTTCTTCTTCTGTTAATCGTTGATAACAGGGCTCCATTGCTGATAGAAGATTTACCTATAATTTTTGCGGTGTATAATTAAAATAATAATTATTCCAATCTTAGACTTTCAAGCCATAAAGATCAAGACTCAAAACAGATTTATATCAATTTTTTATTTAAAATAAAGAACATGAATGTTTTAAGAATGGCAAACGGCGTAAAGCTTTAGAAACTAGGCATTTTTAACATTTTTGTAAATGTCCGAATTGACCAGCTTTTATTGCTCTAAACTTTTAGCAAATATTCACATTGAATAATTTAATTACATTAATATAAAAAGCCTATAAATAAACAGGAAAATAAGGAAACTACTTCCCAGCACAGCCACATATCTCCCCAAATAGTTTTTTAAAACATATTCCCAGTTAAAAAAAGTTTCACAATTAATTCTCACCTCATCAATAAACGGGATGAGCACGACGGCTTCCCAGTCGTTCCTCTTGCCGTTGAGGTCGGTCTCAAAGTTCAGAGGATAGTAGTGCACTATCGGCGAGTCTTCATCAGTCATCAGGTCGTGGAACGGAGCTGGGAGCAGCTGCTTACTCGCTGCTGGTAGTACTGCTAGGAGCTACAATGTAAATAAAGATTATAGAACCTTAAGCATATTAATTTGTTGAGAGAAAAATTTTTACCTCTTTTTTTTATTTTAAGTAACATTTATCACAGTTAAATGGAAAAGGAATGCATAATGCCAATATTACAAAGATTATGGTCGAATAACGATTAATTTAAAAAGTGGATTGTTTTGTTAAGATCGTTTTTTGGGTCCGTTTTGCTCTGAGCTGGACCTGGACTAGGTAAAATTTCAATACATTTTTAAATATTTATTAGATTATTTCTTATTGAATTTACATAGGTACTATTTATTTATCGTAGGTCAAATAATACTCATCTGCCTAATCCACACTGGTATTATAACAAGCTATATTGATTTGCAAGTCCATAACAAGTTCAAAGTGAATATAAAAAGTATCACAATTTCAAACTATCCAAATTAAAACAATCAAACAGCTCCACTAACCTGTTCAAAAGGCTTAAAAGGATCTCCAAGTTCGAATTCAATCTTCAAATCCTTGAATCCTTTGATATCAGAAATATAGGGCGCGTAGTGATGTGGATAATACCAACACCAGGACGGACATCCTTTGTAGTAGTAGTGTAAGTTCCATTGTATAGCCCGGACGTAGCCCTCTGCCTGGTCGGCCAACACTTCCCTTTAAAGAAAGGATTTGTTAGAATATATTCTTGTTTGTGAAAATATTGGGTGTTTGGTAAATTGCTGCAATGAAGGAAGTATAGAGAACATAGGTAGGTAAAGAAATACGTATTTCTTATTTTTTTAATGTTGGCGTTTTTTTATAATGCATGTTAGTATGTTGTCATAATTATAAGAATCTGTTTTTCTAGTTATTGTATAACAAGAGATTTAGAATGACAAATATACTAGGTGAATTTTTAGTCCCGTACCAAACGCTACAATGTTTCAAATATAAGAAGTGCAATTTGACGTTTCATACTTTTCATGACGACACAACTTTGTACATGCGTAACTCAAAAATTGACATTTATTTCTTCCGTAAAACCACGTAATTTTAAAGTTATTTTTATTTTATCACAAACTGCACAATTCTTAATCACTTAATTTACATTAAAAATTTTCAAACAAAGCAATATAACCATTGTTGACAATCCATACTAATATTATAAATGGGAAAGTGTGTCTGTCTGTCTGTTTGTCTTTCTTTCACGGCAAAACGGAGCGACGGATTGACGTGATTTTTTAAATGGAGATAGTTGAAGGGATGGAGAGTAACATAGGCTACTTTTTGTCTCTAAAATTGCGAGAAAGATAGAGTAAAACAACAATTCCATTTTCCCATATAAAAGTTGTCCATGTTCTGTTGGATGTCGTTGTCATAGTAACCGGCAAATCAAGTGTCAAAACAGTTACAACCCGTCAAACCTGACACAAATAAGTAATGTTTAATTGTTTTCAAAATATGAATGGAATCATTTTCATAAATCCAAATCATGCAAATAAAAGCCATTTAATACGGTTTGAAATAACAAAAAGGCGTGTAATATGCTGTAAAAAATAATACTGTAACAGCTTTTCTTATTTCCAACGTACAAAAATAATATTAAAATAAAAAAAATATCTAGATTTAAAATATTTACTAGCCTTCGCCCGCGTGGATGTCGAACTTCTACCTACTATTTTAACCCTTTAGGGCTATTTTTTATATTCTTCACAAAGAATAAACCCTCCAAGTTTAATGTATTTAGTTAGTTATTGTTATATATTAACAAACACGTTGAAATCAGGCAGTGAGTTTACTATTATATACATACTAGATGACCCGGTGAACTTCGTATCACTTACCTATTAATGTAAACAAAATTTATTTAAACCATATCACCTTTATTCATAAAAGATTTGTATCGATTATTTTATCACAATCTAGATTCACGTGTATATGAGTGGCCTAATAGTTGTTTAGTAATCTGGCAATACTGTCATTGTCGCTGTCACCTAACTTTTGAAGAAAAGATCGTTGAAAGGAAATGTTATGAAATGGGCTTTTAGTTTTAAAAAAAAGTCCAGGATGGCCATACAAAAACAAAAAAAATATTAAAAGCACCATTATTTAATCAATACATATAATAAAATCATTATATAATAAAATCAATCCATACTAATATTATAAATGGGAAAGTGTGTCTGTCTGTCTGTATGTTTGTCTTTCTTTCACGGCAAAACGGAGCGACGAATTGACGTGATTTTTTAAGTGGAGATAGTTGAAGGGATGGAGAGTAACATAGGCTACTTTTTGTCTCTTTCTAACGCGAGCGAAGCCGCGGGCAAAAGCTAGTAAATAATATTTTTTCTCGACGTCGTGTCAAAGTCACGTAGTAAGGTACTATACCGTAGTGTTGTGACTCTTCAAATTCACTCGTATACCAATAATCGTTAAAAATGACCGAATAATCGAACTTACTAATAACGATCGTTTTCAATAAAAGCGACATTTATTCTTTACATATTTTTGATGATTTCTGAATGTCAACGAAAAAGCATATTTAAAAGTAACCATATAGTTATTATAATTTTAATAGGTTTTTGTAAGCAAAATCTCTCGTGCTCAAGTCTTGACAAAAATTTTTTTTTTCTTTTAATTTGGCAACACTGGCAAGAGAGAATTTGAGAATTTCTTTCATCTAAAATACAGAAATTTACAGTCATAAAATAAATAAATCTGTAACTTAAATCGATTATAAATTACAAAGAAATGAAATCAATATCTCGTATAAATCGGATATTGTAGTAATCGATTTTTTTAACCCAATCCCTATTCTTCAGTAGGTTAGAAGTGTCAAATTGCACTTCTTATATTTGACACACTGTAGGAGATGATTCTACCCATGGGTAGAATCATCTCCTAGCATTTGGTACGGGACTAAAAATTCACCAAGTATATTGAGAATATTGCTAATAAATTATTTACAAGATTTAAATAGGTATTAGCAATATGAACGAGTCGATATAATTTTATTTTTTCATACGTGTAGCAACTGTATGAACATTGAGACTCACAACTCAAACACACATTACAATATTTGTCACGGTATTTGCACATAAAATGTATGAAATAAGGTACATCTCAGTCAAAAAAGGTTGGTTTTAGTTTAGTTGATAAATATTTCAAAATGTTGACCGTTAATACCTCTATAATTTTCAATGTAAGTTAGGCGTGTTTTTACATCCGTTAGAAATAAAATGTACAAATTGAAAGTATTAATTTAGTGCCCACAGATATTATCAATTCCCCTAATCGACAACGCGGTTCAAAGTGCTGTGCTTGAGTGTAAAATATCCATGCCATTGCGCATTGCCTTGATTACATAAGTTACTGAAAACCGGTCTAATCTGTAGGCACGTAGTTTGCGCATATTTACCAAACACCTATAGATATATATGTGATAATATTAACCGGAAGACGTCCGTGTCGGGACATAGACAGCCCCCGTATAGTTCCTTTATGTACGGGTCTGGGCCGCTTGCATCCAACAAAAAATATATATATACTTCTGCTGGAATTATTGCATTATTTATAATAGTAAATTTAAATATATGAAATGGTGCGACTTCAAAAACCGGGCTTCAAAAGCAGGACATCTCTGAAGTCGGTTTTTATCGATCTTTTTTCCCTTTTTTGGCATTTCCCAAGTACAATTTTTCTTCCAAATTTTAATGCCAGATAATAATCTCTGTGTTGTATATCGTAATAGCTGGATATATACATGCCATTGTTTAACTGTATGAAGCGTGTATTGATCAACTTACTCTGTGACCTTCGAATAGTCTAATTTGTTCATGTAATAATCCTTCTTGTGTAGAATGAACTCCATTTCCATATTTGCCTCTTCTGCAAAACAAACGAACGTGGAACTTGAGAATTTTGTGAAGGAGAGTTACCCAGGAATATTTGCGACCTTCCTGCCTTTAAGTCGTTTATAAAAACATATTTACCGTCACTTGTTTCCTCATACTCATCTTCATCCTCCATGTCATCCAGGAACTGCAATGGAAACGATACTTTATTTTTGAATACTACACAAAATTGTAATGATTAATCTAATACATCTAAAAATTAAACTAAGAAAGATCTACCCAACTTCATATGACAAACGCATTCTAATCTTATTAAAATAAATGCGACCAAATTATATGAATGTTTAACTTTTTTTCCTGATTTACCTAGAGTTTGAATTGATCAAAGTCATGCATTATCACAAATGTAAAATTGAGGATACATCGCAGATTGAGCCCGGAATTAAAATGTGAAAATTGTCTTTTCGACATAATCATCTCATCTTTTTTCTGTTTTTCTTACGAAAAAAGGATAACAATCGTACAATACGGTAGTTTCCACCATTATCAATAGACGTACTTTTTATGAGCTGTCAAAACGCAATTCTCCAATAGATTTTGTAAGGCAATGGAAGTTTATGACGTCACTAAAATAACAACTCAGTTGACTATCAATTTATTGATTTCAAAGCAACTAAAAATCTAATTTTTTAGCAAATTGTAAATGAACCGAATTTATTGGGCTGAAATTAAAAGAGGCTTTATAGAAATTGTGTCTAACATTTATTGGTTAATGGTGGAAACTACCCAATTATGTATATACTAAATAAAGTTATTGTTTGATACATACCATATCCTGAGTAGCATTGATAAGTGCTTGCAGCTCGTCATCTGGTTTGTTAGCTTTGATGTCATCTACGTTCACGTTAAACGTCTCGTCATTATTTGGTTTGTACTGTAAATAAAATCAACCTATCATATACACTTCTTATAATAAATACTAGCTTATTCCACTGCAGTGCAACGCTTGCCTAAGACGGATTGGCGATTTCAGATTTAAATTCATTATAAGCCCACGTTTCCTCACGATGTTTGCCTCCACCAATTTGGTGAAGCTCTGATCTTAGTAATTCATCACGAATGTAAAAATATGCAACTTATATGTACCCTAGACATAAAGTTTAAATAAGGTTGACACTGACACGTTATCGTAAAACAAAGTTAACGCTTGAGCTATCATAGTATGTACACCTCGTTCGTTTTATACTTATTTATACATACAAGCCGCATACAAGATAAGTTCTGTGGTAGGTTAATAAAGTAGTTGAATATAGGAAAGTTATTTTTTTTTTTTTAGGTTTGTAATAAGTTTTATATAATTTTATAATTAGTATGTAAGGTTGCTTTGTATTGTAACTACACTATTGTATTAGGAAACTCCTGTGATAATAGTTGTATGTTTTTTTTATTTTATTTTATTTATTTGGTTCACCAACGAATGTTTACATCAATAACTGTTGTCGGCGCACCACATATGCGCGTGATTCACTGCGCGGCAAGCGCGGGGTGTCGGGGGACCGAACCCATTACGCTAGGGCCTCTGCTCGCCCGCCACATCACTCACCTCACAGACGCGCCGCATTACGGGCATTTCTTTGTATCTAGTTTAAGTTATTACGGTATTACACCTATTTTAATACAGTCCACTCTTCTTTTATTATAAAGTCCCGATTGAGTCTATTCACTGTACTTAAAACTATTTTATAACAAAGTAATAATGTAACACTCACTTAGAGGTAAACACCACAAGCGCAATTTTTAGCTAAGTTAGTAATCTAACCTTACAATATTACACATATATATATATTATATAAATTTGTAATAGATAACACATTATAAAATAAAAGTCTACTTTATTAGAATATGAACAAGATGAAAGTACTTATGAAGAGATACTTATGTTGGTAATAAATAAATAAATTTTTAGTTTAGTTTTACTATTAACTTAGGCTTATTTAAACCTTCGAACACACGTGATTCAAGACATAGTCCGACAGCCGGCTGTCGCTTGGTCGTTGAAAGGTTAAGAGAAATATATTACAAAATAAAAAATAGCAGAGCTGCATACCTCTCTTCTTTCATTAGCATTAGGCCGCCTCCCAGTCTTGGCTTCAAAGTATTTGAGATCAGCGTACGTGTCTTGGAACTTCTCTTTATCAATCTTGGCCAGTTCCTGCATGAACACTTCGAACCTTCGCAGATTCAGATCGCCTGCCTCGTTTATATAACCTAAGAGATATTTTACATAATATCATTGTTTGTGAGACGTAATCTCTGGAAGTACTGATCTGGTTATGAAAGATCTTTCATTGATATACAGGGTGTCCCACGGCTATGCCACATGGAGGGAAAGTACCTTAAATATTGTAGATAGAACATTTTACTGAAAGAAGACATTATATGAATTTTGAAAACATTTTAAACTGCATTCATAGATTTTTAAATAATTAAATGGTTAGGCCGGGAATCGAACTTGTTCTACGAGAAAAAATTATCATCCTGTAGTTTTATCATACCGATCGAAAGGTTACATCATAAGGATAATTTTTTGCTAAATAACATAGTGTCACAAATAAAAGGAAGACCGTGAATTTTAACATTTGATGTAAAATTTTGTTCTGAAAAGTTAAAAGCTTACGTTGCCGTAAGGACATACAATTGACATTCATAACTACTTATTACTAATTAATCTACCCACTTGAGTTAAACGCATCATTTAAATAAATAAATATCCACCACAACAAGCCCAAAAAATCGTCAGGGAATGAAATAATCAAAAGTTATCACTTTGTATTCAAGAATAAGGGACTCATTTTGAGCATTTGAAAAATTGACTAATTTTATATTAAAAATGTTAAAATTCATGGTCTTTCTTTTATTTTTGACACTATGTTATTTGGCAAAAAATAATCCTTGCGATGAAGCCTTTCGATCGGTATGATAAAACTACAGGCTGATTAATTTTCTCGAGTAACAGGTTCGATTCCCGTTTCAACTATGTAATTATTTAAATATCTATGAATGCAGTTTAAAATGTTTTCAAAATTCATATAATGTTTCCTTTCAGTAAAATGTTCTATCTACAATATTTAAGGTACTTTCCCTCCATGTGGCATAGCCGTGGGACACCCTGTATAGCTGCACTATTGCCAAATAAAAGCAAGATAATCTTTCAGAAATAAAAAATGAACTATTGAAGTTGTTAAGTTTACTTTGCAATTTAATGATTATTTCTTATACATGACATTCAATGCCGTTTTTAGCTGTCTATTTTTTTTTTCTTTATAAAGTTTCAATACATATATTTAACAACAAACCTTAATTCTTAAAACTAAAAAAAAAAATACTATTGAATTCACTTACCATCTAAAGTAGGCAACACCGTCATATAAGTCTTATACAACACAGGCAGGGCATCATTACTTATATGCATATTTGGCAAGTTGGGAATAAAATCATTGCCTACTAAAAAGCCCATTAGCACCCAGTCATCGACAATCTTCTCTATGTCGAATTGGAAGGGCAGGCTACCCTTAATAGAAATAAACTCTTGTTCTAAATATTCTCTTAACAATGATAAATGTAGGAGGTAGAAGTTAGTCTCTTCGGGACTCGTCGCGCGCTGTGTCGTTCTACCGAATTTTACCTGTGGAGTAGAAAATAATACATATAGCTTTGTTCAACTGGCAGTTTGACGCCTAGAAAAATTAAGGCTGATCAGCAAGTGTAATATTGCTGTCACTGTAGCACAACTGACAAACCACGATAACAGGATAGGGACCCCAGTGGTTAAGCCAAGAACGTACTAAGTAAATATACGCCTAACATGATGAGGTCGGCGTTTAGTCCGTACAGGCAGTGCGTGTTGGGTCCTAGACAAATGTCTACACGAAGTAACTACACTACAACATACCTCTTCTCTAAGCAGCGCGAAGTGCGGCTCATGCGTGCACATGCCTAACATGATGAGGTCGGCGTCCAGTCCGTACAGGCAGTGCCGCGTGTTGGGGTCGTAGTCCGGCTGCGAGCGCGACCAGCGGATGTAGTCCATTATCTTGTGCTCGCCTTCGCCGGGAGTCTGTACCAGAGTGGAATTTGAGGACAAAACCATAGGGTATGGGGCACAATCCACACATCACACAGCCACATGTTGGGGGACCTTTAACACCCCCCCATTTTATGAATTTGATGCATGATACTGTGGTGACGTAGGGTTAGTTAGACCTTTGGACAGTTTGTGGTTCAGTGTTTGACTCTCTCCGAAGCAAGGGAAACTCTTTAAGCCAGGGGGGATATCACATAGTCGAAGTTCCGAAAAATATGTTTTGCAATAGATACTGGCCAGCAAGGAGGTCAAGAGTCATATCATGACACAGGCGTTGATTCGCTCGTAGATAATTTCTGGCTAAGGCATTGTTTATCGTCAAGTAACACAGTAACTGCATAAAAATCAACATAAATAAACGATTTTTTCCTTCCTATTAGGTTAAAAAAGTTCCTAGTAAAAAACAAAATCGTTATTCCTACACATTATTAAGTGGACATTTATCTTATTTTAACCAGTCTTACCTCATGTCCCGACAAAATGACCTTGACCTTGGACCACAGAGGGTCGGTGGACATCTTGTACTTGACGAAGTACTTGAGCTGCTCGTGCAGACGCGCCATGAACACGGTGCCAGGGGTGATGCAGTTGCTGTCGAAACGTTTCTCTGTCGGCAGTACTTCGCCTGGGCAAGTCGTAATAAGAATTGGATGTAAGCAGTGCTTTTTTATAAAAATTTTCAACAATTTTTTTAATTGTTTTAGTACTATCAAAAAAAATATATAGCCGTTAGCTTGCGATGTGAGTATTACCCCCGAATACTCATACGTCACTTAATTTAAAGACTCTCAAATCTGTTGCTGTCCTTACTTTATCCCTTTAAAGTGACAAAGACAGTATAAGATTAGCGAGCGTCTTAAAATTAAGGGTGCGTTCCTAAAAGGGTAAGAATTACACGGAGTAGTGCGAAAGTTACTCTAGAGCGTTCCGAAATGAGCCGAGTGAAACCGAGGGTAACCGAACAATTACTTGACAGCTACCCGAGCAGTATTTTGGAACGCTTTCGGTAGAGTAATTTTCGCACTGACAAGTGCGATTTCTTACCCTTGGCTGAGCGTCGTTAAAAATTACCTGACATATGTCAAAATCATATATGCGCCAATGTTGAAGTTTGATTTTGAAGAATGGATTTACTAAAGTAGAAACGAACAGGTAGTACTTATTTATTTGCAAAATATGCTTAAAAACACAATTTTCCTTCTTTGCAATAGAGATAAAAGGTTATGTTGACAGTGTCATCATACGATCCTAACCATCATGACCCTAACCCGTTCCAAAACAGTAAATCGCTCTGTAGCGTTCAAAAACAGTATAGCCGTTCTCTTTCTTTCGTTGTTTCTATCTCTTTTTAATTTCCGAGTGAATTATTCGCACGTTTTGGAACGCACCCTTAGTGACGTATGACTATTCAGGGGTAATACTCACATCGCAAGCTAACGGCTATACAGGGTTATTGGTAAAACACCGACATCCTCTCAGGACTATGTTACTATCATCATAAACAACAACTTTTGTTCAATGATTTTTTACAAAATGTTATACATTTACCAAAAACAAATCTTCAAGATTTCGTTGTCCTATCTAACACATTTCAACTCTGTATTGTGCCATAACAACATACCTACGCTTGCCGCGTACTGTCCTCGTTTGCTACGCAGACTTCATCGCATTTAGAGTGTTCAATTTAAATATTTTTAATTTTGTATGAAAATGTAATGAACTAAAATATGATAATTTTTACAATGTCGTAGAACAAAAGTTGTTGATTATGATGTTAGTAACATAGTCCTGAGAGGATGTCGGTGTTTTACCAATAACCCTGTATATTTTTTTTTATCAGTAACTCATTAATCAATCAAGCCCGTTTTTAGGGTTCCGTAGCCAAATGGCAAAAACGGAACCCTTATAGATTCGTCATGTCTGTCTGTCTGTCTGTCCGTCCGTCCGTATGTCACAGCCATTTTTTTCCAAAACTATAAGAGCTATACTGTTGAAACTTGCTGAGTGGATGTATTCTGTGAACCGCATTAAGATTCTGATACAAAAATAGAAAATAAATAAAAAATTTTGGGGGTCCCCATACATAGAACTTAAACTCAAAAAATTTTTTTTCATCATACCCATATGTGTGGGGTATCTATGGATAGGTCTTCAAAAATGATATTGAGGTTTCTAATATCATTTTCCTCTAAACTGAATAGTTTGCGCGAGAGACACCTTCAAAGTGGTAAAACGTTGGTCCCCCCCCCCCTGTAACTTCCAAAATAAGAGTATGATAAATCAAAAAAAAATATATGATGTACATTACCATGTAAACTTCCACCGAAAATCGGTTTGAACGAGATCTAGTAAATAGTTCTTTTTAATACGTCATAAACCGTATATCGTAATTTACCTTTCATTCAATCAACTCAAATATAAAAAAAATATCGATCAAAGTAACAACGAACTACAAGAACTTTATATTATGTTACTTGCTGCTACGGAACCCTTCATGAGCGAGTCCGACTCGCACTTGGCCGGTTTTTTTTAACACAGAATAAAGGGAATACTATGAACGTATCAGGCACGGAAAGAATCACGAAAAGGACCACTTTTAGGATTAAAACGCATGAACGCTATGTATGAGTATCATATATTAAACACATAAAATTTATAAAACACATTTCAATAAAAAGTGCTGGTCAGTGACGAGTTCATCTGTTGTCTATTGAATTATAAATTCGGTTCAGTTTCAATCGATTAAAGAGTTTAGAAGACTTTCGAGTCAAGAAGACAAAAACAAATTATGATATATAACATTATGTATTTTTTTTAATTTATCTAAAATATTAAGAATTAGTAGGTATACCTTTTTCTCTTGCTTCCTCTTCTAACTTTTCTGCTTCCCTTGCTGACCTGAACCTATGGGAATTAATATTATTTGTACAACTTGTAATGCAATAAATGATGTTACATACTGATTGTTTTTTTAACAAAGTATTGTGTGGTTTTATATTAGCATACTAGCAAGGTAAAGTTCAATATATTAATTGTCTGAATTGTGACTTTAAGCCTCTAAATCCATACTAATATTATAAATGGGAAAGTGTGTCTGTCTGTCTATATGTTTGTCTTTCTTTCACGGCAAAACGGAGCGACGAATAGACGTGATTTTTTAAGTGGAGATAGTTGAAGGGATGGAGAGTAACATAGGGTACTTTTTCTCTTTCTGACGCGAGCGAAGCCACGGGCGAAAGCTAGTATTATATATTTACATACTTTTAAGATTTTTATGATATTTTGTATGCATACGGACAATACATTGATCTTGCAAGCTCTCATTTATCTGAATTTCACTTAAATATAATTTAAAATTCTGTTATTTTGAATGAACAACAGTAACTATTCTTTTTTTAATGAGTATACACAATATGTATAAAGCAAGCAAGCAAGTGGTGGGAGGCAATATATTTTTTACATTATCTTTAAGGTATATAACAAATTACGATTCAATTGAGAAATTGTTAGTACAGACAGACTGAAGCCCGGTTTCCACTGCGAGCGGAATGGACCCATTAATGACTTCGTTCGCAAGCGCAAACTGCAAATAACTAATAGTCAAACAAATAAACAACAAATAGTCGAATAATAATTAATAATAAATGCATTAATAAACAATTATGTATTAAGAATTATAATTTTGTTGGTGGAAATAACAAGTATGCAGTTTGCGCTTGCAAACGAAGTCATTAATGGGGCCGTTCATGCATTTGAATGTCAACAAACAACTTTCCATAATATTCTTTGTTTAGAACTGATAAGGGTCAATATGATATTTACATTATGTAATGTATACAATTATCAGTTTATTGCACAGCATAAATAATCCATTGATTAGATATTAACTAAAGGTATACAAACTTAATATGCCTATTTAACTAAAAAAAATTGGGCAATCCATACAATTTGGATAATCTTGGTGTGACTTTTATGTTTTCTTTAAATTAAGATTTATTATTTCAAGATTTTTTACCTTTAGTTAAATACCTTAACAAATGGAGTATAGGGGTTCAGATTTGGGCAAGCCTGACAGGTTTAAAAAAAAATTAAGGATTCAGGGACACTTCTCCAATTTTAATATCAGTGTTATAGAGTGATATGCTCAGTCTTTTAGTGCAAGCCAGTCTGTTTAAGGCGATTCACACACGGCACCGCGCACAGCCGCGGAGGGTGAACAAACGTACACCGCTCGACCGCGCGGTCGAGCGGTGTACGTGTGTTAGGTATCAACGGATTTCAAAGTGTCTTGTAGAACATGACATCCGCCTCACCGCCCTCCGCGGCGGAGCGCGGTGCCGTGTGTGAATCGCCTAAAATGCTTGCTCACTAGTTCCAAATGAAAGCCATAAAAAAAAACAAACTTAATATTTACCTCCGGCCTCTTTGCTGGTTCATCTTAGCTCTAGGAGCAACTCCGTCAATAGCCATAAAAAACAACTTCTTAGGCTTAATAATTTGGAACAGAATACTGAGATAGTGGAATATGTCTTGGAATATTTTCTCTTCTGTTATACGGAAATGTGGGTTGGAATCATCAGGATGTGAACAGTTGTGGATGATACCATTCATATCCAAGTACATGTTGTCAAAATCTGGTATCTGAAACAGATAAAAAATACCTTTATGTTAGCACTGTCTAATATTGTGTCTTAAGTATAAGACTTTATAGCTGAAGCTTCTTTACCAGTGACAGCTCAGTCAGTTCAGCCGTTTGGAATTAGTTAGTGGAAACAAATAGTCCGAATGACTATACATGTACGATTTTTTTTTATTGTAGCGCACTGTGACAATAATTACTTGTGCAATACAGCAGTAATGTAAAAAAAAACTAATAATGAATACAACAAATGTAGAAATAGGTGCATATAGTTCAAGTAAAGGTTTGAACATTAAGATATGATGGTGAGCTTTACAATATTTTTGATAATTTATGTAATTTTTTAATTTTGTGTAAGTACTTCATTTAACTGTGCTCATAAATCCTTTCTGTGTTAATTACATTAACTTCAAGGTATGCCAATGAGTCTATCGCTGAACCATCTATCATTATATCCCATGGTAAACATCTTCAGTTAATTATTATGAAACAATCTCTTGTCAAGAGTCAATGGATAGGCAATGACAAAAGAATACTGTTGAATTATAAGATTTTACCTGGTATTGCTTCACCAGCTCGTTGAGGCAGGGGTACCTCTCGCTTGTGTACCTGAAGAACTTCGGGACACCCATTCTGATTGATTATTTGGCTAATTAATTGCGATAGTATTGCTTGATAAGCGTTTGTTGTTCACTGACCCCAAACTGAAATAACCTATTTTACCAGTAACTTTGGCGGCGACGCACACTGTTATACAATGGCGCTACCCACTCTATTCTGATAATGTAGTTTTGGTTTTATGATGAATTGTATTTATTGTGTTAAGATAAAATTATCTTCCAGCAACCTACATCGCGGAACGGAGAATTTTTAGTGACGTACTGACGTCCAATAGTGAAAGAAAAATGTTTAAAATATATAAAATTTTAAAATAGTCGACTATTTTTTTTTATTTTAGGAATGTTTTATTTAATTTATTACAAAACACATAGAGGCGCTAATATATATTTAATTTTAAACATAAAATAAACCCACGATAGAAGTTTTAAATGTTATAATAGTAAACAAAGACACGAGATTTCCAAAACTTACATCTGTGTTTTGCCGGTTTTAGTCGAATCAACAACTAGAAGTTTAAAGTCTTTGGAAATCTGCTGGACTTTGACTTGCTGCAACAGCACTATTTACTTTTGTTATCTGTGTATTTCGTATTATAACTCAATTCTGAGACGCTCTCAATTTTATTGTTGTCCTTACTTTTTCCCTTTAGAATGACAAGGACAGCAAGAGATTTAAGAGCGTCTCAGAATTGAGTGACGTCTATTAATACGGGCCTTAACTTCTATAATTGTCTACTTGTCTATGGTGTATAATAGGGATGCCCAAAAAAGTCTGTTGTATCGATATATCGCATCGTAACCATATCGCATGCGTTTATATCGATACGCGATATTATCGTATCCCTTTGTATCGATATATCGCATCGTAACCGTACCGTATCGCTTGGGTATATTGATTAGATAGGTTATTTCGTAGGTAAAACATTATTATAACCCTAAATATATCATTAACATTAAAGAAAGACATACCTTTCTTTCATTTTTACAATGTATTGTAAGTTATAAAAGAAAATTATTTAAAATATAATATGAATGGTGCATAATGTTGGTGTGTATTCATTTTTAATAATCACAGTTGCTACTTATTGGCACTTACACTGCGCAAAAACAATAATTTTGACAATCGCTGTGGATTTATTTCGTTACGAATATCTAAAAGTGTGGATCCGGCTAAAGAAAACAGACGTTCAGTTTGATACGTTAATGCGATTTTTTTTTGGAATACGATATATCGAGGCATATCGTATGGCCAAAATATCGCATTAAATATCGAAATATCGAATAGCGCTGTATCGATATTTCAATATATCGCATCGTATTGATTGGGCATCCCTAGTGTATAATGTCTTGTGTGGCGTTGCGTTGTAAACATTTGTCTTGTTTTTGCATAAAAATAAAATAACATATCATCTGAATGTTGTGTAAAATTTAGTTCATTATAACATTTTCATTATAGTGTTTGAATCCTGGCATATCCGGTACTGATTTTGTGTATCATAAAGAAATAACCTTACTGTGTTGTGTCTACTTTATGAAAAATCATGGAAAACGATGAAATTGGAAATGACTTGGTGCGTCTAGACAACGGATACCTTGTCGACGAAGAGAATAACATACGTTGCGAGTATGTTGTGAACTCTGACGATGTTTTAGGTATGTTTTCAAGGACTGTTCTACGTCGTATTCGCGAAAACCTAAACTTCTTGAACATTCTGGATGTTCACTGCAGTATTAACTTGAAATAACATCCACTGCTGTGTAGTAGTAATAAAGGAGTATTAACCTTTCTCCTCTCCTCCTCCACAAATAAAATAAAAATGTCATACAATATATACTAACTTTTGATAATATTCAGCTGAATAAAATTGTGAAAAGGAATCTTTTTCTTGTGCCACAGTTATAATGATTGAGTCTTATTATTTCAGATGATGAGAACAACTCAGATTCAGGCGGCAAGAATGCTCCTCTTAGAGAACAGGACAGATTTCTGCCCATTGCAAATATTGCTAAGATAATGAAAAGAGCAATACCTGAGAATGGAAAGGTAAGGTCCAAATATACCTTGAAATGTTATGGATTCTATTTATTTTTTGTTGATAATCTTAGAAACTGTAAACTAACTCAAGCTTATTCAAACTGTAACTGTAATAAGTGTTTAAAACAGTTTAAACAGAAAATCAAAGATTGACAGTACCCTGATATATATCACTATTTAGTAAAAAACTTTTTATAAATATCCATCTAATGAATCTGGCAGTCCTGGTCTATTTAGAAAATTAACAGAAAGCAGCAATTGCTGAGTGCTATAGCTTTTATTAATCCTCTGAACACAAGTAATTCGAGACACAATAGCATCTCGACAGGCGGCTGTCGCTTGCTCGTTGAAAGGTTAAAAGAATACTAGTCCTATTGTATATATTGATGAGTCTTATAAATATTGCAGATAGCAAAAGATGCACGGGAATGCGTTCAAGAATGTATATCAGAGTTCATCTCGTTTGTAACAAGTGAAGCCAGTGACCGGTGCCAAGTGGAAAAGAGAAAAACAATTAATGGTGAAGACGTACTATTTGCTATGAACGCACTGGGCTTTGACAACTATGTGGAGCCTTTGAAGCTGTATCTTAAGAAATATAGGGAAATTGTGTTATCACCAGTAAGTATTCTATGTCTATTCTGCCATGTCATCATTATCTCTTTAGCTTAGGTAGTAGAATTAGGCATTACTTTGCGGAATACAATCTATTTTTGTTTAAAAAATTTTATAGTACCTGTTTAGTTCTGAAGGATTTGTTCATCAGAATTGAAATTGTTTATTAGGTGCAGTAAATTGACTTTCCGTTTTATTCAGCAGTATTTTTTTTATTTCTCCAATGTAGCAACCTGTTTAAGCGACATACAACATACACTGCAGTGCTCCGGTAGCAACTAGATTAAAAAAAAGAAATAAAAATATTTTGGGACAACACACACATGGCCATCTGATCCCATACTAAGCAGACTTTGTACTATGGTAATCAGACAACAGATATATATACTTATATTATAGATAATTCACTCGAGTCACAGATTAAACAATCATGCTCATCGCACAAAGTTTGTCCTGGGAGGGTATCTACCTACAACCTCCACCTTAGCAGCCAGGGTCACTAGCCACTAGACCAACAGGCCCATCAAATCGTCCTCAGAGAACTGTAGAAAGTCTTAAAAGCAAGTTTTCTTTTAAATCACTGAAAAAATGCAATAGAAAAAACCTAACCTAACCTAACTTTTATTCTTTTTCAGGTCACAATGAACAAATTAAACAAACCTTTAATAGTATATGGAGGTAAGACATTCATTATTTGCAAGGAAAAATGCATAAAAATGTGAAGTTACATAAAAAGTTTCTAAAATTTTTGGTTACAGAAGATGGAACCGCATGTATACCAGCTGAAAATGACAGTGACACACAAACAGAGTCAGCAGTACTTTATCCATATAAAGAATTAAAAGTAATTGAAGATTTCACTATCGCGTGAACAATACTAGGTGTAAGATTATCATATTTCATACATTTTACGATTGAGACGTAACACTTCTTATGTATAAATTAGTTTTCAAATATGAAAAAAAGACTGTCGTAGAAGAGAAGTACATTTTACTAAAGAAAATAATAATTTAAAAAATACTATAAGACAAATTTTTGCTTGGTTACATCTTCCTCAATACATTTATATTATTTTCATTTATCATGTAACATTAATAACTTAATTCTTACCTATTAATTTGTCATGCAGTGTAATGAATACAAAAAATATGAAACTGAAGGACTTGGCTAAGTTAGAAATAATAATTAACGGTAATTTTTAGTGGTTATTCAGTCGATCGACTTACGAGTAAGTGCTTACAAGTTGGACGATGTTTTGGGTTTGTTTGGCCTTTACACTGGTACAGTAAATCAGTTTTTATTGACGGAATAAAACACTGTAATTTTACGAATAATATAAAGTAACGCGTTTATAAATTTTACAATTATCAACTTTAGCCTCATGTAAATTTTAATGATTGTCTTTGATGCTCGACGCATATTTATTCAGAATAGAGCGGAAACGCGAGAGCGTTGCGGCTCGTGACACTTGAGACCCACTTCTGATAGCGTTTTTCAAAGCTAAGATCGTTATCATTTTAATTACATCTATATATATTAAAGAAAGTCGTGTTAGTTACACATTTTATAACTTAAGAACGGCAGAACCGATTTGGCTGAAAATTGGTGGGGAGGTAGCTTAGGACCAGGGGACGGACATAGAATACTTTTATCTTCTTTTTTTAGTAACAAAAAATCGGATAGGTATAACGCGGGTGAAACCGCGGGGGACAGCTAGTTTGTAATGAATTGATGTTGCTGAGCATTGGGCACTAAAACTTCACGTATTTAGAGTAGGCGCACGGTCAAATATAGGCGGGTCATAAGTACGCATACTTGCTTGTAAGTCAATCGCCCACTCAAATAGCGTGATATTATAAGAATTGTTATTAAAAATATACCGTCTAACTTAACTTTGGCTTATTTTTTTTTTTTTCATTTAATTCCGATACATAATTATTATAAGACCTAACCCACATAACGCGGGACATAAAATAAAAGTCACACTCAATAATATTCCAATTAATTATAGTTATTCTTATAAGATAAATTAACACAAAATTTCTATAATGGGACGGATTTCATACAATACAATACATTAAACATTATTATTTAATTCTAACCAATTTACTCCCTAAACTTATCAGTAATATAACCAGGTAAAGGCATGAGATACAAAAACTTATTGAACACCATGATGCCAACAGAAAAAGCAAAGGACACACCTAAATTAAATTCAGGGTTAAAATCACCAGCCGCATAGATGTCCCCATTAAAATTCTTTGCAGAAAATCGTTCAGTAAGAAAAGCTTTACCGCTTGCATACCTACAGTTAGCATTCGAGTTAGTATTTAAGTTCGAAGAGGTTTGTAAAAGACTAGATATGGTAGACGTGCAGTTTTCTTGGTCGCTGTACGGGAGTATATTGAAGGTAGGTTGCTTGAACACATTCCGGTGCATGAAGATTGAGGCGTAACGTGTATGCGTGATGTATGTCATGAAGTACAGCCATTCTTCGAAGCCTTTGTAGGATCTGCAATCAAAGTTATGTTGAAAAGATTTTCTAAACGTCAGCCGATTTTTACAGACTTGATTTTTTATTTCCATCCGCAATATTATCCAGGGCTGATAGTGCTAACAGAAGAGCGACAAAAATTAGCATTAATAGCACTCGACGTTCCTAATGTCTTGAGGAGATGGCCGAAACGCTTTTATGTGAGTCGCCCATATATGTAGAAGACGGAAGAGGTGTGTTGTAGTCTTGAAAGTCTGAACTAAGTATAACGAAAATGATCGCTCTTGCCGTATCCATTTACGTTTCAAAAGGGCGTAGGTCACATAGATTACTGCCACAATCAGAAACGCACACAACTAAAATGAATATCAATACAATAATCATAATAAACAAACTATTTTACCTTAGCACTCCACTGGCCAGCATGACATAGATGCAAGTGATGTAGATATTCACGATGCCGGCGATAAGGCCGTTCTTCACGAACATCATCACGGCGATGGTCTGCTGCTCCGCGTACACGTAGCACGACCACAGCGCCAGCGCGAAGTACAGGAAGTCCAGGTTCTCCGATATGTCGGACAGGATCCTGAGGATATGAGGGTAGTTGTGAATTTGATGTTGGAATGATTTTAAAGGTTATGATTTTTGATTTTTACGCAGCTACAGATTTGAAAGTCCACGTCAAAGAGATCACAGCTGCGGTCTATCTATAAACTGCCATATTTCAAAATTTTCTCCGGCAAACCTTTATCTAAATACTTACTAGTTATTTTCTGCGGAATTACCCGCTCATTCTTAAATTTTGCAAGGTGTTGAATTTCCATAATCCGCTTCTTAGTGCTAGACTTTACGCCACAAAAATAAACTACTGAACAATTGTCAAGATTCAAGCTTCAATAGTTTCGGCTGTGCGTTAATTACACCCAGAAAGCCTGTACCTATACAGGGTGTCCCACGGCTATGCCACATGGAGGGAAAGTACCTTAAACATTGTAGATAGACATAGAACATTTGACTGAAAGAAGACATTATTTAAATTTTAAAAAACATTTTAAACTCATAGATATTTAAATAAATACATAGTTGGACCGGGAATCGAACCTGTTACTCGAGAAAATTAATCAGCCTGTAGTTTCATCATAAGGATTATTTTTTGCTAAATAAAAGGAAGACCGTGAATTTTAACATTTTAATACCTAACCTAAAACTTAGATAAAGATAGATAGCAAAAAATCAAACTCACGGGTAGATAACAGCAGCAGAGGCGAGCGTGCTGAGTAGCGAGAAAGGCAAGGACACCAGGTTCCAGGACAGAAGCAGACTGGCCCCGCTGTACAGGCCTTCTTGAGACTCCTGGTAGTAGCGAGTGCGGTATGGACTATCTGGAATCAGAAGCGGAAATCTCTAAAGTTCAAAAGTGGTATCTCAAATATGAGAAGGACTTGCCGGGGTTGCGGAATAGTTCTAATAGTTACCGCGGCTCCGGAACATAAGGTTCAAGGGTGGGTTTTAGTCAGTAAAAGTCTGACACTCCCTCGCGCCCCTCCCATGGCGGGAGAAGTCATTTGGTGATTTCCCATCCATAAAAAAAAAGTAATTATTTTATAACGATTTTGTACCACCGAGCACCAAGGAACAAGGAGGTTTTAAACTGTTTTTACACATTTTCACTATAGGGAAAATAAAAACTAGGTACCTAATTGGTCTCGTGTTTGGCTATCACACATGTCCATTTCTATCGGTGATTGGACTTTTTAGATTGTAGGTAACTTACATAAACAAATCGTGTTCATAATGCTGATGAAGTAAGTCCCCACCATTGCGTTGAATATCAGTCCGCTCTTAGTGATGAAAGCTCTTTGATAATCCTGGGGACAGTTAAAAATAATTCTATAATTGTATTATTTTGTCTTCATCATTTCACGAGATTAGTTGTATGCACCTAAAGGATTTGTCACACTGGATGCGGCCTGCGGTCAGGTCAAAGTGAACGCAGCCCGCATCATGAGAACGCATCCAGTGTGACAAATCCTTTATTGTTATCTTTAAGTGAATTAGTAATTCTTACAAAAAATGTGAAAATATTTTTTTCGTCAGGATTTCATACCTTGGCTTCATTGTAGAATATCCACAATATGAAGAAGTACATAGGCAAGCTACATAGTCTCATGAACATTTGTTTCATTCCGTTCTTCTTTAGGTTGAATATTGACGCTAGTAGCCTCCTGCAAAAGCAAAATATTAGCTCAAGTCTTTAATGAAATATGATTATATTTCATAGTTCCTGGCACTGGGGGCCTACTCCCAAAATCGAACGTCGAAACTACGGACGAAACGTTACGAGCGAACGAACGGACTTCGTTTCGAATCCACAGGCTAATCGGATCGGAAGAACTAAAAGTGGTAAGCAATGAACTCATGATGCTTGAAAAGCTGGTAGTACAACAATATCACAGAAATATTTAACTTTACTGTGAAAAACATATCCATTAGAAAGAACTGCTGTCAATTTACGAAGTTCGGACCAATCGTTGAATCGAATCACTTTGGGGGTAAGAAAATGCGCGATTCGTCATTCGTTACGACGTTTTCGATTTTTAGAAGTAGGCCCCCTGTTCTCACTTTTAGCCTTTATTGTAGAAGTATTTAGGATATGATAAAGAGGCAACTTACAAATACAACATCCATATGACTTGCATGCCTCCTGGTTTCCCGTAGTTGAGTTGTATCTTGTTGGGGTTCACGATGCGATTGTTTTCGTGAAGATTGCCCTGCATTATGCCTTGACCTTCGAGCTTAAACTTCTCCACCAATGCTGCTATCTGGTGGTTGGACTCTATGAACCTTTCTCGAGATCTTCGGTCTACCGTTGAGAGGCATACTGTGGAAATAAAACGTTTTGATATGGCGACCTCGGTATGAGATAATACAGCATTATACTTACCGGTCCTTTATCAGAAAAAAACGTTTTTTACAGCTCAATCTCTCTTCAATTTCAATATACTGTGTAGTTCAGTAGCCACTTGTTGTTTTAAACATTACAAAATCAATGCTGATCGTAATTATGAAGTCATAATAGGGGAGGTAACCAGTTTCTATATAATAATGATGGGTCATCACGAAGGGTTAGGTACAGAATTGCCACATTTTTCCATTTGTCGCAAAAAAAAAAATAGGAAGTTATTGAAGATTTTTCTAAAATGTAGAAGTTGACTGTGGCCACTTACAATAATACATCAACGGGTTCTCGAGCTGTGGGCAAGGGAAGCCGATGCTGCCGAAGTAGTCCAGGAGGTTCCTCGTAGGGCCCGCGTACACCACGTCACCCAGACATAAATACACCACGCGGTCCAGGAATGGAAAGACATCTAAAAAATATGTCAGAACTAAGGTTTATAAATAACGCGGTAGGTAAATAGTTTTTAATGGGCTTTTGTTTCGGTTTCGACTTTCAAAACTACTAGATCATGCAGCTTCCGAGAACAGAATTAAAAATACCAAGGAGCTAAATGTCAAAACCTTCATCTATATAGGTTGACTGGTAATTAGTGTACGATACTTAAACACGTGATTTTGCTCATGGTAACCAACAACTTTTACTATGGGAACAAACCTGAAATCGGATTTCGGCCTTGCTCTCATAATAAAAATTGCCTTTTATCATGAGCACCATCACGTGTAAGTATCGTGTACTAATTACCAGTCACCCTATATTACGGCTTATAAATTCTGTGCCAAGTTAGACTTCTGATACTTCTTACTTCCAAATGCCTATTTGATTGGTAAATATTTATTGTCTCAGCTGAACTTAACCAATCACGACACAGCTCTATTGCCTGGCATACTGCCTGACTGTCTCTTATACACATTGGAGAATACGTCTAAATTCGTTGATGAGCACCAAAAGCGAAATCATTGCTAAATGAAAGTTCCACAATTCAGTAGGTACTTATAAATTAGTTTAAAAATATATATTATTAAAAATACAAAACGTTTCACGGTGGGTACAGTGACCCAGTGACGAAATTATGAAATACACAAGTGAAAACTGACATATTTCGACATATGCACAGCTGTACCAAATACAAACAAAGGTTTTCAGAGCATAGGCATAAAGTAAGCCATAGTGTACTAAACTGTTCAACAAAATACCATGATTAGCATAATAATGGAAACTTTGTAGGTGAAATGTCGATGCACTATCGAACGTGTCAGTTTTAAAGTTTTACATATTTTGGTAAATAACGTCGTTTTTGTTTTAACTTGGTCAAAGTTGCAACTTGCAGCGCCTATATTTTATGTGTTCTAGTTTTCAAAAAAGTTCTTAGAGTATACTGCTACACATTTCTAAGTTAATAGTTCGGGCGATTAATTCGAAATCAGAGTGGTCGGCCTGCAGGCTGCAATACTATTAGCGACTTGTGTCGATTGCTTGAACAATTTTCACCCCCGTAGATGTTCAGCCAATGGTTTGTGATTATTTTGCGATTATGAATGCATCGGATACTATTTATTTCGGGACTACATCCCTGTTGACAATCCCCCGTTGGTAATCAAAGACTCCCTTAATTTGGCCCGGTCGTAAAATCTTAGACGTCGATTCCTCCCTATAAACTTGCAACCTAGTAAGTAAGTACTTCTTTAGTTATAAGCCGGTTCATTAAAGAAAGGAATCTTAAATGGCGGCATGTACTGGCGTTGACAGATAGTACAGTCTGCATATAAAATTCAAAGTTGAAGTTTAATATTTTAAATCTAAAATATTATTACAAATTTTTATTGTTTTCATCGGAAACAGTGCCTACTTTTACCACAGTAACAAACAGGTAACAACGGAAAAATAACAAAAAACTATAACAAGATATTCGTAAAAAGGAGCACTGAGCGCCTCTAGGCAGCGTGGAAGCAAATCAAGACAATTATTTTATGTTGATGGTACGTGCGCGAGTGAGTATAGACGGCACTAGTGTGCGAGCGAGAGAACATGATAAACGCCGCCATTTTAGATTCCTTTCATTAATGAACCAGGTTATAACGGAAATCATACACACCTGATCTAGGTTTCTCCATGGTAAGAATAATGGCAGTGCCATATTTTTTCGCTGCATTAGACAGTATTGAAATCACAAGATATGTGTTCAACGGATCCAAGTCCCATGTCGGTTCATCAAGGAGTAAAATAACTGAAAAAAAAAAACATTTAATAAGTTTGTATATTTATTTCAATCAAATCTAATGATCGAAACGTTAATGGTTCTTACTTGGGTCTCGAATCAACTGTACCCCTATAATCAATCTTCTGTATTCGCTCTTGGTGAGGTTCGTCACGCATTTGTTGGCAACCTGTGAAAATAAATTCACTTGTAAATATCTAAACGTTTACAGAAAAAGGAATACTTACCAAAGTAAAATATTACTTACATTTGATAACGCTAAATCAGCCATTACTTGTTTCACTTTCGATGATTTTAAATAACCTGAAATCTAATACATGAAATATTGATTAAACGATCTCGATTGATTAAAACTTTAAGCCATTCTTATTGAATGATTGATTATGTTGTATTGTCTTATGAACTTATGGTTTAACCTCATTAAATAGTTAAATTGCGCAATTGAATGTAAGTACGTGCCACCAAAATCGGTCAATAAAAACTTAAGTTACAAAATAGGTCTTGTTGGAAACTGTGTTGTAGATTTCCAAGTTACCAGAACCCTTTCTTGCACCAGAACATGATGTCTATACTCCCTCGGAACCTCCTGTTCATTCAACTTCATTCCCCCATATTTCATAACGTCTTTACCTTTGTGAGCGATAACGCAAGTGTCTGCTGCACGCTCAGTCCTGGCAGGAGTCTAGTGTTGTGTCGTACTAATGCACAAGTGCTGTTGAACTGGTCAGCTTCTAGAGGCACTCCCTCCAATAAGATGTGGCCTTTCGCTGGCACTCGACGGGCTATCACGTCTAGGAGGGCTCTCTTACCGCTGCCTGTGGAGAGGATAACGGGAGGTTTCTTAGGTGATAGTCGCGAAATTGATGCAAATCCGACGTAGGCAGAGATGCCAGGTCCAACATTCAGATAGTCAAACGGACCAGATAGTTCTCTCGTTTTGTTGTGTAACATTAGGTATAGACTTGCGAGCCTTATAATGAGTTTGTCCATGGATTCGCTACGATGAAAAACCAGGCAAGCCATTTTGGTCGAACATGCGTCTAATTATAGTCTTAACCAATATGTTCATCTTTATTCGGATGCCTGATATCCTTAGATACAGGTAAAGACAAGTTTCTTGCCCTGTCTTCTATGAAGCTACACTAACCAATATTTAGAAAAACATTCAGCTAAAAAAGTGTTGTCTACTAGATATACATACACTCGTACACACGGCTGCACATCAAGCTACACAAAACCAGTTTTAGCTGACCTCGCATTGTGTATGGTTTTCGTACAATCAGAAGTCAGCTTATACTGGTTTTGTATAGCTTGATGTGTAGCCCACCGTACATATACTTAATTGCCTATGTTTATAACTTATTTGTAAGGGCCTACCTTTCGATCCCAGAATAGCCGTGACCTCTCCACTGTGCGTGGTGAAGGACACATCTTTGAGGATGACCCCAGTCTTCACGACTCCGGTCAGGCGTTGGAAGAAGCTTCCCGGCTCCACCTGTATATGGCGTTAGAATTTATCATTTTCAATTACATTAATCATTCGTAATTTATCTATTTACGTACAGTACAGTATACAAAAGGTGAACGGACGCGGAAAGCTGAACGGACGCGAATGCGTCTTCATACAAAACCGTTGTTTTCTATGGACCTAAGTTGAATAGAGCTGAATCAATCTGCGTAGTCCCTTAAGCTTGACGGCTTTTCTCATTCTTTAAGGCGCTTAACGCAGCTGATAGAAGTAGAACTGTATAAATGTGACCAAAATTATTTAGCGAAACGCGAATGGAGCAACAAGGTTGGCATAGTGAACGATAATTTATATAAAAACTACAGGTACTAATGCCAAGTCGGATTGTGTGTAAGTGATTTTATATAGAGTGGAAAGTTTTAATGGGCTTTGAAGGAAAAGTAATTTAAATCGTTAAGACAAATAATTCTACTTAAGGAAACATTCCAAAATTTTTGGAAAAAAAAAAAACATAATTGGCATGATAAACAAATCCACAACACAACAAAATAAATATCGGCTGGCCCTAACTGGCCCTAATGCTTTTTTTAAATTATCAATCTAAAATTCTAAATGTATTACACTAATATAACACTAATGACACAAGGCGTTACATTGCGCAAAATTTCCGCCGTACAAAAGACATCAACGATCACCTTCATCCCACTTTTTGAGGTGTTCCAATGAACGGGCAGACATTAGACCTTTCACTAAGAATTATTTATTTAACGATCTCTTAAAGAAAAACACAAATTAAGAAACCATTTTTAAATTATAAAAGGAAAACATTCGGGAAAAAATTTTAACAGAGATAGTAAATAACAGAGAAAAAAGTACAAAGTTTACTTCTCAACAAAAGTGTGTTGACTTGTAACCTTATTTTACACACACACACAGAATCAGAATCAACAAACCTGTCCCGAATGAAAAACATTACACAACTCCAACGTATAATCACTTCCGATCATTTTTAAAACTTATTTCTTTCAAAAATCTCAATCAAAACATTAAATATTGGTTAAAAACACAAACAAATACATCTCAGAGTGACACAGCCTCCTCGTCAACGAGATGCAGCAAACTGAACCAACTGCAGTTAACTTCAAACTAAATGTAACAGTTAGCGACGTTGCCAGACTTAGATGTTGCTCACTTCAATTCGTTAAATGCACTTGATTCTTAGAACGTATTGCTGTCGCGCGGAAAGTGTACCTTATGTATACCAACGTAGGGTTTATTTCTGTATTCGATTGCAGAGACATAGTTGTTAAGATGAAGTATGATCAAAATAATCTTCCTTAGCACCATATTGAGAAGCGTTTTTGCACTGTCAGATTCCATAGTCTCTCTCGCAAAGAGTATATTTTATGTAACCGAAATGGGTCTAGTTTAGAAACTAGAATATAACCCATTTCGGCTATCTTTTCTTTTAATGAGATACTATATGACAGAAAACTTCAGTTCTTTTATATCAACCAGAAAGTCTTCAGGATCAGAAACTCCTCCATCATCTCAGCTTTCTCTTTTTTTCTGTAAGTCAAGGTACCAAATTTATTTTACGCTGCTATCAAGGTGCATCGCCTTAACGATGAAAGCCTCATTTTTCCACATTATTTCTACGCACGTTGCCGTTCATACTCACCGTGAACCTCAGAAAGGCTAAACACCATTACTGTCCCTTTCGCACGCACCACAAAATCAGATATGAAGGCGAGACACCCACGCAGTACTACCTTCTTTATGTTCATGCATTCCAATGATTAGTCGTCTCGTTCTTTTCACTTAACTTAGGCGGGGTTAGACAGAGAAGGGGCGACTTGCGCAGTGTCACTGACTCAGTACGACTCCGTGCAGTCGTATAGTCGCTGGAGTTAGCCTTACGCGCTGAAATAACAACTAATATTCAAACGAGGTCTTGTTATCGAAACGAACGAAAATAAAACGATATAGCAACTGAAAAAACATCTGAAAAATTTATGTTTTAGTGAGTTTAGTGTTGGCGCGTTTGGTTTTAGTGCTTAGTGGTTCAGTGTTGGGTTTAAGTGTGTTCCGTTGGAGTCCCGTTGGTCCGTGTTACCGGTAAGTTCAATGAAAATGTTCAAACTAGAAAACTTTTTTGACTTAATGAACGTGTCTTGTTGTGTGGTACGCCATTTGGAACTTTGATTCTGTTAAGATATTGGTTAAAATTTAAAATACACTGAGATATCGCAGGTCTTAAATTTACAGTTTAGCGTAGATGGTCTTTAAAGAATCGTAAGTTCAAGACTGGAGATATTAATTATAGTCATGTCATGTTACATGTTATCCAAAACATGTAACATGACATGACTATCCTGTAAATTATTGATCGATAACAGCTATAGACATAAAAACAGTCAATATTTTATAATAAATACCCTACGGTTGTAACAAAAAACCTCACGTGTGTGGTTTTTTTGTGCTGCAATCTTCGTGGTGGGACTTCCTTGCAATGCCAAGACCTTGCTTATCGATTTGTGATTGAACACCGAATTTAAATAGCCAATATTTTTTAGCTAATACTTCCGCCCACAATGATGGCTAAAATTCGCAATGAGGCCACTCTAAGTACCTAGTCAGTGATGCGTTAAAGTTGCAGATTATTTATCTTAACATTAGTTGTTAAATATTCGAAAAAAAATCTCCTTTACTTCGTTAATCCAGCACGTTTAACTTCAAGTTATCTGAAAAGAACAACCTCACCAGAGATCTCCAAGTTTTTTTTTAGAATATCCAAAGTTTATAAATAGAAAACCGTAACTCGTAACAGAAAAATTAAACCTTGAATTATACTGAAAATGTCTTCAACTTATTCTAAACTTTTTCTCATGATCCGACCAAAATATTCGTGAAACAATGGCCGGTGTTAACGAACTTTAGTCGCAGGTGACTCAATGTATTGCGGGCTTGCGTACCGTATCATGGCAGAGACAAATCACTGACCTCATCATCGATATTAGCCTTTCATCCATTAGTAAGTGGTTTGGAGAAGTTTTATAAGCGATCTAAATTGCCAAGTGAAAGCAGTATGCTCAGAATAGAAGATGGGTCATCAAACTGTTGCCGTCCAGAACTGAGTGTAAGCCACCTCCAAAGAGCTCCTGTCGTCCTGGTCTTGGGCAGCCCGCATCCGTCCCTCTTCCGTCATCTTCTTTAATTCACAGGAAAGCACAGTTGGTCCCACATTATTTTTGTCTAAACATGATGACAGGGCAGAGTGGAAGGTACGAGAGCGCGAGGAAGGTCACCCATGAGGTGGACGGACCAAGTAAAGGCGGCAATGGAAGGCCCGTTGCACGAGTGCGCTAGACGAGCAGCCGTAAGGGAGTCGTGGAGGCGAGCCGTCAAACGTGTCACAAGAGGAGACCTACCACGATGACTACGACCGCTCTGTCAAGAGTGTCACGATTAAGAAGAAGAAACATGATGAATAGAATGGTTATGGATGTCTTGAAATGACTGATGATTTTGACGAGTCTTTCTTGGCAAGAAAAGATCGCAGTATGAATAGTGGTCATAGAAAGAACTAAGTAGGTAACTCTGAAGAGATAAATGGAAGCTTAAAAGTTAATCTTAATCCAGCTCAGGTTAGTGTTACGGATGCAAAAATATGACTAACAACAAAAGGTAATTGATGATTCATTCGGAGAGTCTGTTTTGTTGCTCTTTTTTGTAGCGTTTAACATTTTTAAGAACCGCACCCGTAATTTGACGGTCGATTTTGAAAATGGCAAGCTTGCAGAATAATTGAGGGAAAAAATTGAAGAGCCATTTGAAAACGTTTAGTGGTTTTTATAAATTTTTAATAATGGCTACCTAGATTTTTTTAATAAATCATTTCAGTCGCCCTACTTTTGGAGATTGGAGGCTAAATTAATTTATACGTACGAACAAAACGGCGAAAAGAGTCATACTCATAATGGGTTGGTCCTTCTTCCGCCTAACCAACAGTAATTTCCGAATTGCCACAGTAAGTTAAATAACGCAGGTATTTAGATCGTCTGAATATTACCACAGAGGCTGGCCTCAATAAATTAGTTAATTCTCAAAATTATTATTTAGATCTTGTGCTTCGGTCTGTTTGGAACATCGTAAGCTAAGATCCAATTAAATGTAGTTGCCCCGGCACTAGACCATGACTGTGTGTTAATATTTCTTATAATTTTCAACTGTTACATTTAGTAAGCAGTTACCTATGTGTGTAGGTACAATTTTGTCTAACACTATGTTAGTTTGCCATTCACTTGAATCATTATTGCAACTGAATTTTGATAGCAGAGTTTACTGCGGCTCGAAGGACCAGATGTTGTTTCTGTATTCGTATAATTCGTAGATATTAAAGACTAGTCTAATTTTCAAAAAGGATTAAATCTTTATAATTAAATTCTTCAAGCTATAACGGTTATTAACAATACAAAAGATTGCAGTACCTTGAACGAAAATAATGTGCCACATTGTCATACGCATAAACTACTAAACACACATCATTCAACGAACGAAACAAGAGCACAGTTCACTGACATTATTGCATCTGACAGCATAAATAAGGCAAAATTTCATGCATTTATATTTCCAACTTAGTATAATTTGCGTTTAAATCATTATGCTGATACGTCTGTTTGAGCAATGAACTCACTCGCTCTATTTATATTATCTAATGAAAAAACTAGTACAGTGTGCACTGTGCACCGCAGTCATTATTAAAATATGGCCATAACGCAGGCTTGATTTGGGTTAATAGTGATTTACTGGCACTGACTTTAAATGATCAACCTAAGCGCCAGGCCACACGGTGCGTTGCGGCTCCGGCGCGGCGCCTGAGCGGTGCCGCAACGGTTTCCTACATATAAAATTGGATGGTATGCCACACGGTACGTCCGGCGCCGCTGCGGCGCCGCACCGCAGGCTCACCGGACTACGGCGCGAGGCAGACGAGGCGGGGAGGGGTGCAAGCAGTGCGGTGCCGCAGCGGCGCCGCAGCGGCGCCGCTCAGTTCATGGGGATGGCAGTACTGAGCTTGTTGCGGTGCCGCAGCGGCGCCGCAGCGGCGCCGTACGGCGTAGTGCGGCACCGTACGGCGCCGCACTGCTCGTGTGGCCGCCAGTGCGGTGCGGAGTAATGCGGTGCGGCGCGTTGCCGCACCGTGTGGCCTGGCACTTATTGGCTTTCCAAGGGCCCTGTACCTACTACCTACTAAAATTCAGTTCAGTAGGTTATGCTACCTACTTGAGTAGGTAAGCATTCCTATGTTTCAAATGTGACTTCTCAAGTTCTCACGAAACCCCATTTCCAATTTTGGTTTGTAGTCTTTTTTCAGTAACTTTAGATACTTGGGCCCCTTTTCTCCTAACGCTAAGGATCGGCTGGTGGAATACAAGAAGGACTTTAAATAAAAATATTTATTTGTAACATTTTAATCTAGGCATATCGACTTCCAATTCGACATTACTATAACCGTATCAGTCACACGTATCATATAGGTAACAGCTGCCAATACTTTTATGGCGTTAGCGTGCCTATGCGCACCTCGTCAACCTGATGTGTGGTTGTCTATGGCACCAGCAATCATGGCCGCCGTCCCGCTTCCCATTAACTGTCATGACTAGCCACCTCATGTTACGTAAAGTACTGCACTTTACGATTTGTAAAGCATCTTCGCGATTGCTGTGTTTCCTAACACTGAACGATTTGTTTTCTAAATTTGCAAACATTCGGCTGATTGGTATTTCCTTTGTGAGAATAAAATGGTGCGGTATGTGGCTGTTAGCACGTAGGCATTTATGGTCCATGAAATTGTTAGAAAATTCTTAACGAAATTGATATTTGGGTAGCTGTTTACTTGGGCGACTCCAAAATTATTATAATGCCGATTGCGTAAAAACTTATAGGTCTTAAGGATCTACTTTTTGAAATGCAATTTGAATAGTTGGCAGACAGGGCCGTCTTTACCAGGGGGTGCAAGGGGTGCGGTGCACCCGGGCGCGGAGCGGCCGGGGGCGCCTTTTGAGCGCTGATTTTTTGGATATTTCATTGAACTTATTGTTCTTGTTACTTACGATAAATACGTATGCGCAAGCAAGAAAAAATATTCATCAACAATTAAGTATTTTTTTTCTTTTATTATACTTTCGGCGCTTGTTATTGACTTGACATAGCCGTCCGGGCGCTCGCATTTAAGGTGTTAAAAGCCAGGTAGCCCGCCATGGGACCTGTACCTGGACGCCGTTCGTCTTGGCGTTGTCTCTTGACATCGCCAACGCCTTCAATACCCTGCCTTGGGGGTGCATAGGGGCCGCATTACGGTATCACCGGATACCGGCCTACCTCTGTCGTGTGGTCGACGAGGATACCGGCCTATCTGACGGACAGAACCGTTATCTACCCCGGTCACGAGGGAGTGTGGAGTCGACGAGGGATGTCGTGCGGTGTTCCACAGGGATCGGTTCTGGGACCGCTCCTGTGGGACATCGGGTACGACTGGGTGCTGCGCGCCGACCTTTCCGAAGGCGTCAGCGTAGTGTGCTACGCTGTCACGGTACACACCAGGACTCGGTCGAGCACACGGTGGAGGTGTGCCGCGCATGGGCGCACCATCGACGTGTCCTCGTAGAGGCGATCGGCGGCGGTGACCTCTCGCGCCCGGCGCTGGTTCAGGCCATGCTGCGGGGCGAGACGGAATGGGATGCCGTCGCCTTCTGCGAAGCAGTTATGCTGGTGAAGGAAGCGGCGGCGCGCGAGAGGCAACGACGAGCCTCTCGCCCCGGACTAAGACCCAGGCGAAGACGTCGATAGTCGCAAGACGACTACCGGCCACCGTCTGCGGTTGGCGAGCGATGGGTAGCTCGCCGCCCGGCTAGGACCAGGACCGCGTCGACGGCGCGTTAGTGTTCCACGCGCGCCTCAAAGAGAAGGAGTCAGCACAGGAAGGGGCCCAACAGGGCCACGCCTGCCGGGGTTGCGGAATGTTTATAATAGTTACCGTGACCTGGGAACATAAAGGGCAAACGAAGGAACATGAGTGGGTGTTAGTCAGTAAGAGTCTGACACGCTCTCCCGCCGCACCCAGGACGGAAGCAGTCATTGAATGATCACCAAAAAAAAAAAGGTAGCCCGCGAAATTCAAATTATCTTACGTATTTTTGCAATTTGCAGCTCAGTGTCTGGGTGTATGTTGATATAGAATGATTTGCGACCGTAACAGGCCATTAGTTATCATCAAAACAGCCTGCGACCGACGCAGCTGTATCTTCCGCTGCATCGGTCGCTCTCCTCGGCTGCGCCCCCTCGCGCCACCGGTACAGTGACGCGAGCACCTTAGCATCCAGGTCCCATGGCGGGGATCCGGCCAGTGCACAAGCCGCCTCGTAGGAGATCGTGCGATATCCCCTAATAACTCTGACGGCCATTACCCGCTGCGGCCTCCGCAGAACAGTAATGGTGCTGGCCGTCAGGTCAGCCGCCCATATCGGGGCCCCGTACAGAGCTATAGATCGCACGATCCCCACGTACAACCGCCTACAGGCGGAGCTCGGGTTGGGAAATAGTGTTGTCAGCACACCGGCCGCGCCCAACAGCCTGGGCGCCTGCCGCCGGATGTGGGGCCGAAATCCCAGCGGCTGTCGAGCACCAATCCTAGATACTTCATGGTAGACTCGACAGCGATACGGGCTCCGCCGACCACGATGTGAGAACCAGGAGGCGGCGTACGCCGGGGTCCATGAAAAACCATGACCACCGACTCGTTGGGAGCCACCTCCAGGCCCAGGCGCCGTATGCGACTCAAAACCTGCGGGACCCCAGCCGTCGCTAGCAACGCTGCCTCCCTGTGCAAGCTGCCACAGGCAGAGAACTAACCTAACCTAGCAAAATTTGGTGATCATTAATCCATTTTGGTAGGCAAAAGTATTTTTTGGTGATCACATAAATTATGTCCAGGATGTCGTGATGGCCCAGTGGTTAAGGCGCCCGCCTCTCGTGAAAGAGGTTGCCCGCTCGAATTCGGGCAAGTACCAATACCAATGTTCTTTCTAAAGTTTATCTTGGACATCACTGACATCCCGTGCCTCGAAAAGTACGTTAAGCCGTTGGTCCCGGTTGTCATTCCTAGAACTTTGACAGTCGTTACAGAGCCAGAAATTCTGACCTGGCCTGGGTTATGGAGGTCTGGGCAGTCGCTCCACGTACAACACTGATGTCCAGCTGAATCCGATTAAGCAGGAAGCCGACCCTAAGATAGTTGGGAAAAGGCTAGGGAGATGATGATTTAAATTATATCCGAGGAAAAAACAAGGGCACAGGTGGAGTCCCGCACCCCGGCGCTGAATAGGCTTAAGACGGCCCTGTTGGCAGATATGAGACAGTGAGAATTTTATAGTTTAAGAATATCTTTATTTCTCTTAAGAATTAAATTATTCACTTACAGAGAAATAATAACTAAAACTAAATTAAATGTTAGAGCGCACAGATTTGCGTATAACAAAAAAATAAATAAAAAAAATGTGGGTAAGCGGATAACACTGACTCGATCGTATACAATAACAACATGGATGTATTCGTTTTGATTTTATGCTAGATGTGGCATTGATGGCATAGTCCGTTATTAGCGGGTTTGTTATTATGGATGAACTATTTATATATTTTGTGTATATTTATCCATTTATAGACATGGTTAAAACATTTTAAATATTGGATTTTATTTATTTTTGTTTAGTTTAAGTAAATATAATATATGTTCTAACTTTTTTTTTTTTTTTGTTTAATTTAAGTAATTGTATTATGTTTTTTTTTAAGTTTAATTTAAGGCTATAGTAAATCTATATACTGTGTGTGATTTTATTTATATCAATAGATAGTTATAATATACGTTCTTTATAAAAATCAGTTCACTTTTTTTTTTTTTTTTTTACTTATTTGTATGAATTTATTATATGACTTTTTAGTAGTTTTTTGAACCGGCCATACCTTTGTTCTTTTTTTATAAATGATGGTAATTTATTATAAATTGTTACACCCTCAAACTCCAAATTTCTTCTTCCATAGTTAGTTCTAGGAGGGCGTGTCACTAAATAACTAGCACGTCTTAATTTTTTTTTTAGTGTTTGTTGTTTTGTTACAAATTTTATATTGGAACGGATTTTCTGATTTAATATTTTACGTATTAGTAAACATGTGTAGTACATGTACGTTTGTTTTATATTCAATATTTTTGTTTCCTCGTATATCTTTTCACTTGGTGTCCGAAATTTATAGTTGAATAAAATTTTTACCAATCTATTCTGAACCCGTTGAATTGGATCTATATTAGTCTTTGCTGCAGTACCCCAGATTTCAATGAGGTAGTCAATATGAGGCTTAACCAGAGAATTATAGATAAGATATCGCACTTTTTGAGGGAGACAATTTGTTATATTGCGTAGTGCCCCTGTGAGTGGTCTCAGTTTGAGTTTAATTTTTTCTAGGTGCGGTTTCCAAGTTAGGTTGCTATCCAAAATGAGTCCAAGATATCTCTCTTTAGGTTTTCGTTCAAGTAGTTGGCCGTCTATCTTAAGTTCGAAATTATTATTATTTTTTTTGTTTTTTGCTGCAAACATTACATAATTGGTTTTTGTAATATTGATCGTTAAAAGGTTTGACTGAAACCAGTCATGTAACAGATTAAGATCACTTTGAGCATCGGCTATTATACCTTCAATTGAGTGTCCAAAGTAAAAGAGACTCGTGTCGTCTGCATAAAGGGAGATGTCTCCTTTCAGACCCAATCCACTGATACTATTAATATAAATAAGGAACATGAGGGGGCCCAATATTGATCCCTGGGGGACGCCAAAATTCAGGACACATGCATTGCTTTTATATTCACCTATTTTTACTATTTGTTTACGGTTCTCCATATATGATTTAAAAATTCTAAGTGCTTTGTCAGTAACACCGGTGAGTTCTAGTTTTTGTAATAATTTGTCATGACTGATGGTATCAAAGGCTTTTTTAAGATCAATAAAAAATACCTAAGGCAACTTGTTTTTGATCAATTTTATTTTTAATTTTGGTCACGAGGTCAATTGTAGCAGCGAGAGTATTCGATTGAGGTCTAAATCCATATTGTTTACAGTAGAAGAAATCTTTTGAGTTAAGGAATGACTCTAATTTTAAATTAATTATTCATGTTGGCATAAGTACTTTACAAGTAACACAGTTTTGCGTATTGCCATTCCAAAAGCGGCACAGAAGAAGGTAGAAAGATGATTCAAACGCGTACCTACCACGAAATAAGACTTAGGTGGCGCAAGTACAGAATATTTGAAAGGATGCTTTTGCCCAGCAAAGACATAAAAAAACACTACTTAGAAAAAGCTAGTTTCTAATATATTTATCTCTACTATTTCATACAACTATCACAGTGCCTATTAGAGTTGTATGTCCAACAATCTTGGCTCGGGTCAGATCCGTATACTTAACAATGTAATAAAATATATTAACATAAACTTGGCTGCGACGAACCGGATTAACTAGCTTTCCAAGGTGGAGAAGAAAGCGTCCTTTATACTCAGAGCAAGATTTGTTGTTAAACATAAATGTTTATTAAAATTAATTTATTTAGCGATTTTATCAGATAAATTGTAATCTTGTTTGTTAATATCTAACAACTTACTTACAATGTTACTTCCGGGACCATTTATATGTATGTATGAATGTAAATACATACCTAACCAACGCACAATTAAAATATAATTAATTCTTGTAATTTCTAGTCCCTTTCAACAAAAACTGGCCCCAAATTGAGAAAAATGAATATAGATAGGTTCTTGTCATGCTGCCAACGTTAGTAGTAAAATAACTGTATTCTGTATATAAAATAGACTATAAATCCCTTGGTTTAGCCAAGTATGCCTTATCAGTAAAATATAAAAATATGATGGCAAGGAGAAATGACAAATTTTGGCCCTAAATCATTATTAGTTATCTAAGAAGCGCGTGTAATCCGATAAACAGTAACAGCAAAGTCAGTTGACTTTCTTTCAAACAAAGAAAGTGTTGAACTAAACTCGTGAAACGAAGGGTTTACAATAGCTGTCGTTGTAATTATGATGTCGTAGTTAACGACTTACTAACGAACTTTTGCATTGGGTAACTTACAAGAATTATGCATTTTGGTTATGCATTTGGAATTTCTTCAATATAGCGTTTATTCATCAATTCTAATTATAAACAAAAACCTGAAATGTTTGTTTAGGCAAGCTTATCTGAGTTATCGTTACTGCGTTTAAAAAAAGAACATTGGCGTTTTATAAGTAGTTGTAGACTTTTTGTAAATCCCGTAGCTTATTTATCTGAGTTACCATTGAGAAAAATATCATTTACATAATCATCTCGTCCGGTATCACCATACACTTCTGCAGCATAGCACCGATGTTATGTTTCGGTTTGAAAGGTATGTTGTACTTGTGTTATTACAAGCACTTGTGGTGTGGTAATGAATGTCTCTGACTCTCAGGACTCTCTTCACTGCAAGGCCTCTGACCATCAGCTACCTAGTATGTGCTTAACATAGGAACGGAACGTTATCAGTCTTTCGTTGGCTGACACCAAGTAAGAAAACGAAGCACTTAGTCTGGCTTTCTCAAAGAAAGTTAGAAAACCTCATAGTTACAGTATTGCGAATAATACCTGTCATAAGAATTCCCTTACATTGGTGCCTGTACCGCGAAAACATGATAAAGCGAGTCATTGACCTGCTTAGCAAAGCATGTTACCTATTGTACCGCCGTATCTTATGTGTTAGTACTTTGTACTACTTGTAAACTGCAACCTACATTGTGTATGTTGCGGAATGTAGGCTATATTAGCAGAAATATGTTTGAAGAGATTATTTTTAATCGGTTGTATTCGGTCGTAGTAAAGCTATATAAGTTCTAAGGTATATTTGAATGTCTATTTTTAAAGAAACGCTCTGAAAAGGAAAAGTTTACGATTTTATTTAAGAACGTCGCCCCGTTTTATAAATTACACTTGTTTCGTGGTTGCATATATCAATATATAAACAAACTAGCTTCTGCCCGCGGCTTCGCTCGCGTTAGAAAGAGACAAAAAGTAGCCTATGTTACTCTCCATCCCTTCAACTATCTCCACTTAAAAAATCACGTCAATCCGTCGCTCCGTTTTGCCGTGAAAGAAAGACAAACTAACAGACAGACAGACACACTTTCCCATTTATAATATTAGTATGGATAGATAACCAGATATGAAAACAATGAAGCGTTTAATTAAAATTTATTTTTGTATTGAAAACATCCAATAGCTTTTGGTTTAAACTAGGAAATAAGAATAAAGACTCCAAAACAAATAAATATTCCATGAGGATTATGATAATCTCAATTGAAAAACGATTAAATCCTATACCTATAATTATACACTCATTATTGACTCATTGATGACTGTCGTCATACTCGGCCGTTTAAATAAATGATTTACAAACATCAGTGCTAAGAATAATAAAAATAACCGCAGCTATGATATAAGAAAACCCAATGAGTCAGCTTCGGTATTGTGTCTTCTAGTTTTAAAATGTATCTCGCATACCATTACTAAATTAGGGCATACAAGGTAACCCACATTTGCGGATTATTGACATAATAGCCAAAAAATTGGAGCACTGTAGTTGTTCCGGTTGTTCCTATTGGTTAATTTTCCGAGGCCCTTGGAACTGAGCTTCTTATACATTCACGTCAAGTGATCTGTCAAAATCACGCTTAATCGTTTCACGCAAGTTATTTAGAGAGCTATTTGTACAACGGCCATATTAGTTTTAATAAACTATTATAAAATCTTAGAAAATAATAATGTGTGGAGCTCCCACCTCGAAATCCAAAGTGACAGCACTTCACTAAGGAATCGGGGATCTGGAAACTAAGAAGTTCACCCTACCGAAGTAGGTGCATGCCTCGGTGGGGATGCAACCTTTCGAAGTAGTTTGTTCGCGAATATTAAGTATCTATGCTGAACCTCATTTTTGTGTGAAGTGACGACATAATAATTATGCACCATGCAAATCATCAATAACCGTGAAGGCGACCACATGCTATCCAATGGTGCGTACTCTTGCGAAACACCATTGTTTGTTGGCAATTTATTATTTTGCGCATCCGAGGCCGCGCATGTAGGTGACTGCAATCGATGATCGTATCAAATAAATTATTCATAAAATAAATTAGTGGCTGAAGAAAATGATGTACTGATACATCTCGTTAGATTTGAAGAAGATATCAGAACAGGTAAACATTGGATGATGAGTCTACATACGGTTTGAGGCTGAGAGTGCTTTTTCTGTCTTCTGCTTCGAAAACTTGCCAATGATATTTTGCTATTGAAAGAAAGCAGTTGAACAGTATTTATGCTTTAACATACTTCTTAAAATTCCGGAAGAACTAAGCAATATAAAAAAAATATTAAATAAAAACACAAAAAAACCATTTACAAAAAGACCAAATAAATAATCAAAATAACTACGAAAGGTTTTTATTTTGGTTATTGAATTTATCCATTTGATCCTATCAACTTTTTTCTTTAGACATATTGTGCAATCGTCTATTCCATTTGCAGCTTGCAGCAGCAGAAAAACTTGCATTGATTACCTACGGATTTATCCAAGTATGTGATCATTAAGCTGCGATGCCGATGTATGCGTTCATTAGCGGTGGCATTGACATCGAAGACGTGGGATGATGCCATCACTCATTGCGTCATGGAGCCTACTGGTATCATGGCCTACTGGCCTTGAGGGCTCTTCAGATTACGTACGGTTGTTGTCATCCACCAGTGTTTAAGGAAATGAGCTTCTATCATTCTATGTAAAACGGCTAAAAGTATTTGATCTCTGTTTGTTGCGAATATGCTTTTAGTTTTTAGAAAATTACCATATACTGTTATATAATAATGTCAGGTTCTTTTATTACTGCCCCATTTCAGGAAGAGACCTCTTTCTTTTCATACAGAGAAGGGACGTAAACAAAGGTGGATTAGTAATTTAGGACGCGCTTGTAAGATCCGGGGGCCTACCACAAGCTCTTATAGCAGTATTACTTTTAGTGGGAATAAGACGGCGCTAGACAACGTGTCTAACGCTGTCACTTGCACAATCTGGAACAGAAATAAAACAGTCTTACTTTAAACGTCATGGTAACCCAGCAGGTTTTTAGTTACCGTGACCTTGGAACATAAAGGGCAATCGAAGGAACATGAGTGGGTTTTAGTCATTAAAAGTCTGACACGCCCTCCCGCCGCACCCAGGACGGTAGTTGTCATTTGATGATTTCCCACTCACCAAAAAAAAAAAAAGGTTTCGTTAATATTTATTCCCTATTCCTACATCGTTATTAGTGATGTCTTTAATTAACATGGCATGACATTAGATACACCAGTATATACTACTAGCAAATTCTAATAAGTCATTTTGGTACTGTTCAAATCTATCCCGCAACCTCATAAAAGATGGTCGGTTGGGTTGGGTTGAGCCTGCGGTCTGGTGTATATAATATTATCAGTACCTAATTTACAATTACCAATTGTTAAAATATCCATAACAGAACTGCAAACCAAGCCGAGTTATTCCAAAATGACTAATACAAAATAGTCATTCATATGCATAATAATATGTTCAATAACGGAAAGAGGGACCACGATACACGTCACCGACATCCGTTATTCTCTACTCTCTAATTTGAGTACAAAATCAAAATGTTTTGTGAAAACGGAACCCGTTTTACGGTCCATTAGATAATTATAAAAAAAATACGTAAACAAAGACAGACTGGTTTGTTCTGAGTTCTGTTCTGACGCTAGGAACCGGTGTTTAGTCGACATATTATTTATTACATATTTTTTTAAGCCAAACCACACTGTTTAGGTGCACATTCTACGTATAAACTTTTTCTTCTATATCTCCGTATAGCGGATAGAAAAGAAATGGATACTTCTGATATAATGGAGTAATGAAATAAGTGGTCTTGTGGATTACTGTGCGAATTTTATAAGTTGTACTGTCTTAGATGAGAGTCGTTCGTTACCGGTCTACCAAGACTGTGTGTCTTCTGACATAAGACTATTAAGTTAATAAACGTCTGATCAAAAATGACTGTCGAACATTAATTTTATTGCAAGGATAAATTGCATCATCATTTCTCTAGCAATTTTACTAAGTACGTTAGTTTTGAGGTCGGCTTTTAGTCTAGCCAAATTGAGCTGAATACCATTCCTTATCTCAGACTTCCACAGCCCAGTTACTGAGGAAGGTTCTCCTAGAAATATTATATAAATGTCCGAATTCATAGTTTGATTTTTTCGCCTATAAACATACAATTCCTTAAAGAAAACATGACAGAAAGATTTACCAGTTGGACAAAACACGCTCTCTATAAATTTCACCACTTAAAGAGATTTAAGAAAAACGATATTCCAAAACGATAGTCTAAATTGCTATCGCATTTTCTACCCACAATACCCGTAATTTACATATAAGCGAACGGGATTTATAGCGGGAACCATCAAATGGCGCCTAATAACAGATAGTTCTCACAGTAAATAATGTGCATCGCTGAACGATGGCACTTTGTCTCCGAAACTAAGGCGTGCGTCCACTACCCGACGGCTTTGCTTCTTAAGTAACGGTTTTTTTTAATTTAGATGAAAAATAGGCTGGCAATTAATGTTATAAGATTGGTCGGATTGCGCAACAAGAACCAACAGTTTTGATTATGTTGTGGAACTAGCACCAAGTTCTGAGAGGGAGTATTAAAAAGACATTAATATACGTTCGTTGGTACCTGAGGACCCTGCTAACAGCCTGTCTACGGTACGAAATTTTGTGTTTGGGAAATTTTAATATCATCAGCATTTTATCACCATGATACCTGGAAAAACTGTTGGTCCTACGCTTTATCTCTCCATTCGTGTCGGGTTACGGTCCTGTCAGACAATCAGAGAGAAGGCGGCGGAAGTACTACGGGCACCTTTGAACAGTGCACACACACTTACGCACTGTAGTATCCCCACTGCATTGAAGCCACTACGATAAGAGTACTTTAGTTGACAAAGAAGAAGAAAAACCTTATAAGAAAACTTTATTGTCGCCGAATTATCGCTTAGTTTTCGTAGTGTAGCACCGCCTGTAGTAACAAATTTTCGCACGTTTGTAACTGAATTACTAACAATGGGCCATAAAGCCGGTTAAGTAATTCGATATCATTTATTAACGTTAGTGTTAGTCCACTTTAATTTTATACAATGACCGTCAATATTGGAGTGAGGTTATGGACGAATGTAGCAACTTTTGTGTTGTGGGGGTTTTAGCCTTAGATATTACGTGCGCCTTTGAGTATTGACATTCGCTTCTGGACCTATTATTGTTGAGAGTATAGAAAAACTATACCCACTATATTTTGCATTAGGACTACAAGATGGTATAACGAGAGGAGAATAACAAGAAGAAGTCTCTTACTAAAAATAAAATAAAAAAGTGCCCATCCCGTAAACCAAGGATTGGCTTTTTCTTAGCCAGCTATTTTATTTTAGTTTTAATACATATTGTAGTAAAGTATATTATATTTAGGTATCGTAACAGATCATTCAACACCTTATTTAAAAAAAATACAAGATAGACTATTCACTTCAGGAATAAAATGCATGCACAGTAAGCGCATAATAATCCATACTAATATTATAAATGGGAAAGTGTGTGTCTGTCTGTCTGTATGTTTGTCTTTCTTTCACGGCAAAACGGAGCGACGAATTGACGTGATTTTTTAAGTGGAGATAGTTGAAGGGATGGAGAGTAACATAGGCTACTTTTTGTCTCTTTCAAACGCGAGCGAAGCCGCGGGCAGAAGCTAGTATGTTATAAATGATAGTTTCACATGACGCGACATAGTCGTCAATATGCAAAACTGTATCATTATACATTACACCTACCGTTAATAACACTATTTCACCTTGTACGACATAAAGTAACTTCAAACATTCTTAACTGTTCATCAGACCTGAACATCTTGCTGATGCATTAGCTAAACGTTCTGCATTCAGTTTTAATTGTTCGCTAACACTATTGTCGACTTTACGCAACTAAGATCCAAGGTTTACTGAAGATTCGTATCATCTATTTTTATTTTTAAATAGGTACAATTAATATAATTTACAGCTTGTATTTTGTAATGCAGGATAGTTTCCTAGCGCACGCGCAACGATACCTGCGCAAGAGCGGCGGCGAACGGAACGGACGCCATTGTTTTACATTTTTATCAGAATAACGATCCTATGTGGATTAGTGTCGATGCCAAACTGATCCACGGCTTTCGCTTTGTATTATCTTTTGATCTGTTACAGTGGTTTGCTGAATGCTTGTTGAAGAATTAAGTTTCTATCGATAAAACTGACGGATGGTAGTGAAAATATTATTAAGAGTTTTTTCTGTCGTTTCGCTGACCACAATTCGCCTTCTCCATATACAGAAAAGTTATTAAAGTTGTTCTGACTAATTACAACTAAATACACTTTCTACTTTAAGAACAAAGTAGACTCCACATGTATAGTATAATAAACATTTAACAAACTAAAGGGTAACATCATTATTCCAATCTGTCATTAACTTGGGTCGACTTTTTCAGTTTTATTGCTAAAATATTAGGGTCAAGGTTGATGGAAATAATTGAAAGTTTGGAATCGGTGTAAAATAAAAAGAAGACATATATGAGTTAAAAAGCATTGTTTGCAACCTTTGTCAAACAACACAAAACAGTTAATAACTGCATTTTTATCTCTTCAAGTAATTCTGGCTGTTACTACAAAAGTGTAACAGTAAAAATAAAACGGTATTTAGTATTTATCTAACCAAAGTGACATTTTCATGCATTTAACGTGATTCTGAATTGGTGTCAATCGGTATTAACTTTATTTTAATTCGCTTCGGTATACCGTGTTTTAATTAGCGCTAATTATTGTAATTAACGGTTAAAAAAAGAATATTTACGGTCCCAAAAAGGGATGTTAGCTCCTAAACTATCGGAACCAAATACACACATCAAAAGTGTCTAGGGATATTTCAATTAAACCTAAATTACTAAAATTCTATTAACTTTTTGTTAAAACATGTACACATTAAAATAAACCTTGTTTAATAGACTATTTAATCTGATAATAAACTTTTAGATAAAGTTAAATTTAAAAAAAAACTTAGAAGAAGAGGAAAAACTCAAACAAAATTTCAATCTTAACTTTATTTTTGAAACATCAAAACTTAAACAAAACAACAATTTTTTTATAAAAATTCTTGAAAACTTAAAATTAATATTCCGTGGATCCACCTAAGACTCTCCTGACACATCTGCAGCGGTTTTGCATACTCAAAACAAGGGTGTCAATATCCTGTTGTGGAATACTGTCCCATAATTGCCGTTTCTGAAGCCATGAAGACCAGTCAGAGCGTTATATCCAGGCTTTGGTCATGTTATCGTGTCACGGAGGAAGTGGTGGAACGGCACCGAGGACCTCAACGCATTACAACACATGTACAGGACCGATTCTTAGTAAATGCTGCACGAAGTCAACTAAATGCAGCGGCGATGCAATTGGTTCAAAGGCTACAGAGAGAGTATGGTTTGCTGGTAAGCGGTCAAACTTTGAGAAGGCGACTGCATGAAGTCAATCTACGTGCTCGTAGGCCATTTTGGGTATCAGCACTAAGGAGAGGTAATCGAGGAAGAAGATTACAATGGGCTATTGCACACGAAAACTGGAACCATTCTCAATAGTCACTTGTGCTTTTCACTGATGAATCTAGGTTTGGATTTCATCCTGATTCGCGAAGAGTACGCGTTTGGAGAAAACCTGGACGTTGGAATCGACTGCAGAACCCACAACAAGTTTATGCATATTAAGGTGGCACGATTATGGTTTGGGCAGGAATTCGTCTCGGCGGTAGAACGGACCTCGTTTGGATACAAGGCAATATGACTGCTAGAAAATACCGAGATGAGGTGCTAGAGCCTGTAATCTTGCCCCACAAACAGCAAATGGGACAAAATTTCCAGCTAATGCACGACAATGCCCGTCCACATACGGCGCGTATCGTTACAAGTTGGTTACAACAGCATGTTATCCAAGCTTTAGACCGGCCTGCACAATCCCCTGACTTAAATCCTATTGAGCATGCCTGGAATATGCTTCAGAGAAGAGCTCGTAGGAATTTCTCTGTTGATATTGTGCATCAAAACCAGCTTTTCTTGCATCTTAGCAGGATTTGGGACAGTACTCCACAACAGGATATTGACACCCTTGTTTTGAGTATGCAGAACCGCTCCAGATGTGTCAGGAGAGTCTTAGGTGGATCCACGAATTATTAATTTTAAGTTTTCAACAATTTTTATAAAAAAAAATTGTTTTGTTGTTTAGGTTTTGAAATTTCAAAAATAAAGTTAAATTGAAATTTTGTTGAGTTTTTCCTCTTCTTCTAAGTTTTTTTTAATTTAACTTTATCTAAAAGTTTATTATCAGATTAGATAGGCAATTAAACAAGGTTTATTTTAAAGTGTAGGTGTTTTAACAAAAAGTTAATAGAATTTTAGTTATTTAGGTTTAATTAAAATATCCCTAGACACTTTTGATGTGTGTATATCAGAAACACTTAATGTTATTTTTTTATTTTTATTTTGCAACGTTAAAAAATAATTGCTAACAATCTCAAAAGGTTATAAAAAAAAAATTGTATCGTGAATAAAAACTGTAAATCCACCTTAGTAAAATACGCAATCTCATCAAAGTGACCAAGGCTTCCGTTATGAACAAGGAATGCAAGAGCTACCGTTAGCCATCGCATCTGATCTACTTCGACGATAGTTTGGAGAGGAAATCATGTATGAGTTTAACATTAGTTGGTATTATTTAAATCTTTTTATTGCAACATTTTGGATAATGTGTTAAGCTCTTTGTGGTTAACTGTTTCGTAGCTTAAGCTATATTATATTAGTTGGTAAAAAGGTAAACCTACTAAGATTCCGCTACCATCATGGCTACTGAAAAATTTCTGCAAAGAAATGAAATACCTACTACGTGTACTCGTGACTTGGTATACACTCTACATTAAAGTCAAGTATACTGGTACCACAAATCGTAGTCTGTGCCTATTCTATAAGTAGAGCATTTTGTAACAGGCAGAAGCCGTACTCCAAGAGGTTGTCGCATACTAGCAACCAAATATTACCTCTTTATAATATTGGTAAACTCTTTATAAAAGATATTTCACTTAATTGAACTTAATTCCAATTTTAATTGTTCCCATTTTACTGAAATCCCAGTTTAAACCGAAATTATTTTATTTATTACTAGCGACCCGCCCCAGCTTCGCACGGGTGTTACAAATCTTTAAAAATCGTGGCTTTTTAACCGACTTCAAAAAAAAAGTAGGTTCTCTGTTCGACCTGTATGTATGTATGTATGTATGTTTGTCCGCGATTATCTCGCGTTTGGCTGAACCGATTTTGATGCGGTTTTCAGCAAAATGTTTGTTACATTCTGGGGAAGGTTTTAGTATATAACACTAATGGATATCCTGTGACGTTGCGCGCATAGTGCCGTTTTCATTTTATAAGATTATAAGTTTATTTTGAGAGCTACCCTAAAACGTAGTCAGACACTGGGCTTCTAACTAAAAAGTAAAAAATAAAAAACTTTTTTTAAAAAAAGATAACCGACTTCAAAAACTAAAAGCTCAAAAATAACTATTTCGGAAGTCGGTGGCAACACAAATCGACCGGTAGAAGAGAAGCCACCGACTTCCGAAATAGTTATTTTTGAGCTTTTAGTTTTTGAAGTCGGTTATCTTTTTTTAAAAAAGTTTTCTCTACTGTTATAAGCATGTATTATACAAATAAACCTTCTTTAAGAATCACTCTATCTATATAAAAAAGCCGCATCAAAATCCGTTCCGTAGTTTTAAAGATCTAAACATATATAGGGACAGACAGAGAATAGCGACTTTGTTTTAAATCATGTAGTGATATATTCTCTTTGTTCACTGCGCTGGCTGAAATAATGAAGATAAAATGAATGCTTTGTTAAGCGCCAATAATATATTAATAGCAATTTCTTTACATACCATTATTATAGAAAATGTCGATCCTATTGTATGATGACTTAAATTAAACAGTTCGATGATTGCACATATCTTAACCTATCATATTTAAGCCCACGAATAATTATAGACTATTAAAGATATTTAGAATTCAAAGCTATTACAGCTAGAGATTAATTTCAATATGGCCATGAAGTTAGACGATATTTTAACAAGCAGTTGTGAAATTTATAGCTTCAGAAACTTAGCTCTTAACATTAACAGTCCCATTGACACCATTTTAACTAATATCGTTAATTAAATTAGTAATTAAAGTCGATAATGAGTAATAAATATTTTGTTTTAATGTTTGCTTTAAAAACTCCAGCCTGTGTATTATCTACATCACCCTGAATCATTTTTTACATGTTTGTGGCTGTCAAAGCGTTTTTTTTTCTATGAAACTGTTACTAAGCACGTACTTTGACTTAGATATTCTCTGTCTCTTTCTTGCCATCTTAATTTGCCAGTTAAGCGACTGTGACTGTGTGTGTGTGTGTATTTTGTAGTTAAACAGCTTTAATTCATCTCTATCTTGTGATTTATCTCTTTATTATCATTTACCCATACATCCAACATTTTAAACCTTAGAACACACGTAATTCGAGACACAATAGAACGACAATAGCAGCATGACGGCCGGCTGTTGCTTGATCGTTAAAAGGTTAATTAATCTGTAAGACTTCTTGCATTTATAAAGTGTATAATCTAAATAAAATAAGCCTATAATTTCTAGCTAAATAGAAATCATTGACATTTTTATGCTTTTCAAAAGAGAAACGATGCTTTTAATCATTCTAATTGGTGAATTAATTTCAATGTTAATTATTAGATCAGCCCGGACTTACTACATAAGAGCTTTCAAGAAAGCTAATTCACTATTTACCATCTATTTTAGAATGCGCCTGATTTCATTCTGAATATTTCTGTGACGTGAATTTAAACCAGAGTTCTCTTACACAACATAATGAATGCGTTATCTGCAAATATTTTACTTTCTCTATTACACTATATTGAATGCTACAAGGTATTGAGGCGATTTTAGTTATAATCTTTGCTTAGCAAGTCCTTTTTAGTGCTTTATTACCATACTAGCTTTTGCCCGCGGCTTCTTAGAAAGAGACAAATAGTAGCCTATGTTACTCTCCATCCCTTCCACTATCTCCACTTAAAAAATCACGTCAATTCGTCGCTCCGATTTGCCGTGAAAGAAAGACAAACATACAGACAGACAGACAAACCGACACACTTTCCCATTTTATAATATTAGTATGGATTTATACCAGTAGCTTTATTACTGTCACTGTCACACAATTGTCAAACTGAAATGATAAGATAAAGACGTACGAAGAGCTAAGCCAAAGTACTTGCTAACTAATTACTATTTTTTCGGTAAAATCTTTTAAACATACGTGATTCGAGACACAATAGAAAGACAATAGTACCGCGAGTCCGCGACAGCCGACTGTCGCTTGGTCGTCAAAAGGCTAAGCGATAGTGCAGTTTTAATGCAGTGAAATATTTTTGGACCAGTTCTTCCAAAAATGACTTCTTATCTGCGAAAAATTTGACCTGTTCATTATAGGTAGACAAAAATTCATTTCGATGTTTTTATTTCTCCTACAATCGTTCTCTTTTTATTAAGACTTCTCTTAACAAGAAAATTAATGTTCGTTACTGTGTTGCATGTCACAAAATATTGAAGTTCAGTTAAATTGAGAAAATTATGTCAACTGTGTCATCTGTATTTTATGTAGGCCAAAATTGAGTCAAAGCTAAACTAAAGTCGCGTGCTAATCTAGGTACTATACTTCTAAAGATAACGTCATATAGGTAAACAATTTTACTTGGCCATTATAAATAGGTAGGTAGACAAAATTCCATTTCGATGTTTTTATTACTCCTATCATCGTTCGCCATTGCCTTTTTGTATGACCTTTGTCTACCTTTGCAAGTCCAGTTGACATTGTACGTGGAATATTTAATGAACAGATGATAGGCCATAATGAGGCACTTGACTCTCTGACCTTGAGGAAGGTTATGGTTACCGAATTATAGTGCACCATAAATTGTTATAGCACCGAATTCTAAACGCGATCGTTGTGATGTTAGTTTTTTCCTGTTGTTTAGTAAATTAGTAGGTGGTAAAGTTGAATAATTATTCATATTTTTTATCGATGGTCATTTAAGTTATTGAAAGTTCCAGCATATCCTTTGGACCCATTTCTAGATATTTTAATCGATTACATCGATTTAAAAAATGGTAGGTATAGTCTGTCTTTGTCAGTATTTTATTTACAATGTTGTACGAGTCTCAAGAATTAGGGTATGCAGTGCTATTCTGCAAAAACGTTTCTCGGAGATATGGGTCTGCTGAGGTGAGCAATCAATTCCCATCTATCCATTGGTGGTATGACAGTTACCTTAACCACCGACAGAGATTTTTATGGAATAGGCTGGCTGGTTATGGATAATTAAATTAGGTTTTTAATTTACAAATCTGTTCGTTTTTATAAATTATTCATATGACCTTGACCTCGCATTCAGTGAATGCGAAAAAATTTAATGCAATCAAAAATATGATGAACTATTAATATAAAGGTCTATTCATAATTAATATTGGTATTTAAATATATTTGCTAAGATTTGTGAGTATCCGCCTACTATCAACACCCCTGGAATTTTAAATAAAAAATCCGATGATTTATTTAGTTTAGCAACACTATAGGAAGTTCAGCTCTACGTAATGTCAAGGTTCTAATTCTGTTAATATCTCGATGCAATAACTACCGCGACGAAAGTTCGAAGCAATAAAACGGCATTCGTTATCTAATAACTTCTGCGCCATGAGAAATTGTTATAACCGCAATGACTGTTATTTCGTAAACGATGGTCTACTCAATTTACGTACCTATTTTTATAAACTACCACATTTTTATTTTAATAAGTAGGTATCACTCTCAGAAAATTGAAAATCTTAATTTCACATTTATTGGCGCTAAAATTCGACTACATTATATATTATGTAGATGTTTAATTTCAAAATGGCCTTCTAAATTCAGAAAAGGGGTTCCACGGTCTCAGTGTTTAAATACCGAACGCCGATCACGTTGTCTCTGCTCAGATGTAAAGAGGTTGCACTGTGATTTCACCTAGTGTTTATTCGTACCCGTTTAATTGGCATCTCGCCGATCGGTTCAACGCTTTCTTCGGTGGCATCGCATCAAGGTTACTTTGCTCTCACCGAGTAAGCTCAGGCTGCTGTGTTTCGTATGTCTGATGAAGCGCATCGCATGTCACCCATAACAGTTTCAAGTTTTGAATATCGAACTTCCGGGGTTGTTGTGTGGATGCATTTGTAGGCCAGACTGATTTTTTGAAAATATGTCGATTTACTTCAGGCGCTGGCTAATTTGACAGGACTTTAGTTAATATAAATTATGTAACTTCTATCCTTTTCTTACTAAAATAGAAAGAGAAAGATGCACTTCACTAAAATTGGTTTGTGAATAAGAGAATCAGCACTCACATCTGAGATTTACAAGATTTAGGCACATTTCCATATATTTGTTAGTAAAAAGCTACCAAAAGCGGTGTATTTTTATAATTTTTTTATTTAAATTAAGAAAGTGAAAGCTTGCATTCTCCTTGTCAGAAGTAAAATGTCTTTGGCAAAAAATTGAAGAAATGAATTCTAAAACTGGTTTCTTGATTTCGGCGCGATTTTAGTAATTACTAATTACTACCATAATAAAACGCATGGTCAATTTAAATGCCAACGTTAAAATAATTGGTATCTATTAGGTGTTTACGCAAAAAACTATGCTTCGTAATTTGGGTATTAATAATTCGTCGAATTTTAACCTGCAAATCGCCAAACAATCAAAAATATTTTTGAAAAACTTGAGGTCAAAGACTTAAGTATTGTGAGGAATGCTGTTGGAACTTATTTCTTGTTGTTTTATTTTTGACACATGAATATTAAAAACGAAATACTTAACAGCCAGGTGGATGATTATAGAATAATAGGTACTTAAGATATGAGGAGTCATAAAAGATAATGAAGCATCATTATCAAGTAACTAGAATTTAAGAGCATTTACTTACTTCGTAGGATATCTCATATCTTGTACCATGGAGAGTTATTTTCAGTTTGCTGTATCATTTTTTTCAATTTTCCCATCTAAATATTCTTTATCTCATCTAAACACAATACACCGTAAAGGTAATAGACTTCGTAATAGACCTATTAGTTATGTATGCACAGATTATATGTGACCGCTGTGTATGATTTTAAATTATTAACTAGGTAGATGATAAAAAAACTTTAAAATACTAATTAATGTCAACACGAATCACTGCTAAAAACTCGTCAAATAAAAATTAATAAGCACGCCGAAATATTGAAAATAAAAACAGCAATGTATTTCAAACATTTTCCACATAATAAACGGAGTCTGGTATTAAACGTACCATATTATTAAGAGTAGGAGTCCAAGAAACAGTTACATTTCTATACAGCCCCAGGGGTGTTACAAGTCTTTAAACTCGACTGTTATCTATGTAATATTATAAATTAAATATTATAAAGCTGGTTTGGTTGTACTAAAGAAAATGTTTGTTGATTTATTGATTATGTTTGTTGATTGCTCATTTATTAATATAACTAGCTTTTGCCCGCGGCTTCGCGTTAGAAAGAGACAAAAAGTAGCCTATGTTACTCTCCATCCCTTAAACTATCTCCACTTAAAAAATCACGTCAATTCGTCGCTCCGTTTTGCCGTGAAAGAAAGACAAACAGACAGACAGACAGACACACTTTCCCATTTATAATATTAGTATATTAGTATGGATATCATGCTAAGACCTTCGAGAACGGAAAAGTAACCAATCGGGGTAAAACCGCAGGGGTCATCTAGTTTTTTATACATCTAAGCCTTTCTCAAGGATCTTTCTCTGTCTATTGGTGTAAACTAAAAGAAAGTTTATTACGTAGTTCAAAAATAACCGCTCAAAAATTAACTATTGAGTTGTCAGTTGTAGTGGCAAGTACGACTGCACATTAGCAATCACAATTCCGCACCACAATTTGTAAAGGAGGCCCTAACGACATCGATGTTAGATTTAGCATGAAATTGTGAACATAACGTAATATTTAATCCGAGTAATAGTGGCCAGTTGTCACTGCGACATGGCTGTTGGACCGTTCAATGCGGTCCCAGTCCATATGACGCAAATAATGTGTTATTGCTCATTGAACTTAGGCAATTATAGCGTTGGTTTGTCCATTACAGTTTTAATGTCCCGTAGTAAACGGTTTTGAATTGGAGAAACTGGACAAGTTTTTCTGAAGAAGAAACTGTTGATAGAACTGTAAGTGCTTGTTGAAGAGTTTATTTTTAGTTTTTTCTTAGATTTATGTTCTGTATTTTACCGGTTAAGGAAAGCATCGTTCTTTACGTGTCCAAAAATTACGTATTCGAATTTTTGCAATTTTATTTCCAACTAACAAATATACTTATAGATCGACAATAAAAATATATTTCATAACAAACAACAAATAATTATTGTGTACATTCAATTGTTGTGTTTTAATATCATGGATTTGGAAATGTGACGAAGTTTATGACATGTCACTCTTTATCAAGGAAAGCGAAAACGTGGTCGCCCTAAGCAGACCTGGCGGCGAACGGTCATTGCAGAAGCCAAAGATATAGGGAAGACCTGGAGTGAAATTAAACGCGAAGCTCAAGACCGAACGGGATGGCGACGCACTGTGGACGCCCTCTGCCCCATCTAGGGGACACAGGAACTTAAGTCAAGTCACTCTTTATTAAACTTCCTCCATTATCTGTGATGTAATTCATGGATGATCCCTAATTTGTGAGGCAGTGATTCACTAATTGATTCGCCATTCTTACAAAGGGTGTTATTGAAAAACAAATCACGTTTATAAACAAAACTTTGATTTCAATCGCGCAAACATTGTGTAATGTTTTGTAAATATTAGGACCTAGGTACTGCAGAGGTTTTGAGTGGTTTAGCCATATTTAACTTTCATGTAATAGTTTATCTATACGAATACTGTAAAGCTAAAGACTTTGTTTGGTCGAATGCAGATTAGCGCGCGCGTTCAACCAAAACTAACTCAAGCTTTCAGGAATCACTGCTTCAAATTCTACTAAGATTAAAAAGAATGGTTTTGCATAGCATTTATTATAAAAGGATAATAATATACAGGGTGACCGGTAATTAGTATACGATACTCAAACACATGATCGTGCTCATGATAACAAACAATTTTTATTATGGAAGTAAATCCGAAATCGCGAAAAAAATATCAGCTATTCAGTACATTAGGCAAACATGTACTGAACAGATGGTTGGTTTTCGCGATTTCAGGTTTAGGTGTGTACCTAATATACCTACCTAGCGTGTGGTAATATACAAGGTGTATTTTTGGTCTTGCTCAACCAGCTAGGAGATGATTCTACTCATAAAAACAAACAACTTTTATTATGGAACCAACTCGGAAATCGCGAAAAAAATATCAGCTGTTTCATACATTATGGTCGGGAGGGCAATGAACTTTTCATAGAAACAGCTGATATTTTTTTCGCGATTTCAGAGTTAGTTCCATAATAAAAGTTGTTTGTTTTCATGGGTAGAATCATCTTCTAGCGGGTTGAGCAAGACTAAAAAGAAACCTTGTATAGGGTGACTGGTAATAAGCGTTAATTACCAGTCACCCTCATCACGCTACAACTTACGGGAGCATAGCAGAAGACGCTTTTGACAGTTTTGCTACGGTGACATTGGTTATTCGAAACACGAGCAAAGCAACGTTAAGTTATTTCTCTTCCTAAAAGTCCTCAATTAAATTTCATAACTTATTTCGAAGTCATCACCAAGTAAATAGCGATTATATTAAACCTCTGTGTCTAATCGTTCGTGTAAATAACCTTTACGGCTGACTACATCGAGGGTCAGTTAATGACGGCGTCTATTGTCGAATTAGCTCTAAGTCTTACTCATTGGAAAATATTATTACGAGAAAAAAGGAGGAAAACGTTGAAGATTTTTATAAGAATGTTTTTTGCAATAGTGTACTTGTCTTTCTGGACACAGTAATCAAAATTGCTTAGCTTTATTTGCTTAAATTGTTAAGTAAACGAGGTAAATAAACATTACTTTAAAGTCTATTTATATCAAGAATATAACTTCATTATGCAGACAGCCTTTTAATTCCGTTCAACATGTACTGTTCCACGTAATACGGTTCATATTTTTATGAATATGATGTAGTCCGCTTAACCTGTCGACCAAGCGACAGCCGGCAGTCGGGCTGCCATTGTCTTTCTATTGTGTCTCAAATCACGTGTGTTCAAAGGTTTTAAAGACAGACGAACAGACAGCGGAGGAATTCCACCAAAATATGCAATTACCAAATGTCAGATTCTAGGTTCGTCACTGATAATGTTATAACTAATCGGATTACGGATCATATGGTACTACGTCTATTAGAGGCTTGGATTTTAACAATGTGGGGGTCACCTGAAATGAAGGCTGAATCTGCCTTCGTATTTAGGTACGGAACCTACAAACTGACGTGGTTTTCACTGCACAGTGACGATATCAAGTGTATTGGAGGACAATACACCTGCATGCATCCACTGAAGCGAAGAGATAAGATTATAAGGTCACTATAATAATACGTTTCAGTTGTAAAAATATTTTTTTTCACAGGAAAGTTGTAAGCGATGCCATCCATCGAGTCCGGAGCCAAATCCATACTAATATTATAGATGGGAAAGTGTGTCTGTCTGTCTGTCTGTTTGTCTTTCTTTCACGGCAAAACGAAGCGATGAATTGACGTGATTTTTTGAGTGGACATAGTTGAAGGGATGGAGAGTAACAAAGGCTACTTTTTGTCTCTTTCTAACGCGAGCGAAGCCGCGGGCAGAAGCTAGTACAATATAAACGTACCTTCTAACAATAATTTCAAAATATTACCATTAAAAAACCAGCTCCCGTTGCGTGAACAATAAAAACATAACAACTGAGCTCTCAAGTAATTACATTTTACAGCTAACTTGGTTCAAGACTAGAGAATGAAAACTGGGCTAATCAAAACAATGTGGACAGTCAAGTTAATGTTGGAACATCGTCAGCTTAAACATTCAGAAGTTACCGTAAGATAACGGGTGATATCTTAACCTTTCTGATTTTTCCCACTGCGAGACGAATTCCATGGCTTTAAAGAATATTATAAACTGGAGCATAAACATGCTGGTTTTTATAGAATAAAGCTTTTGGGGTAACTCATGGATAGTAGCTGTTTAATTTTTATTATTCAACTACCAACCGATAGCCGACTGTCGCGTGGCTATTGTCTTTTTGGTGTGTCTCGAATCGATTCACTCTGAGTTTGTTTCGGATGTTTCTTCTCAGAGCAGTCCAGCTAGGAAACACCGGCCCCATCGTTAGCTTCATATAAAAAAAAAATAATAATATTGACGTGTAAAAGTGTTATGCATATAACCTATTTACAAAATCAATATGATTTTAGTTGTGTTCGAAAGTTTAGTTTGAAATGTAGCCATTTCCTTAAGTTTTGTTTAAGAAACTTTATCGCAGGTTTTCCGTAATTAGTACTAGTCTATCGCCGTTATACTCGCGTTACTGCTATGCTTCTGTTGGTCGTAGCTCGAAGCGCGATGTTATACTAGGTGTATTTTTGGTCACGCTCAACCCGCTAGGAGATGATTCTACTCATAAAAACAAACAACTTTCATTATGGAACCAACTCTGAAATCGCGAAAAAAATATCAGCTGGTTCACAGATTATAGTCCGAGGGCATTGAACTTTTCTTAGAAACAGCTGATATTTTTTTCGCGATTTCTTAGTTGGTTCCATAACAAAAGTTGTTTGTTTTCATGGGTAGAATCATCTCCTAACGGGTTGAGCAAGACCAAAAATACACCTTGTATAGCCTATAACTGGGCCATCCACCACAAAAATATTTTCTCAACCAAAAAACAAACGTTTTTGCTTTTAAAATTAAGCATTGATTTGGCATTTTTAAAGCATTCCATTAAACCTTCGAACACACAATAGAAAGACAATAGCAGTCCGACAGCCGGCTGTCGGTTGGTCGTTGAAAGGTTAATATAATCAAGCTAAGTTAATAACTGCACCTCCTCTACAAGCTGTTATTTTCTTCACACGCATACCGCTGTTATTATAACCAAAAACTCAGTCACTATGCGCGTACAAACGTTTTTACAAAGCCAATACAATAGTCAATACAAATTATATTTTATGGTGATTACAACACCTTATTATTACAAGATTAACGTAATTATACCTGAGTAATATAACAAAAACAGGGCACACAAGTTGACGGTTATATTTTAACTTCTAATTAACCTTTCGACGACCAAGCGACAGCCGGCTGTCATGCTGCTATTGTCTTTCTATTGTGTCTGGAATCACGTGTGTAAAAGGTTTACACAGGTCACCTAGAATCAACAAAATTATTAATTCAAAAATTGGCAAAATTCTTGTTAAACTACAAGGATATGTAGTAACGTAAATAAACCATTCACAAACATATCACATAATTATTCAAATATCTCGCATAATTTTCTTTTGTAACACTAGCTTATTAATAAATAGTCGATAATTTCTCCAATTTACTGCACCTACATAATAGGCGGATGTTATAGCAATAAACTATTGTTTTTATGATTAGTTTTAGAGTCTAAATCTTCCTTGTAATATGTAACGATTAAACGCTTTCATAAATTCAAAGCCCATCTTTAATTGTTGCTTTTCTTCTAGATAAACTTAAAAATGGTAATAATCATTAACTTAAATATGAAATGAAAAGTCACATTCTTAATTAATCGGTTTCCAACCGTACCATCACAAAACATAATATAAATAAAACTTTGTAGAATCTGAAATCAAACAATTAAATTGCAATTAAAGTAAAAATATTACCATACCTAATTACCTGTATACATACATATATGTAACCATAGACTAGTAATATGTTTAAGGTTAAACTCGACTAAACCAGCCAGTCTTTTTAGCCACACATTTTTAGGGTTCCGTAGTCAACTAGGAACCCTTATAGTTTCGCCATGTCTGTCTGTCTGTCCTCGCTTAATCTCTGTGACCGTTAGCACTAGAAAGCTGAAATTTGGTACCAATATGTATATCAATCACGCCGACAAAGTGGTACAATAAAAATTGGAAAAAAATGTTTTACTAAGGGGGCTACCCTATATGTAAAGAAGGAAGTGATTTTTTTTTTAACTTCAACCCTGACGTGTGATATATTGTTGGATAGGTTTTTAAAAATGAATAGGGGTTAACTAAAATCATTTTTTGATAATGTCAATAATTTCGGAAATAATCGCTCCAAAAGGAAAAATCAAAGCGTCCCCCCCCTCTAACTTTTGACCCGTAGGTTTAAAAAATATGAAAAAAATCTGGAAATTAGAACTTTATAAGGACTTTCTAGGAAAATTATTTTGAACTTGATAGAAAGAATAGTTTTTGTACAAAAAAGACAAAAAGGTTGTACAAAATAATTTCTGCGTACTTAGTATGTCAACGTAACAAATAGCCTTTTTTAAACTTATAAGTGGGAACACTTATTGCGACGGACGGGAAACTACAGAACCCTACATTGAGCGTGGTCCGACACGCTCTTGGCCGGTTTTTTTAAATAAATTCAATACAAAATAATTGATTACTTTCTTCCTATTCAGATAGGTATCAAATCAACTGATATATATAAAGAAATAAACTTCTATTTCCGTTTTATTTTAAGCAAAGTGAAAGTGAAATATCGTTTTAGAAACATTCGTAAAATAAAACAAATTAAGGAAACTAAAAACCATTTTCTTTTTTCTGATAAGGAACTTCAGAAAACACAGAAATTTGTACCATAAGATCACACGTTTTTTAGGAATCCGATTAGTCTACATCAGCGGAAGGCATCGCACGCAGTTGCCATTTCTGCCCACCAGAGACTAAAGAGCAGTAACAGCCCTTTTGTGATTTTTCGTTTTATTAGTGATTCTGAAAGCGGGTTTCTTAAGCTTTCTATTGAATTAACTTACTTATTTCTAAGACTATTAGAATGGTTTTTATTTAACAGTTTTCACTTACTGCAAACGAAAAAAATTAACAATTTGGCGTGATTTCCCAACTAAAATACAGTATAAATTATACTGCAGATTAAATTTTTAGGTTTCATAACTAAAATGCAGTAAGCAATATAATTTTACAGTTCTTTAGATAGTTTTATATTTCTGGAAAAAAATTAAAAAAAAAAATTAATACGCAGTAAAATTTACCGCCATACAAGCTATTTTTACTGCAAATTAAGAAAATACAATTTATTGTCACGAACTCCCAACTAAAATGCAGTAAAATCAAAGCTTGTCGCATTTTAGTTGTGAATACTTAACATTCTTTTATCATTATAAACTGACTAACACGCAGTAAAATACAGCATTACTGCAGATTAGTTTGGATAGCATAATGACACAGATATGATTATTCCTAGCTAAAGTGCAGTTAATGTTTTAATGTGCAGTTAATTATTTTTGATATGTAAATTTTACATAAGTGAGTTGAATTATTGTGATTAAATAATAAGAAATAAACGGTCTTTAAAATGTGAACTAGCTATTTTTCTTACTGCACTAGTAAATTGAACACTTTTTTCTTAAAAAACTAACTAAAATGCAGTATTTTTTTGACCTTACTGCATGTTAGTTGGGTTTCTTGACAAAATAACTGATCCAAACGCAGTAATAGGGCTTTTTGCTGCATTTTACTAAGTTTAAAATGGTATTTTTTACAAAAAAGGCTATGCAGTAATAGGCACCAAAAAGAATAAATGGCCATAATAAATTCAGTTATTAAGATATATTTTTTTTTATTGCTTTAACGTGTGAACCTATGCCTTTACAACCTTTCTGCATTCAAATTTTTTTGCTTATACATTCTGTTGATTTTTTAAAATCAATTCTTAACTTTAAATGCGTTTTACTCGAAATCGTGATTTTGCTGTTACTGCACTTTAGTGTATGGTGGGCAGATTTCCTTGTAGTCCGCGATTTTTACCATAATTTCTCTATCATTCCTCCTTTGAACCTTGTCGATTTTTTTATTAATTTTAATACACAACAGTCGGTTGGTATTTGTGATCAAATAATACTTACTATCAAAGACTTCGTCTATACCAAATTTCGTTTTGTCACTGACCGTTGTGCGCCAAAATGCTCCCGACCCTGACCGCTTTTCTAGAATTCCAGATTGAGCTTTTCATCCCAATCAATACCCATTACTCCTTCTATCCACCTGATAATTTCTTCTAGTTAAAACCCACAATCTCTCGAGACTTTCGTTCGACAATGTCACGTACTGTCAGTTGACCCCGTTTCGCCTCCGATCTAATCGACTAGCGATGCACGTTCAACGTAACATCTCTATTGTCGTGACACTGATCAGTCGCACGTGTATTTAGGAGACCTACTTTGTCACCACCGTGAAAGGCACGTGTGCTTAATTTTCTAATGTTTTCAGCAACCTTGGGTTCACTTAGTGATTGATGCCTGCTGGTCTATTCTGTACCTCTTTCACCTGAATTATTTATGAAGCAGTTTTGTTGCAGAGTAACACTACAGTTACTCAAGTCATTTTTTTATATTAGATAGTGTTCAAGGTATCAGATGTATTTTTGTGGATTGTGTTAAATGATTTGTAAGAATAATGAGCAAAGAACAAACACAAAAGGGTCTATAATGATCTCGAACCCGTCAGTCTAAGTAGTTATTTCAAATATAGGTGCTTTCATGTTTTGGAAAGGAATGAGGTATAGAGTGTTTGCTTGGTTCAATGCTGGGCCCCTTTTTAGGTCTTATTGATCAAATGATCAGGTATTATGATAGTGGCTATAAGGGCAAAACATTCAACTCCTTCTGATGATGGTAGATAACAGGATGTAGGTCTGGCGAATCTGAAAAATCTACCTACCATAAATAAGATTGTCCAAAAGTTTCGTCAGCCAACGCTTTAACAACACAACAAGCCGTAATCTCGATCGACACAAGTTTTTTAGTACCCCCAAACTAACAAGACACGGTACACGTCAATTTTAATTAATGAATCATCACAATTCGTAGCGTATGTGCCGTGCAGTGCGTTACATATAAGACATAGACGTGTGAGAGAGATTGTATCGGGGGTCGATTCTTATGCTAATGACATTCTCACGAGGTTACGCCCGGTCAAGGTAACTGTGTCATCAATCCGCGCATATTTCTAATGTTTTCTTAATTAATTGTCTTTACTGTCACAGAAGTGTCGTAAAATTGAATAGGAAGATGCAGGTCTAATTGTTCCTATTGAATTATTGAATTAGTAAGGCGATTTTTGAAATGTTGTCAAGTAACTAGGATGTGCATGTCTGACAGGCAGTCGCTCCACGTAAAACACTGGTATCCAGCTGAAACCGGTAAGGCTGGATGTCGACCCCAACATAGTTAGGAAAAGGCTAGTGAGATGATGATGACATTGCAAATCGAAATTTATAAAACGCATCTCTACGTTAGGGTCTACTCCACCCTCCGTGACTCCACCCAGGTATAGGATGGGTAATAGTACATTATGATACAAGAGCGCTGTGTTGGTCATTACATACGAGGCGATATTTGTGCGCGAGCCGCAGGCGAGCGCAACAAGAAAGCCGAGTACGTAATGACAATAGCGCGCGAGTATCATACGACGTTTTTCAACACACTTGTGAGTAAAATAAACACATTTTCTGAAAATGACTGCGCTTTTTCACTGCATGAAACTATCGTACGCATCCTTTGACTTTGGCGGCAACAAATTACTACTCGCGTTTTACGCTTCCTTAATTATTTTCCGGCGGAGTTAAAAATACAGTTTCTTCTTTACTCGACATATTAAATACTTATATAATCAATTTGGAATATCGTCAATTAGATAAACAATAAAAATGTAGAATGCCGCGCAACGCGTAATATTTTTTTTTTTCGCGCTCTGCCAATACCCGGGCATGACCACAGATAATTATAAGTATACCAAACTCTCGATACAGACAAAATTCAAAACTAAATGTATTTTAGCTTTAAAAAATCGGGTTTGGGTGAATATTTAACAATTTGTTTTAGTTATAGTTATTTATTATTGTTTTATTTAAATTCCTTTGTTATTTTAATATTTAAGTAACCAGTAAGTAATAGGCTGTTTGGCAGTGTCATAGAGTCGTGTTAAAAAAAAAGGTTGTTGCGTAGCAACGAAACGTTTTAAAAAAAAAATATGTGTATTAAGCGACAAATTTAAGAATGCGTACTGGACATACTTTTACTTTGAAATCTTGAATAAATTAGAATTGGTCGTGTTAAGATTACCGCACGCGTGCGATAATGTAAAGTGAAACGCACGCGTGCGTAATATACTCAATAACGGGTCTAAATGCAAGGTAATAAGACCCACTTTACGAGCAAGTGTGTTGAAAAGACTGATAATGGTGACCCGGTCAAGTGGTATAAAATCAAGGCAGCTGACAATTAATTTAAAGGCAGATATTATTTTCACGAACAAATTCTTAAAGAAAAGGCATTATGTTACGTAAAACATAAAACAGAGCATCAGAAAACAATGAGTAAATAAGTTGTTACAGTTATAAAAAGCAGTATGTAATGTATCATTTTACGAAACGCGTGCTTTTCACCAATTAGTAGCAGTTATTGCCAAATCAATCATTCTTACTTAACTTCTCATTTACGTTTAAATGCTTTGGTTTTACAGATGTGACGTAAATGTAAACTTGTACTTTAAATTACCCTAATTAGTTAGTATTACGAGATCGATGCGATATCAAAATAAAACTTGATGTAAAATGATGCATGTATTTATTTATTTATAAATCATCAGGTGGAATATGCCAAGAGATTTAATAACACATACATAATTTATTACCTACTATTATTTAATTAATTTTTTTTAAACTCTATTAGTTAAGGTCTCTAACTCTCTACCCAATTTGGGATCAGATCGAGAGCCGTGTATAAACTGCCCTAAGATTTTGTTTTCAATTAAATATAAAAAAAACATAGTTTCAAAACCGTAAGTGGGTGGCACATACAATGCACGCGTGCGTATATTTACTTTTCAAATAGACGACATTGTTCACTATCAAACGTATTATTGCACGTTTGCCGCTAATACTCCAATTACGATAAAAGCGGCAATCGTGCTGTGTATTCATCCGTCACTAATCGCTGCGTAAGCGCCGCGTCGTGCGCTCTTGTTCATAAGCCGTTAGATTTGACTAGGATTGTCTCACATTTAGGTTTAGCACAAAAATTTGATGCAAATTATGCTTTCAATACGTACTTTGCAAAATCCATGCCTCATTTGCATAGAGGCATGCTTAAGAACATGCATCAACGCTTAACCCAAGCCTTATACTTATACTTGGGGTTAAGCTCGCAATTGTACATAACTCAAATGTTTACTGTTTATGTGTATTTTTCTAGTTTAATAAAGAAAAAAGAATCAGTAAAAAAGTGTAAAGAATAAAGAACCTTATTTTCCTTTCAGTCTAAAGCTAAAATGTGTTAATTGCTTATTTATTAAGTTTTGTTGTATATAAAAAAAAAATTAAGATATCGATACCTTAATTCGCAAACCAGCTAACTCCTTATGAGCAAATTTTTCAAGAGATACTTAATGCTGTGTAATATTTTTTAAAGACCTCTTATGAATTAATCTAAGATACCGTTGGTAGATATTAAAGTATTTTGTTATTTTTAATACTGTAACATCATTTATAAATTCTCATTTGTATTACTTTTGCCTACTAACTAAACAAAAAAAACTATTTTTAGGTTTGCCAACTAAGGTATCGATATGTAGGCAGAAAACTCAAACTTAGAGTCTTTATTGCATTCTAGTTGTTACAATAATATATGTAAGTTTCAACATAAAATCCGGTTAGGACACGGCAACGTAATATTAGTAATTTAATAAAACCTTAAAAAAACATAGTTTCAAAAGCGTAAGTGGCACATTCATAATAATGGAGAAACCGCATTCAAAAGCTTAAATCAAGAGACAAGAACAAGAGCAAAATCCAAGAGACAGGGTTGTTAAACTGTGTAGTTAACCTCCCTTATATTCTTTATTAATAAATCCACAAGCTTTTTGGTGGTAAAACTAATGGAAGCTAGAAACATAAATATTAAATTTGTACAACATAGTATTTTCATTTACGAAATGGCGCACTATTAAGTGATTTTTAAAAAATCAAGCGCCTAATTTAGCCAAAAACTATGAAAGTTTATATGAAAATCGATGGAGAAACCGCAGCTAGATTTATTAAGCTCCTGATAATTTCTTCAGATGTTAACCCTATCTTGATTTGCGTTACTAATCAACAGTCATTATATCCAAGAAATGTCTAGTTAATCACATAGCAGTCGCTCATTAATTGTGAGAGAAAACTAACTCGAACTGACGGAAAGAAAGAAAAGGTGTTTGATTGATGTACGGTGATTTGCTTTTATATGGCTTGATTATCTAGTGAGGGGAGAATTTCTTTGAAGTTGTTGCACGGGCGATGCGTGAGGTAAATATTTCTTTAGAAAAATCTGAAGAATATGATATAAATAAAATGATCAAATAACCCATCTACAATTTCGGAAATCGGTGGCTTTTGTTTCCATTTCATGTAATTGCCACCAACTTCCGAAATTGCAGTTTGGTTTGTGGATTATTTAATTTATGTAATTTTTACAACTGCGACGAATTCAATGACACCTCATTCTTTGCTTTTCTCTTCTCTGACTCCATTCCCATATTTTGAAAAGTAGCCCTTTAATGAGTAATAACCCTAATGAGAAGTAGCCCAAGTGAGAAGTAGCCTAAATGAGAAGAAGCCCAAACGAAAAGTAGCCCAAACGAGAAGTAGCCCTAATGAGAAGTAGCCCAAACGAGAAGTAGCCTAAATGAGAAGTAGTCATAATGAGAAGTAGTCCATTTGGGAGTCGGTTGCCAAAACGAGAATTAGCCCTAATGCGCCTAAACCCTCATTTCTTATTCAAACGATTTAGGCTGTAAAGCGTGCGCGCGTATAGAATGAGACATACATACGGTCAAAAAAAAATAACCGGCTTTCGGTAGTCTCGTAAAAAAGTAAAACTTTTCTGACTGTCAAAGATTTACGAATGACAACCAGGAATAACGGCTTTACGTGCTATTTTGTCTGCAATGAGGTTCCAGATAAACCTTAAGCGTACTTGAACGAGAATTCAAGATATAACATCGTTATAGTTGATTAAAAATAATGTCAAATCATATTAATTTGACACCTCACAAAAATTCGCAGTCAGTCGTATTTTACAAGAATCCGCAGTTTGATGTGAACGTTGCCCCCAGCAAGTCACAGCAATTGCACAAACGTCTCATTGTAATCTTGACCCACATTAAGTGGTTAATTTTAATTATGACCAGCAAATTTTACACACCTGAACTTCGGGTGTCTACTCTTGCGCATTTAACTCAAATAGTTTTATTATTGCAAAAGTTTTCGCATCATTTTATTTTATTTGCCGATTATTTTAAAGTCTTACTAAATAGTGTATATATAGTAAATATTAATATGTAACGCACTTTAAAAATCGATTTTACAAAACGTTTAATCGATTTTTAAAGCGTGTTAATGAATAGGCGAAATCATAAATTAGCCTTACTTTAAATTTTTTATTAATTTGCTTTCGTTTTTCTGCAAACTAATAAATAATTAATTCATGTCAAGGAAAATTAATGTTTAGCAAAATCTATTTAAATTTTGGAAACAGTCGCCAGTTTGCGGAAATCCGTGAGTTACTCGTAGTTACGCAAATATAAAGGCTTTAATTCCAATAGAATTTAAATAAATACAAATGACGGGCCTATTGGTCCAGTGGTTAGTGAACCTAACTGCAAAACCGGAAGTCGTGGGTTCGATTCCCAACCAGGACAAACTTTGTGTCATGAGCATGAATGTTTGTTCTGTGTTTGGATGTGATTCATCTATAAAATGTATGTATTTAAAAAATATATAAGTATGTTTATCAGTTGTCTGGTTACCATAGTACAAGCTCTGCTTAGTTTGGGATTAAATGACCGTGAGTGAGTTGTCCCAGGATATTTATTTATTTTAATTTAAATTAAGCATGCAAATATGCGTACCTTCCGGCCATCCCGCCAAAAATAAGCATGTACAAAACAACATGCAATCTCCAATTAGTTAAATAAATAAAGTTATATCGATACCACGTGAAATCTTCGAACACACGTGATTTGAGACACAATAGCCGGCCGACATCCGGCTCTCGGCTGGCAGATATACATATAATTATACAAATTCTGATCCATTTTTTAATATAATCTGGAACATAGCGTCTATTGTGAGATCGAGAACTATAACCGAGAGATAAATAGAACCAAGTCCAAAATGTAACTGTAGTTGCTTAAAATTGTTTTAATACCACGATAGATGCTAAAATCATTTGATTGGTCATACCACACGTAATACAACAAAAAGTACACATCTTAATTGAAATTGACATAACTAGCTCAATATGAAACATAAACAACTTTTTTATGTGTTTTTACGTCACGCAATGAACGTGTCGCGTTCCGTATCGTGACAAGTGGCCGTTTGATTCTCGGCTGTGTCATTATTGTGATCTATTGCATCCGTTTGAGGATTTATCTTTAAATTGTCAGATAGTAGAAACACTAAACGATGTTATTAATTAATTAAACTAGGCTCTGTTTTGAATATTAATTATTCTCTCTTGTTAATTGAAAGTGTTGTTTAGTAGTCTGCACTAAAATAATAATAAAGAGGAAAAGTTTGTCCTCTTGTTTGTAGGAGGTAAGCTATGAAACTACTGGTCCGATTAGAAACATTCTTTTTGTGTTTGATAGCCCATTTAACGAAAATTGCCATAGGCTATATAACATCACGGTATGACCTAAGAGAGCAGAGTAGTGACCAAAGAAGCGGTTGAAACCGTGGGGAACTGCTAGTTTCTTATATAGCGAGATACATAAACTTTGCCTAGCAAGTACTTTGGCTGAGGAATATTAATGTCTTGTCTCCATCGCACAGATGGTAAGCTGGTGACGGAGCTTAGCTAAGCCAAAGTACGTACTTTGCTACTGTAACGCAAATCTTGGTTTTTAAATTGCAATTTTTATGCAGGCAGAAGTTAAGTAGGTAAACATACTTAGATATTGTTAAGATACTAAGAAGGTATTAAAGAGTCATCTTCTCCTTAGCCTCTTCCCAACTATGTTGGGGTCGATTTATAGCATAACCGGAGTTAGCTGGATATCAATGTTGTATGTGAAGCTTAAAAGCATTAAATTTTAATTAGTATGCATCAATATTTCAGAACTTATTAACTTATATATATTCACTTAAAATCTTGGGATTTAACCAAGGACAAAAGTTGAATGGTTCTTCAACTCGCACTACTGTTAGATGTGTGACAGTAAAATAATAAATCCAAATATAAAAAACTTATTTTTTTCTTAACACAATAATAACAACGACATTGGACGAAAACTCTTGCAAGTCCTGAAATACAAATTAAAATTGATTACAGTATATATTGTAATTAATTTTAATGTAATATAATATTTATCTTTATGATAATTCTAAAGTTTGCATTTAATTGAACCTGATTAGAGAAGCTGAGATAGGCAGCTGCATTTCTAAAGACATCGTGTAAATTCGAATTTAACATTCGATTTCAAAATTAGAACCAATGATCGAATAAATTTAACGATTTATCGATACGAGATGCTGATAGCCGAGTCGATTTCTACACGATAGATAATCGAGAAGGGGTGTTTGAATATTTATGAAGATTACGACATCACTGACGACTCATTGTTTTGCAATTCTGCGATAGAAAAAACCGGATAAATCGTAGGTCGTCAAAGGAAATGTTGCAATCATTGGTCGATTGCTTCGGTGCGTTTATTCGATGACAATCAATCATTCTAATCCTGACAGAAGATTAATCTGAATTCGATGAAAGGCCGGTTTTAGCACTGATTGATATTACTAATGGTTTTGTTGCTTAATCCAAATGTTATTTGTGAATGGGTTGAATAGGTTTTTTGATTGCGAAGAATTTGTCTACAACTTTGCCTAATTAAATTAGATTAAACAACAGTACTTAATTATTCTATAGTTTTATCAGGGTATTATAGTGTATATGTTTTGGTGATTATTAATACTTACCAAGAACTTGTTTAATCTTAACTAGCTTTTGCCCGCGGCTTCGCTCGCGTTAAAAAGAGACAAAAAGTAGCCTATGTTACTCTCCATCCCTTCAACTATCTCCACTTAAAAAATCACGTCAATTCGTCGCCGTGAAAGAAAGACAAACAGACAGACAGACAGACACACTTTCCCATTTATAATATTAGTAAGTATGGATGGATATTATTTAAGTTCATAAACATATATTTTCTTAAAATTGCGCTCACATTTTCTATTAACCACTTCACACAACTGCGCGCCTAGTACTTTTGATTGATTTAAGTACTAAGTATCTCAGTATTTTAAATTTTCTCACATTATCACTTCACATTACTGCGCTCCTAGTACTATTGTTCTCTTAAGTTTTCAATCTTTAATTGAATTTAGAATTAACTATAGGGGAAAATGATTCATCTTTCATAATTATGTTCTCGTCGATTTTTCATTATTTTTAAGATGTATTCTGCTATTCGGGGCGGGGACAAATCCAACGAACCAAAAACCATGAAAATTGGTCTAGCCGATCTCGAGTTATAAGTGTTGTAACAAACCCGACTTTGTTTTATATATATAGATATGCCAATTACATGTTGAATCCAAAAATAAATGGCCAAGTGGCTTTATGGTCGCCCATCTGCCTTTTCCAGTCCTTTGCAATTAAGGTCAGGAATCTTAAAAAACATACTACCAAGGCAAATTGAAGAAATTGAAAATCAATCAATCAGGCACCCGCCGTTTCAATAAAAATAGCCAATAATATTTTTTCAAATGACTCACAACCTTATATCAGCAGACACAATATTTCAAAGCTCTAGTAAATTACTTCGGAATTTAGCTCAACTCAACATTCCAGAACAAAGTAGACTAGATCATTCTGTTAGGGCATGAAATCACAAACCACGGTTGTGAACTGACTACAATTTGTGCTGCCTGCGTCTCTAATTTACCCTCTTTAATCTTACGTGATCATTGGTTCAGTTCAAATAGTTTGATTGGTCTATTAGTCAGGGATTGAACAGCTGCGGATTATAAATGTTTAGAAGTGGAGTATTGAACGAAGGACTTGCTAAGCCAAAATCTTTACGCTGAGCATTAACTGTCATTTTTCGCATCAGACTAGTAAAACTGTGGCGTCATTCCAAATGGTTTAAGCTACCAAGACTACCAACCAACTCAGGAGCGACGATTCGACACTCACGATCAAATTTTGGATAAACGTCAGTTCAACTGTCGCGGAAAAATTAGCGCTTTACGATTGTATTCTAGTTCTTAACCTTTCAAAGACCAAGGGACGGCTGTCTGTTGCGCTGCTATTATCTTTCTATTGTGTCTCGAATACGTGTATTCGAGGTTTAAACGTCCCTTTCTGCACCAATGATTGTCCTTTTCTTTTTAATTAAACTCATTCGCCAGTTAAACTAAGAAAAGCTACCAATAAATCTCATGCGTTAATAAAGTCAAATTCAAATTGTTACAAGTCTTCTTTTCTGTCAACGGCATAATACATCTTCCATTCTGTCCTCTCAAGCGACATGCTATCACTGACCTCTTTTCTTTCATGTCATTTTTCACACAGTCTTTCATCTTTTGTCTTTCCTCTGTTCCTCTCCATTCTACATGTATATTAAAAACTCACAACGAGTCGTAGAGTTGTCTACAATAAACATGGAATCGTAATTACATCTGGAATTTCAAGTTTATCTATCACTTTCTTTGGCGACAGAAAGAAAGTGCGTACGCAATGGTTTTTACTTGAAACGCAGACCTTCCGAAGTTCCGTAACACAAGTGAAGGAATTAGTTCCACATTGAGATGCGTACGATTGCCTCGCGAGTACTAGAATTGCAGGTTCACATGCGTGACCGTTACGAATGTATACATTATAGCTATGTAACTGCTTTCACGAAAATGAATAGTTTTCCCTTTTTCCATATACTTACTTAACTGGTCCGTTTTGTTTGTTGCAGAATTGAGCTGGATACGGGATTTACTATTTTGAATGTAAGTACTTAATAAATAAGTTTAATGGCATTGTCAGCGAGACAGTTTCGTTTATTTCCTTCGCACTAATGAACACCAAAGAAGAAATCAATATCGTTCCTTTAACATTTTTTGTTGAGTGAGCTAGAGCTAACTGGTTTTTTAGACCGGATTACTTCTCGCATCAAAATCACTTTATACCCTAATTCAACAGATGATTAAATGGACCGCGATTTAATAGAATAACACTCTTGTAAAAGGTATACAATTACGTTGCTGGAGATATCTACGTATAAACAAATAAAATAGCAAACACGCGTAAATGTTCAGTTGAAAATTAGTAAAAGTCAGTGAACGAATTACTCATTCCATGTAATAAACGCACGGTGCAAACTTTTATTGCCAATAAAATAATAATGCGGTTATGTGCTATTACAGAATTCAGTTTGGTTACACATATTTTGTAACTGCGTACCTAATTATATCATAGCGTACTATATTTTTTATTAACTTCTACATAACAATTGACTATAAATCAATTGATTTTCAGTTCGCAATCTTAATATAGGACTAAGTAGTTTTGGTATGAGCAGCATTTTGGGTAAAATTTTAGAAACAGTCTGTCAAACATATTTTTAATGGCGTATTTTACCAAACGTTTTAAGTTTTAACTTGACCAAACATTTTGCGTAGGGGAACTGTTAAAAAAAAGAACTAAATTTTACGAAAAAAAATTGAGGAAGATCACACAAGTTTAACGGCACATTGACAAGTTCTTACGTTTATTATTGCTAAGATGATATATTGCGACATTGGTCTTATGATTTATGTAAGCAACTACAAGATTATTTTAACACGTTTATACAAACGCATCGATTTTAAACAAAGAAATCTAATAACCTACCTACTTTTATACCCTAATTAGCAAATTACTGGGCGTATAATACCCTAGTATCGAGTTGTAAGCTAAATCTCGCGAGATAATGCGTTAATTATATCAAATTATCGAGTAATCGGTCAATCGACGGCTGCGCTCGCGTGTAACGTTACGTTCTAAAGGAAGTAAGTGATTCTGCGATAGATGGTAAACAACACGCTGCAGGAAGGAAATTAGTACAATGTTTCAATAGTTCAATTATTTTATGGCGAAGTATTTAATACCTGTTTACTTAAATGTACTTTTAATATAACTTTTATTTTAGAAAAATTGACCTATTTCTATTGAAATTTTCTCCTAAGATGAAATAAATAAACGCTGTTCAGCTCGTACTTTGGCATAGCTAATCTCCATTTTTATTGTATGAGTTTAAGGTCCATGTCCGTGAACAACATTTATATTTAAAAAGCAAATTAAGTATATTTCTTCTCACTGCTGCGGGGTAAAAGCTATTGCTAGCATCGTTCAGGATTTAGCGCTACGTCATCGTGAAGACAATCATAATAAAATATATTAAGTGTTTCTTTAATTTTAATTAACTAATTACATCAATAAATAGCGTTTCTTCACTTTTTATTAATAAACATATAAACGGTAACGAAACATTTAATAGATAATTATTATTTGATTTGCAATGCAATCACAATTTTACTTTCTCGTGGTATTTGTTAGTAACATTCACGAAGAAAGTTTCTTGTTTCAATAAAAGCAGTTATTTTGAGATAAACCAATAAAGCGAAAGTTTCCGTGTTGAATAAAATGTATGTAATATGGCTGCCTGGCCGCCATCTTGAGCAGGTCAGGGTAAACTTCCGAGTTTCCTCAAATTTGTCCTAAATTGTGTCTTGTATAAATCTGTACAACTGGGTTTTAAGTTCCCTTATATTATTCCCAATTGAAGATGATCTGGATTTTAACTAAGCTCGCACATTTTATACGCATTTGCAGGTTTTGTCTCCGGGTTGTTATAATTTGATTTATCAAACGTTAAAAATACCATGCTACCATGTAAGGAAGCAATAAATGTAATCGGAACTATGAACACTTTTTAAGTTAAGGATTTGGGGAATTTTCTGGTGAGATAATGAAGGTGAAAAGTTGAAAAGTTCGTGATGGCCCAGTGGATAAGGCGCCCGCCTCTCGTGTAAGAGGTTGTGGGTTCGAATCCGGGCAAGTACCAATGTGACTTTTTCAATTCATATGTACTTTCTAAAGTTTATCTTAGACATCGCTGACATCCCGTGCCTCGGAAAGCACGTAAAGCCGTTGGTCCCGGTTGTCATTCGTAGAACTTTGACAGTCGTTACTGGTTAGCCAGAAACTCTGACCAGTCTAACCATGAGGTATCGTGTTGCCCAGTTGCTGGGTTGTGGAGGTCAGATAGGCGGTCGCTTCACGTAAGGCACTGGTATCCAGCTGAATCCGGTTAGGCTGGCAGCCGACCCCAACACAGTTGGGAAAAGGCTAGGGAGATGATGATAATGAAGGTGAAAAGTTACTGGGTGGTTACAGTTGCTGGGTTGACTGGTAGAGAATGCCTAAGGCATTAAGTCCGCCCTTGTACGCTTGTGCATGAAGTTTTAAATAAATAAATAAAGTTAATCTTTGTACTGTTTTTACTATACCCCATTTTTAAATAATATTTATTAACTATGTATATTATAGCCCATTTTAGCCCTAATTATTAAGCATACTGGCTTCTGGGTCATCCAGTTTCAATCATAAGCTTATTTCCGTTTTGTGTCATGCTTGATATAGAGAATTAGAGAGTGGAGTTTTTTATTTTTCTAAATAAATGTTATTTTTTGTTAACATGTAAAGAAGAACTATTTAAAGTATTTTTTTTTAATTCCGTGTTCTTGACGAGCGTATAATATCTAAAACATCTGGTTCTGTCATCACAGTAAACATTTCAAGACATACTCTGAATAACAATAAAACCACTTTTTACATTGCTTAAAATTACAGTTAAGACACGCTAAAAAGTTATAAAATTATTAAGCAGATGTTAATCTTAACTTTAAGTAATGTTTTTGATGTAATAGCCACTGGTTATTTCAATTAATTTAAAAGGAGGCTCAAATAAAATTAGACACTAAATTACAGTTACCAAAGTCCTTTTTAAAATAACTACTGTCCTTTAATATTTTTCTTAAGTTCAAAGCTTGTGTGCAATTCTCTACAGTCAAGAAAAACTTGTTGACCTACTGAGTCCCCGAATGAAACGTGGAATTTCAAGCAAAAACCTTAGTGAATGAAACTCGATTTTGCAACATTCGATTTCGTTCCTTTCCGATTATAACTCGATGACCGAGCAGTTTAATTCGAATGAAAGCGAATCAGAGAATCATTACTGGCTGCAAGATAACTGCGATTCTTTACGATTATTTTCTAATAATTGCGATCTGTCATCTCGTTTTGTCGTAAAAACTTAATGAGACAATCTATTTTATTAATTTCACAATACAATACTTAACTTTCGATAATGTGATTATTTACAAGTAATAAGAAATCTATTTATTGTACCTATTTCTATAAAAAAAAAAAACAATTTTATCTAGTAAGTTAGCTTTCTTCGTCTTTGATAGATATTTATAATTGCACCAGTACTTCCGGATGTAATTGTATGTTTGTAAGAGGTATCTTAGAAACATGCAATTAATTAGATTAAGTTTAAGTATCTACATAAGTTTTTATTTTCATATAGGTGACTAGTAATTAGTAACCGATGCTTAAACACATATTAACGTCATAATAAGAAAATATTTTTAGGTTTGTTGTGCCTATTCATTACTTTGAACTTTGTATTGTATAAAATCATCATTTTTATGTTACTCAATGTTTTCTTCTTATACTTCTTCCTATAACTATGTCTCGATCCACTGCTCACAACACATTAAGTCTCTTGTATGGCTGTCTATAACATCAATGTTTTAATAAAACATAATATATTTACTTTTTCAAAAAACCTGCAATAAATAAACCAGGTTACGTTAGCAAAAAAAAATGGGAATATTGCTTGTTATCATTACTACAATCATGTGTTAACGCCTCGGTCACAAATTTTTCAATCCTTGAAGTATGTACAGTACAAATTCAGACATTGTATAAAGTAAAAAATAAATGATTTGAAAACATTACCTCTATTGTATAGTTGTTTTCACATAATTCGATAATTAAGTTTGTCTAACCAATTTCCTGTTCGCCTATGAGAATCAGCAACATTGTGTCGATAATAGCCTTGATAGAAAGCCCGCGAAACGACCCACTTGTGTGTAAATACATTCCTTAGGCTTACGCTGCATACCGTTCAGTAAACAATTTAATTTGGTAATTAAGCACCCACGGCTGAATGAAAGGGTAGGTATTTTAGAATAAATCACTCTCCTATTTGATAGAATACCAATCATTTTGCAAGGTTCTATTGCCGCCCAATCTCTGATTTTTATAATTTATTCCATTTTTCTTCTTAACACTAATTAATTTTAAGTACAGCTATAATTTTGTTGATAAAGTTTATGAGTTATATACTGTTTTTACTGTTCATGTGAGTATTGATACCTGGATTCATGGGTCAGGCAGGGGGCGAATAGATTAAACCTGTATTACTAACACTAGTTTTAAGTTATTATGTTAGTAACAATATGGATCATGGTTATCTTAAATAAACAGATTTATTATTATTATTACTATTATTATACAAGAGATATATACAACAACTATTAGTCCAAACATTACAGTAAAATAGTCTATACATCAAGCACAACCTCACGTTAAACCACATGGGAACAAAGCACTTAACCTGAGACCTAACGTGACTAGTAGTACGTTGAGCTAATAGCTCTTAAAAAAAAACTATGGTTAGAAGAGTATCATTTTTTAATATATTTTTAGGTAGAATAAAACATCTCAAAAATGCATTGGTTTGAAGTAATTAATTTTAATTATTAAGAGATTGTAGTTTTGTCAGTATCATGTTTAGTAGAAACCATGAAATCCATGGTCTTTAGGTACATAGTTAGTTACCTAACAGTTAATTAAGCCGTTAGGTGATCGCGTGTCTTACACCCGTAGATAATGGTGTAGGATTTAAGATATATGGGGTCAATAGTACTATTTAAAACATTACCACTAACATGAATACATTCACAGTTATAAAATACAAGGTTTTCTTCGCTCTATGCAAGGTGTAACGAATATTATACGATATACTTTCAACGGAATATCTATCAGTTATATATCTTAAAAACTTTCCTGTTTCCTCTAATCTGAACTAATTATCATCTACCTACTTCATTAAATTCAACAAGGCTTATTCTAGATATTTTTCTAAAGATTTCAAATATAAACCAATTACTAAATCTATCATCAGTTAGTCAAAACCTATCATCAGTTAGTCAAAACCTGCAGTCATTAAAAAGAGAAACCTCGGGAAGGGTGTGAGAGTGAAGTTTTCACTGGAATAACAGCTCAACTCAAGTTCACGTGACCTAAATTCTTCGAGGCAGAATTTTCCCAGAATAAACTGGCCCAACAAATCTAGACATACTCAGTCAACAAACAAATTAGTGAGTCATTTACCAAAGTTGAATCTGGCACCAAACGAGACCAACTAGGCAATAGAACAGGGGCCTTTTATAACCTAACTGTGACTATGACTAATAAAGTTTTCAAGGAAAATGAAAGGAAAACCGGTACGGACCAAAAATTGTGCGGAAATTGCTTTTAATTTACATAGTTTAGGTTTCAAACTAGTTATTAGACGCAGTTCAGATGTCAATCATCTCCTGGGACTGGAATTAATAGAGGGTAATAGAACTATTAGTAAATGAACGAAGGAAGTAGCTAATTAAGTGTAGGTACTAAATTTTCGATACATTTCCTTTCATTCAATGGCATCCGGTTGCGGTGCCGGCGACATTCCTGCAAACTGAATAATATTTTCGCTTGCGCAATACCCCTGAGTAACAGTCTTAAGTTATACGCGAGAGCGGGTTGATCAATTGTTTTATTTTTTGGAGATTGAGATGGTATTGCCGCATGTTAAATCTGTTTTTTGGTTCTGTGAAACCGTGATGAATTTAGCTAATTAGGGTCATGAAAAAGTCGATATTATGGTAGACCCAGGCGAACACAGAGCTTGACGCTTATGGTGACAATCCACTAAAGTGAATCGGAGGAAAAATCAACAATAGGGTTCAAGCATTTAAATTACTTCATTGCACTCAACAGTTATGAGCGGTACTTGTTGGTCTAATTCTCTCCACTAACAGTCTCCACTTTACACCTCTCCAAAAAAAAAAAATTTTGCCTGTATAATATAATAATAATAATATAATATAATATATCCTGGGACAACTCACACACGGCCATCTGATCCCAAACTAAGCAGAGCTTGTACTATGGTAACCAGACAACTGATAAACATACTTATATAATTTTTAAATACATACATATTATAGATAAATGGTAGAGGATTGAAAGGAAAAAAGTTTCGAGAGGGACAACTGTTAAAAAATAAAAGAAATAACAATGGCAACTCACAATAAAACTTTCGTGTGATTTGTAGAGATGCGTATTGCAGAAATTTAAATAAAATTCAGTCATTCATAAAAATTTGGTGCATATTTTCATGCATCTAGTTTTAATGAATGAATGCTGCTTGCTGCACATAATTTATCTCGCTGTATTAAAATATTTGTCAATATTTGCATGCACATTTGTATGTATGTAAATGTTAAAGTGTTTACGTTTTTATGTCATGCCTCGTTATATTAGTTCCGCTTGTCGCTTATTTATTGAGAATCTATAATGCACTGTACGCCATTTACAGATGGCTAGCTAGACCATCTTTGCATATGCAAGTATTTATACACTACGTGCAGAAGAAAGTGAAATCATTTATGCAAATCACTCACTTAGCAATCGGAGAAAAATCAATAGAATACAAATTATCCGTAAATGGCTTTAATAAATTATCATTGCAAGAATTTGTTATTAATGAAGCTATTAGAATAAAATATGGACCCAGATTTACTTATTAGAAAGTTTGAAATAGATCCTTTTTCTAATTAAAATAATTAAAAGAAGAAACTAATTCAATTACGACATAATTGATAAGTTATTCTAATCGAATTAAGTGCATCTACATATTTTCTCTTATTTATTTTGGCTACTTTTGGGATGTTAGATCAGCATTCACAGCATAATTTCGAAAAGTGTATGCTTGTGTTCACTGAACCCATAGTAATGAAAGTAAAGAGTGAAATGGCTTAGGATCTGGATAATTAAGTTGTTTTTAATTCACGACTTCAGAAAAATGCGGATGAAGTTGCGGATTACTGCCAGAATTACATAAAACCTGCAACGAATACTTACGAGTTGCAACATTAATTAAGGTAGGTAAATAGTAGCTATGTTTTTAGCTGAGTCAAGTATTTAATAAGTACTATTTTCGGTTAATACCTACTACATCCAGGGTCTATCAATAATCAAGGAGTAGTCAGGCCCCAGTGATGGCCAGTTGTAAACCTGTAATTTTCTTGTGCCTATTTAAATTACACGTTTCTTTAATGTTACTTTAATTTACGATTTCCTATCGTGTGAATTGTTGACAATGGAAGTAATACCATGGATTTCTAACGGAATGTTTTTGTAGGCAAATTTATATTGCATTTTACAGCACCGTCATCTTTTTCGCATTTGTTCTTCATTATGTCGTTAGGGTTAAGTGGCTTTCAATATTTCGTGGTGTACGTTCGTTGCACAGGGTGACACATGGCAACATTCATTCTTTTCCAAAAGAATATATGACGCCATGTGGATGAGTAAGAACCTAAGAGAATGAAGTGTATTGTTTTACATTAGATAGATGGTATTCGATTTTTAATTCTCTACGTGGTACGTTCGGAATATTATGTATAAAATCGTAACCATTAACAGACACACTTGAAATTGAAACACTCATGCAAAAATCTATCATGCAATATGTTTTGCATTCTATGCCGGGGCGCGGATTTCCAATGTATATCGAAAAGGTGACCTGTCGCGTGACTAGGTTCCCTCCAATTTTCAGCCCCTGATCTAGACACTCTCCCCGGGCGGCATAAAGCGCCACTGTCAAGTGGAGTCCATAGATCGACTGGGATTTTCCCAGTCGATATATGGAATGAAAATCCACGATAGCCGACACATATCTGTCAAACGTTCGGATACTGCGAAAGCTCTGTCATGAATATCTTTCTATAACTTGGAGTAAATCTTGAAAATGTTAATGAAGCTATAAACATAAGAATTCGCATCATAAATTACCGTTTTCCATTTTATAAAATAATACCAGCCTATTACTGTCCCTCTGCAGGGCAAAGGCCTCTTCTCACACAGAGAAGGGCTTACGAGAATTGGTCACCACGCTTGCTCAAGGCGGATTGGCGATCTCGGTCTCATATTAACTAAAGTTCAGGTTTTCTTACGATGTTTTCCTTCTAATGTCCAAGATACATTTTAGAAGAAGAGAGATTTTATTAGAAACTGCAAAACTGACGGGAAACTAGTTTGTTACCTTTGACAATAATTTATCTTTAAATCTTCTCATGTATGTAGGACATGTATCTAGTATTCTCACGTGTATGCGCATATCGCAATAAACGTGTTAAAAAACTTTATTATAAAAGTCATTACTGATGTTTATGTTTCTGACCGTTGATCCTAGGTCAAACTATCAATAATTTAGCCTGGGAATTAACATGACTACCTTTTAGTTTTGCGAAGTTTATCTGCATGAAAATCAAAGTGAAATCTAAACCTAAAAAGCACCTCTTGCGTAGATTATAATATTACACGCAGATGAAGAGATTTTTAGCATCGTCCCCAATTTAATGGATCAATCGACAAATGGATAAAATACAGAATCACGATGACGCTTTGTAAAAATTAGGGCAAAATTGTGATGTTTCTGATGGAAAGATAAGATTCCGAAGTTAATGAAGTAAAAGTAAAGAAGGCAGGAAGAAAGATGGGCAAGACAGATGAAGATAATTTATCTGGGGTTAGCGCAGTATGCGTTAGCCGTAAATAGAATGTGAAATGTGGAGGTTCTGGGTAAAATTCAGAAAGTCAAAATCATGAATGGCAAGAAACCACTAGCTAATGAAGTGAAACGGAACATAACATATAAGAAAGCGCTGTAAAGCATAAGAGTAAGTGTTAAATATTATTACAAGAAAGTAAAAACTTAATAAATAAAGCTATTTTACACTGCGTTGAGGTGCATTACGACGACATTTACGACGTGGTTACAAAGTGACTTGTGTTTTAGGGGTGCTGCGTTCATTTCTATACTATTGAAATTATTATTTTACGATCGTTTTCAAACCGCGCAACATATGAAACAATAAGTGTTAGAAAATTCAATCTGGATGAAATCTCTCAAGCAAACAATCAATCTCAGTTCGTTCCACTTATCAGCAATCTTTTCTTTTTATTAAAGACGGAGCCACGCGATGTGAGGTGTACTTCATACGATGCCTTTACAAGTTTACACATGGTAGAAATGAGCTAAACTGGCAATAATAGTTTTGATTGCCAAGTTCAAGGGATTTGAACAAGTTAGGGAAAATAGGTGACAAGGAAATAAACATCCACCGTTCATTTGATTTTCACAAAAGTTTGAAAGAACTTGCTGGTGTGTTTGTTGTCCCGAATTTGGATACCGACAAAGTTTGATTACAAGTTTTCGTCTTTTTATGTCTTAGAGACGCAAAGAGAAGAAAAAAATTTTGGACGAATATGGAGAATGCTGTAGTTAGCCATGTTTGGTTTTCAATTTTCATATGTATGCCGAATATGAGAAGTTTATCCCGATTCCCCAAATAAAGGGTAGACGAGCAAATGACCTGGAGTGATGAAGCGTATAAGTCAAATATTGTAGATTATCCTGATCTCCAAACAAAGGGTACACTGGGGAGAGATTAAACTGAATCTTACGAAGAAGCAACAACTTATCCGAGATACCGAGGCACCACAATACTACAAACTACATACTAGAGAAAATCCTGATATGGCAAAACGCTACCACTGATTGCCGCGTCCTTTTTGCTTATAATCTTCTCACAGTAAACAGCCTTCAACAGTTCAGAATTATATATGATATTCACCGGAATGGTAACGGTACAACCTTTAGCAAGTTATGTTACGTGAGTCAGCTGTGGCCTGCTACTGGTATGCGAGTATATCTCTACATGACACACAGTGAACGGGTGACTTTGAGCTGACCGCATGGACCTTAGTGGTAACACGTGATGTGTTTTGGCAAAGTTGGTACAGAAATAATATCTGCAGGAATGTTTACTTTGTTTCTTATTGGTGAGTTGCAGGAGTGGCTTTAAATTGTTTGGTTATTTTTAAAATACGTACCTTACTGATACTTTGTTAGTTTGATACGAGTTGATCTATGAAAGAACTCGTTACAATTTTTGCTAAGTGCCATAGATTGTATGTTTTATTTAACCTCCACGTGGACAAAGTTGCCTGCAGAAGCTACCGTTCAATATGTTGCTGATATTCAAACGCTCTTTTAAGTTTACAAGCAAAAGTTGTATTGATTATATTGAAGATTGGTAAGGACGTATTCCGAGTTTGTGACAGACGATACCAATCAGATCAAATACAAACTATAACTGTCAGCTCGTAGGTTCCTACATTGCGCATACAATATATTTACATATATAATCCCGGACCACAACCATCGGTCCGTCTGTAGCCCCCCAGACACAACACCCGTATGGTTAGAGGATCCTCCCTTTTAGAATCTTAGTTCTACTCTGTTCTTAGCTCAAAACAACCCCAGAACCTAGTTAGGTCAGGTCAATACTGAAGCTCATTATAAACGAATGTTTTAGCAAATAAAACTTCAAATTCTTCAAAACCATCGCAAGTAACGATCGTGCCTATAGAGTTAAAAATCCGGAACAGTTACGAATACTATCGGATGTAATGTTTTAATTTATTCAATAGTTGCGCGCGTGGTAACGCGTAACATAATGCGATTTACAAACTGTAATTGTAATGTTGTAGTGAATAATAATGCTTATTACTTTCGTAGTAAGTTTTTTTACTTCATGATTAATGGTTTACGTATTGCACACGGGTTGGATAAAAAAAGTGTTTATGACTTCATAAACCCGATTAGTTAACTCAGTCTGTTTGTCAAATATAAATTGCTGTAACACATGGAAAGATATTGTCAATGTTACGTACTAACGTAATCTGGACGATCTCTGGTCATCATCGTCATCTGGCCGAATAACTTTATAAGTTCTGTAAGTACCGTATATACACACATCAAAAGTGTCTAGGGATATTTCAATTAAACCTAAACAACTAAAATTCTATTAACTTTTTGTTAAGACACCTACACATTAAAATAAACCTTGTTTAATAGCCTATCTAATCTGATAATAAACTTTTAGATAAAATAAATTTAAAAAAAACTTAGAGGAAGAGGAAAAACTCAGCCAAAATTTCAATCTAAACTTTATTTTTGAAACATCAAAACCTAAACAAAACAACTATTTTTTTTATAAAAATTGTTGAAAACTTAAAATTAATAATCCGTGGATCTACCTAAGACTCTCCTGACATATCTGCAGCGGTTCTGTATACTCAAAACAAGGGTGTCAATATCCTGTTGTGGAATACTGTCCCAAATTGCGGTTTCTGAAGCCATGGGGACCAGTCAGAGCGTTATATCCAGGCTTTGGTCACGTTATCGTGTCACGGGGGAAGTGGTAGAACGGCACCGAGGACCTCAACGCATTAAAACACATGTACAGGACCGATTCATAGTAAATGCTGCATGAAGTCAACCAAATGTAACGGCAATGCAATTGGTTTCAAAGGCTTCAGAGAGAGTATGGTTTGCTGGTAAGCGGTCAAACTTTGAGAAGACGACTGCATGAAGTCAACCTACGTACTCGTAGGCCACTTCGGGTACCAGCGCTAAGGAGAGACAATCGATGAAGAAGATTACAATGGGCTATTGCACACGAAAACTGGAACCATTCTCAATGGTCACTTGTGCTTTTCACTGATGAATCCAGGTTTGGATTTCATCCTGATTCGCGAAGAGTACGCGTTTGGAGAGAACCTGGACGTTGGAATCGACTGCAGCACCTACAATAAGTTCATGCATATCAAGGTGGCACGATTATGGTTTGGGCAGGAATTCGTCTTGGCGGTAGAACGGACCTCATTTGGATACAAGGCAATATGACTGCTCTAACCCTTAATTCGATAATGTGCAATATACTGAACATCAACTTAAAAAAAATATACTTTGTTTTTATAAAACGATATTTTATTTATTTAAATTCCAATAGCTTATTTGGAAACCAATAAAGTGTATATAAAATAACACGTAGGCTGCGCCTGTTTTTTTGCTGATTAGTAGCCGCCGAAATGTCAGGAAGGAAGCACGTGCTGCGACCGCTCACGGTAAGTCCCGATTTATTTGTTATTTTACTTTGCAATTATTACTTATCTTTCCTCAATATATTTTATAAAACATATGAGTACGTGTACACAAACCAAAATTATAATAGCAGTTCTAGATTTTTCATAATATTCAATGAAAATAGCGTGTCCAGTATATTTCCCATTGCCAAGTAGGTACTGTTTTAGTGCGATTTTGGGATGTGTAGTATATTGGACACTGCCAGTTAGTTAGAAAAGTAACTATTGATATGATTTTATAAACTAATTATGCTGTGTGTATTTTTTTCTTCTAAAATTTATATTATTTGCAGGTCTTCAAACAAACATCACGTACCTGCATGAAAGTTATTGGCACTAGTGCCGCCAATTAGTGTGGATGTTCAAGGTAGCCCACGAAATTCAAATTTTCTTACGTATTTTTGCAATTTGCAGCTCAGTGCCTGGGTGTGTGTTGATATAGAATGAATTTCGACTGTAATAGGTCATTATTTACAGAATTATTATCATTTAAATCACTAAAACAGCCCTAAAAGTGCATATAACTCGATTGATAGCCTATTTCATAAAAAAGTAATTCAATCGAGTTATATACTCTTTGAGGTCTGTTTTGGCTGCAAAAAACGTTCAAAATTTTAAATTTCGTGGGTTACAGTGAAGCGTCCTCCTTAACGCTTCATCAGACTTAGAAAGTCAAACAAGTTCGAATGAAAAGGTTGTTGTAAACACAAACCTCCAAGACACTAAGACAGTGAAGAGATGTTTTCTGAAGCACTATCTATACCATCGTCGTTAGAGAACTTATAAAGCATTATAATAATCACATGGGAGGTGTCGATCTTGCAGATATGCTGGTTGGGTTGTACCAGACTACTTATAAAGCAATTTCAGCATGAAAAGCAGTAGTGAAAGGTACTAAATAAATAAATAGCTGCGGCAACATAGAGTCGCGTCTGTCGAGGAGGAACATAGACTGATGGACCTACAGACGTGTAGATGGCTCCATCATGGATCCATCTGCGGATGCGTCAGACGTGAAGAGGAAGCTTAAGAGCCGACGTTGGTATACCTACTCTAATCTTTGTTCAAATGCTCGACATTTGTGTGAACAACGCCTGGTTAGTTTATCGCAGAGATTGTAGTATTTGGACAGTGAAGCCTTTAAAGTCTTGCCGTTTTCAATTAGCAAGAGAGTTACAAATTATAGGGAGATCTCATAAACCTGTAAATAACAACTGTCGATCAGATGACAACGTCCGCTATGATAGTAGCATATCTTTAGACTGATTTTAATTGTTGATCTCACTTGGAATAAGGAAAATGTTCCTTATTACCTCTTATTACATTCATAAATAAAGATTTTGTAAAAACCTATCATATTTCGCGTTTTATTATTATTATATTTTATCATTTGCACAAAATAAAAATAACTCCTAGAAAGTAATAATTCGGCAATGTGCATTATACAGTACATCAAAATTATTGACAACTTTTTGGCAAACCTGGCAAGGTCCAGAATACTGAACATGCATTTTCAGAAAATAAGATAACACCAGATTTTCCAAATTATTTTTTCGTGTCCTAACAACTCCTAATGAAGCCGAAAATGTAAAAAGAAACATACATTTTCACATTTTTTTCTCTTGCCAAATTAAGGGCTAAAATACCGAGATGAGGTGCTAGAGCCTGTAATCTTGCCCCACAGACAACAAATGGGACAAAATTTCCAGCTAATGCACGACAATGCCCGTCCACATACGGCGCGTATCGTTACAAGTTGGTTACAATAGCATGATATCCAAGCTTTAGACTGGCCTGCACAATCCCCTGACTTAAATCCTATTGAGCATGCCTGGGAAATGCTTCTCAGAAGAACTCTTAGGAATTTCCCTGAAGATATTGAGGATGAAAACCAGCTTTTCTAGCATCTTAAAAGGACGTGGGACAGTATTCCACAACAGGATATTGACAACTTGTTTTGAGTATGCAGAACCGCTGCAGATGTGTCAGGAGAGTCTTAAGTGGATCCACGGATTATTAATTTTATGTTTTCAACAATTTTTGTAAAAAAAATAGTTTTTTTGTTTAGAATGTGATGTTTAAAAAATAAAGTTGAGATTGAAATTTTGTCTGAGTTTTTCCTCTTCTTCTATTTTTTTTTTATTTAACTTTATCTAAATGTTTATTATCAGATTAGATAGGCTATTAAACAAGGTTTATTTTAATGTGTTGGTGTCTTAACAAAAAGTTAATAGAATTTTAGGTTTAGGTTTAATTGAAATATCCCTAGACACTTTTGATGTGTGTATTACAAATTTCAGGCCGAGGCACATAAACCTTTTTTAGCAAGTGCTATGTCTAAGCAATATAGTGTCGTAATGGTAAAATACCGGTATTCAGCTGAATCCGGTTAGGCTGGCAGCCGACCCCAACACTGTTGGGAAAAGGCTAGGGGATGATGATATGTCTAAGCAATATTAGTATCGCACAGCCGTGATAGAGACAGAATAACTAAGCTAATTCACGTGCTAAGCATTTTTTTATTTTAATTGAGACGAATTCCAGTAGAAAAGAAACATAAGCGATGGTTTTTGTACACTTAAGCTTTTATTTATTTATCAGCAACAATTCACATTGTGCTTGATACAATTTTGAAACTTGTATGGTAGGAGGCTTTTGTAGTACTTATTAGTATTTAAATAGCAAAACTTTTTCCAAAAAAAAAGATAACCGACTTCAAAAACTAAAAGTTCAAAAATAACTATTTCGGAAGTCGGTGGCTTCTCTTCTACCGGTCGAATTGTGTTGCCTTGCCACCGACTTCCGAAATAGTTATTTTTGAACTTTTAGTTTTTGAAGTCGGTTATCTTTTTTTTTGGAAAAAGTTTTTTATTTTTTACTTTTTAGTTAGAGTCCCAACTACGTTTTAGAGTAACTTTCAAAAAAAAAATGTACGTTTTTCTATAAAAATTGAGGAGTTCCCTCGATTTCAGCATGATACCATCATCAGATCCTGGACCTGATGACAATGGGACCATTTGGGAAGTCTACCCTTTCAAACAAAAAAAGAATTGTTCAAATCGGTTGGCAAACGACGAAGATATCCGCGAACAAACATAAAAAAAAAAACATACAAACATTCGAATTGAGAACCTCCTCCTTTTTTTAGAAGTCGGTTAAAAACCCAGAAAAGTCATGAGTCTTTTTTTTATGTAGTTTTGAGTTCCCACACATTTCTGCTGCTCTTAGCGAGTCTCTATGGTTATAGTACCTAGCTATCGAATAAAATACCAACATTTTACTGTTTTACAGTTACATGTAGGAGGACAAAGAAATTGTGAAAATGACAACTTCCAAGTAACTGTCATAAGGTAAATGCGGTTCCCATGTTAAGTTCAAGTTTATTCACGTCATGCGTGGGCGCAATGCAACATTTATATATTAATGGAAATTTATTTATCGCCTCTAAATGTCTCGTGACTGCATATAAATATGTCATGACAACGTAGAGCTTTGTCGTGTTAAATTGTAAATCGTCATGGATAAAGAAATGCGGATTAAATTGTAAGTGCGCTACTTGGTAAGTATATTTACAGGTTATGGTTGTTTATAATATTTCAATTCGGGTAACTGAATTTTCAGTTCGTATTTATGTGATTAACCTCAGGTTTTTTGAGCGGAAGTTGATTGTCTAATGAATTGTATCAATTTCAATCACTATGTGTTGATTTTAAGAACAACACACAAATTCAATAACTAATCATCTTTTTATTTACGCACTTCGGTGCGTAACTTTAATTTCAGCAACCATAAGAACTAATGAAAAAAGTTCAACGTCCGACAAGTTATGAGTTATCTAACCCAGCATAACTAATTCAATCTTTGTTCCATTCAATCTTTGTTACAATAAAACTACAATAACAATAATCAAATAGCCCACGAAGGCAATTTGTCTCAATACCTTTTGTTCTAACAATTTCTGCGACCGAGTGCCTACGTGCGATAGAATATGGAAGGCTGCGGGTCAGCGACCCCGGCGAGGCTGGCTCGCATGCCATCCCGGGTAAAAATAGTCCCTGTTCCAAGCTATATCGCCTCCGTACACGCATTGCCCATTTACTGGAGAACAGAGAAATTTGCTTACAACATTGAAGGAATGGAGCCATAATAGAGAATGCGTGCGCCGGAGTCACGCACTGACGTTTTGTGCTCACTGGATTATTTGCCTGACAATGTATGTCAGATGTAGATTATGATGGCGTCTGGCAGTTGTTTCTCAATTATAAGTGGCTGGTACACAATTTTAAACCATCGAACGCACGTGATTCGAGACACAATAGCAGCCCGACATCCGTCTGGTCAACTGTCGCTTGGACGTCGAAAGGTTAAGCAAGGCCTTAAAATTTACATGGAATGTGTGTAAAGTACATAACCTACTAGTTTATAATTTACAAATGTTTTGATTTCCATAATATAACCGATCACATTATGATAATGAAAATCATCATGAGGCGAATGGTATTTGCTTTTTGTTAAGCTAATAGAAGACGATTTGTACAACAAATGATAAACATCGCCGGCGCCGCCGCCGGCGCCTGCGCTTCAAATCCCTTGGCAATATATCACTGTTCAAAGTCAAGAGCCTCTTAATGCAATCGAGTCACTAACAAACAATGCGAGCTCAGAGGTTTAACACAATTTATTACTTTGCACTTACAATGCTGACTCAGGAATCCTTTTATCCTTTCATATTCTTTCAATTCCTTTTACACTAGACCTCGTATGCATCGTAAATCTATTCAATTTTCTTATTTTTGTTGCATTTCGCAATGGAACGACACAGTACTAATTGGTCACGCAAATGTAGTATGTGCTAACTAGAATCTTTAGGAATTTGGAGGACGCAAGTTATGTAACGTGGGTGGCACTCGCACATACGTAGTATAAAGTTAACGACGTCGTCGTATTGAATTTAAATTTCACACAACCTTGACTTATATTATTTAAAAAACAATGCTGTAGGTATTTTATTAATCTATCTCGTAAATTCATAAGTTAATTGACTCGGTAAATAGGTAGACACTCAATTTGTGAACGCTAATACCTACGGTTATCTTATTTAGGTTTTTGGAATTTCAATTTAGGATTCAACGTTAAAGCCTTCTTGCTGATCAGTACCGGTCACTGTTAGCGCCGGTAGTGATTCACATTTTTCTAATAAATTCCGATTAAAATAATTGACAGATAAGTTCATACATAGGTATTCTGGTCCATTTTTTATTTTATCTGGTAGTTAGTCTATTTTGTGGTGGTGAAACAGGCCCCTATTCTGTACTTAGTTGGTCTCCAATTTTTTTATGTGTATTCTTGGAATTCGTTCACGATGCTAGAGATTGGTCAATATTATCATTGTTGGCAAACAAAAGCTGTCCACAAGAAAGTGCCGGAGTAGGTAGCTTGTGGCAGGTATTTCCTAATTTTATATTTTCCTACACCCGCAATGAGATGATTAAAAAAATAAACAAGTTATTGCAAGGCTCACAAACAACAATTGATTTTTATATACTTACCTACTTGGTATTCGATGATTACGTGACATTTGAAAGCTTCCTCATCGGTAACTACAGACAGACGGAGGAGGGAAGGTTGTGTAGGTAATACGAAATTACTCGCAATTAACATACAAAGAGGTATCTTGATCGGCGCCCACCGGTACTAACCTTCGGGCTTAATCATCCGTTGATTGAGGCACCTACTGAAGCCACACTAGGTACAGGTTCAAAGAATAGGGATATCGGCTTGTTGCGTATGCACATCGTCTTTTCGCCTTATTGGGTTGCCAGGTGTCAGGAAAAAGCCGGAGGTAAACCTTTTTGGATATGGGTACACATCCAAATAGCTAAATAATCGATATCCGGCTTTTATTATGCTTTTTCATTGTACTAGTTACGTGCGCGATAATTTTACTTGATCCATACTAATATTATAAATGCGAAAGTAACTCTGTCCGTCTGTCTGTCTCTTAATCACGACTAAACCACTGAACCGATTTGAATGAACTTTGGTTCAGAAATAGTCCGGGACCTGAGAAAAGACATAGGATAGTTTTCATCCCGGAAATCCCCCCGGAAAAAGGGAACTATTATTCCACGCGGACGAAGTCGCGGGCAAAAGCTAGTTACTTATAAGTATTGCATTGCAAGTCTATTATTTTAACTAACTTAAAGGAATGAAGATGCACCCGACACCCTCATCATTATTACCGATTGCACCTGCTCGCCTGATGAGGTGCTTAATACATAATAAGTAAGTAATACATTATTACTGTGAAATTCATGTATAAACCCCAAATTATTTCATATTTAAGTTTTTTGGGTAAAAGAGAGAGAGGTAAAAGTTTTTTTTGGTAAAAGAGGTAAAAGAGAACGTCAGGCTGCAGTTTTTTACCTAAAAGCATGTTCTGCTTGGCTTTTAGGCTTTGGCTAGCAACACTATACGTATGATAATTTTCAGAGAATTATTACACTTATAGGTTAAACGCTTGGAGTCATGGCTGATATTAAAAAAATCATTTTATATAAGTACACCAAACCATTTTAATATAAAAGTACCATTTACGGCCATCATAAAATTGTATGAAGCAAGCATCCAGCTACTTAACATTTTACCGGAGTAAGATCACCTTTATTAAAGCAAAGAGCATAATTCTACACATGAGTCAGTGGCAAACATTGTAGATAAGATCACTGTACATATATGCATAATAATTTTATAAAACGGATTGTACCTACAAGACCTTAGTATGAACAGAAAATTTACAATGACGGTATAAATTATGATGTAGTGTGGATCTTGGCCGAAAGATAAAAATGAAATAGGTATAGGATTAGAGCGCGTTTGCAGCAAACATGGCGGTGGTTGCCGAGAGTAAGCCCATACAATTAGCAGTCAGTCCGGAGCAGGGATTATAATCCTTTATAGATTTTGAAAAGCGCGGTCGGTAACTACCTATATGTTTGCGAATGCAGCCTTAGATGACTATATTTGACTAGACATATACCGCCAACGCTGACTCTTGCATTACAAGTTACTCAACAGTCATAGCCATGATAACGCCAAATGGTATGTCGAGAACGGATGTTAAAGAGTAATAAGGATATGAGGGATTCTCCTTTACTGCCAAAATCGTTATTGTCAAAATCATCGCATGGGTATCAAATAGCCCGTACACCTTACTATAAATAAAAACTTAAGCCAAAAGCTGAACAGATATGACGATCTTAACGTCAAAATGCGCGGCGTGGTGTGCAAAAATTTAGCGTTGCGGCGGTACCCACACTGTTCCTACGTGCGTCGGCTCTACATATATATCTGAACCAAATAAATGAAGACGAATAGCTAAACTGATGTGAAATCCGTCAAGCCATTAATAAAATAAGCAGCAATTGTTCTCCTTCTTTATCTCCATCGTTATTTATTCCATACAATGTGCGAGAAGACGCGGTACATTACTCACTGCCGCCATCAATAAAGCTTGCTGCAATTATCATAATGACACGCAATGCCTTAGAACCTGTAGCGCAGCATCACGCTATCGAAGTAGGTGAGGGTCCTCCAGTGACTTCCGAAGAGACAATAATGTATGGTAATCAAGAAGTCATTATTACGTTACCGGTTGAACTGGCTTGGCACACAACTTGATTGAGGCCTTTGCTACGGAGATTATGGAAATTGCCAAAGACTTATCATTACTGAGCGGTGTAAATTTTGGTATTGCATTGTTTTGCCTGGTCTTCTCCATGCGCCAGAATTAATATGTATGTTTGAGCAATGTTTTAAACAATGTGCTTCGTTATTACTTTGCAAGATAGCACGATTAATATGCTATGTGTGAAGGTAGAAGTTTGAAATACTTCAAGGCGTAAACCGTTTCCTGACTACATAAACTTTTTGCTCCTCTATATGAAGTTGTCACTTATCCAATTAAAGCAACACGCGAATAATAAATCATGTAAGTTACCACTATTCAATTAACTGAATCTTCGTAATTGTGGAACAATGCGTTGTGTATGAAGTCCCACGGTTTGATAATGGTTCTATTTACTACATAATCGATGTCTAGTTCAAGGTACGGAGTTGCTTCTACGAAGTGATGTTTGTGATGCCAGTAGTTTCCGTGAGATGTACACGTTTCCACTTTGTATTTGAAGCTCGATAAAAAGTCCGGATCACTTCCTCAACTCATCACTTAAGGCAATTTATAAATAAATAATAAATGGGCAAGTAAATTCAGAAGAGTGTCCTAGGTCACATGGTTCATTGGTCAAGGAACTTTTTTGCATCATGCGTGTGGACTGAAGTCGCTTAAAATTTTATTTCTAACGTGGCTTCCTCCAAACGCGGAAGTGCAATCCAATGCAAAATAATATAGTAACAATGACCTTCGCCACCAGAGGTGTAGAACCACAACCAAATTACATCACATTAACAAAATGAAATTAAAAAAAAAACAAATGTTCGTTGACATACTCATTTGTTTCGCAACGTCGACAATGAGATGTTGAGATTGATCGTCGCGCGTGCGTCCGGTCAACTAGTCAACTGTTTGGTCGTTTGTGATGCAACATGGTGCGGCCTTTGATTCGACATGCTAGCTGCCAGACAGTTTGTACGGGATATGGCCAATGTCGATCGCTGTTGGGAAATGACATGTGAACATGTCAATTTAGGTGATGTTGCTAGGCTTCCTAATGCTACACAAGAGTCTTATGAGCAGAAACGGGACCATATTTTATTTTCTTATCGGATGCATTAGATGACCTTCTTCGTCAAACTAATGGATCTGTTTTTATTGTTTCAGATCAACATGAAGCATGAACACTGATTGACCATGTGCAAGCTCAAGAAACCAGCACGCTACATAACTTTGGAATGACACTGGTAAATGTTTCAATCTCAAAGTGGTAATCAATTAAGAAAATGTATTCTGCATCATTCATTTCAACGAGTTCTCTTGTCTTTTTAGTTGATAACCTAATTGCCAAAAACCTTTTTTATGTTTTGTCTATACTGACATAATATTCGTAAATTTTACTTAACTCTTCACTTTTGCCAGCATTTGAAACCATTCTTCGATAAGACTTTCTACTACTACTTTCTCTCCGATAATATTGATGATAAACATTCTAACGTCATAAACACATGGCTCATCAAAAAAGCTCAAAGCTTAATTAATTCGCACAGATACAATAGAGGCGTACAATGTCGCAGTCCGCGCTGGGCCTCGGCGGGGAGCGGAGGTACTCGGTGCCGTCCAACCCGCTCATGCACGACCACCGAGGCATGCACTCGGAAGACCTGCACGCCTGGTCTATTTACAGGTGAATATAAATTACTATTTTCCTAGTTTATCTAAGACATCACTGTCAGAAACCGGGAAGGCTGACCAGTCTAACCAAGGTGTCGTGTCACCCAGGAACTGGGTTGTGGGGATCTGATAGACAGCCGCTCCATGTCAAATAGTGATATTCAGCTAAATGAGGTTACATTGGAAGAGAGTTGATGATAACTTTATCAGGATCTTAGCTGAAAAGACAAAGACGGACAGGAGATACAATTCTGAGTTTGCATAAGGACTGCCAATGCTGACACCTACATGCCTGCGTTATTAAAGGACATTCGCACCACTATGAATTAATGAGGCATGCAGCATTCTCTATATAAGGTTACTTCGAATTGCTCTACCAAATCAGGACAACCCGCCATCTGCATTTGTTGATTTTTTTTAGTTTCTCGTAGCTATTTTCAGTTTAGAGCTATCAGTCTAGGTTATGGGCAGTTACAAAAATTGCACATAATTTTGGAGTAATATAACTGTCGACCCCTATACAGCCCAATACAAAACAAATTGAATTACGATCTGACCGTCTGGCGTGAGAATCATGACAGCGACACAGATCGCGAGTATGATAAGCCTTTTGTTAATGAAAAGTGTGAATTAAACATATTTTTGTCATGTTTAGGCAAAATCTGAATTCGGACTTCACCGACAGTGCGTTGGGCAGTACGGACAAGAGTCCGCTTCCTTATGGGAACTTTCAGCTCAGGGATACCACCGTGCAATCTATATTATCCCACCCTCGATATGGACCCAAGTGAGTATACCTGCTGTCATTTTTATCCATAAGTTGGTAATGTAAGCCGTCAATTTAAGCCTTTGGGTTTTATGTGCGTACCTTGACTATTTTTTGAGAAGGGCATAACACAATGGATTGCGGAATTACGACTTACATTACTTCTAGGATTTTTTAGTTCTTTTGTTTGAAATCCATATGAATTTGGATCGACAACTGTGGCCTTTATATCTACATATTTAGCATAGGATGAGCACGCACAGAATTTAAGTTATTTAGACTTCAAGAACAAACTAACCGGCATTGTTTGGCTATTAAAGTTTTCATTAAAAACAAACCTACCTCATAAATTGATTGTAACATAGCGTAACTACTCCTAACAAAGTTTATTACAGAATCGGCCTCGCTTAATGAAATTTATGTCACGGTGTTTGCCTTACCTTGTCCTACAGTAAATCTTTAACTTTGTCACCAGATCGGCGCTCGGCTCCAATATGTACACGTACCTGAAGTTCGGGCTACCTCGGGTGTTTCCGCCGAATCATAATGGATCACAGCGCTCAGGCACGCCGAAACCGAAAACTTCTATTGGGAGTGGCATGAAACCTGTGCCCAGGTAAATATTGTTGAGGACCGAAGTTTTTTAGGGTTCCGTAGTCAACTAGGAACCCTTATAGTTTCGCCATGTCTGTCTGTCTGTCCGTCCGTCCTCGCTTAATATCTGTGACCGTTAGCACTAGAAAGCTGAAATTTGGTACCAATATGTATATCAACCACGCCGACAAAGTGGTAAAATAAAATATGGAAAAAAATGTTTTATTAGGGTAGCCCCCCTATATGTAAAGAGGGAAGTGATTTTTTTTTTAATTTCAACCCTGACGTGTGATATATTGTTGGATAGGTATTTAAAAATGATAAGGGGTTTACTAAAATCAGTTTTTGATAATGTTAATAATATCGGAAATAATCGCTCCAAAAGGAAAAATTAAAGCGTCCCCCCCCTCTAACTTTTGACAAGTAGGTTTAAAAAATATGAAAAAAATCTGGAAAGTACAACTTTATAAGTACTTTCTAGGAAAATTATTTTGAACTTGATAGAAAGAACAGTTTTTGTACAAAAAAGACAAAAAGGTTGTACAAAATAATTTCTGCGTACTTAGTATGTCAACGTAACAAATAGCCTTTTTTTTAAACTTATAAGTGGGAACACTTATTGTGACGGACGGGAAACTACGGAACACGGACACGCTCTTGGCCGGTTTTTTTTTGTTTTCATTTGTTTGACGATTCCTTCTGGATAAAAAAATCAAAGAATAAATACCTAATTGTTAATGGAGTACCGAACACTAAATGTGTCTGAGACATATAGTATTTCCTTTTCTAATGCAAAAACTTCTATTGGGAGTGGCTTAAAATCCTATGCCCAGGTAAGTATTGTTGAGGACTAGGGCTTGAGTTTTTTTTTGACGATTCCTTCTATATAAAAAAAATAAAGAATAAACAATCGGTAATGGAGTGCGGCAAACTAAATATATCTGAGTCAATATAATATTTCTCAACCGCATGTTTTTTTTTAACTTAATTCTTTCAAAATCCGGAAAAAAATTCGTAATACCTGTATGTCTATGTAAGCATATAAATTGTTGGTACTAGTTAGTGACAAGTTGCCAGCTTATCTAATAGGACATCAGTGACCTGCTAACAAATACAATGGGACCATTACTGTTCTGTTCTTTTTACACACATATTATGTTTACGAATTAATGTATCGTGTCGTATATGTGACGTAATAAAAATTCTGCCGCAACTATTCTTTCTTTCTTTCTTTCTTCTTTCTTTCAAAAAGCATTAATATAAAATAAGTTGGTGCAAACAGCAAAACACCCAAAATTACAATTAAAACTAAAAGGTAAAAATAACATTAATATAAGAAAAATGCATAAAATAAAAAAATCATACGTAAACAAGTACTGTGAGCATCTCAAGGTTGCACCAAATGGGAGTCCAGCTTAGCATGGGTCAGACAGGCTGGATTTTTCAGTGACATACGGACGTCGAGCAGATGAGATTAATATGACAAGACACAAGGACAATTTAGAAAGCGTGAATCCGACACGCATTCGGCGTATATTTATCCTTACCTTGATTCCTAATTTTTTCCTAGGATCCAAAGGCAAAGTCGAGGTATGCGCGAGACATCATCAGGTTACGATAGTTCAGACAACGAGACGACCACGAACTACAAATACAGTCGGAAGTACCGCTCTGACCCAGATTTTAGGATGCAGAACGTACACCCATCTTTACAGGTAAACACTTTCTACTAAAACACGTTGATGAATCAAGAATTTTTCCAACTGACGGGCCTGGTTATTACCTAAGTTTATTTACTTTGTGATGTCATAATTTTGGATATAATAACTGCCTAGTTACCTACTAACATTTGATTATTGTCGTAATAGCTGACGCCTATACAGAGGTGCGATACTGCTGTATGTTGAACTCCACCAGCGAAATTTTTACCTTCTTCTATCTAATCAATAGTAAACATTGACTTGCCTTTCTTAAAACCTCAATCTTATCTCCAGCCAAACACTGGTGTACCAGTAGTTGCAATGCAGCAAGCAGGCATCCGAGGAGACGGTCAGTGGACGAACTCCCGACACAAGTCAGTCAGTGAGGCCAACCTGCTAGGAATAGATGCGCGACCCCAACATCGAACTCACTACAACCATAGAAGAAACAGCGTTGCCGACTATGTTCCTGATGGGGACCATCAGAGGTAAAATTTAAGAGGAGAATTTTCCTTCAAAAAGAAAAGACTTTATACACACATCAAAAGTGTCTAGGGATATTTCAATTAAACCTAAACCTAAAATTCTATTAACTTTTTGTTAAAACACCTACACATTAAAATAAAACTTGTTTAATAGCCTATCTAATGTGATAATAAACATTTAGATAAAGTTAAATTAAAAAAAAACTTAGAAGAAGAGGATAAACTCAGACAAAATTTCAATCTAAACTTTATTTTTGAAACATCAAAACCTAAACAAAACAACTATTTTTTTTACAAAAATTGTTGAAAACATAAACTAATAATCCGTGGATCCACTTAAGACTCTCCTCACACATCTGCAGCGGTTCTGCATACTCAAAACAAGGTGTCAATATCATGTTGTGGAATGCTGTCCCAAATTGCGGTTTCTGAAGCCATGGGGACCAGTCAGAGCGTTATATCCAGGCTTTGGTCACGTTATCGTGTCACGGGGGAAGTGGTAGAACGGCACCGAGGACCTCAACGCATTAAAACACATGTACAGGACCGATTCATAGTAAATGCTGCATGAAGTCAACCAAATGTAACGGCAATGCAATTGGTTCAAAGGCTACAGAGAGAGTATGGTTTGCTGGTAAGCGGTCAAACTTTGAGAAGACGACTGCATGAAGTCAACCTACGTACTCGTAGGCCACTTCGGGTACCAGCGCTAAGGAGAGACAATCGATGAAGAAGATTACAATGGGCTATTGCACACGAAAACTGGAACCATTCTCAATGGTCACTTGTGCTTTTCACTGATGAATCCAGGTTTGGATTTCATCCTGATTCGCGAAGAATACGCGTTTGGAGAGAACCTGGACGTTGGAATCGACTGCAGCACCTACAACAAGTTCATGCATATCAAGGTGGCACGATTATGGTTTGGGCAGGAATTCGTCTTGGCGGTAGAACGGACCTCGTTTGGATACAAGGCAATATGACTGCTCTAAAATACCGAGATGAGGTGCTAGAGCCTGTAATCTTGCCCCACAGACAACAAATGGGACAAAATTTCCAGCTAATGCACGACAATGCCCGTCCACATACGGCGCGTATCGTTACAAGTTGGTTACAATAACATGATATCCAAGCTTTAGACTGGCCTGCACAATCCCCTGACTTAAATCCTATTGAGCATGCCTGGGATATGCTTCTCAGAAGAGCTCTTAGGAATTTCCCTGAAGATATTGACGATGAAAACCAGCTTTTCTTGCATCTTAAAAGGACTTGGGACAGTATTCCATTACAGGATATTGACACCTTGTTTTGAGTATGCAGAACCGCTGCAGATGTGTCAGGAGAGTCTTAAGTGGATCCACGGATTATTAATTTTATGTTTTCAACAATTTTTGTAAAAAAAATAGTTTTTTTGTTTAGGATGTGATGTTTCAAAAATAAAGTTGAGATTGAAATTTTGTCTGAGTTTTTCCTCTTCTTCTATTTTTTTTTAATTTAACTTTATCTAAATGTTTATTATCAGATTAGATTAGATAGGCTATTAAACAAGGTTTATTTTAATGTGTTGGTGTCTTAACAAAAAGTTAATAGAATTTTAGGTTTAGGTTTAATTGAAATATCCCTAGACACTTTTGATGTGTGTATTAATCTTAGTTGATAATAAAACTTGTGCAGTCAAACAGGCTGTTCTCGTAACGAAAATGCTGCCGACAAATTCAAACTTTCGAGGTTTTGATATGGTGATCTGACCTAAACTTCTACGACTTCTAGATCCCGACTACAAGATAGTGATAACAATGTCACAACAACTTTGTTTTAGCTACCTAATGTCACCTTCCCACCTGGGCGGTCGCATGTCGAAGGCAGGTAGTCACATGTCTATCGCGCAGTCCAGAAAACATTCTACGCTAAGACCTGGAGACCATTTAGACGGATACACGCATTCGGCATATATTTATCCTAATTATTATGTGAGTACATTTTCTTTTAAAGTTTTACGTTAGCAAAAATATGAGAACCAAAACCTCTTTATAATTTCAAAAGGATCTGCAAGCGAGATATGTTTTAAGAGGTACATAATTGTGTTTGTTAAATGTTCCAATTTTGGTTTACAGGTAAACAGTTTAGAAATTACAGCACCAGAAAACAAGTCAACTTTGCTCGTGTCAGGGCTAAGCTTTGAAGTGAAGTCGGGAGAAATATTAGCCGTTTTAGCAACTTCTCATCAAGAGGCCACTGGACTGCTCGATGTTCTAGCTGGAGTAAGAAAGGTATGGGCCGATTTTATTTACCATAAATCGGTGACACGCACACACACGCACTCACACAATTAAAACACTACATGTAGCAATATCTGATCAGATGAAACTATACAAAATCAATAATAATTTGTTTTTTTTTTGGAGAAATTATAATTTCTTGCCTAATCTATATATATAAAACAAAGTCGGGTTCGTTACAACACTTATAACTCAAAATCGGCTAGACCAATTTTCATGGTTTTTGGTTCATTGGATTTGTCCCCGCCCCGAATAGCAGAATACATCTTAAAAATAATGAAAAATCGACGAGAACATAATTATAAAAGATGAATCATTTTCCCCTATAGTTAATTCTAAATTCAATTAAAGATTGAAAACTTAAGAAAACAATAGTACTAGGAGCGCAGTAATGTGAAGTGATAATGTGAGAAAATTTAAAATACTGAGATACTTAGTACTTAAATCAATCAAAAGTACTAGGCGCGCAGTTGTGTGAAGTGGTTAATAGAAAATGTGAGCGCAATTTTAAGAAAATAAATATGTTTATGAACTTAAATAATATCCATCCATACTAATATTATAAATGGGAAAGTGTGTCTGTCTGTTTGTCTTTCTTTCACGGCAAAACGGAGCGACGAATTGACGTAATTTTTTAAGTGGACATAGTTGAAGGGATGGAGAGTAACATAGGCTACTTTTTGTCTCTTTAACGCGAGCGAAGCCGCGGGCAAAAGCTAGTTTTGTATAAATTTAATTGTATTTTACTTGATTTTGACATTGTATTGGATAATACATTATATTTTTGACATTATTTATTTATTATTGTAATTTATATTTTGACTACACTATCGCATTGGGTGAATCTGTAATGATAGCTGTATGTATGATTAATAATAAATAAATAATATCATCTAGATTTTGCAACGGCGCTTCAACATTTACCCCAATACATTAATTTTTTTTCTTTACCAGAAATTGACGGGCGACATTGTCCTCAATGGGCAGCCGGTTGCCTCCTCAACTCTTCGGAAGGTCGCTGCATACGTTCGTAAGGACACCTCATTATGCGCAGCCATGACAGTTGAACACACATTGAGGTTCCACGCCGCGTTGAGAAGACCAAGAAACAACGGACAGGTCAAGATGGATGATAGAGATCGGGTAAGTTTTTAAGTCACCATATTTTGCCTCTTTCTGCATAGTACGATTACTTCCGAAGGTAGATTAGGGTAGTTCTACCCAATTCCAAAAGAAGACGTGCCTTGAGACATCTATATTTTACTGCATAATAGCAACTTTCACCAAAACCAATAAATAATTTCAGATAAACCTTCTCATAGAAGAATTAGGACTAGAGCAAGTCCGGGATACCAACGTGGGTCGTCTTACTCGTTCCGAGATCCGTCGCCTCAACGTAGCATGTCAGCTCTTGCTCGACATGGCCATATTAATCCTGGACCAGCCCACCAAGGAGATGGACATCTTTGACACCTTCTTCCTGGTGGAATACCTGAGGAATTGGGCTAGCACAGGCAGAGTTGTCATCATGTCGCTACATCCACCAACATATGAGATTTTTGCTATGCTTACTAAGGTATGTTCTGTTTAAAATCGCCTCGTCTTGTCAATATGATATATTTAATGTGGTATGGTTTCTGGCTAACCAATTGCCTCTTTGATGTAGTGGTTGATGGAGCTAAATTCGACATCAACGTAAAAAAAAATGTTATTACGTTTAACATCTTACATAATACTTATGAGTAAATAGGTGTCATGTTATGTAGGTTTTCTTAGATTCTTGTTATTTTCAGGTGGTGTTAATATCAGCCGGTAGAACTATGTTTAGCGGGTACAGAAGAGATATGTTGCCATATTTTGCCTCCATTGATTATCCCTGCCCTGCTTTCAAGAATCCTTCGGATTATTATCGTAAGCAAACATTTTGTAAAACCGTAAAAATATCTCTAAATAATTTAGAGACATATGTATTTCCTAATAAAGCTTAAAGTCTCATTTGCCGAATGCATTTTTCTCATTACAGGTTTAGTTACCGGATTTTGAGTTCTATGCATTCAATACCTGATCTGGGAGGCGATGGCTATGACTCCTTCTTGCCCTTTCACACTTTACTTCCTACTTTTAGCAACTTTCACCATCGAATGACATTTCTCATTGTTATCTGCAGTGGACCTGGTAACTCTAGACGACTTATCAGCAGCAGCGATGTTGGAGTCATCAGGGCGTATTTCCGCGCTGGCCAATGTATTCGCAGGCGCACACGCAGCGCCGGACCCGCCGCCGCCAGTACCACTGCCCGCGCCTCTCACCAGACCTAATGTCTTCTCACAGGCTGGGGCGCTTATTGAGTGAGTGTAATGTGTTATAGTCATCAAAGGTCGCTTCTGGTTTGTATAGTCAAACCTCACTTCTGCATATTGTAGGTATAGCAAAGGCTACATATAGGTTTTTGACTATGACATGTGGGTTTTGATAAAAAGGCGTTGCAAGGAATTGGAACACTTTCCTTAAATTTAACAATCGCTGTGTTACTGGTATAAAGCGCACTAGACAGTCAGTTTTTATTTGGCCTTAACATGTAGAAACGGCCAGGAGCACGTTTACGCGTTCCATATGAAATTAAATCATGCATAATTATATTTATACGAAAATGCACGAACGATCCGGAAATTCTAGGTTCATTGGAAGTCCGCATACGCACGACTAGAAAAATCGTGACTTTGTGAATCGTGTCTATCAGTTTAAGCAACAACCAACTTAAACAATATTTTTTATAAAATGTTGTTTTATTACATTTGATTATTTTAGAATATGTTTTCTTAATTTCCAGAAAAACCTTGTTATTCACCCAATCCACGACGTTGTCTAACGTGATTACACGAGTACTGCTGGCGGCTGTCATGTCTTTGATCACCGGCGCAGTGTTTTGGGACGTACCATCTACGGATCCTGCGGTAATTATAGTATTATACTAATCATCTTCACTTTTAGTTTTCATTTGCTAATCGTCTGAAAGGTAATGGATGATGATGATGATTATATTTCTTCACTTAATATGGAAAATTAATCTTGATGGAACAGGCTATCCATATCATTTTGTCATAACGAAAGATGTCCGTTGTTACAATACCTGGAATCATCAGCTCTATGATATCTAACTCACTGTAGTCTGTAACTTGTTGACCAAAGTTCCAACCATCTTAACCATTATTTTGTCCCTTGTCCACAGCTAACACAAAACGACAGAGTAGGCTTCCACTACACAGTAATGTGCCTCACGGTGTGGCCGATCCTGCTGTGGCTAAGTGCAAGAGAGGCGAGCTCTATGCGACACCACGTGGAGAGAGACATCGCTGTGGGACTGTATTCTAGGACTGTGTTCATATTGTTTGATGTAAGTATTTAAAATTTTCAGCATCTGTATCAGTATGTCTTATTAATTGATGCTTATACAGGATAATTTTTCTTGGCGCTGTTTTGAAACGAGATTTTTTACATCGAATGAATAGGTAGCTAATTATTGCCGTCAGCACGTAATCACTTTTTTTTAAATCACGAAATTATAATAAGATCCCATTTGGAGACATCGCACATTTCAATTTCATCTTGTTTATTTGGTCAAATGGAGATCGCTTGAGATTATTTACCACTTAATTATTATGCTCTTACCACTACAAATGTCCTTTATTGGTGACAATTATTTCTGTCGCCTCTAAAGATGGTGGTCAGTGGACAAAAAGTTGTAAAGTCATGTTTGATTTTCAGCAATTCTTGGAGCTCTGGTCGGCGGCAGTGACGTGGATGGCGTATTTAGTGCCAAGCTACGCCATGAGCGGGTTGTACGCGCAGTCACCTGAGTCCTTAGACGGATTTTATTTATATTTAGGTATGTTTTAATGGATCATCGATGTTGGTCAAATTTTCACATAAACCATTGCTAAGTTAAAAGTTGTATTCCTGATGAGGAACAAATGTATGTCCTAATAAAGACAAAGTGGGTTTAATGTTTAGTTTAGTGGGTCGTGAAGACAGAGCTGGAAGTGCAGAACCGGCGCGGCGTGGCTTTGTCACTTAAGCTTATCAAACATCAAACAGCGAACGTCTTTTGGACAATAACGTCTCTCACTCTCCAATGATCTCTCTCTAATCTCTTTCAAATGAGTAGGGCGAGATATCGCATACGATATTTTGGAAGGGAGCATACATGATGTCCAGGTTACCGCTCTACTATTGATACAGAACTCCTTTATCATCATTTGTTTTTATTAAAATTTCAAATAGTCGTCTAACTTGTCAGAAAAATCCCTCACTGCAATACTTATTTTCAGGTTACACGGTGCTCTATCTAATAAGTATACAAATGTTTTGTCGAGCGACAATATTCCTTGTGCCAATGGAGAAGACTGCCGCTGTCATATCAGGGCTCTGTCTGCTGCTGAGTACCCTCGTCAACGGCGTGATGTTACACGAACGAGATCTACCGGATTACGTCACGTGGCTGCAGTATGTGTCGCCATCTAGGTGGACCTTGCCGGAACTATTGGGGAGAGAACTCAGTGAGCTTGCGTTGAGGAGCAGTATTAGTAAGGATGTCAGGTGTCCCAGTAAACAGGTGAGATTTAAATTGTAACAATTACTTTCGAAACCGATCTAGATTTTAAAGTCGGTTTAAATAGAAATATAAACCGATAGATCTATAAATATTTGTGTAGTTTGAACGATTCCAGAATAAAAGTAAAAAAAAAATCATAGAAAACGTATCGATTACTTTGGTCCAGTCCAATGTTACTCATCAGACTGCATGACTTGATTTGTTGGAATCGAAAAACCCAATTTTACACGAATGGATAGTTATATGGTATTAACCGAGAAACAGGCAATTATTACACTAAATAATTTGTAAAATACCCTTTTCTTCCTTACAGAGACCCCACCCAGAAATAATAGTACAATGCTCCCCTCCGAATGGAACGCAAGTGCTCTCAAACTACGAGTACCTTCGGTCCAACCACTTATGGGAATGGAGAGAAGAAACCTTCCTGGTAGCCCTGGCTATATTCTACGCAGTCTTCGCTTTCGTGGCCCTAATAGCCTTTGTGGCCAACTGTTCTAACTACAGTAAGAGAAAAGAACGGGCGTCCAGAAGGGGACATAAAATTAGCGTAAATACTCCTTGAATGTTATAAGACTGGTGATAGATTTTGTGAAACTATCCGCTGGTTTCCAATAATATGGTCACTTGTATAAAATTGTGTGTTCGGATATGTTGGCTTGTTACATTCACGAGGCACGTTCGTTAATAAATTGCTCGTGAATTGTAAGGTCTTAAGTAGATTCTGCTGACTTATCTGAACGAGGATGGTGTTATAGGGTTGGCGAGAAGTCGATGCAATGTAAATGTGGCTGGCTGATGAGAAAAAAAAACATTCATGATAGTTCTATCGACTCTTGCGTCGACTGTAAACTTAGAAAAAAATATTATTTAAAAATGGCAAAGTGCTCATCGTCTTATCATTTTTAAATAACATTTTTTCGTTATTTAAATAAAAAATGATGATTTTATTTAATCGAGAAAGTCGTTGGTAGGCACATTTATTTCGAATTATTATCATTATTAGAAATCGTCCAGAATGGTATGGAAAAATATATATTATGTTAACAATAAATCTATTATAATATTCTACGGTCATTGCTCAAGCATTGGGCGATTATTAGAATAATTTGAATGATTTGAAATAAGGTATATAAAAGTCGAACAATGTACAAAAGTATAAATTGTCATAATAAAGTTATGTAATTAGGAGAAATTAATTTCAATTATTGAGTTTAATATAAAGGCTGACTATAGGTCTTCCGTCCATATAGATGCATGTACTAGTTTAAGGATTTATGTACTTATATTGTCTATGTATGAGTTATAGGTAATATTTTAATAGAATTTTTAAATGTGGGGTGAATACATGGACACTTAACTAGCTAGCATTTTTGACTGGTAAAAAATAAGGATACTCTTTTCTATTTAAGTACCAGCAACATTTTGAATCCGTTCTAAAATGGTTTTATGATGTACCATTTACACGAAGAGTTTTTATTTTATTTAAGCCAATGTTCGATTATCATCATCCCACAACCTTCATAACGTTTATCTATTTTATTAAGGGCCGATTTTTCAATCGCCAGATACTTTTATCTGAAGAGTATGTTTGACGTTTTGACAGCTTTTGTATAGAAAATATGTCAAACTGCCATATTTATTCCTTAGATAGAAGTTAACTGATGATTGAAAAATCAGCCCTTAGTATATCTTCATTTTAATATAGATATGTCATCTAAGACTCTTAATCGCTTTCCCTTCTCTACCTTTTCAATTGTAGAAAAGTAAAATAAGCAGCATATACTGGCAATGTTTTGTACCAGTTATTTTTAAATGGCAATGTTGCTTATACTGCCTTGTACAGTAGTTATATATCTTCGCATAATAAATACAAACTTAGTTAAATTTTTATTAAGTTTTTAAAAATATCAAGAAACGGTAAAGTGTATACTTATCGCATATATCTAACATGTCTAAAAATATCTGTGAAACTGTATTTGAATGATTCCAAACGTATGAATGGTGTATAAAAAGACAATAAATAGCAACTTTAATTATTAACATGAAAAATAAGTTTTTAGTAATACAAACAAAATAGTAAATTCAAAACAAAATAAGAGCCTTTATACAGGAACTTTTTTCTCATTCTTTTGATTTCTTATACACAAATATATAAAAAAAAACACATAACGAATATTAGTTAAGTCAAACCCACTGATATATGTTACCCCGGTTCAATAAAAAGCAAAAAGTTTTTGTGTTCATAGAAATTGAGAAATTAATTAATGTTTTAAGCTATAAGTTTAGTTTGAATGATAAAATATTAGTATTGTAAGCGTTTCAACGAGGTCTTACTTTAAGCCCTTTTTGTCAAATTAGTTTTAAAGTGAAGCCATATCACTAAATTTTAAATATTAATCTTAAGTTACCTTAGCGTCGGAACTATACATAGTAATAATAAATAAATAATAGTAATTTAATGATTTTAATCGTTTTATTTAATGATCCTCCTCTATTTCATCAACACAAATTATTACAAAAAATATAATGACGATTTATAATATTTATAAATGATATAAATAGAATAAATAATTATAATTGAACACAATGTATTTTGTAACAAAACTTACTACTAAGATTTTTCTGTACAATTAATTATATTAAATAAAATACGTGCTGGACGCAATTTTGATTAACAACATATTTTTTTAAAACTTATAACGAAGTAGACAAAACATGACTGTACAATATTGGAGTCGTCTCTAGAAATAATACATTGATTATACTATTAATTAACATTAGATACCTACCTTTAATTTTTTTGTCCTTTCGCGTTGCCCATAAAATTTATGTTGATGACGTGGTCAGATCTTAAAATTGATATATAATTAATTAATTAATAAATAAATAAAACAATAAAACTTCATGAAAAGGTCGAACACTGGTAGAATACTTAATGAAACAATCAATTTCAAGATCTGGCCACCACCTTTATAACTCTAAAAAATATCTCTTTTACCAAAACTTTCGATAAGATTTTTCCAGACTTATACAGATTTATAACTATTTCCACAACACTATTACTTTTAAACGAGGTAGAATACTTAGAGCAATATTGAACCAAAAAATCTTCATAAATGTCTATTCACTTGTGGTTTTTATATGAAACAACTCATGGTACCGCTTACAAATCTCGCATATACAGGGTGATATTTTAGGTAAGAAATATTTCTTACTTTGGTCCTTAGGCCGGTCGGTGTTTGTGAACTTGTCATACTCAATGTAGCGGCTTTCGAGAGTCGTCTTAGGCATGTCTTGACTATCATCTTGATTCACGTACGATTCTTCTGGGCTGTCTATGAAACTGGAAAAAAAGAAAACATTGAGATAAGAATTAGATAGCCCATTCTACTTAATGCACCCAAATATGTTTATTAAGTACAATCAATAATTCATTTACTATCGTACGACAATTTAAAAAAATATATCAGTAACGAGAAAAAAAAACTACCTGCTCGTTCTAAAAGCCAAATAAATAAATAGTTGGCGCTAAAATGCTACACATCAACAAAACCACTCCTACTGCTCAGCAACTCTACAACTCAAACCCGAAAATGGCACTACCACCACTCGACTTTTGAACAACTCAACAATACTACTGTGGCACTAGAATCCGATTCTACTCTTCAGCACCTGTGATTATCATCATTTTCATTAGCGTGGTTTGATTTCCAGCCATCTAGTTCAGTGCGCACGTTGTACACACAAAAATCTCGACACTGTCGCCCATGCCGCGGCCTGGATGGCATGCATCGTAGGGCGGGCATGCATCGTGGGGGAGGCATGCATCTTGGGGGTGGCATGCATCGGGGAGGAGTGCCCCGTGGGGGAGGCGTGCATCGGGGCGGGGGCGTGCATCGGGGCGGAGATATACAGCGAGGTGTAGGCATGCATGTCTTTGGCGAGTTTGGGCTATGGAAAATGAGATATGGTCCGTTATGGACTACAAGTGTAAACACTAATAATTTCGTGACTAGTTTAAAACACAGCCCCAAGCACCATTATCTTGTTTTTATTGATTTAAAATCAGTTAGTCATTTTAACTCTAAGCTTTTATTAGAATGCGTTATTTAGTTGTGATTGAACTCGAATAGAACTCGAGATTTAAGAATATTCCGACGAACGAACTTAGGGCACGGCGAAAAATCTTAGTGGGAGAATCACAAAATCAATGGAACCGTCTATTTTATTCTAGTTCTAGTGCACAACTTACTTGTGACAGGAGCAGCTTATGTTGTGTTCAGCTGCCTTAGGCGTTAAGCTCGTACATGACCTTGAACAGGTTGATTCTGAGCGCGACCTTGACCCGGACTGCGTTTTTCCACGTTTAGAGCACCTGTTCCTAAAAAAGATTTAGGATAATTTTTATTCTTTCTGAATAATTTCATATAATATTATGATAAAATCTGATCCCTACCATCGTTATGGACACAGTGGCTAGCTTACGGGTCAAAATTTGTACAAGTCCAACTGATTTGGATACGGTGGCCTAGAAAGTTACTGAATCAATTCTTAAAATAGCTTTGTAATACACTTTTTTTTTTAATATTATAGCTTCTTCCGGCCCAGGAAAAGGTGGCGAGATGACCTTGACGCATACCACGAGTGTTGGCGGGGCGAGGGATAAAGGAATCTGGACTTGGGGAAGGCCTTTGCCCAGCAGTGGTGTCCCACTCACTGCACAGGGTAAAGAAAAAAAAAAGCTTCTGACAGTATAATCATTACTCAGCTGAAACTATTCACATTTTTTTTAATTGTTCTAGCTTACCTATGGTATTTTGCAGAATGGCAGACCTGTTGTTGTTGCGGCTGTTTCTTAAACTCTTGCTGGTGGGGCGGGCGGGGTGAACAATGACAAGAGCTCCCTTTGGCCGCTGTAGGCACCTTGCACTCTTGGTTCCATACCTCGTCTATACGCACCTTTGTTGCTATCTCGATTTTAGGGGACAGAATACCCTGTGGAAGGATTTTTGTTGAAAATCTATTGAATACTTATGAAGAGGTACAGTTAGTTTGTAAAATATCTTCTTGTAGTTCTGGTTTGATTAAACAATAAATTCTTTACTAATAAAAGCTTGCAGTGTTGCAGTGGATTATGGGCTAAGAAGCTAGTTTTTAATAGCAAAGATGATTATCATTTTATTGCATAATGCAAAATATATAATACATATGAGCATTATAATAACATATGGATTGTATTTGCAGTAATCATTTCACCATAAATAAGCCTTTGCACTATGCTGATACCAAATGTGTTTTTGAATGGTTATATGTACAATTTAATAAAATAGAAAAAAGAACTAGAATGACAACATCAATAACTAGCCAGCAAACAAAAATAGCGGGAAAAACCAAAATAAAAAAATAAATTACTTAAAAATTATTACAGGGAACTCTTTAGACCTCCTCATGAGCAGATCTACTCCTTCGTTGGAGCACATGTTTGGTGGGAAGAGCACATCATTCAGTGTACCGAGGTACTGAGCAAGAATCACACACTCTGAAGCACAGCCGTTACACCATTGCACTAGTTCACAGTATAACATCTCTTCTTCTGAAAATAAAATAAAGAGGGGATTAGTCACTTCATACATAATTTCTAATATATTTGGCAAGTATTTATAATTCAATTTATTTAAAGGGTATATTGGATGGTCAATAAGATTAAGTTTAAAGTTACAGTTATTTTGAAACACAGAAAATAATAATCCTCCATTACTTCAAAATATTAGTTTATATTATTACAATAATTTTACTTACTGAGAAAAATTAAATTACTTTAATGCAATAACAATAATTTATTAACAAATAACAGATCATTTCTAGACCGTGAAAATATAACATAAAGTTTAAAAGACTTACTTAATAAGCAACAAATGTTATTCAACGCACAAGACTCTTGAAATCTTTTCCGGAAGTAGAACACATCTTTGAACATGAGTGGGAATACGGGGGGCAGCAAGCAGGTCTGGTAACTGGTGCCCAGCGCAAAGACAGTAAGGGAAACACGACCATCTTGACACAACCACACTCCTGGACATGATACCTAACAAACAAAACATAAGGTTCATTTTCTTAGGAAAGTAAGTTTCGGCATGGACGAAAGCATGTATGATAAATTGGACAGTTATAATTATGTATAGAAAGTGCAACATTCGCTAGCAAAACTCAGAATTTACGATAAAAGCAATTAAACAAGGAACTTACCCTCTGCACATCTATTTCCACTGTCAACTCGATAATTTTTGGCATATTGCAGCATAACTTGGCCGATTATTTAGGTTTCACCATACATCCATGACTAAATACGTAATTTTCGAATAAAGTTTGTCATAATGAACTTATTTTTATTTAATTCTCAAAAATATATCTAATGTTTACGAAATAAATAGTGTGCAATATGTTTTCATTTTCTTCTTTTAATGTCAAGCACTTACAATAAATATTACGAATTGTGATTGGTTCATAATTTTTAATTAATAATTTGATCCAATGATGTGCGGGATAAAATCAAAACCATGTTTGTAGTTTATTGGTTGCCATGACAACTTTAATGTCAAAACAAATGTCAACTTCTAAACGTTCTGAAATTGAAACCTTTATAAATCCCTTAGAATTATTTTTGTCTGATTATAAATTATTGTAACTTTCACAAAAATATTAGAAGATGAACGATAATTAAATTGATACACGTATGAATTTTCAAACATACTTTTATTAGGTTTTAGTTTACTTTCTTTTCTGTTTCATTTCAATTGATTTCAAATCTGGGGTGCGTTCCTAAAAAGGTAAGAATTACACGGAGTAGTGTTGTGAGCACGAATGTTACTCTAGAGCGTTCCGAAATGAGCCGAATGAAACCGAGGGTAACCCCGGAGGGTTCGATAGAGTAATTTTCGCAGTGACAAGTGCGATTTCTCACCCTTGGCTGAGCGTCGTAAAATTACCTGACATATTATGTCAAAATCATATATGCGCCAATGTTGAAGTTTGATGTTGAAGAATGGATTTACTAAAGTAGAAACGAACAGGTAGTACTTATATAAATGCAAAATATGCTTAAAAACACAATTTTCCTTCTTTGCAATAGAGATAAAAGGTTATGTTGACAGTGTCATCATACGATCCTAACCATCATGACCCTAACCAGAGATGGGCGTTTAAACGTAAAGCAAATAATAAAGCAGGTTAAATGAGTTAAGCACTTATGTACATTTATAATGTTGAGCAATTAACATTATTTGCTATTTCTTTAAATTAATAGTTTTATAAGATTTGATAATTTTATAAACACTAATGCCATCTAGTGGCAAGAATGAATATAAACGAGGTTTTATGTCGCTTTTGCAAGTGCCCGATAGATGGCGTGCTAATACAATTTCAATCGATAGACGAACTGTTACTTTACGATAATAGATCTTAAAATAATTGAAATAAGATACAAAAATGTATTTCTTTCGACTATTTTGGTAGCTATCGTGATTCACGAGTGTATACACCTACCGAATTTAATATGACAACAACGTATTAAAATTGGTTTTAATGGTCGCCGTTTAATTTATACGGGTTCTAATTCCATTGAATGCTTTACGATAGTTGCTTTTTTAAGTTTAGTGTCGTTTTCAACGCGTCAGTGGAATGTTGTGTTGTTCGCTTTTAATGTTCGATGTTTATTACGCGCGTGGCAAATAATTAAAGAATATTAATAATTTTGAAATGAGATTTGGAATGAAAAAAAAATCTTTCCTTTTTTGCCAAAAGAATCATCATATAAATTCAAAAAAACCTAAAACAACATTTAAAATTTAATCATGTTAGTGGTACATACACGTTTTCAGCAATAACACATTTAAAACCATTTTAAATTTAAGTCAATAATAATTAATAATTGCTCTTTTGTTAAATAGCTGATAAGCTACTAAGCTAACAATATAATTGACTTTTGAGGAATAATTAACGAATAAGTGCGTTTAAAGATTTAAGCCGTTATGCACATCTTTAACCCTAACCCGTTCCAAAACAGTAAATCGCTCTGTAGCGTTCAAAAACAGTATAGCCGTTCTCTTTCTTTCGTAGTTTCTATCTCTTTTTAATTTTAGAGTGAATTATTCGCACGTTTTGGAACGCACCCCTGATGGAGACATTGACCCGTCTATTGTCATTGTCAAAATTACGTCAAAATTTTGCGCGCGTTTCTGCAGTGTTTTGGGTATCTTTCATTGATCATATATTTTTCAAAAATAACACACGATAATGACTAAAGTACCATCTGTTATTCATTGGTTCCGATTAGATTTGCGAATTCACGACAACCTTGCTCTACGCAATGCTATAAATGAGGTAAGTTTTACTGTTTTAGCCTATCTACCCACTTCGGTTATTTTATGATATTTTTCTTTCTTCGTGAGCTTTCTTTCTAATTGCTTTCAAAATATCCTGGTACCTGCTAAATGACACGCTAGAACATAACCTTTCCATTACCATCTGTTTTAGGCTGAAAACCGTAAACACCATTTAAGGCCAGTCTACTTCATAGAACCTGATATAAAAAATAAGGTTGGAGCCAACAGACTAAGGTTCTTAGTACAAAGCCTACAAGATCTGGATGTGAATCTGAAGAAACTGAATACTCGTCTATACATCATTAGAGGAAATGCTGTTGAAGAATTGCCTAAACTATTTGATAAATGGCAAGTAAAATACTTGACATGCCAGCTAGATATTGATCCAATTCATACAAAACAAGATGAAGTAATTGATGAGGTTGCAGAAAATAAGGATGTATTCATTGTCCGCAGAGTCCAACACACTGTCTATGATGTTCACAGTGTGCTGAAAAAGAATAATGGCAGTGTCCCTATGACCTACCAGAAGTTTCTGTCTTTAGTACAAGATGTACAAGTAAAAGAATGTATTGAGATAACAAAAAAGATTTCTGATCACTGTAACCCACCAGATGCAGACTGTAAAGATTATGATGTACCAAGTCTTGACGAATTAGCTTTTGATGAATCAGGATTGGATCCCTTGAAATACCCAGGAGGTGAAACTGAGGGTCTAAGAAGGTTGGATATGTACATGGCTAGAAGGCAATGGGTGTGCAAATTTGAAAAGCCTAATTCATCTCCAAATAGTTTAGAACCAAGCACTACTGTGTTGAGTCCCTACATCAGTCATGGGTGTTTATCAGCTAAACTATTTTACCACAAGCTGAAAGAAGCTTTGAATGGCATGCCTCACTCTGAGCCACCTGTTTCCTTGTTAGGCCAGTTAATGTGGAGAGAATTTTACTACACAGCAGGTGCAGGCACTGAAAACTTTGATAAAATGGTTGGAAACTCTGTTTGCACTCAAATCCCGTGGGGCAAAAATGAGGAACACTTGAAAGCTTGGGCAAATGGAATGACTGGATATCCATTTGTTGATGCAATAATGCGACAGCTCAAACAAGAAGGTTGGATACATCATTTGGCTCGGCATATGGTTGCTTGCTTCCTAACCAGAGGGGACTTATGGATATCTTGGGAACAAGGGGCAAAAGTTTTTGAAGACTACTTGCTAGACTATGACTGGTCACTGAATGCTGGAAACTGGATGTGGCTTTCAGCTTCTGCCTTCTTTTACAAATTCTTTAGAGTCTATAGTCCTGTAGCATTTGGCAAGAAAACAGACAAAGAGGGTTTATACATAAAGAAGTATGTGCCAGAATTGAGAAAGTATCCTACTGCTTTTATTTATGAACCTTGGAAAGCCCCAAAAAATGTTCAGACTACAGCTGGCTGCATCATTGGGCAGGACTACCCAAAAAGAATAGTTGATCATGATAAAGTGCACAAAGATAACTTGCAAAAGATGTCTATTGCCTATAAATTAAACAAGGAAAGAAAAGCGCTAAAACGACCTTTGACATAGTTATAATGTTTGTTATGTTTTTAAAGATCTGTTTTGTTTGTTACCACTTAATAATTAGGTAAATTAAGAAAAAGTGCACTACCTCAATAAAATTAAGCCATCGTGTTAACTAACATTTTATTATAATTATTACACATTTAGTAGTTTCCGTTTATTCTAATTTTATTTACCTAATTTTCTAAGGCCAAACTAAACACTTATAAAATAAAATAATGATCTCTATTTGATCTACCTCTCAGATCTACCTTCTCTTTTTAGAAATGAGTCTCAAGGTCATCAATAGCGGGCCATCCACTAACGTTCATTCCTGCCGGAATGTACAATCCTTACAGAATGAACGCCAGTGGATTTGCAACAACGAGAAAGAATGACGGTATTAAAATCCCACCATCCATCCCGTCGCGACAATCCTTACGGAATGAAAACCAGTGGATTTGCAAGAGCAAGAAAGAATGACGGTATTAAAATCCCGCCACCCGTACCGTCGCGACAATCCTTACGGAATGAACACCAGTGGATTTGCAAGAGCAAGAAAGAACGACGGTATAAAACCTTGCTACCCGTCCTGTCGCTACTGGCGCGACGCGCGCTGTGATCAAGTTAGTGTCTGTTTATAAATATAAATATGTTCTGCCTAAGTGTAGGGCCTGAGTGCCCGCTCAAATCGAGCGTCTAGCAGGGCGGGGCGTGCGGCGTCCATATCAAACAGATGCATTTACACGTAGGTGTCCTGAGTGGCGACCTAGTGGCGCGAGAACAACTTGCACGCAACGCTGCACGCTCCGCTCAACGCTCCGCTGAACGCTCTTCGAACGCTCAGTTCGTACACTAAGGCATTTTGATGCAGGGTGATGCTGAGACAAATCATGGTAGATGCAAAATGCAAAGGTACAAAAATAATACCAAAATTAAATATATATATTTACATAATATAGTAGTATATATATAAATACATATAGGTATACACTCACATAAACATAAAGATAAATATAAACATAATTGTTGCAAAATGAAAATAATCCTTAAAGATTGTTTAAAATGACGAGCATTCCTTTCAAATGACAACAATCTTCATAAAATAGAAGGATTGTCACCATCCACACACGCGCAATCCCTCGGTATGACTGACAAGATGCAAAGTGACAGGAATGTACATAAACGAGTGGATGGTCACTGAAGGATTGTTTTTCCTGCCGGACTGGCGCGTCGTGATAAAGTCAGGGGAAAGAACGAAGGATTGTGGTTTAGTTAGTGGCTTCAACGGTTTTATTTTATCCCGTCGCATTTCTGTACGGATTGCACGACGGGACAAGCCTGAAGGAATGAACGTTAGTGGATGGCCCGCTATTGATAAGTCAATATGAGACTGGTCTAATCCGCTCATGGAAATAATTATAAAAATATGAAAAAAAAAAAACAATCATAAAAAAAGGCCGAATGCAATGATATCATCGCATGTGAGAATTATGAATATAACTGACGGCAACTGACAGCTCATCGGCTGGCGGTGACGCCTGTCAATGTCACATAATTATGTGTCACGGATTGACGTATCATGCATGTCATCTTCACTTGCGATCGAACGGGACTTTGTTTTTAATTTGTTTTTGTAGTTTTTTGAAAACAATATGTAATTAACTGATAATGTAAATGAAAAATATAGAACAATGAATACTTTCAATAGAGAGAGCGCTAAGAATATGACTGCTGCATTTGGTTCTTTGTGGTTAAATGGGTAAGTTTCTTAAGACCACAAAATTTTGCTTCAATAATGCTGTTTTAATTAGTACAGGCGTAATATTAGATCTAACAGTGTTAATCAAACAATCGTCTCCGGTTTATATATAAGTAGCCTTTATTATTAACTTGGTTTCCTCAAAAACAATGGATACGCAAGTTTTCTTAGAGAAACGCCCACATTTCAGATTGCTTTGTTTTTATTTTAAATTTTGCCTTTTTATTGCCCATATATTGTGTACATGGCTAAGTATTAAGTGCATTATTCTATTTATCCAAACTCCTTAATAATAAACTGGCAAACCCTTCTTGCTATAAAATTCCTAAACAGTATTGGGTTACAGAAATATCTGGCTCTACATGTGGCTAACTATGTTAGAGCAAGGGTGCAGATGTTTAGCTCTTGCATTACAACCATACTATAGAATAGTAAAGAGATTTGATGTTCTTATCCTCCTTGTCTATGATATCTTCGATAGCCTTGTTACGAAATGTGATATTATTACTGAGCAGAGACAATACCAATGCATCCAAGGCCAGATCTAGCCTTCAAGTCAAGTTTGGTCATAGAAGTCTTAGTCCAAGCAAATACAGTCAGCAATACAACTATGTTGTACTTCCAGGGCTGTGGGTTAGGTAAGGTGTAGGGTAAGGGCTAGGAAGGTAAGAATGGGTTTTAGTCAGTACAAGTCTGACTCTACCTTCTGCTCCATAGTGTCAGAGTCGACATAGAACCTGGGCAGTAGATATGACCCCCGTGAATTACCTTGAAGGACATTAAAATTTTTTCAAGTTCATTTTTAAACATACTTCATTAAAATTCCAAGTATGTGGCACAGTTAAGCAATTGCACAGTTAATCTCAGAACTTAATTAACAAACAAGGCTATTGTTGTTTAGGTCATTCAACTGTTTTGTTTTATATTTTTTTCAATGGTCATTTTATTTGAATTAAGATTAGTTTCAAAATTTTAAGCATAGTAGTAACTGTATATTTCATTGTCTGTGGTTTCAATCATATTTTTAATTTGATATAGACACTTTTTTATCATAACTTTTACTGTTTTACTGTTGTTAGGTGAGATAATAATAACTGTCATTTTATTATTTAATTTAAACAGTTTTATTTTTTACACTAAATTAACTATTATATTTTTTTTATAATAAATATAAATAGTAGCTTTTGCCTGTGCCTGAGTAGATGCCGAAACTTTCAATCCCGGTTTTGCTACTTCAGGAAACAAATATCTTAAATCCTTTCACAATGGATACTTACTCTTCACAAAGAACTCACCCTCCAACCAAGTTTCACTCTCTAGAGCAGCGGTTTGGACTGTAAGTCAGAGATATCACCTAGTCAGTTTAGTCAGTCAATTAATTTATGTATATTTATAGAAGTAAATTAATAGGTATAAATAGGTAGGTAATAGGTATAAATGCAAATAAATAAAAGGAACGTAATAGGCATAACTAGCCAATGGCCACCAATAAAACTACCACACAGTTGTTGCAACTATGGGGAAAGAGATATTGGAATATATCTATATTTACTTATAAAATAGTCTCGTTAATGTTATCATATGCCTAAGTTAGTTCTCTTATCTTTCTCTATTTTTTGAGATACTTATAATTCCCCAGAGCAATCATTAAGCAGATACACTGTTAATAATAGTATTTTTTATTGGTATTATTTATCAATCAATGTCCTCTTATTTTAAACATTATTATGAAATAATCACTTTAATGTCATTCACATTTCTTTGTTATGTAAATATTTTGGCCATATTTTTACATGTACTTTTGATAATGACTGACCTACAGGCATTATTCACCTATTACTATGTGCGATTAGTGTCAACATACATTGGTTGATAACCTGTTCCATCTTATACAGTTCGGGACAGCCATATTGGACCAAGAGGGCGGTATTTTTGTAAAGTGAAATAAATTGAAATTTCCAAGGAATAAAATTGTTCAATACTTTATTCCCCTATTAGACGACAATATGAAAATTGCATTTAGGTCGTAGATACTTACGGTGTGCTTTCTGTGTTAAAGTGTTTCATATTAGGAACAATGATAAAGACACTCTTTTTGTCAATGTTACACAGGTCATACTATTATGGTCCCATTTTTTCTTCTTCATTAAAAGTCGGTTTTATATCCCTGTTGGGAGTTCAAAACCCTATGATTTTAAGTATTAGGCCATCACGTTAAGTCATTTGGTAAAAATATACAAAATGTAAGTACGTAACCCTATTTCCTTTGGTTGTAGAAGGTGGTTAAGAAACGAAATACCGTTAAGCGAAATACATAATAAAAAATTTCGCAGAAATACGGGAATCTATAAAAAACTTAACGACTTTTTCAACTTTCAGAGATGTTGGTGAAACCGCGGGGATTCGGGGAACAAGCTAGCTTTTAGAAATACAAAAAACTGTATGAAACCACGAAATGTAAGGCGAAACCAAAGCGCAAAACCAATTAGCTTATATGTATGAATGAGAGTCAATGGTGCCGATTCCCGTATTCACAAACTAGACTTAATTTAAGTTTAGTGCATCTTTTTCTCTTTATGCCATTAAGAAAAGGACAGAAGATGAAATATAAGTTAAGACCTGTCAAATTAAGGCACACCATCCATAGATAATTTAGACGCGATTAAAAACATGGCCACTAAAAATACGTCGATTTACTTCAGGCGCTGTCTAATTTGACAGAACTAAACTAATATGTATTTTTTGTCCTTTTATATAATTTAGTTTGTGAACAATAGAATCAGCTGTCAGCACCATTGTTGGTCGAAGCCTTGCAGCTTTTTTTTTTGTGGAATCCAAATCAACTAAATTTTGTGACGATGTTTGGATTTTATATATTCTCCAGACAGAATTGCCGTTATGTCGGCCAATTCTATGGATATTAGCCAAGTGTAGTGCAGGAGATAACATAAGTACTTAGTGTAGAAGTGTGTGCCCAAACACACTTGTACATTTTGTCTCTCACACTCATAGACTATTTGTTATTGGGACAGCATGGCATGCGACATGGCCGGAAATTAATAAAAAATCTTGGCGTAGGACCCACAGCTTTAAGTGCTTTCCGAGGCACCCCTGTGTTACACCACTAACTTCGAAACATCTACTACCAGGACCCTTTGTTTAGACGTCGCGCTTGCTTCCGTGAGACCTCAGACCGTTAAACATTTCTTTACTAACTATATGAATACTGACAAAATTAAAAAAAAAACACTAAGCGCTCAAAACAAAGTTTAGCAGTTAACAGTTAATTCTGTAATTTTTTCCCCCAATTATTGGATAAACCGTGTGCGAAATACTCTGTCAGTCCCTAAAACAAAATATTAAATACTTGTGCCGAAAATAAATGATGTTCTAGTTTCGTAATGCACTCTGTTACTCAACTCGTTATAAACAACATATTTTCCGAAGAAAATTTTCCAGACGTTTGATGTGTTTTTATTCTCTTCTTGGGATCTCAAAACACGCGACTCTGATTTATATTATCTCTGTGATATACCTATAGATAAAGCTATCATTATTATGCTCATCGCAGTTAGCGCCACTGGCCCAAAATTATAGCTGTCAAAGTTTGCTTGTTAAAAATGCCCACCTTCCTGGAGATCACACGCAAAATTTCTCCAATTTTTTCTATACTTGCGAGTACTTTTAAACTCGTCATGGTCAAGGCTATAAACCCTATGTTTGCCGACCGACTACATTCCAAATGACGCATCAAAATAGTAAAATTCCAACATTCGAAAGTGCATAGCACTCCAATGCACTTACACAAAGTACATCTTTCATGTGACATTAGAATGACCGTCTGACCCGGCTATCGGTGACGAATAGCCAGAAGTGACTTTAACGACCAGACAATTGTTCAATTGTGCGAACACCCAAACTCTCTAAGCCATCGGTTGATAGGATAACAGTCGTATTGCAAATTACCTCCTCGTTGGTGGAAGGAATGCTAGATTGATAGATGGATAGACAGCTTAACAAGGAGAGATTGTGGACTGCCTAGACGGGTCTGCGCACGTCCTTTGATGTGGAGCAATTTAGTCGGTACTGTGGGAGATTTAAAGTTGTTATGATGCTTTTAGATACTTTGTTGATATCAATTTATTGAGTTATATTTAGATAATTCACTTTCTTTATCTTTATTATGATTATGGCGAACAGTTTGTTATTATGCCGCGTAGTTTCCGTTACTGTAGGGTTTTTGGGATGAAAACTATCCTCTGTCCTTTCTAAGACTCTGGATCGGTTCAGTAGTTTTGGCGTAAAAGCGAGACAGACGGACAGACAGAGTTACTTTCGCATTTATAACATTACTAGCTTTTGCCCGCGACTTCGTCCGCGTGGATTAATAGCTCCCGTTTCCGGGGGATTTCCGGGATGAAAACTATCCTATGTACTTTCTCGGGTCCCAGACTATATCTGTACCAAATTTCATTCAAATCAGTTCAGTGGTTTAGGCGTGAAGAAGAAACAGACAGTCAGACAAAGTTACTTTTGCATTTATAATATTAAGTACGGATTATGAAAGTATGGAAATGGCTAAACCAGCCAGCCATTACAGTAGATTATGCTATTATTCCCTAGAGACTATTTCACGGTACTTTTCCGCTGAAACTCAAAACCACTTTCGATTATGACAGCGAAGTTCAACTGCCTACATATTACAAGCATTAGATCATATAGGTTCAAAGTTAAGTAAAACTAAAAACCTCGTGATGAGTTATTATTAATTTTTTTTCTACACTTAATATACCTACCTAGTAGGCGTTTATATAAAACTTTTCCTTCCCTCTCTATAAGAAGAATTTAGCAGCAATGCCTTTAGAATTAAGTCATAGCACTCATAGCTATAAATTAAAGTATAGGCACTGCCGAAGAAAAACAATTAATAATATTGACTGGGGGGTTTACGTGTAGGTATGTTGTTTGAGTTGTATGTTGACTGACAGCCATTCTTGTTTCTTTCTATATGATGTAGTAAATACTTAATATTACATAGAGCTAAAGTTTGTTTGTTATTTTGTTTGTAGGTAATCTCGAAAAATCTTCATCAAAGTCCGATCACAAAAAAAAACCGGTGAACCGGTTGTTTGGAGTTTTTCCTTTCCTTGTGCTACATGACATTGCTTCTTGCCAAATTTCGTGATTCTAGGTCAATGGAAAGTACCCTATAGGTTTTGATTCCCTTCCAAATGTCTAAATATGCAATATAAACAGCCGTATCTTTTTATTGCGCTGTTTTAGAAATTTGATTTTTTCACTGCTTTGAGAGATAGCAGACCTGAGTATTTGATATTAATTTCAGATTGATATCTCGTCGTGTTTCTGAGAAAAAGGGTCTTGACAGACGGAAGTCCGTCCGTCTGTCAAGATCGTTTTTGGCGGACAACAAAGTGATCCTATAAGGGTTCCGTTTTTACCTTTCGAGGTACGGGACCCTAAAAGTTACACCTTTAACAAATGCCGTGGGTTATGTTATGTAGTGAGCTTATGGCCATAAATGTAGAGAAATTCGCAAGTAGATAGAAACTGCACCTCAAGTATTTCCTCAATAATTTTATATTTTTTTAGTCTCTTGTCTGTTTCTGTATATTCAAATAAAGTTTTTTTTTGGTACAGATGATGATGACCTGACCAGACATGAGCACAACCCTCAACATTCCATCAGCGCTGCCAGCCTCTCAGGTCTTCAGAATGGATGACTGGAAATTTAAGGTAAGTTGGTTTTCTTACTTTGACGGCAATAAAACAATAATATGGTTGAAGTAAAAAGATAGTACGCGTAGCGAAAACTGCTACATTTAGCGAAACCTGGTATACTAGGTGTATTTCTGGTCTTGCACAACCCGCTAGGAGATGATTCTACCCATGAAAACAAACAACTTTTATTATGGAGCCAACTCTGAAATCGCGATAAAAATATCAGCTGTTTCTAACAAAAGTTCATGCATGGATTTTTACCTTTTATCGCAAAATAGAAATACTGTTTAAATCTAAATAGTCATTTACACTATAAAAAATATTAGAAAAAAAATAATAGAAATAACATTGTTCCGATTCTTTCTATGATATTATGCCTTTCACGTCAAAACCTTCGTGGCGGTCTGTTAAATTATTTTTCCTTTGTTTTTAAGCCATGTGTATATCTCTTTTTTTTAATTAATAATACATTATTTTAATGTATTATAGCGTTATAACTTTGAGGATTCGCAATCGATCACAAGGAAATACCATTGTGACATTTTATATTTCACATGCCATTTCTGAATTTAAGTATTAGCCAACATGACTGATCTTTTCAATAATATTTTTCTTGAATAGAAGGAACGAAGCAAAAAATAAATTACAATTAGCATTAATCGATCACTAATAAACATAAGCAATAGTATTTCTTTTGTAACATATCTCACTAGCTTTGGCCCGCGGTTGTCAAAACTTCGTCCCTATTTTGTCTAGGGTTGAAATTTCCAAAAATCTTTTCTAAGTGAATACTTACTCCTTACAAAGCACATACCTACCCTCCAAGTTTCATGTCTCTAGGACCGGCGGTTTGGGCTGTGAGTTCAGATATCAACATGGCGAACTAGGTTTACCATTTTATGTAAGTCATTTTTATAATATTCTTTATTGCACAGAGAAAGAACAAAAACCTTATAAAAGTTCCAAAAAATATTTATTGTTTATTGTTCTTTCATATACCTACCTACTTTTAATTACGTTATAAGTATATGAAAAAATAATAAACGTTAACATTCTCGAAAAATCACGCAATTTTACTATAGGGGGGCATCATAAAGTTACGTTCCCTATCACTTGTATGTTTGTAATAGATTGCGTAATTACTATATACATTCGTTTGTAAGTATTTTCACGAAGCAGCAATGTGCGCGTGAGTCAATGACATACCTACCTCCACAGATAAGACATTACAAGGCAGTTTTTAAGACTGACTATTGCAAGTAATCGTTTGTGTACAATACAAGTATCTATTAATTTATTTTCAGAGCGATATGTAGTGAGTTGCATTTGTGTGTTTTTGATTTAATCATTCATCAATATTTAATCAATTCTAGATCCTGCTTAGGTTTTTCGGGTAAATAGTATGAAATTTGTATTTTAGTTGTGGAATATCCAGTCTCAAGAAAAAAAAACAAAAAAAAATGGTCCTAGTATGGGATCAATTTTAAAGAAAACACTTTTTTTACACAACTTGGTGATAGTTATGTAAAAAAAACGTGTTTTCTCTCAAGAATCAACATTAAACGCGCATGATTAAGCATGCGATACCATATTACGAGTATATCTATCATTAATTAAATGTCTGTGGTTCCCATAACAACCACGATTACTCAATAATTTGATTCAGTCAATCTAAATCTATATTATTATGTAAAATATCTAAACAATATCTAATGCCGATCTATTGTAAACATAATTAGCATATTGTATTTTAATATCCCGAATAATTTAATTAGACTAAGGGCTGATTTTTCAATCATCAGTTAACTTAAGAGGCTGTTTAACTACGTCTCAATAGACGTAATTTCCAGATAATGTTCAAAATTGGAACTGAATTTGTATGAAGTACTCCGCCAGTTATTTTAACCAGAACTAATTAAAAGATCGTGATGTGTTTGAAAAAAACTAGTTTTGATGTGCTTGATTTATTCCAACATTAAACCCTAATATTTAATACTAGCTTTTGCCCGCGACTTCGTCCGCGTAGAATAGTTCCCGTTCCCGAGGGATTATCGGGATGAAATCTATCCTATGTCCTTTTTCGGGTCCCAGACTATACCTGTACCAAATTTTATTCAAATCGGTTCAGTGGTTTAGTCGTAAAGAAGAGACAGACAGACAGAGTTACTTTCGCATTTATAATATACTAGCTTTTGCACGCGGCTTCGCTCGCATTAAAAAGAGACAAAAAATAGCCTATGTTACTCTCCATCCCTTCAACTATCTCCACTTAAAAAATCACGTCAATTCGTCGCTCCGTTTTGCCGTAAAAGAAAGACTAAAATACAGACAGACAGACACACTTTCCCATTTATAATATTAGTATGGATATGGATTAGTATGGATAGTACGGATGTGATAAGTTCGATACAGACACACATCGTGTATGTATGTAGATATGTTCGTGCCACGATCTGGCCCCCAATTCTCGGTTTTAGAGATAATGTCGAATTCGACAAAAAATTCGAATGACGTCATTTTTTTGACAAATTTTAAAAGTTGCTATTCTGGGGATGTCGAGTTCGACATTTGTCGAAGGCTAACGTTAGAGTTCATGTCGAGTGCTTCTGAGCAGTAGAGATGTCATGTCGATTGTAGAGATACGTAATTTCTGTGTGAATTCGTTGAGTTTTGGATTGTACCCTGTGTTTTTATTTCCTTATTTTTTTAATAAAATACGGCTTGGCCTCTCATACCTACTGGAAATTCGATTTATACTTTTTGATTTGTGCATTGTGTTTTCTTGAAACGACGACCACGATTAGACTTGAAACCACTGTAAGATATACGAGTTTATTTGTTTATTAGAATTTCTATCTTGCGCACCCTAAAATACCTAAATTACGTATTTGTTAAGTGCACAATTATTGTAACCGATTTTATTATAATTAATTTTTTGTATGACTTAACTATTTTTATTTTAAAATAAAGAACTCTATCATTTACTTCCTACCTAACACTTGAATTCTGTCATTGACAGACAGTCAACTGTCAAACTGATTATTTTTACACCAAACGTTTCGTTTTATACATAAATATTCGTATATTCAGCATTTTAAAACAAAATCATTCATTCACTTATGCTACTTTTCCTAAGCTACCAAAAACGGAACGTGCGATTCTTCATAATGGTAACATTATCTTCACTCGACTCGACATTTTCGTGTCATTTATTTCTATTTTGACTGAGAATACGGAATTCTGCTCAATTCGACATTTTTTGGTAGAGATAGAGATATTTTTGATAGACATAGAGATAGACTTACAATCTCGAACTCGAGATAAATGGCGAAAATCGAGAATTGCCCCCCTGGCCAGAACGAGATTCGTGAAATGACTTGACATATATTAATCAGTGCGTTCTTGACACCGCCATTTGGGGGTAATTGTATTATTTAGCTTAATTTGATAAGCGCCATGTGATAATATGATGAACTCTTGCAGTATCATCTAGTTTTTTTGTTTGTTTCGATAATCTATGACACTGATGTCGATTCATAAATAACTAGTTCTTACCCGCGATTTCGTCGTTTTTCTTCTCCAAGATACACTATTTTTATCTAAAATTCGTCAAAATTACGTCAGCGACTTAGGTCTGAAAACAAATTATACCTTTGCATTCAAATCAAGTCAAGTCAAATCATTTATTTCCATTAGACCAAAAAAGGCACTTTGAAACGTCATACTTATAAACAAAAGTGAATCTACCGCCCATTTGGAAATGTTGTTACGTATGGAGAAGAATGGGCAAGAAACTCCATCACCATTTCATTCATAATATTTACTAATGTAGCCTGATCTTTTTATGAGACAGAAATAGGGCTTCTATTTCCAACCACTGCAATTGGAAAGCCAGAATCTAGTGGTTATTCTCAAAAAAGCGTTGGGTCATTGAAGAAGAGCATAACCAAGTCTTTTTGCATATAATTATAGAATACGGTAATAAGAACCTAGCAATTATTTCCCCACGGTTAAGCTACTTCAAACTGACAGAGTTCGAAACTCGTTGAAAATCTGTGCATTAGCACAGATTACTAAATAGTTACTACGTACTGGCATTATGCGGAATTAAACTAACCGTAGATTTCAAACAAAATAATTTTAGAAATAGGTTAAAAAATCCCCATATATCCCCACACATTTCAATTATTTCTTTAGCTAAAAGTAAAAACTAGACCGTTTTTAAAAAAACCGTTGGTAAAAAAAAAATTGATAGTACTTAATGCCATTTCTTTGGTAAAGTTTGTCAAGACGTTGGCTCCTAACGTTAAACCTTAGTTCACCTAAACGATTACTGACAAAATGCTTGGACTGCTCGGAAAGGTTTATTCACATCTTAAAAAAATATGTATAAACTAGCTTCTGCCCGCGGCTTCGCTCGCGTTAGAAAGAGACAAAAAGTAGCCTATGTTACTCTCCATCCCTTCAACTATCTCCACTTAAAAAATCACGTCAATCCGTCGCTCCGTTTTGCCGTGAAAGAAAGACAAACAGACAGACAGACAGACACACTTTCCCATTTATAATATTAGTATGGATTATAATGTATTTAATACTAGCTTCTGCCTGCGGCTTCGCTCGCGTTAGAAAGAGACAAAAAGTAGCCTATGTTACTCTCCATCCTTTCAACTATCTCCACTTAAAAAATCACGTCAATCCGTCGCTCCGTTTTGCCGTGAAAGAAAGACAAACAGACAGACAGACAGACACACTTTCCCATTTATAATATTAGTATGGATTATAATGTATTTAATACTAGCTTCTGCCCGCGGCTTCGCTCGCGTTAGAAAGAGACAAAAAGTAGCCTATGTTACTCTCCATTCCTTCAACTATCTCCACTTAAAAAATCACGTCAATCCGTCGCTCCGTTTTGCCGTGAAAGAAAGACAAACAGACAGACAGACAGACACACTTTCCCATTTATAATATTAGTATGGATTTTTCGTATCAAGCAACTCAGTCATCTACATGATCTTCACATGATTTGGTTACAATTGACTTAGGAGATTTTAACTTTGACCTGTAGCCCCTGACCTTTTGTTTGTTTCGGATGTTACACCGCCAAGTAATCAACTATTGTCTTATTTGATTACAATAAGCAAAAACTAAATATATTTTTATATTTTTTTAATTAAAGTTGTGGTATCTTCATTATAAAAGACCTATCTACCTATCCTTTTATTTATTCTCACATTGCACATATTTTATGATGCAACATTTACGGCTTATTCCATGCGCATACGCTTATGACGTCATTCGCCATGGCCGATTGGCCGTTGCGATTAAAAGTGCATCGAACGCTCCGTTTCACTTTTCTTAAACACGCATTGCACCGTGCTATGATATGCATAGAGAAAGTCGATACGGTTGCTGCAGACCTTGATCATGTTAATTTGATCTTGAAATGTATCTGACGTAGTAGATAGGTATCAAGTTTGTGACCATGTGTGATGCCTCATAGAAAATATAGCGTTACGATTTGTGATGTTCTTAAATATTTGCGTATTGTTGTTTATTCCTTGGGCATAGTCAAATAAAATATTTACATTGTAAAAAAATATATGCACATGACTAGGTCAGTCAGAAAGTTGAAGCTACATGCTTGTAATAAATAATGCATGTAATTTTTTACCAAGTTCAAATCTTACATACATAATATTCCCAAATTAAGAAAAACGACTACAATATTCACGTACACGTTGATTTTGATCTAGTAACATTGCATTAATCTTATATAAAGTTAAATATTGAAACAGTTAAGAAAATAAAGATACTTATGTAATTACTTACGTAAATGGAGGTTAAGATGTGTTATCTCAGCTTACCGCACGTGTTAGCTAGTCCCGAATCAAGCGGGCGTGCAAAGCGTGCACCGAACGCGGGCACGTCCTGGAGATGGGAAATCTAGGATCCATCACGTAATATTCCAAGAAATTGTAAAAAAAAATGCTCACTCCACTTGAAATTCCAATTTTCGTTAACATCTATTGGTATCTATTAAAACTACATTGCAATGCCAAGCGTCTGATGAAGTTGCGGAATAGATCCAATAGTTACCGCGGCCCCAGAACATAAAGGGCAACCGACCGCCCCTCCCAGGGCGGGAGAAGTCATTTGATGATTTCCTATCCATAAAAAAAGCGTTTGATGAACGCATTCAAACCGAACAGTACAGTGGTTGATCGCGCTGAACGTCGGAGAAGTGCGTAGTAAATGGATCTAGGAGCGATTTTGAGGGCGGAGAACTTTCATGAGAATTTTCCACTGAACCAAAAACAAGTATAAACAATGGTTAACCCAGAGGATGTTAGTTTTCTCTCCAGTGAAGGCTGCTGAATTGCATATCAATAGCTTGGGCGACTCGACGACCCCAAAAGAGTCGTAGCCAGTCGAAGCGGCTGGTGGTTCAGGAACTTCAGCATTCGTGTATTCGAAATCAGTCGTTCTACTCAGATACCGGATATTCAAATAAAGGCAATAATAGTAAATGCAACAAAGTTTAATAAGGTGTTTTAATTATTTTCTCGCCAATACTGCCGTAACATTAAGAGACTGACGTAAAACAGTAAAGTTATTATCTAATCAACCTTATAAAGTTACGGTGCCAATGTATACAACAACTATTTCCAAGGGTGCTAAAAGATCCAATGCTTACGTTACAATCAGCCATATCTTTCAGCACGCATAACAAATCTCTCAACCGCAATGGTCTTTCACATCAAACACGTAACTTAAACATACCGTGGTTTTACCACAAGCACAAAATGCCTATGTTTAGTAGCATGTCCAAGTCGTCATATCTATAAAAAATATATGTTAGAACTTAAACTCCTTTGTGCTAAATAATTTACCAACAATGATGATCTCTGACTAATTAACAAAAATGACGAGTAAAATAAAGACCCAGTTTATTGCATCAGACCTTGTGCTTATCACTTATTTCGGGACAATGCTTGCCTGATAAGAATCATGTATGAGCCTAAACCAGTGCCAATTACGCTTGGGTTCCGTACTCGATTTGAGGAGACGTTAGTCGAACTGAAAAAAAAAAAGGGGTATTTATAATGATAGCTTTTTCCATTTTCCGTAACGCATTTAACACGCTTCTTTAAGCCATTTTATAAATCTTGTGAGATGCCTGAACGCGCACTTTCGATTAAGACAATCGCGCTTGTTTTACCAGAATTTTCCGGCGAGCTTCAAAGAATGAACGTGTAACTTCAAAGGTGGATAAAGTTACGTGAATTCTCCGTAGGGAATGTCGTTGCTATATTTGCCTAACACATTTTAATGTTAATATAAAAATAAAAAGCTTTTTTCCAAAAAAATAACCATCATAATTCGTTCATGATTGGCGGGAAAGTCACGTAAAAATATACAAATAAAAAAAATACACTTGAAAGAATCTCCTTCTTTTTGAAGTCGGTTGAAAATATTAGTCTGATACCAGCTGCAGGAGCCCATAGTGAATTTGGTCACTTGGCGGTAACAAGTGAATATATTCTTATAAATGAAAATCAATTGCTATTCGTTTCTCAAAAACACGATAGCACCAAACTAACAACAAGTTTTATAAATTTATAAAAATTATATATTATTACTTCAAGAACGGATCTCTAAAAAGTTTCTTAATGAGAACCAAATTACTATTCTTACCTAACATGATAAGACGTGAAATATAAAAATATAAGTACCACAATAAAGAATCTGCACACGGGTCAATCAATTTAATAATAAACTTATCTTTTCGCACACGACCACTCCACGATCTCATTTATTTCTAGCTTACTAAAAAAAAATTTAACTAGAAACATCGTTTTAAAATTGCACAACTTTTGAAACCATTAATCGCCATGTCATGAAAAATGACGTCAGTGCTATTTTATTCTATGATTTTACAAAACAAGCTATGGATTGTTCAGTTATCGAATTAAATGCCCACATTTTGCTGAATCATGCTTGTAATCTTTACTTCATGGGAGCAATGATTTGTGGTTTGTCGAGTTATAGTAGCTTTTATTGAAGAGAGGTTAAGTACTACTGTCAACACTACAAACGTTCCTGATTTTTCGGCAGGGGGGGGGGGGGGGTAGTCTTAATTTTTTTATAAATGGAGTAAATGGCCTGACCGACACGAAAAGATTTTTTTATCTATGCATTCGCGTTATGCATACAAATTTTTGTGTATTTTCTGTCAGTCAATAGAAGTTTTCAGACCTCTGAAAATAGCTTGAATTTTTTCTGTACTACTTTAACAGTCAGTCTCCATTCCTATCTTTCGCGACATGCTCACTGTTGGTCTAGATTGAAAATAAAAAAATACCAGTATTGGAGTTGTGGAATGTGGAGGTCAGGTGGCACCTTAATCATAAAATATTGATATACAGCCGTTTTTAGTTAAATTGAATGTTAGCACTAAGCAACTCACCTTAAACTTCTCGAAAATGCTATACGTATGCTGTCTTAGACAGGTAGAATAGAATGTATAGGTTACATAGACGTTTTATTTCAGCACTCTCGACACTATTTTCAGTCAAAATTGAACTCAGATAAGGATAATAAGAAAATAATAAAAAAAACAGCCTCATGGTTACCGCTGAATGTCAAATCCTACCATCGTTCCAATTTTGAACAATAATTTTCTTATTATATTTTAACCATAGAGAATAGACTGTATTCAAATGAGGTTGTATATGGTTAAACCAGCCAGAACTTAGACAGATACCTACCTAGAATCATAGTTAATTTTCCTAAGAATTTCTTGATAAACGATTATCCTGCATTTTAATAAAGCATAGGGTGCTGTGTTTGATTTATTAACATACCTGTGGGTACCTATTGTTCATCTTTCCTCAACATATTTTCCTTAACTTTCGCAGGTAAATGGTCCATTTCTTGCGCCTTCGTTTTCCCAGTTTTGTATCTGTTATTTGCTGCTGGTTCTTTAATAAATTGCTTTAGTTTTTTTTACTTTTTCTTATTATGTTGTTTGTAGTTTATGCATCTACTTGTCTACTATGAAGTTAAATAATAGATTCTTATAAGATAAATTATTATTGCATAATTACTTGGACAGAATAAAAATAATTTAGGTCATTTGCTCATTTAAATGAAAGTGTAAAATATTTTCTACTTGCATGTATTGACAAAATTTTTGTTAGTGTTATAAATGTTTTTAATTAATATAGAAATGGTAGAAATTAATTACATTTATAAAATTAATACCAATGAAGATATTTTATTTATCACTTTAAATGGCATTTCCAAAATTTACTCGAATTTTCTCAGCAGTAGACATATTTTATAAGCTGTTTTTATTAACTGTCCTTAAATAAATTTTTAAAATTGGAGCTTTACAAGCTTAGTACTAACTGGTAAAAATGATTGGTTACAACAATCGTTCTGTTTCACCTACCAGCTACTGAAATGTAAAGTTTAAAATTATTGAAAAAAAAAAATATGTATACAACATGTCCCGGAATAAACGCACACCACCAGACACCCCAATTAGAATATTATGTTATTTAATCATAATACATGCACTGAATTTTTATTATTATGTTTAAAACACTGTTTTTTTTATAAATTAGTTGTATAGATTGTGGGAGAAAATTATAGTCACATTACAAATCTACGCATGCACACAGTCGCACTTGCATAAGGGTCTAGCGTAGTAGCTATTTCATCCATTTTAGTTTGTTTTGACTGTACAGCGGAAGTGTGACAGCAGTTTACGTAGTGTTAATTATTTTTTAGATAAAATATTACCTATATTAAAAATTACAAAAATCGATTCAGTAAACGATTCTGAACAAACTATTTTCTCAAAGTGCATTAATTCAGTTACACATTGTATATATTACCGAACATCAATTTAGTCCAAATTTATCAAATGAATCAGTAACAAGACATCGGAATGCCTTAAAAAATAACCTTAACTTTGCACTGACCTTAGAAAGGTTTCTTGCTACACAAAAAAGCACCGGTTTATTCGCACCTACCAAACCAGAACCGGTCAGTTTTCAACCGATTCCTTCCTTAGTTTGTTGTCAAAATGCAACCGTAAATGACGTAGCATAATTCACCTAGATTATAGCAACATCATAGCATTACTCACTTAGCTATTTAGTAGATAGTCGCTAACTCACACCTGACCGTTCCTCTCATTCATATAATTACGACGCCGCCAACACAACCTGTTATCATTCAGCGTCGTACCGCTGTCGAGATCGCACGTCTCACTACAGCTCATACAAATATTATTACGATATATCGCAAATTCAAAAAGTTTTATTTAGCTTTTGTGAAGTGTTGTGTCAGTGGGTCCGGTCTGTTTAATTGTTTTTAGTGGTAAGTTTGTAATATTTTTTATATATTTAATTTTAATGTAAGCTTTTATTGATGACAACAATTACTTTTTTTGGAAAATTATAAAAAAAATCTTGATAATTTCGACCGCCAATATATTTTAACGTTTTAAAAGAAGAGTTTACGAAACATTCAATAAAAAATAATAAATACACTGTTTTAACTTTATTTAAATATGGGGTCTACTAAATATTCAATTAGTATTTCGTAATAATATAGAGCTGCTTATAATAATTTTTGAATTAACATAAAAACAAAAAAAAATATGCGTTATGTAAATAAATAATTAATAAGTGGGTAGATATGTATGTATAATCATCGTGTAAATAAAGCTTATCTATCAGGTAACAGTTGTATAAAAGCTAACCACCGATTATTTAAACCACTTAAAACAACCAACTTTAATTGTTTTATTTACGTACTTACATAAACTGCTATAATTAAATTTTTCGGGGTCATCAAGTGCTCTATAAATTCATAAACCTTAGTTATTTTACTTTAATTATTGTTGTCCTTGACTTTAAACATAGAAGCAATAAAATTAAAATTAATTTACACAACAAATATTTTGTGCAAGTAATCGACTTTGAATTAATCACAATGCCATTCTATTTTTAAATCTATTCTAGATTGTATAATCACCTAATTTGAGTAAGTAATAATTTTAGGGCGAACAAACCTTCTTGATACTTTTAGTACTTATATAAAAAAAAGATTTAATAAAAAGGAGTTCTGTTGGGCTAAAGTCATATAGCAAATTTTATTGTCTGTGCTTTAGATATAAGATAAGTAATGTATCTTCGTCTGAACTGTAATTACGATTATTAATGGGAATCATTTAAGATGTTCATGTGAGCGAGGAGAGAATCGGGGCTTTATCCTTTATCTTTGTGTGGTCTTGCTTTTTTTTATAGTTCTTGCCCGCGTCTTTTGGAAATCGCGTGGAAATTAAGTATATGCTGTATTTTTTCTGGGGTAGGTCTTAAGTTGCTCTGCAAAACCTAAGCTATCTGCCAATTAAGTCCTGTCAACATTGATCTAGTCAACAGACAGATACACTTTTTTATGAGTAAGTTTATGCATATGACATGCATAGTAAAATGCAGTTGTGTTGTTGACTATACAAACAGCTACTTTCATGTTTGTTTGTTGTTGTTATAGGTAGTTTTTTTTTATTAATGTAGTACGTATCTGCAATTACTTGAAATTTGTTTTTTTTTCACAACATTTTCCTATTATACCAACGAATTGAATTTAATAATCATGATTTAACATTTTGACGACCAAGCGACAGCCGGCTGTCGCGCTGCTATTATCTTTATTTTGTGTCTGGAATTACTTGTGTTCAAAGGATTATTAGTAAATTGGTAATTAATAAATTGCTTTAGTAATATTTACAATTAAAACCAAAAAATCTTAGCAAGAATTTTGTGTTGTTGAATTTTATTTAAATACATCGTGTTGTTGTATTATGCATTGGCGCCAATTTGTTTAATATTTATAAAGCATGTTTGCGATAATAACGGTGCGCACGTGTTTATAGAGAAATGTATATTATTATTTTCTTTTAGTTGCTAAGCATTTTCTAAGGAAAATAGATATTTTGAACTCTATATCAACATTGACCTAATTAAAGTGTAAATAAAATGCTCTAAACTGCAACAAACTGTTCAAAATTGTCAAAATCACCAATACTTAAGTACTTTCACTTTTCACATGAATTTAAAATTACACCAATATAAAAATCAACCCCATACTAGCTACCTTCAATACCCAAACTGTCCCAATAAAAAAAATAGTAACACTTTCATAATTACTACAAATAGATGATAAATAATTAATATTGCCAGTATAGTGTAACATTGAAGAAAGATTACACTTGGGGCCGTTGTGAAACGCCTCACTGTATCAATTTCACGCGCGTACACTTGCGTGTCACCTCACGTGTAACTCGATAGGGTCAGCGCGTATTACAACCACTGTTTTCTGGGTGTGTACGCGGCTCTTCTAGACCTTCTAATGAGGATAGCGGCGACTGGGACCGCAATTAACTGGAACCGTTGTCGCAGTTGTCGGAACTATTAATTTTGATATTTTAGATCCGCCGACTGGGACCACCATATAAATGAGCTTAAAAGTATTCACTGATTTTTGGCAGAACAATAGATTTTTTTTTAACTGGAAAATATGACCATAGTTCGAGTAAATTACGGTCCCAGTCGCCGGCAACCTTCTTAGGTTGTAGACTTAATCGGAAGTGAAATGTCGCTCTCGTATTGCAATGGAAGCTGGTATTTACTCTCACTTCCCATAATTAGCTCATTAAAGCGTAATTTTAATGTTAGCTTCGAAAGTTGCTATGAAGAATGCGCCGGCTCGAAGGACCAATTGGTTGTTCGGTTGTTCCTTTTTCCAAAGTCTAGAATACTTTCACTACTTTAACAAAATGTAAGTACCTAAGTATGTAGAAGTACTTATTTGACTATTTTTTGTAACTTTTAAATTCCGATTGGTTAAAAACGTCACGTAACAGTTTCCTCACTCACGTTTATACCTCAACTATTTATAATATACAACATTTATAGTTCCTGTTCCCGGGGGATGCCCGGAATGAAAACTATCCTATGTCCTTTCTCGGGTCCCAGACTATATCTGTACCAAATTTCATTCAAATCGGTTCAGTGGTTTAGGCATGAAGAAGGGACAGACAGACAGAGTTACTTTCGCATTTATAATATTAGTACGGATAATTTGTATAAGTGTGGAAAGAGGTCTCATAGCATATAGTTTTACAATTCCTTTTTTTTATGCAGGCTAGAGGTAAAAACGTCATAGAATGACAGTTGGAAAGACCTATTTCATCAAAGAAACTGTAACAATTGAGAAAACCGCAAGATATATTTTTATGTGTTTTCCCTTTTACAAATAATAAACACCCATTCATCAACTAAATAATGAATTAATGTACTAGGAAGGAAAATGTAACAGTAATTACTAATACACTAATCATTTGACACGAGACCGGAAAATTAAGTCAATAAAACTTTATTCATAATAACATATTTATTTGATTGTAGTGCGGAAATACGGGGTCGCTTTTGTTTCTTCCTGAGGGAAAGCAGAAAAAAGTAGGAGCTCTATTCCTCCACTCTTTCGTGTCCCATCTCCAGTTCTTGAAAAAACCCTCTAAGGCCTCAAATTACATTTTCTACTTGATCTACAGCTGCCCCGAAGACTGTTAAGACCCCAATATGCCATTCCTACATATTAGAGCATGCATATGATCACATGGCCCTTTGAAATATCAAGTCAATCGTTTTTGTGTGCACTGTCACCCTCTTTTTTCGTGTGGAAATCAACATGGATACTCTCCATCTGGACAAGACAGAGGTTTATGTCGGACTCTTACCGACTTAAACCCCCACGGTTCCTCCTGCTACTGTGAGTTGGGGCCCGGTATACACTTGACGCTTGATCCGCTCTTCCCAACTACCTCTTAATCCCCGAGAAGTCGTCAACACAAGATAAGCCAGTTTCTATATTATGTAAGATAGAGTAGCTTTGGTTTTCGTAGTTCTGTAATAATATAGAACTAATCTTAGATTTAAAAATAAATAAAAGAAACTAGCAACAGATAAAAATAAAATGCAGCGCGTTCAAAGACTTTGCAACCTTCAATCTATAAAAAAATATCGCGAAGTTTGACATAGATTGTTCGAAAATAAAATTGATTCATTTCACTGCTATAATTTTATTAATATTTCAGCACGACAGTTGACTCTCTCTGCATTTATGTCACCTGAACACACATTGATTATTATAATTATTTTAATAGCGACTCGTCCCAGCTTCACACGGGTGTTGCATATCTTTGAAAATCCCTGCTTTTCTTTTCTGTAAATATGCACTTATTATATCTTTTACAAAAAAAGCGTAACAAAGTCTTTGGGGAGGTTTAAAGTTCTTAGCAAAGGTAGGCAAAGTCAGCGAATAGCGAGTTTGTTTTATACTATTTGACTTTGACTTAACTTGATAAACGAACAATCTCCTACTATAGGTGTACCAGTAACTCATGACAAAAAAAAGTAAAACAAATAATGATTTTTATATGGTATTGTTGTCATGTCATCTGTCAAGTGACATAACCTTTGTTTGTTTACATTTGTTATTTTCATGAAATATTTAGTAAAAAGTGCAATAATGACTAAGAAACCACCGCGGTCACAATTCAGAAGCACTGTTTATAATGTGTACTGATAAATCTGTTAAGTAGAAGGTGTAGTTTACACACAATTTTCGATTTTAGACCGCGTGCTTGCGTTGACTGGTTAGTATGACTCGCCAAAGTTGATACTTTGTTTCATATCCATTTATATGAGTTTATGATATGTATATATATTGCGTAACATATAACTGGCTTATTACAGGGGCGTGTACTAATATACTATGCGACGAATTATTGCAGAAGGCAGATGTAGAAGGCAGTAGCCTTGGTGTCAGATTCACATGAGCCGTTTAAAGACGTTTGACTTGCCTTATGTGACGATCACTACCATAGTCAATGCCCTAAACAAACTGGAATACCAATCACAAAGCGAAAAACCATTTCTTTCATTTTTGTTGTGTGAATAAAGTACTTATATTATAGTGATTGGGTTTATCTTAATTTATTTTATACTAGCTTTTGCCCGCGACTTTTTTCCGGTTCCCGCGGGATTTCCGGGACGAAAACTAGCCTATGTCCTTTCTTGCCCAGACTATATCTGTACCGAATCTTATTCATATCGGTTCAGTGGCTTAGGAGTCAAGAAGAGACGGACAGATAGAGTTATTTTCGCATTTATAATATTAGAATGGATTAACCAGATATATATATCTTGCTATATATCTCAATCTTTTTTTTTAAATATCTTTATTTTGGTCACTCATTTATTTATTTGATTTACACCGCCGAAGACCAGTTACATAAATCAACATGGTTATGGGCTTAAATTAGTGCATCAAGCCTTTTTAGCTTAATCCAGAGTAGGCTGCAAGTAAGTAGGTAGGTCCCAATCGTCTTATCGGCTCATCGAACAACTAAACAAACATCACTGTTGAATAAACTGCACAAATTATCACCTACGTCTTATTTTGATATATAATAACTAATAAGACATAGGCGATAATTCTGTAATATTTCTGTAAAGTTTCATCAAAATCCGTTCAGTAGTTTATGCGTGAAAGAGTAACAAACAAAAATACATACAAATCTTTCCTCTTTATAATATTAGTATTGTTAATAAACAATAAGTGTAATAAATTTTAAGGAAAAAATACAAGTATCAAAACATTTTAATCCTTTTTCCCCAGTGTTGCTCTCATCATATTTTATTTTCCATTTTTGTCATCAGTTACTGGTACACCTATACACAGTCCTACTACTATAGTATTTGAAGCTTCACAGTAGGGATTAAACCTGACAGTGTCAATATTGTCAGGTCTCAAGGACCACTCCAGTTATCACGCACTCGACTGCGACAGATTATTATATTAGGACATCACAACATGAATGTATGGCATCTAACGTTATCATTAGGGATTAATAGTAGATAAAATGTATAGGCATTAGGCGTTAGTAGCCATTCAGAATTTTATTGTTATAAAGTGCTCTGCACCTTTTAAGTGGTTGGTCTTCTAATGTATATTTGTTTCTTCCATACTAATATTTTAAAGAGCTAAAATTGCTTGTTTGTATCAGACTAGTCTGATTATTTAACACTAGCATTCGTTAGTCGATACTTCCATTGCCATATTTTACCCCGTTTGAGGGTTGGAATTTCCAAAAAATCCTTTCTTAGTGGTTGCCTACACTTTAAGAAGAACACACCCTACTAATTTCATGTCTCTAAGACAACTCCTTGCCCAATCATTGGTACATATCAGGAACACATCAATAAAATATTGCTTGGCCTAGGATATGTCAAGAACGATTCCGTGCTGTTTCAATTAGCGCCATAATTAACTGTCAGTTAGTTAACCATTTTATTAAAGATAGATTTTTCATAGTTAGCTACACAGCTAATTATTTACATGTCGAATTGTCGACATCTGAATCAGTCTGAAATAAAAGTGTTATCTCTAAAAACGGCAAGCGTGACGAAAACGAAATTTAAACAAGAATTTGATCCGATCTAATAAGAAATAAAATGCAGTGAAACACGCAATGCACATTACTATTAATACGCACTTCAAGGTTGTCTAGACCGGTAGTCGTTCAGCTAAGTTTAATGCCGTTCCTGAGTTACACTGGTAATTCGCAAATTCCTACAGCCTATTAAACTATGCTGTTTGGTATGCATAGTATTCCTATTTTGTGGTCTGTGACCCCATTGAATGAGTCAAATAAACGTTTTTTTCTTTCTTTCTTTCTTTAGTTTTTTTTTTATTGATGGAACATCTTCAAGTGTCTTCTCCTGCCCTGGGGTGGGGTGGGAGGGAATGCCAGACTTTTACTGACTAAAACCTACCCTCGTTCCTTCAGTTGCCCTTTATGTTCCGGAGCCGCGGTAACTGTTTGAACTACTTATTCCGCAACCTTGAGATATGCATAGCATCATTAAAACTTCGTTGAACCGACATAAGATGTTAAGATTGTAAGACAGTGTTGTATTTATGCATCCATTGATAATGTTGCAGAAAAAACACGGAACCACTGAAGTAAGAAGCGTAGTGAATTAGTTCTTTTGTCTCTAGATTTTCTTCTCCTTTCCTAGCAGTTCTAGTAGAGCAACAAACAATACGTTGAAATTCATGGTCTTTATTGATTTTAATTCAATGATTTCGAAGCATTATTCAACGAGTCAAAAGTTTCCAATCCTTACGTCATCGCTACAGTTATAATTAGACTGCATAATTCCTGACCTAAGTCATAAACCTCGAATATTGCAACTTTGTGGTAGGCCAAGTCTACACATCGAAGTTCAAAAATAGCCAAAACATTATTGCTACTATGTATTTACTACGATTTTATTTGTCTGATAAAATATCTAGTTTAGAGTGTACTAATGCTAAAATTTACGTTTAAAATTTATGGATGAGTTTATGTTGCCTCTCGATTGCGGGAAACTGCACCTTGTTGCCAAATCCTTGGTACATATCAGGAGCACATCAATAAAATATTGCTTGACCTAGGATATGTCAAGAATGATTCCGTGCTGTTTCATTAGGCGCCATAATTTACTTCATATAATTTTGTTGCAATGATCGAAGGACCAGTCGAAAATGTTCGTGTTGCTTTGAAATAGTGGCCTCGTTTTCGTTACACATTTTTGTTTAGCATTTTCGCTATACGAAAGATATTGTTGACATAGGTTAGTAATTATGTTAGTGCTATGCAAATTTGTATACCTACTATCAGGTTATTCAACAACAACCGAATTCTACGAATTTGTAAATAAGTATGAGAATTGGTGTTCGTTATCAAGCGTTCAAAACAATGTGCACATGAGTAGTTGCAATATCCTAACTATAGATCATTGTGTAGCTTGTTGGCTGGGCTGGCGCAGCGGATTCGTCTACTACACATTTCTCTATCGTATCACTGCTGACTGTAACTCCCACGCGCCTTGCATCAGAAAAACATTATTATAGAAATACAGTATTATTATATATGGGATGACTTGTAGTGTAAGGTACTTAAAACAGGTGATTGTGCTCATGATAACAAACAATTTTTTAGTATAGGAGCAAAGTCGAAATCGCGAAAAAAATAATAGCTGTTCAATACATACCCGCTAGGAGATGATTCTACTCATAAAAACAAACAACTTTTACTATGGTACCAACTCTAAAATCGCGAAAAAATCAGCTGTTTCTAACAAAAGTCCAATGACCTCTTGACCATAATGTATGAAACAGATACACTGATATTTTTTTTCGAGATCTTAGAGTTGGTTCCCTAGCGGGTTATTCAAGACCAAAAATACACGTAGCATATAGTATTTATTAAGAGCACTAATCTTGAGCACGTACCAGCTATATTATTACGGAACCGTTTAGTGCAAGAAAGTTTGTGCCACTAGAAAGTACCAACGTTTACATTTCTATTATTGCGGAGATGTTAATTTAACTATAAACAGGATGTTTTCGCTATTCGAATGCAGGCTTCTCAAATTTTGTGAGGTGAATGCGATTTTGGTATGTGAGTTCTATTTACTTATAACGTGCGTACTTCAAATTTTAGATATGAAATAATAGTGACCTACTTTTATATTAAATAGAATAAAGTTATTAATTCGCTTCAGTAATTACTTATTTTAGACATTGATTGTTACTTAAGGATTTTAACAGTAATCGAATCTGGAATTATCATAATTGAACGATTCCCTGGCCTTTTGACCATTTCCATTTTGGTCCTTATTATTTTAATATTGTATCAAAACATACAAAAATCTAAGGCACCTTCTACACGACCGAGAAAATCGCCATGATAGTTTCGCCCGTGATAATTTCTTCAATGACGCTCAAGTGATAGATAAATCGTTGTAGTATCTAAAAATACAAAAACGTAATTACTTACATAACATGAACTGTTAATTTATTTTCGCACACTGATATCACAAGTTCAAAAATCTTGGATGTCATTGTTTTATTTCTTTAGATAATGATTATCACGTCTTTGACACGATCTTTTATGTTAGCAAATAGGTTATTCATTGTTTATTTAATTAAATTTTCTTATCTCTATATAAAAAAAAACAATATTTCATATTCTTTATTGCACACGACTAAAACATAACATATAAACTTATAGCAAAAATATAACAAAAAAACTTATGTACAATGGCGCGCTGCTTCAAACGTTCAAAAGCTGGTAAAAAAAACCAATCTTTCTACCTCTTCTTTAGACAATCACTCATGAACAGATGAGAAAAAAATACGGATGTTTTTGCACATCGTTCAAAAGGCATTTATTTAGTAAACGTTAAGGTTTAAAATGCTCTAAATATCTCATGTGAATTAAGGTGACGTGAGTTTTTCAGTTTGTTTTTAAACACAGCCGTTTGATTGTTTTGCAACACGTGGGTACATGCCGATGGTGTTTGATAACAACAATGAAAAAAAACGTAGTTGCATGTTATGGTTCTCTTCGTAGGAGGAGATATTCGATTTTTAACCTGCTTTTATGAAGGAAGATGTTCTATGTTCCTTTGTATTATTATGTATGTCGATTTTAATTCGATTATATAATTGAAAAAAAAAAATAGTAAGAATGCACTTAAAGTGGAAAACAAAAGAAAACCGCTCTTTAAAAACTTTAAAGCCAACGGTCCTTATGCTCGGTACACACGACAACGATTTATCGCTACGATTTGACTGCACAGTTTGTTTATGCAGTTTTACCTGAAGGTATGTACGAAAATTGACGCAGATATTGTGGTTGTGTAAACTCTCAATGGGCGTATGATAAACTGCACAAACCAACCGCATAGTCAGATTGTAACGATAAATCGTTGTCGGATATAAAAGACGAGTGGTTTGTATATAATGTATCGTCATTCTTCCTTATTAGGCACATACATGCTTTCTTGCCAAGTATATTTAATATTGGTTAATAGTTTAATAAAATAGTAAGTAATAAACAACTAGAAAGTTGTTTGATCTTACGTGTTACTTCGAAAGTGAATTTTTATTCAATAACATCCCAGTATAATTGGTAAAATAGATTGGTTCTTATTAAACAGATAAATTGATTTGTTTATGAACTAGGTTATACACCCATCTCCGTCTGTGTTGACTTTAAAATTCACCCGAAACAAGTGCATGAAACTTGATGAAAATGGTCTAGAGCCCTAGAGGTAAAATAACTCCCCCTCTTTTTGCGTCAATAAATGGATGTCAAAATGCAGTTGTTGTTTTATAAGCGTGAATTAGCAACAAACTCCTTATAAATCTGGCTACATTACAGAAAAACTTTTGTTTGCAGTCCAATTCGTAATTAAAAAGATTGAAAAAATCTCTTTAGCCTTATATGATTATAAATTAATCTCTTTCCGTCAGATAACGCGAACCGGGCTTGCAAAAACTGAGGATTAATTAATGAAACAGTTAGTGAAAACTGGCGCAATTAGTTAAGTAAATCTTAGTTAATCTTACTCGCCGAGTCGGCAAATATAACATAGGATAATAAATTATAACTATCTTGACCACTGCACTTGGCATAATTAGCTGTTTAAGGCATAAATCAACTTTTCTGAATTAATTAGATATAGCTACATGTTTTAGTTGGAAAATCTAGTTATTTACAGCCAGGTTGGAACTATGCGAGTAACGAAATCTAAATCGATTTTCTTTGCAATTTAAATAAGCGTAACTACAAGCTGAAATGAGGCTGTTATATTAAATTTCAATAACAGTGGTTTAAGTCTTCGAACACACGTTATTCGAGACACAATAGATAGATAATAGCAGCGCGATAGCCGGCTGTCGCTTGGTCGTTGAAAGGTTAAGAAAATAATGCCTTTTTAAATATTACACAACTATTTATTTAAATATCTATTCTATTTTGTAATGCTTGATAATTTAAGCCATGAATATAATATAAAAAAAAAGAATACGATAATTACTAAAACCACGTCTACTAAATGTTCGTACCGAATTTCTTTCGGTTTTAATCTAGTATTATACATAGTATACAAACAAACTATTATATAAACTTGTAAATGACGTTTACGTTAGTCTAATGTAGCTAATTTTTACTACTACTTTATTGCAGTTAGTTGTAAACTTCCCAAATAAAATAAATACTAAACTAACATTGAATCTTTATAAGGCAAATCTATAATGGCTTGTAATAACAGTTCATTATATAATTCTGTATACTTGCTTGTATCGTTATGAGACATAATGAGACACTCAAGGTTGAACTTGTTTGACTTCACCAATTTACTCGGAAACAGTTCGAAAGCTGTCCCGTCTAGCAAGTACAGTCAGGGGCATAATTTGCGCGTACTTTGTAAGAAAAAAATGTTCATACAGTAGACTTTTTGCAAGGCGGAGCGGAGTCGAATAATCGAATTTGTCGAATTATAGACTGCCTGACTATTTTGTAATAAGACCCTCTAAAGTTCGAAATATTAGTGAAGATGAAGATAATTGCTGATTTTTTTTAGATTGAAGGTGTCAGATTAAAGAGGGGATTAGACACCTACCGAATTACCGCAGATTTACTGTACTAATAATAAAAAGAAATAATAACATTTGTTTCTAATTATTTGCATTGCATGTTATTACTCTATGACGTATGTGATGACCGAGCCTATATATGCTGTACGTAGCTAATATCTAATTGTCTAGAACTTGAATGACGTATTATTTAAATAATTACTTACTAATACACATAAATGTCGTTTGATTTAGAACTCTACTTACTGTGACAGCGTTTTCTTTATTTTGAAATAGTTCCTACTTAGGACTTTAGAACTCAAATCTTAAAGCATAGTCTATGACAATCCGGAATCTTTCATGATAATCTCTTTTTTTATTACACAATTTATACAATTTTTTGACCGAAATTAGCTGTCAAATGAAGGCTTCAATTAGATTTACAGTTAGTTTGACAGCTACAGTACACCTACAGTAAGCCAAAGAACTGGCTAAGCAACGCCTTAGCTCGGCTTGAAAGTTCAAACATTTGTTTCTTCATCATTCTCAAAACACTCATTTAATTATAGCAAAAACAAGTGTAAACATAAACAAACGTAATTACAACATGTAGTTTACAAAACTAGTGTTTTCTAATAACGTTGCAATGTATTTCTAACATGCATATGTTTCGATAATGTATTGTTTGAACGAAAAATTTTATATGAACTAGTTTTACTTTTTCTTCATCCATGAACCTTTCACGTGAAATAAAAGTGCACTAGTAACCGTAATAAAGGTAATTATTATTATAATACATTTGTGTAATGTATAAATGTGGCGCATTGTACTTTTGTTATAATTTCAAATGGACGTACGTTTTATATGACGCTGTGTGGACGTCATTGAGGCTAGGTGAAACTGCAGTAACGCAATTAAAAACACAATCTATTGAATGTTAAACGTATACAGAGGTATTTTTAAAATATTGAGAATGAAATCAGAGTTAATTATTCTTACTCAAATAATATAGGGTGACTGGTAATTAGTGTACGATTCTTAAAGACGTGATTGTGCTCATGATAACCAACCAGTTTTACTATAGGCATAAACCTGAAATCGCGAAAAAAAATCAGCAGTCGAGTACATTTAGGTTTGCCTAATGTACTGAACAGCTCATATTTTTTTCGCGATTTCAGCTTTTCTCCCATAATAAAAATTGTTTGTTATCATGAGCAGTTACCCTATATATGAGAATAAATGAAAATTCGTTCATTTAAAATAAAATTTTCGTTAACACGAACTGTCTTCGTGAATGAACTTGTAAATAAGCAAGTCTTGGACCGTCCAATTTGTAGCACTTACCTTCATAAATAATAAGGTATTATGCTGTAATAGGCCGACCTTACACAGTACATTAGTAAATTGGATGATAAGAGGCGGGTCGTGAACACCACTGTTACAAAATATCGTCTACATTACCTATTAGCCCACTTGTGTCTGAACTCCATTCAAGTAATAAAACATGTTTTACATTTTTTTACATTCAGAAGAACATAAAAAATAATATTAAAAGCTGGGTTTTTCGATTATTTAATCATTATTTTTTAATTTCACTTTTTTATTATAATACCGTGCCATAGAATGAACCATACATACATACACTCTCGAAAAACATTAAAAACTTTATTTCGGCAGTCGGGTAAAAATTTGCTACTATCTACCTAGGTAATATTTAACAAATGCTTTTGTCCTGAAACTGTCAATACCAAAAGTGGTTCAATTGTTTAGGCGTGAACACGTAACAACGTTACAAACGAACCGAAATTCGCATTTATAATTTCGCCTGATGGTATTACTGATTACTGTCATGTCAGTTAAAAGATAATAAATACAAATCGGTTTCAACTGTATAAAGTAAAGTAAAAAAAAAAAAAAAATGTTTATTTCTCCACATAAATCATAACCAGATACATACATTGTTTTTGTTACAAAAATGGAGTGGAGTGGAGCCTAAACTAGGGCAACCCTGTATTTCAGGACTCCAGGTCTTCCTCCCGCAGCGAGTGAGTTGGTTGTGCTATGTGTATGATTGCCGTGCGTTTGATTGTGTGGTGCATGTGCGTGTGATGTGTGTGTGTGTGTGTGTGTGTGTGTGTGTGTGTGTGTGTGTGTGTGTGTGTGTGTGTGTGTGTGTGTGTGTGTGTTACATAATAAGTAAGAAACTAAAGAATACGCTTACACGCAGTGTGTTATGGGAGAGTAGGTGCATGTGTTGGCGGTTATGAGTGAGTGTGTTTTGATTGTTCTGCAGTTAATAAACAGCTGAGGCTACAGAAAAATGTTAGTTGGATATCATTAGTAGTGCTTCCGTTTCGTCATAATTTAAATTATAGAGGTATTTTTGGAGGATGAGTTTACACTCTTTGGTGAGTTTTGGGAATATGTTTAATCGGGAGTTTAATTTATTATATAAGTAGGGACCAAGGAAGCAGGAATATCTTCTAAAGAAGGCCGTATTGTGTTTAGTTGCCTTGCATATTCTGTTATTTCTTCGTGCAGGATAAGAAACCTTAGAATCGTAGGATAGTTCTTTGTGCTTGCGAAGTGTAGTGTGAAGGATGAATTACAGTCATGATTTTGCAATCCTTGTATAGGCACATTGTTGGATATCGAAATGGTTTTCTAAGCATTACTTTTAGCAAAGACCTTTGCGCTCGTTCAACTTTCATAATTTTGGTCTTGCAGGCTCCACCCCAAACCGGAATGCAATAACCCAATATTGATTGGACCAAAGCAAAATAAACTGTCTTTAGCATTTCCAGCTTGAGTACATTTCGAAGTTTCTTAAAGATCCAGATCATTTTGCGTGTACGCGCTGACAGAATATCTAGTTGTGCATGCCATGAAAGGGTATCATCTATTTGAGTGCCGAGGTATCTGATATTGGTAGTCTTTACTAGTGGTACGCAGGAGCAAGTCAAGGAATGGATACTGTTACAATTGTGTGCTTTTAAAGTGTAGTTATTAGGTTGTGTTGTTTTATTTATAGAGAACGTTATATATTTTGTTTTATTAATATTAAGTGTTAGTAGATTTTTATTTAACCACAATGATGTCTGATGTAATCCTTTTTCGGCAAGGTATCGTGCCTCTGCCCAGTATCTCCCTGAAATATAAGCGCAGTATCGTCTGCGTAGGGGAATATTGCTCCCTTTGACGGTTTATATTCGCAGAGTTCGTTGATTATATCAGGAAGAGACCCGGGCCAAGGACACTTCCCTGAGGCACTCCGCAAGTAATGGGGAGAGGGCTGCTGATGTGATCACCTATCTTAACAGATTGGTACCTATCAGTAAGAAAATCTTTCATTAGTTGCAAAGGGAGGCCGCGTATGCCGATCGCTTCGAGTTTTGCCAGGAGTATATTAGTTGAAATAGTGTCGAAGGCCTTGGCCAGATCTAAGAAAACTCCGACACATTTTCTACCCTGGTCCAAGTTACTTGCAACAAAATTTGTGAGATTTACTGCAGCATCCTCTGCAGATTTATTAGATTGAAAACCATATTGAGAATCCGATATTATATGTTCTTGTTTTAGGAAATCCATTAGCCGTTTGTTGATATTTTTTTCGAATAACTTAGACATTGCGGGTAGCACTGATATCGGACGATAGTTCTCGACACTATTTCGGGGCCCACTTTTGTGTATAGGGTGAATTAGTGAATGCTTGAAACAGTTAGGAAAAGTACCTTTGTTTATGCATAGGTTGAATATATAAGCCAGTATGGGGCTTATTAAATTTTTAATGCGTTTGAGGAATGTAGTTGATATGCCGTCCCATCCAGTGGCGGAGTCATTTTTAAGATTTTGTATAAAGTGCTCAACTTCGGTATTATCTGTTTCTAGCAGTACGAAGGATTTTAGTCTGTGCTGGGTTTTAATGTCACATATTATATTAGATGTATCGGAGGACGCAATAATAGTGTCAACTAGTTTTTGACCTGTACTTATATATATACGTATGGATACCGTAATGGTTAATAATGACGGGTTGAGACTTTAATTTGTATTGCAATCACATCATTGGAATTCAACGTGGCATTTATTATATTTTTTATGATGACATTTTAGTTGATATTTTTTATTAAAATACTGGTCTGTAATTGTCACATTGCAGAAGGTCTCATACATAGTGGTTGTGATTTTGAGGTGTTTTTTTGGTGACACTTGGCAAAATATTTGCATCACTTGGGTAAGGTTCGTATTTACCAAAGTAACGCGGATATTTTGCCAAATACCTCTAGTGAAGTCTCACCATAAGATTTTTGTTTGACACCATTTACATAAGTTGCGTAATCCGGCTCAGTATGAGTCTTTATCTCTCAGATACTGACTAATATTGGCCTGTCGTTCAAGAATATTATCAAACATTACGTGTAACATATGGAGATGATGTGAGCAGATCACAATCGTCTGTTATCCGACATTTTAGTCCAATCCACTACAATGAGATTACTCTCACAAAATGCTGTGCCCTCGTCGCCTTCCCATGTATTTACTTATGTCTGACCTTTATGATTTATTATGCATTCGTTTCTGCTCGTGTCTATCCGATTATGCCCTGAAACAGCTCTTGCCACTAAGGGATAGTGTAGCTTTCTATTAGCGAAGCGGTTTTCAAAATTGGACCAGTAGCTTTTTTAGGTAGTCTAATCTAAACATAACCGACTTTCCTTTACATTAGTATAGATATTGCTTACATTTCTTGACTTCTGAGTCTTAACGTAAACATGTGCTTCCAACCTTTTATATGTTCTGAGCTTTTAACTACTGCCCTTATCACTGGCTGCGAAAAATCCTCAATATCCGAACGAATTAGTCTGTCGCCTAGTACATTTCCATCTGATTAACATCAAATTATCATTCATGAATATTTTTTCTATATTATTCCAGTTCTGGGAAAGGTGATGAACTTACAGTCTTCGTTATAGAGGGACGGAAACGTATTAATATGTAGATTACTATCTTCTACGCCGTAGTTTGTGTTACGTAACCAGACCTAAATATATACCATACTTACTAACAAAAACTATCTTTAGGTTTATTTTTTTAATTATCTTCTATTATATAACTTATTACTGTCTCTAAGTTCAACATTTTATTTTCCAGTTGTCTGCTTTATGACTTTAATTGCAGTTACACCTAAAAAGATTTGAATGAAATGACTTTGCAAAAATATTTCTTTATATTAGAATATTAGATATAAAGATATCCGCTTGTCATTTTATTCTAGACAGGTTTCAAATGGTTATCTTTATTGAACAAAGAATAAAGATTAAGATTAATAAGGATCAAAGATTGTGCCTTTTCCGAAGTGGAGACCTTTGCTCTATGGTGAGAGAATATAGATTGGTGTGGTATTATGTAGTTAATAGTATATTTTACTTTGATTCGATTTAGTTACCGTATTAGCAAGCTACATTATTCCTGGTACCTAAACATTTTTATAATTATTTTTTATTTATTTTAGCACTTCTAATTAATAATACATTGATACATAGACAATTCACTAAACAAGCAATAAAAAAATCTTGATGGATGATTATGATAAATATACAATTACCTACGTTCCAAAACAGTGCAAAAACGTTTGATTTCGTTTCGAATATCCCGTCTAATAAGTACGATATTGTTTTCATTGTACAGGTGGTCACAGCCGATTGTGAACGTATACACGCCATGTCCGGTTTACCTGTTACAACCGGTCTTTGGTTTACCCTTTAGCATTTCCTTATTTAATATTTTTGTTTGGCAATCTGTCAGTTTAATTCAAAATATACCTTAAAAAACGGACTAAACCTCTTTTTATCAGAAAAGTATGATAATGTCTGTGTGTGTGTGCACTACCACTGCTGCGCGCCGGCAAATTGTCGGACCATAGGTATCTGTGTAAGTGTATGAAATTGTAGTACCTGATATGCGCCGTTGTCGGACCATAGGTATCTGTGTAAGTGTATGAAATTGTAGTACCTGATATGCGCCGGTTTAATTAAATATATTAAAATTATGTCCGTCGATTGTGCTTTCTGTGTTTAAGTTTTGACTAAATGTTGGTTAAGTTTTGATAGAAATATAGCATGTATGTAGTATACATTTAATTGAATAATACACAATCAGTACATTGAATAACGCATTATGTAAAAGAAATCAATATGGAAATGTTTTATGATGTAAATATACAAATTCCATATTATTTGTTCGTTTCCGCTGAAATACCGTAACAAATCGATTGTTATTTTTATGTTACGTGTTTATTATAATAATGTATGTTCTTGTAAATATTAAGATATTTTCAATGTAAAATTAGCTATGTAGCGAAAGGATGAATTAATGTGCTTATGTGCGATATAGTACCTATATCGGCGCTTGCGCAGATGTCAAATAACTACACGTGCAAAGCATTTGTTTCAACAATGACTAAAGACGTAAGTCTCAGAAACAGTAATATGTAATAACGGTGTAACTGACTTATTAGTTACCTTAACGATAAAATGGAAAACATTTTTTTTGTATTTATTAGTCATTTGTAAGCTATGATTAATGTTCTCATACAAAAGTTGAACAAATGGTCTCTCCATAAGTAATTACATATTTTTTTGTACTTTACGACGTACTTAATCTGTTAAAAAAATTAATAGCTGATTTCTTGTTAGTTACTCATGATACTGCCAGGCTAGTTTTGTTGTTGCTAACGTGGCTACTGATCTTAGGGGTTGCTAGGTCCCAGGTCGGGTAATTTTCATACATAGGATCTAAAAAAAAACTTGTGTGATTTAGACATCCATACTAATATTATAAATGGGAAAGTGTGTCTGTCTGTCTGTATGTTTGTCTTTCTTTCACGGCAAAACGGAGCGACGAATTGACGTGATTTTTTAAGTGGAGATAGTTGAAGGGATGGTGAGTAACATAGGCTACTGTTTGTCTCTTTCTAAAGCGAGCAAAGCCGCGGGCAAAAGCTACTGTTTAATATTTTCAATTTAGTCACCATCACCACAAAGAAAAAGCAGTTACGTGGTTTAATTCATAGTCGAATCGGACCAGGAGTTCCAAAGGCGCCTTCAACCAAATAAACTACCTAACTCTCCAGCTTTATAATATTTGTATAGATTTCATTTAAACGAATTATTTCAAACATTTTAATGAGAGGTACTGGCCAGCAAAAGGTGCAACATTATCTTAAATTAACACTGATATACATAATTTAGGTTTTGGGTCAACGTTTTAGGTTACATTGTATTGTATTTCGTACAGGGGTCAACCACCAATTTGACTTACAATTTGATCAATGAATTTGGTTTTGTTTTAAAACGTACATCCACTAAATACAAATGTTGCAATGATTAATGAAGGTATTTATCATGTTAGGTAATTTATCTACTGATTTTTATTTTAAATGTAGTCAGAGGCCAGATATTTTCGGGGTGGAGCGCGAATGAAAAGTATATTCAAATTACCCGAGATTTTGAAGGACTATAACCTATTTTAGACTTTATTCCATACTAATATTATAAATGGGAAAGTGTGTCTGTCTGTCTGTCTGTATGTTTTTCTTTCTTTCACGGCAAAACGGAGCGACGAATTGACGTGATTTTTTAATTGGAGATAGTTGAAGGGATGGAGAGTAACATAGGCTACTTTTTGTCTCTTTTTAACACGAGTGAAGCCGCGGGCAAAAGCTAGTGATTTCATATACTGAGTCTGTTTGCCCCCTAGATAGAAGCCGTAACCACACGATCAATTGAAGTTAAAAACGTTTTAAACCTATTGAAATGCTTACATCATCATCATCTCCCTAGTCTTTTTCCCTACTATGTTGGGGCGGTTTCCAGCCTCACTGGATTCATCTGGATACCGGTGTTTTACGTGAATTGACTGCCTACCAGAGCTCCACAACCTAGTAACTGGGCGACACGACACCTTTTGGTTTGACTGGTCAGATTTTTTGGCTTTTGAAATGTTTATTTTTAATTAATTTAGGTATATAGATTTAATTTAAGAGTGATTTCCAAAAATACGAAAATTTATCCACAGATCAGTGGACAGGCAAACCATTTAACAGGAGTTATAGTATTTGTATCTCTACTAACATGAATATTTCTTACCTTATAAAATACCTCGGTATTGACAAACCGCGACCTCGAACCTGTCTTCTACCTCTGCCAAGCGATCTCGCACGCGCATGCGTACAATCAACACACTTCGGATGTCGCGAAAGCAGCTTTCTTTCATGACCGTGTCACTTCCCTTCAGTACAGTCGTCGAGAGCGATGTTTTACCGGGAACAACTTGTATTTATTATTATATTCTCAGAATACGGAGGAAATAGGTTATAGGTGCTTTAATAGTACACCGTCTTATTTCATGCGCTTTAACCGTCTCTGCTCAGAAACTATTGATATGCAATTTTATTGTCATTTGCTTTCAGTAAATGCATTTGCAAATTTACCAATTTCAAGATGATGTTGCATTCTCAATAAACGAAAGTTCTATTACCCCAAATAAAAGCATATTGCAAAAATCTAATTACTCGCCTTGCTAGAACATGTTGCAAAAATTAATTTCGTTAGTATTACATGCCAAAAACATCGGTTACAAAGTGAGCATGATAAGGCAAATTAGGCAAACAGTTATGCAATACAAATTTGAAACTTGTAAATTAATTTAAAACTTTTGCTTTCACCTGTACGAGCAGTTAACAAACTTTTTTGGTTTTTTTACTGCATCAATGCAGGTTTTAGCTCTTAAAGCTGAATCCGCCGCCATGTAATTATTTGAATAACCTTAAACATAACTTTGTTAACATTTGTCGTTTAAAAAAGGGTTTTAAAGAAAACCGTTGTAATTTGTTCTAATTAATTAAATATTGTCAAGCGGCCCGATTGTTCTAAAGGGTTACCTTTGTTTAAACTTTGTCTAGAACTGCTGAAAAGTTATTATACAGGGTGTCCCACGGCTATGCCACATGGAGGGAAAGTACCTTAAATATTGTAGATAGAACATTTTACTGAAAGAAGACATTATTTGAATTTTGAAAACATAGTAAACTGCATACATAGATATTTAAATAATTACATAGTTGAACCGGGAATCGAACCTGTTACTCGAGAAAATTAATCAGCCTGTAGTTTTATCCTACCGATCGAAAGGCTTCATCACAAGGATTATTTTTTGCTAAATAACATAGTGTCAAAAACAAAAGAAAGACCATGAATTTTAATATTTTTAATATAAAGTTTTTCAATTTTTCAAATGCTCAAAACTAGTCCCTTCTTCTTGAATACAAAGTGATTACTTTTGGTTATTTCGTTCCCTGGCGATTTTTTGGTCCTGTTGTGGTGGATATTTATTTATTTAAATGATGCGTACTACTCAAGTGGGTAGATTATTTAGTAATAAGTAGTTATGATTGTCAATTGTATGTCCTTACGGCAATGTAAGCTTATAAATTTTCAGAACAAAATTTTATATCAAATGTTAAAATTCACGGTCTTCCTTTTATTTGTGACACTATGTTATTTAGCAAAAAATAATCCTTATGATGAAACCTTTCGATCGGTTTGATAAAATGGCAGGGTGATTATTTTTTCTCGTGGAACAAGTTCGATTTCCGGCCCAACCATTTACTTATTTAAAAATCTTTGAACGCAAATTAAATTGTTTTAAATTTTCAAATAATGTCTTCTTTCAGTAAAATGTTCTGGCATAGCCGTGGGACACCCTGTATATACATATATACAAAGCGGGCGCTTTGTTAGTGAAGAGGTTTTTAAAAAATGGTTTTTAGCTATTGAAATTGGTGATTTTATTCTCAAGATTGTTATTATATTTTTACACCTGTGTTTTTGCTTAAATATATATAAAAATAATGATATGTAGAGCTTTGTTGATTCAAGTGGAGGCAAAAAAGCTTGACAGGGTCGTTAACATTAGCTTAGCTAAGTGATTCATGGTGAGGTCACACCTTGCAAAAATGCCGAAGCGATTTGTTTTGACAAATCATTCCGGTTTGCCTATAATCAAAGCAAAATATTTAAAATATATTCAAACAAAACATTACCTAATACTTATATAACTATAATACCTACATTATTACTTTGTTTTGGTTCTTTATTATTCAAATCTAAAAAGATTGTGTTAAAGAATAACTCTCCCATAGTTGGGTTAAAAGTATATTCTTCTGCACGGCTCAGTTTGTTTCTTCTTAGAGGTAGTCAGTTAGGCAATACCAACTCTAATAATAATAAGGCAAAGGTCTCTTCTCATACAGAGAAGGCACGAGCATTGATCACCACGCTTGCTCAAGACGGGTTGGCGATTTCCTCACGATGTTTTCCTTCATCGATGTCTGCGATGTCTAAGATAATCTTTAGAAAGTACATATGAATTGAAAAAGTCACATTGGTACTTGCCCGGATTCGAACCCACAACCACTTGCATGAGAGGCGGGTGCCTTAACCACTAGGCCATCACGACAAACCAAACAAATACCAACTCTATCTTGTTAAAAAAAAAATATGATGTGTAAAAGTGATTTAATATCCTAGTAACATCAATAAACTATTTCATTTCAAACAATAGTAGATAAATTAAACTTGATGTTAATCAAAGAGTGAATTGTCTACACGTGCAAGAAAGTAGATAGTTATTGATAGGAATGTACACCTGTCGTGTGTAAATAAAAAAATAGAAGTTACTTCGTAAATAATCAAGAATGTGTCAATTACTTGCTGAAACTTATCAATTTATTGTACGAAATTGTTCGCTATTATAAAACGTTAAATAAAAAGAAGGTAGATTGTTCCCATTGTCACATAATTTTTTTCACAATATTGATGTATATTGTATTGATGCATATGTACTTTCTAAAGTTTATCTTAGACATCACTGACATCCCGTGCCTCGGAAAGCACGTAAAGCCGTTGGTCCCGGTTGTCATTCGTAGAACTTTGACAGTCGTTACTGGTTAGCCAGAAACTATGACCAGTCTAACCAAGAGGTATCGTGTCGCCCAGTTACTGGGTTGTGGAGGTCAGGTAGGCAGTCGCTCCACGTAAAACACAGGTATCCAGCTGAATCCGGTTAGGCTGGCAGCCGACCCCAACACGATTGGGAAAAGGCTAGGGAGATGATGATGAATATTGTATTGTTCTTAGATATAATGACTCGTGTTACATACATAATATTATTATTTGGTGCAAATATTGTAGTTTTCCATGTTTTTCTCACAGTTTCGTGAATTAAGCAGTAACGACTATTATATTTTTAAGATCATTGACCATGGCCTTCGGAGTTGACAAAAGGTTGTAATTTGAGAAATATTGTCCACTAGCTGTCCCCCGCGGTTTTACTCGTGTAGCTCTCGTTCTTTTAGGACTTTCGGGATAAAACCTCTCGTTTGTCCTTTTTCAGGCTATGGACTGACTTAAAATCGGTTCTGTAGTCTTTGATTGAAAGCGGGACAGGCAGACAGAGTTACTTTCGCATTTATAATATTTTGATCTTCATAACCAAGTCACTGGGTAACACAATACTCTCCTGTAAGGTACCGTAAGATTTTCGGGCTTAGGATTCAGTGACGAGAATGACCAATGGATTTTTATTAAATATGCATGATATTCATTAAATATTATGTTAATCGATGTTGATGTTAATTGAGACAGTCATCCACTCAGTGGGCACACCCATTATCAATATTATCACAACTTTCAATTTTAAAAGTCATTGGGATGACGTAAACATTGAATGTGTGTGTTCAATGTAGCAAATAGTTTATATTGTGCATTGAAAACTCGCTTTGCTGATAACAGAGCAAACGTACTTAAAGATTTGTTAAATAAACTGATTGACTCAATTCAATACACTTTTTCCGTAAATAATATCAATAACATTTGGTCTTGAAAAATATTATTAAGTGAAGTGCGACGATATTGTAAGCAAACTAAACGTATTAATATGTTTTTCTCAGTGAAGCTGTAAGAAAAACAACATATGATAGGATGATCTTACGTGAATTGCATCATTAGGCATAGGTCAGTTACATACGTAGCTAATAATAACACAATATCAATGGTGACTAACTAACACACACAGGAGTTATTATGTGTAAAGTGTGTGTGTGTGCGTAACCACAGATGCACGCACCGTTTTTCTTTCGCTTCGTATCAAAGGACCAGATTTAGGAATCAATATAATTAAATACGTATACAGATTGTAATCTATGGAATTAAGATATCTTAATCTTATTATCTTACTTTTCCCGTCATTACTATAATTAGGGCGCTCAATGACTTAATTATGATTTCATTTTCTTTCCTATTATTAGCTCAATCAATCCTTTTTTCCGTGATATAAATTCGAGATAAGATTATAGTTACAAGTTTGATTTTTTGATATAAGATGATACCCATAATATTATTCATTTAATTAGGATAAGTACTTCAATATAAAATCGTCAAAACAGTTCTTTGGTGTTTTTGTATTAAATGCTAGAGATTTCGTGAAAAATTGGTCATTACGCTCTTGTGTATTGGATACTAAAAACTTGGCGTTTTCGCCTTTAATTCGTGCTTGCGTTACAGTTTATGCTATAATTAGGTAATGCCATTTTTATTAACAGTTGGATTTTTTTTAAGTTGAAAATCCGTTAGTTTTAGTAACATTTTCTGTTGCAAGCATTTGCCCCATCTGCTAATTGTACGTACTCTATCAATTAGTGTTGCATCACAGATTAATTTATGAGCTTCTCTTTCATATTTGTTTTATTTGTTACAACCATCGCATTTAATCTGTTTCTTTTACATGATTAAAAAAGTAACGATCCGAAACATTAATTTTTGATTGCATTTCTTCAAGGAAGTTTTGATGAATGGCTGGCATTATAAAAAATATGTTGCATAATCATGCTGCGTTATGCACTGACATTTTAAACTTATAATTTGTGTTGTGATAGTCATTTCGATTATGCATTGGTGAAAGATAATTTTATGGTACTAAGGATAAAAATATACAAATAAAACATAAAAGTGCCGCTTATTATGACTTATTGTTTTATGTAGATGTAGTTAATATAAAAACGTAATGGTTTATTTATTAGTAAATTGATTAACGCTAGGTCCAATATTCTTTAGTAACAGACACCGTTACAAATCCTGTAACATCCATGAGTATCTGTCTAGTCACTCGATTAAAATTGCGATTGACTACTTAAGATAAAAGATGTTTCTTAGTTTATCTATATAAGTCTATGTTAGCAAATCTGTTTGCGGTCCTTAGGTAAGTATTTACAGTAATTATATTTTTATCACACCAATCTGAACACTACTAAGATAATTTTAAAGACGTCACTTCTGTTCCTGATTATATACGCTTTATTGTAGGTTTATTTAATCTCATATATTATATATTGTGACGTGTATTATAATTTCGTTTTCTAGATAGAATGTTATCTTTCTTTTAGAATGTAAACAACAATAAACGGCGTTATAATATGTGTCGCTGAAAAAATAAGGCTAAGCTAAATTTGTATGCTAGTCAAGTGCAAATCAAAACTAAATATTTAATATTAAAATATTTAATTTTAGATTCCATATTACGATATGGAGTCATTTTCTGGGCTAATTCGTGTGAAAAGCATGAACTCTTTAAAGCGCAAAAGAGGTGCATTAGGTCCATATGCAATATAAATAAATAAATATAAGCAAAATCGACAGAAAGTTGTAAATCACATTTTATTTCTCTCAAAATTTTAACTTTACCTTGCCTTTACATATACGAGACTGCTTTGTTTGTAAAGAAAAACGGAGATTTATTTAAAAAAGCTTCAGAACAAAGCTACCGCTCTGTAAGACCCATGTATCGCCATGAAATATGCCTGAGAAGTTCAAAAACTGCCCTTATGCACAAGAGTGTACTCTGCATGGCTCCGAAAATTTTTAATAAGTTGCCAAATGACATAAAAGATTTGAACTTGACACAATTTAAACGAAGATTAAATAAATTCTTAATAGACAAATGCTACTATACCATTGACGAATTCCTTAATGAAAAAATGACATCAATAATCCTGTAATCTTGCCATGTTTATTACTATAATTGACATTTAAATTTCTATACCTGGGTACTACATTTTGATTTCTATGAAAATACTAATAATGCATGCCCTTAGTAAGGTAGATTTTTGAGATACTTAATACTGTAAGACCTGTTGTAACACCAAAAATCGCATTAATAAAAACTTTGACTTTGACTTTGACTTTGACTTTAAGTAGTGTAAATAGGTTAAAAAAATATAGGTACCGGTAGAAAACAAGCTGCTGCGTGCGCAATGCTTCTCTTAGTATTCAATAGAGAAAGACTTACAATGTAAAAAACAACAGTATTTACGATTGTATCAGGTTCAGAAAGTGATGTTAACAATACTAATTAGAGTCAAATAATGAAATAAACTTTGCATGGCCAGCCTTGATATTCAATCATCGACAAATTATTGCATGTAATAGTAAATTTTAATCTTATATTAAGAAGGTTAATTATCAAACAATTATATTCTGTATGAAAATACAGATGATTTTTGCGGCGTAAAAAAATGAGGTTCGATAACACCTTAAACAGATGCATTTTGGCAACACAACGGTATGTCCGTGAGAAACTTTTGGTCCCAATATCGGAATGACTGCTTTTGGTGTTCATTGCACGTTGCATATTACCTACACACTACTGGAACAACAGGTTATAAACTGACGGACGCTTTTTGCAGTCCACGCATGAGTGGTGGTGTTACGAATGGCGGTTTCCAAACTGGTTCAGATAAGTTCGCCCATTGAGTCGCTAAGCCGTCTATATTCTCAAGGTTGGATTCAATTGTTGGTAATGAATCGCTAATTGTTGCTAACATGTGCATTTCGTTAATTTATACAGCTGGTCTAGTAGAAATGTGTCCCTTTTGCCACACACACTCTCGAATCTCATCAAAAGGTTAATTTTTTTTTACTTTAGCTTATTAACTTCTGTCTAGGCTAGATAACTTTTGCCTAGGTTAAATAACTTTCGCCTAGGCTGAATAACTTTCGCCTAGGCTAAATAATTTTCGCCTAATCTTATACTACATCGTCTTGACACTACGAGGTCTAATTAAAAAAGTCATTCTGTATCAACTAAGATTGAAATCTTATTACTCTTGTGCTTGGCTATCGAGGTTGTTGAGCTGTTTTCCTTTTATGATAAGTTAAGTGTGCCGGCGACTCGCGTTTTACCGTGTATCAGAGTAAAAACGTTGAGTATTGACCTGCTTACGGACCACGGCAAAAATTACCACCTCTCTCTAACAGTTCCCGGTAATTTATACAAATAAATATAATTAAAGTGGCTGTTTGTAATATCGAAACAGCAGCTTTTTATTTAATGTTAAAAAAGGTAACTATATATTACTATTTGTTTGTACCGCTATTCTAGCCTCCAAATCGGCTGGACCATCCATTTCATTAGTAGATAGCTGATAATTAAGGAATAGGTTAGACTACTTTAATTTTAGAATTGTTAGAGTTTCGCCAACTAAATATTTAAAACCAAGAAAAATGTGATCTTGTCTATGGTATTAAACTAGACTTTCATGCGGTCGAAGTCGCGGCAGAAGCTAGTATGCAATAAAATTATACTTATGTGGCGATGAACGACAAAACGGTCTATTGAAATGCAACAGGCCAACAGCTTCTTGGAATATAACTCAATTTAGAATTCATGATGGTCATTGCTCTGAAATACATAAAGAGAAATTGCACTTATTCAATCATGGACAAACGAAATCTTGAACTTGATGTCGGCTATACTATAAACGATTTGCGACAGGACCGATTAACGGCCATTTGCAATAAACTATCTATCGGTCGTGTAGGTTAGAAGAGGTAATTGTGTTACTGGTGGAGCTACTTGGACAGTTAGAATTTTGACACTGTCAAAGCTTATTAGGTTAATAAAGGTAGAATTTTGACATTATCAAAGTTAATTAAGTTACAATATGTGAAATTTTGACAATGTCAAAATTGATTAGTTTACAAGAGGTAAAGTTTTGACACTGTCAAAATGGGTTAGGTTATTGGAAATTACCGCTAAGATTGTTTTGATTTCCGCGGGCTATCTCGTTAGTTTATAAGGAAATCAATATCTAAATCACGTTTGTTTACACATTACCTGTTTTATAGGATGGGATGATGGTTAAAATAAAGCGGAAGTATGTATTAAAACAATGTCTGTTTACATTATAGAGATAAAACATTGTTTTGTTATAACATTTTATGGTTATCTCAGTTTCATATTATAGGGCTCTGTTTTACATTGCCTAGTCTAATAACATTCGGTGTTGAACTTTATGCTAGTTATTTATTGTAGATTTTCTTTGTAGCATTAAATACGTAGAAGCAAAGATATTTAAAAATGCTACAAGAATTACCTATTATGTTACTTTTATTGACATTTCTTCAGGCAGCTGAAAATACATTGCAATTCATTTGGAAACATAATCACATCATTTATGCGATGTAATCTTATCTAATATTATAATGGCATTAATATCTTTAAGATATAAATCTAATCTAAGCTAATGAACATGTTCACTGATAATTATAATCTTAACTGTTAAGTTCTGGGTTAGGTTACTGTTATTCACCTTGAAAACAGGAATTAGAATATTTGTTTAGAATTTAATTTCTGCTGTGTCATAGTTCACTTATACATACTAATATTATAAATGGGAAAGTGTGTCTGTCTGTCTGTCTGTATGTTTGTCTTTCTTTCACGGCAAAACGGAGCGACGAATTGACGTGATTTTTTAAGTGGAAATAGTTGAAGGGATTGAGAGTAACATAGGCTACTTTTTGTCTCTTTCTAACGCGAGCGAAGCCGCGGGAAGAAGCTAGAAAAAATATATGTGCACGCAAGATCCCAACGTCAATGAAGGATTTAATTGATAAAAGAGAAATCGAATCGAGTTATTACAACATTAATAATAAAACGATAGAGAAATCTTTGTTTTTTGCTCTGATTTACTCTGCTAGTAGTATCTTTATGTGTGAACAATTCTTTTGCACGTGTGTATATCACCTTACTTCTCTGAAACGGTTGAACCGATTGCATAGAATTTTATTTCTATATTTCAATAGGTTTTTATTTTTCCTTTTATCCTCGATTGGGCCCGGTAGGTTACGTCAACAAATCAAAAAGGATTACGTCTGTCTGGCACGCTAGTACGTAAATTCCATATGTTTTGAACTCTTTGAATAGCTATTGTGGAGAAGCTTTTGACGTTACTAAATGACTGTAATATAAACAATTTACATATGTACTCACATAAATAGAACCTTCACGCCTCCGTTGTTACAAGGAAATCCCCATAATAATCATTAAAAGTCAATCATTTATCGCAACAACGACTAACATTATTGATGAAAAACCTCATAATGGTGCTGATTCTCTTGTTCACAAACTTAACTAAATTTAAGTTAAATGCATCTTTCTCTTTCCATTTCTTAAAGAAAAGGATAGAATATACATTTTAGTTTAATCCTGTCAAATTAGACAGCGCCTGAAGAAAATTGACGTATAGTACGTCTATATTATCTACTAGCTTTTGCCCGCGGCTTCGCTCGCGTTAGAAAGGGACAAAAAGTAGCCTATGTTACGCTCCATTCCTTCAACTATCTCCACTTAAAAAATCACGTCAATTCGTCGCTCCGTTTTGCCGTGAAAGAAAGACAAAGATACAGATAGACACACAGACACACTTTCACATTTATAATTTTACTAGCTTTTGCCCGCGGCTTCGCTCGCGTTAGAAAGAGACAAAAAGTAGCCTATGTTACTCTCCATCCCTTCAACTATCTCCACTCAAAAAATCACGTCAATTCATCGCTCCGTTTTGCCGTGAAAGAAAGACAAACAGACAGACAGACAGACAGACACACATTCCCATTTATAATATTAGTATGGATGCCCTTACTAATAACTAATAATCACTGTGTAAAGTTATGCAATGAATAAAGCCTGTGTAACCATACATTTTTTGACGTATACACCTGTCATAACTTTATGCAGCGTTTATTAGTAAGGCGCTTAGTATGGATGGAGTGTCTAAATTTGACAGGACTTAACTAACATTTTATTTTCTGTTCTTATCTTAATTAAATGGAAAGAGAAAAATGCACTTAACTTAAATTTACGTTAGTTTGTGAATAAGAGAATCGGCACCATTGTTTAGAATCAGAGTCAAAATCATGTCATCACAAATTTTACAATTGAATTGCAGACCGTATTCGACTTGACTTCTTCTGTGTTTTTCCCGATAAAATGGGGTCGGATCCGCCCTTGAGAGAAACCTCTTTGTCCTAGATTTGAGAAGTGTAAAGTCTATCAGTTTTTACTCTTTTGTACAAAGTATAGCCTTGAGACCTACGTGTGCAAATATTACTAAGTTGATTATGCAAATACTTATAAAAGAATTTATTAGGACGATCAAAATAGTGAGTCTATTTTGAATGGGTAAATATTTTTACTATGGGGCTTACGAACAACTCCGTCGCGGTATAGAACGGAATGGAAGCCTCAACTTTGTCAACGACATAGAGTCCATAATGCAATGTGCCCAATTTTCTATTCCAAGGAATTTCGTAAAGGTATACAATGTAAACCTTTGCCTTAAACTACCCCCATACATAGAGACTTTATTATTGAAAGTATTAAAACCGTCGATTAATACGCCGCGTTAAATTCTCTGTACCGCGGAGTTATTTGATAAATAAAAACGGGTTTTATTGAAGAACCTTCGGGTTTTCCAAAGCGATGAAATCTTTTTAATATAACATGGCTATTACACTAAGTCGATGTCCTTTCCTTAATAAACGTTCTTAACTTGCCATGTTGCTTATTATTCTGCCCATACTCTAACAGCTGCTGTTCACAAAAACAAGGTTGCGTTACAGTTTTGTTATTGTCCGTATTCTAAACATTGACAGTGAAAACGTATGGAAAGGTCGACGCCATTTTTATTTTGTTTAGATTAGTAGCACAATGCTGTTGATACTACATACATACTCGTTATCTCTACTACTGTTAGTTTGATATGGTTTTAGTGATTGAGTTGTTATATTTTGTATGTAAAAGTTAGATAGACATAGAAAGAAAAGGTACTCATTTGAATCTTATTTTCTGTAATTTATATGGGGTATTCCTCGGAGCGCTCCTGTTTTGAAGCGCTCCTAACGAAGCGCTCCTAAAATATTCCGCCAAGCGCTCCTGTTGGGAGCGCTTAGAAAATCAAACTAAAAATATTATTATTTCATTCCTCGAAGCGCTCCTATGACGAAACATAGAGAAGAGCTGAGCATGAAGTGTTCGTAACAAATAATATCGATAAACATTGCGACGGCTACTAGTTGCTCATATTAAAACTAGAAATAGCTAGAATAACTGAGTAAAAATAAAAGCTTTGATGAAAAGTACCAGGGTAGCAGAATTTGCCAGGAGGCAACTAAATGATCTCATATGAATTGTACACCAACGATTAAAGTCTAAAATAATTTTGTTATTATTCACTATAAAGATCTTATTATTTAGTAATTGTTTATTACCAAAATGTAGTTATAGATATATAACAGTACATAACCTATAGCTATCAGGAAAACAGAAATGAACTAGAAGTAATTCCTTATGCGATACTACTCAACTTGTATATTATATATAATTATATAGTTTTAATAATTAACTTTCATGTTATTCCTTTCTTTCATATCCATCCCAGCAATAGGTACCATAGATTGATCATAAATTAAAACAAACTTTTCACTTTTCGCCTATTTTTTAATAAAACAAACTTTTCTTAGTACACAACTTCATGTGACGTAGACGCACTTGCAACTAATGAGTTTAGAAGACAAAAAAATGCGTATTCGATGTAAACTAGTTCCGGAAATGCTCGGCTGCATTCGGAATCACTCGGTAACGCGACCACGCGACTAGGATAAAACAGGGAAGCGGGGTTGACAACAGCGGCTAGTGTCTTGTGTCACTAAAGTCACTTAAGTACGTAGTTCCAGTTCATTTATGCTACCCTAGTAGTTTAAAAAAAATTACAATTATGATAGTTGAACTTTAAAACGTCGATATCGATATCGTTTCTTACAAATCCTTCATGCTCTGCCCTATGGTATCGTCACGTCATAGGAGCGCTTCGAGGAATGAAATAATAATATTTTTAGTTTGATTTTCTAAGCGCTCCCAACAGGAGCGCTTGGCGGAATATTTTGGGAGCGCTTCGTTAGGAGCGCTTCAAAACAGGACCGCTCCGAGGAATACCCCATTTATATGAACAACTGCAAACACTTATAATGCCATGCCACGACATGTAAATTATACATATAAACATCTAAATTTAGCAGCGGCTTCTCCCGTGTTGATGTCAAAACTCACTCCCCTTTTTACCTCTTTAAGTTGGAATTTCCAAAAATCCTTAGTGGATACTTAGTATTCACAAAGAACATACCATCCAAGTTTCATGTCTCTAGGACCAACGGTTAGTGCTGTGCGCTGATATATCAACAATCAGTCACTTTACCATTTATGTATACTTATATTGATTGTGAGAGTATGTGTATTCAGGAAAACAGTAATCTTAATTTTATATTTATTTATAATAGTCTCGTAATACCTGTATTATAAAAGATTATCAAAGGAATGGAATTATACAACAAGCAACATAAAAATCCGATTCAATAGGTTTCAATTTCCTCTGCGGTAGTTAGTGTGGTCGTTTGGTGTTTTATCGCTATGATCAATATTGGCAATGGGAATATACGCTATAATATTTGTTTTATTATTTAAACGAACCTTCGCTGCAGTCGCTGGTGTGTACCTAGATTTATTTATTTATTTCTGTAGGTTAAGGTTTTTAGATGTTGGAACTTTTTCTCGCTTTTACCCCCTTCGTTGGCAGCTGTTCCATTTATAACTGTTACCGGTCCTTTCGAGCCCAAAAAGGTCTGAAAGCAGTTTTTAGAATGTCTTACAAATTGGACTTAAGCTGTGTTTAACCTTTCGACGACCAAGCGACAGCCGGCTGTAGGGCTGCTATTGTCTTCTTATTGTCTCGAATCACGTGTGTTCGAAGATTTAATTCGTTTTAGAATTTTCTTCCTCCTTTATCTTCGACGAGAAATATTTTTTTTAACTGTCTAGGATCTATTCTGTTTTGAATACTGATGATGTTTTTGCGACTTCGGTCTTATGTCATTTTATATCATACTTCATCTTGTTTAATCATTTCGTTTCTATCAAAATATTTTATTTTTATGGTTCTATTGTTACTATTTTATAGGTAGTTATACAATACTTATACGCTTGTGAATGTTTAAATCATTAACTTTTTATAATAAATAACTTGATTGATAACTTTAGTGTTTCCTCAAGTTACATTAGTTACATACATTAGTTTAAGGGATATTATAAATTGCATATCAAATAAATAATCACCTATCAATACATACTCATCATTTATATTCTTTTTTACATCAAATAACTTACTTCACTACAAATAAACTAAATGTTTAACAAAACTAAAACTGCAGATAATTCGAAATTATACATCAATATGACATTACTTTTTTTCTCATAATGCAATACAGTTAAATTTATTTTTGTACAAAAATACTACATACATAGCATAAATACTGACTGCACAGCAAAATTTCCATATTTCATAGCAAAATAACTATCCCAGTCGCATATTAGCCAGTATGTACAACAAAACCTGTTCATCATATTTGTCTTAATTTTCAAGAAGCCATGCTCAGCAAATTTTATAATTATTATAACAATAAAATCCTGTCACATTGCATTATTTTTAAAAGCAGAACAAATTAACTGAAAAAGGTACGCAGCTTCGCGCGCTTTTTCGTCACTGGAGTGCAGAGTGGCGCAAGCGAGTAAGATAGAGATAGAAATGGTTGGTTAGGTTAGGTTAGAACTGTGACCACACAACGCGCGAAGGCGAGCGAGCGCAGCGAGCGTGCCGCGGTAGCGGCCGCCGAGCGCCAGATATCCTCTTTTGCCAAGCAAACATTTTAGTTTCTTTGCTGTTCTAGGCCCGTAGGTATTAAAAAGTATTAATAGACGTCACTCAACTCCGAGACGCTCTCAAATCTATTGCTGTCCTTATTTTTTCCCTTTAGAATGACAAGGACAGCAAGAGACTTGAGAGCGTCTCAAAACTGAGTGACGTCTATTAATACGGGCCTTAGAATAATTGGTGATCTATTTTAATTAGTTTGCTTAAATACTTATTAGGAAAAACCTATTATAGTACATACAAAAACATTTATTTGGTACTAGACCCTACCTATATCTCCATGATTTTAAGTGATTTATTGTGGAATTTTAAGTTCGTGGCGCCACCTGCAGAAGCTAAAAATGTGCCTATTGGGCAAAAAAGGAAGCGTGGACGTCCCGCGAAAGCAAGACCCGCCTTAATTATTCAATAAATTACAATTTTGTATCAAATTTTATATATTTTTTGCTGATCTCATTATGTGGTAATTAATAAATAATAAGACGACTGTGACTAATAAAATGCTGTTTTATTTAGAAAAACTACTGTAAATAATATAAAAATAGAAGCTATATTTAAAAGAAAAAGAGTTAACATGTATAATGTGCATTAAGATTATTAGCAGTGCATTGATTAAAAAGCTTTTGCTTTAGGAAAAATCGCTGTACGCTGCGAAAATAAATTGTAGTGTGTTTAGTGATATTTTGAGTTGAATATTTTGCTGTGCAATCAGTAATTTTGATGGGAATTCGGAGTCTTTTTGCCTAGAAAAAGAATATTTTTTGATTTGCGTTTAAATACCACCCTTAGTTTAATAGAAGCGTTTTTCCTGAAATAAAACGCATATTAAATTACTTACCTAAATTCGAAGCTTAATTTATTGAGATGGCAACACCGTCTTCCCGCTGATTTCCCTTCTCTTTCTACCCAATACTTCTTTCTCTTTTGCATATCCCCTCTCTCTTCACCACCTGGCAGGCTCGTCGCCATCGGCGCTCGAGTTCCTTGCTCATTGCGTAGAAAATCAACAGGCAGAAACTTGACTTAAGCTTCGAATTTAGGTAAGTAATTTAATATGCGTTTTATTTCAGGAAAAACGCTTCTATTAAATCACTTGACCGTAAATTCGAAGCTTAATTTATTGAGACGTGTTTGTTGTCGCCTGGTGGTGAAGAACGCTAATGTGAAGTGTTTAGCAAACACATAGAAGTGTGTAAGTATAATTATAGCCTTGTTATACTTAGCAAGTCCTAGTGTATGCATAGGAATTTTTTACATAGTGCAGTATGGATTGCAGGAATAACATATTATTCTTATAGTAAATGAATAAAAAATATCACGGATATGCAAGAATAAACATTTATTTTATACCACAAATGAAAAATTATAATCACAAGGTATATCAAACATAATACATAATCCAAAACAAAAATAAAAAACTTTTAATAATGAGCGATCGTGTGAACTAAAACAAAATTATGCACTTGTATAAAATCACATTAGTCAAATACAGGAAAATCAGTTTACAGGATCGAATAAATTAACAATAGAACTGGCATTAGAGGTCGCTGGGATAACTTGGCGTTTGTAAAAATGTTTAAAAGTATTTTCAGTTCTCCAGTTACCTCTAGCTAAAATGTTTTCAATTGGTAGATTATCAGACCAGTTTTTGGATGCAACTGCAGACCGAAAACTACCAGGAGTCGCTATTATTTTAGCTTCCAATAAAAGAGATCGAATCCACCCTGCTATTACTGCTCTGGAGGCAGGTCTTGCTTGACCCCTGATATTCATAAATAAATTACTAGATGATGCCAAATTTCGTCTATTTTTAAAGATTTCAATGGTTTGTTTTATCCAGTACACAGGGTCAAGATTCCTGTTACTCAAATTTTCTAATAATTTCCAGCCTGACTGCCTGTAGGTTGCAGAATCGGTTTTGGATCCAAAAACCGGCCAAAGAACTATATTATCTTTAGACATAATCAAATGTTCTGAATCAACACAAAGCAGAGTCAAGTCGTGTATTCGCCTGCCGGAAACAAAGTAATAATAATTCAGCTGTATGTCTGGATGTTGCAAAAATATTATTAGGATCGATAGAACTATTCTCTAGATAAGATACTAGATCATCTATGTTCCAGATCGTGGGTCTGCTTGCTACAGGTTGTTTGAGAGCAATTGACTTAAGAACATGCTGGACTAAAGTATGGGAACTTAAAAGACCGGATGAATCTGCATTACATAGTGTTGAAATTACAGATTTATACAGAAGAATAGTATTGTATGAAAGTTTATCGATTAAAAATAAGTCTGCCAAAAATCTCGCTACGCTGAGCCTCCCGGATTAACCGGGTTAATATTATGTTCCTTCGCCCATTTGACCCATCGTAACCAAGCGGTCCTATAGGTCTTACGAGTAGAGTCTCGCCAAGATGATTTTAATAGATTAATTTGATCAAAATTCCAGTCTAAGAGGTTTTGATCCCACCCCCACATTTCCATACTTCCAGAGTTATATCCTGGACTTTGGGAGGTGGAAGGCCCGTTGATGTGTCTACTAGGCAATGTCTGAGGTTGTGTACAGTGAACGGAGCTCCTATTGCTCTTGCTCTTAGGTCTCCCCTCCAAAACACTCGATCCCAATGGGGAACTACTAGGAGAAACATTCCGGAGGCTTGATTGAGCTGCGCTAGAACTCTTGGTACAAGACAAGGTGGTGGAAATATCCAGGCTTATTGGAAGTTCCAAGTTATCGAAAATGCGTCGTGATAAATTGCCTGTTCGTCGTTCAAATCTAGGGACACATAGTTGGCAACGACATGAGCCGTTTTTGATGCAAAAAGGTCTATCACTGGGGTTCCGAATTTCCTGAATATCTTTTCTGTGCAATGAGGTAGTAAGTGCCATTCCACAACGTTTCGATGTCGCGATAGGCGATCGGCAAGAATATTGAATCTGCCTGGTAAATGAAAAACTTTTAGAACGATACTGTGCTGGTCTAGAACTTTGAATACCTTCTTTATAATGTCCATCAAAGGTTTCGATATCGTCCCCCCCTCGTTGCGTAGGTAAGCAACTACCGTTTTGTTGTCGGATTGGACTAGAACTGTAGAGCATCGCAGGAGCTGACAATGATCTTGTAGGACCTTTAAAATGGCCAACATTTCTTTTTGATTGCAATGCAACAGAGCTTCCTGCTTGTCCCACGGCCCTGAGAGAGACCAACTGTTCAGCTGGGCGCCCCAAGCTAGATCGGAAGCATCTGTTGTTAAGAAATGACTCGGTGGTGAAATGTGTATCGGAGATGGGTGCTGGTAATTTTGTAGCCACCATTTCAAATTTGCTTGTGCCTCTGCCGGTACAGTATGTTGCACATTTGACGTTTTCGGCAATGAATTTAGAAATTCTAGCAAACTTCGATGATTTAGTCTGCCTTTTGGTACTGCAAAACTGGCAAAATTTAGCAGGCCTACCAACTCTGAAGATTCTTTAACGTCACTCTGTTGTCCTCCAATATTCGTAACACCTTGGTCAAAAGACTGTGGTGTTTTTCTCTTGGGAGGCTTTTTGATTGAGCCAAGGATCCCAATGAATCCCTAGGTATACCAGGTTCGTTTGAGGAGTCAGCTTGGACTTTGGAACATTTATTTGCCACCCTAAGTATTGTATTCTCTTTACTACCAACTGAACCTGTGATCTGAGAACATCCATGTTTTGATGAGCGACTAAAAAATCGTCCAAATAAACAATGATGCGAATGCCTTCTTCTCGCAATGTCTGAGCGATCCAATTGGTCAGAGAAGCGAAAACCTTGGGGGCTGTGCTTAGTCCAAAAGGCAGGCATGTCATTTGGAGTAATTCTCCGTTGTAAATAAGTCGGAGAAACCGTTTTTGGGACTTGGTTATTGCCAAATGAAAGTAGGCTTGGGAAAGGTCTATTTTGCAAAGCCAATCCGGGGCTGGAGGAAATCTGGTACTCGAAACATGTTTATTAGTTTGAACCGTTCTGTAAGAACAAATTTGTTCAGGGCTTTTAAGTTGAATATTGGTCGAAAGGCACCATCGCCTTTCGGGACTAAGAACATTGTTGACAGAAAACTTGGGGACAAATCTGCAATTTCGAGAACTCCCTGCACTTTCATTTGATTTATTACCGTCGACATTTCTGTCGAAGTGGGAATAACCAAGGCACTCTTTTTTACATTCGGTACAACTAGTGGAGGCCTTTGAAAAAATGGTATTCGATAACCTTTTATAATTTTGATTAGGAATTCCGGAGCTCCCAAGTTTTCCCACCGATGGACAAATCGGGATAATTGACCGGCTCGGAACTTGGTGCTCGTGTGACTCCAGTCAATACTTGCGGTTTTTGGAAGCACCAGCGGATGTGCTTTTGGCTTGTCCATTGACAGATCGATTTTGGTGTCTAGTTCGTGATCGAAAGGAACCCTGGTATTAGAGGTTCCCCGTCGATTAGAGCTATTATTGCCTAAATATCCCTGAGGATATTGAGAGTGGCTGCCTCTCGGAGGAGCACTGTGCTTTGAATGGTCAGCTTGCGCATGACAACATCCGGGTAGCATAGCCTGTGTAGGCGCACTGTAATAGACCGCCTCCTTCGGAAGGCGATTGTTAGATATCGTTCTGCTTGAACCTGCTTGAGGCGTAAAGCTAGTGTTGTTAGCTTTAGGTGGAAAGAATGTTTTCTTGACACCACCGATTTTCTCGAGAGCAGCCGTAAATGAGTCAGCATTAAAAAGATGTTGGCATGAAGGTGGTATTTTACGTAACATCGTTTTAATAAGAGGATCTCGTACGAATTTCGTTATGCCGTCACGCCTCATCTGAATTATCTCGGCCCTATGACCGCATAATAATTGCAATAAATCTGATGAAAGTTTATTTATATCGCCATTTAAAAATAACTCGAGTGTCTTTTCTTGTAGATTATCAAATTTTAAATCTGGTTGGTCTTTTGCCCACGATAGCAAACTTTTAATTGCTTCTTGCAAAGCCTCTTTAAATTTTAATAAACAGAAAGTTTGGGCAGCATATGCTTTATCGATTTGTGCCAATTGTCGCGACGACTCATACGCTTTAATTTCATCATTTATTTCTAGTTCTACAAAACCTGGAGAATGGCTATATGTTTTCTGTGTATCGGCATAACGAACTTCACACCAATGGCTATTATCAAAATGCTGAATATTGTTTAATATAGTTAAAAAGTCTTTAGGTGCTACTGGAACTGACGGTTCTTTAAGTTTAGTTTTAATAGCAAACTCAATACAAGGTTCTTTTACAGCTTCACTAGAACTACCCTCACCCTCTTTAGTATTAGAAAATAATTCACGGCTTTCATTTAAATCTATACATGATTCATTACAAAAATCGCCTGAATAAGTAGGAATGCAGATATTCTTATTAGCGAGTAAATCACGAAGCTCCCCTACCTCTCTAAATAATTTATCATACTTATAGTTTGAACGTCTCGAACGTTTAGATTTTTTATGATGGTGACGTCTAGCGCGTCGTCGTTTGCCGCCCGCCGAGTTACGCGAGCTACTAGAACTCGATGACGTACTACTAGAACTGCTCGATGAGCTACTAGTCGACCTGTGGCGCGACGGTCCTGAAGGCGCCGACACTTTATCAGGAATTATTTTGGAAGGCAAATCCTTATTGTTCATCCTAGTAACAAATAAATTGTTACTGTACACTTTTATTTAAAACACGCAAATTAAAAGCAAGTGCACTTATAATAAAACCGATCTGTTATTATATTATCTGAAGGTCACAAACAAAATATAGAATAAAATAGAACCCTTCTATAAAATCATACAAAAAGAAATCGGCAATCGTTGCCGATCCTTTGTTAGATTTATAATATGCGAGGGTAAAACAACAATTATATAATAAAATCGTACAAAATAAGAATCGTTAACGTTCAATGAAACCCTTTTCGTACGATTATTAAATTATAATGTCAATGTGGGTAGAAAGAAACGAACAGTAAAACTGTTTGAAAAATTCAATTTTAACACTTACGTGAATGATGCTCACAGCTTTTCACAGGTGCTAGTTAATTTAGAAAACCAAATGATTTTTGAAGTATACTATTTAACGGTATAGGTACGGTGGTTGGTGATCGTACTTTTCGCAGCGGGAAACAGAACGCCAATGAGCAAGGAACTCGAGCGCCGATGGCGACGAGCCTGCCAGGTGGTGAAGAGAGAGGGGATATGCAAAAGAGAAAGAAGTATTGGGTAGAAAGAGAAGGGAAATCAGCGGGAAGACGGTGTTGCCATCTCAATAAATTAAGCTTCGAATTTACGGTCAAGTGATTTAATATTATCTTATTGTTGGGCGATGTTTTTCTTTCTTTGCTTATTAATTATTCAAGAAAATACTTGAACCAGTGCTTTATGATTTAGCTGTAAGTAGTTTACCTATTAAATATTTCGTATTATTTAAAACACAGCGTGGTGATTGGTGATCAATTCTCGTGCCTTCTCTGTATGTGAAGAAGCCTTTGTCCTGTAGTGGGTCAGTTATATGCTAGTACTAGCTTCTGCCCGCGGCTTCGCTCGCGTTAAAAAGATACAAAAAGTAGCCTATGTTACTCTCCATCCCTTCAACTATCTCCACTTAAAAAATCACGTCAATCCGTCGCTCCGTTTTGCCGTGAAAGAAAGACAAACAGACAGACAGACACACTTTCCCATTTATAATATTAGTATGGATTATCATATTTGAATTAAGAATATATAAATTTTAAACATAGAATATCTTGCTGTTGTTTTGTTTTTTTTTTGCCGTCGTCTATATTAACTAGGTACTTTTTTTGCACCAATCCCACATGGCAGGCTATACAAGGCTTAGGCTATAAAAATAACACGCGTTGTTAAGTTTACCTGTCGATAAGAGATTTATTGCTAATTGGAGCCAAGTTGCATTGGCACTTACTGTATGTTATGCTTACCTTTAGAGCTTTATAAAATTCACTTTTGCTTTAGAATTTTAAACCTATACCACTTTCAATCACCTTCTGCCATTCAAGAATGGGTTCAGCCTTCTATATTTTTTTTGTTTAAGTAGTTATTGCTCCAAATAATCGAGTGTATTAGGGGGTTATTCACTTCTCTTATTATCTTGTGTATAGATGACGACATTGTTAGAGATACTAATTTTGAATTTTACCAATTGGACTCACGAGTCCACTTCTTTTGAGTCTAGTTGGTGAATAACCAATTATCTAATCTAGTTGTTATCAAATTTTAGTATTCAAGTACTTTTTCTTACTTGGTGTACACATTTATTTATAACGTATACGTTTTTTAGTTGAGTCAATCACAAGGTAGCTTGTGTCACAATTTAAATGATTTCCGTGATTAATTTATGCATCTTCTCAGCATTGCCAAAACAAGTTTTAGTTCGAATTAACTGTCAGCCTTAGAATATTTCCATAAGTGCTGACACTTCAAGGTGATTAAGCACGACCCCATTCAAGGTCTTCTTATGATGGAATTATAATAGATCGTATGTTGTTTTAATTTGACTAACAGCCTATATTGCTTAGCGACCATATACCAACAAACTGACAATCTAAAGATAGTTACATTATTAAATAGTGTTCCTCATATTTTATCTTCATACGAAATAAGTTGTTCATTTCGTTTTGCCTCAATTTGAAGTCCTAACGTGCCTTTTTAATGATTCTGCAACCGTTCTCCGACAGTCGTTTCTCCTTTGGACTGTTCACCGACAGGACGTTTCGTTTTTGAGAGATTCGTCGATAGAACGTTTCACCTATGGATGTTTCGCCGACAGAATGGTTCGCATTTGTTAGTTTCGACGACAGGACTTTTCAACTATAGAATATTCGCCGTCAAATCGTTTTGTCTACGATTGTTTTGACATGGCTTTTTCACTATTTTTTTACATTTTTACTGATATGTAGAGTTTGTGAAGTTAGGGTCTGTAGAGTTAGGCCGTGTAGATTCAGAAGCTTGGCTCTACATGAGATCTGATATATTTTTCACAGGGTATACCTTATGTGGTTGTCTTGGCTACATTTATATGAAATGTTTTTAGTGGGATCGTTTTGTCTACGATTGTTTCGACATGGCTTTTTCACTATTAAACTACAAAGCCACCAAAAAGCTACCAGCTTGCTACAAAGACATGAAGAAAGAAAATGTTTTAGTGGAAGACCGCCTTTACTTTTAATGAATGGTATTTATCTATTACCTATCCATATTCGTTTATTTTGTTATTGCAAACATTGGGGAAATAATAAAACAAAACATTATAAAATTATTTAATTACAACTGGGTACACATTTTTAAGCCAATTTCACTACATCTATTATAGTACACAAAAAGACATTCACCATCAAAAAAAATTTAAAAGACATTTATCTGAAAAGAATCAGATGGACTTAAAATCATATTTAAATGGATGGGCACATATTTGTCACCTAATGAAATAATTTTATATTATTTAAACCTAGTTAAACTTAACTACTTACCTACTAAAGATACTAGATTAAAGAAACTTTTTTTAATCACATTGTAATCCACACTTTATAATATAAATAAATACGTTTCATTAATCTTTTGTTTTATTATTTCCCCAATGTTTGCAATAACAAAATAAACGAATATGGATAGGTAATAGATAAATACCATTCATTAAAAGTAAAAGCGGTCTTCCATTTAAACATTTTCTTTCTTCATGTCTTTGTAGCAAGCTAGTAGCTTTTTGGTGGCTTTGTAGTTTAATAGTGAAAAAGCCATGTCGAAACAATCGTAGACAAAACGATCCCACTAAAAACATTTCATATAAATGTAGCCAAGACAACCACATAAGGTATACCCTGTGAAAAATATATCAGATCTCATGTAGAGCCAAGCTTCTGAATCTACACGGCCTAACTCTACAGACCCTAACTTCACAAACTCTACATATCAGTAAAAATGTATGGCTTCGCCGTTTCGCTACCGTCGTGGAGGTGATGCGAAAATTAAGTTTTTGAAGTAAGTACCGAAACAGCCAAGCCATACATTTTTACTGATATGTAGAGTTTGTGAAGTAAGGGTCTGTAGAGTTAGGCCGTGTAGATTCAGAAGCTAGGCTCTACATGAGATCTGATATATTTTTCACAGGGTATACCTTATGTGGTTGTCTTGGCTACATTTATATGAAATGTTTTTAGTGGGATTTCAGTTCTTTTTGTAAGTTGCTAGGCAGTATTTTCAGTGTTTTATCTTTCTTTTTGTTCACAGATTTTTTTTTACTAAATTGACCTGAAAGTCCCACACTTTTTATTCTTAAAATACTTGATCGTACAACGGTGATCTTTCGATCTAGGAGAAATTATTAAAGGCTGTATTGCGCTCCCGAATAACTGTAGTATAAGACTCCACAATATAAACGAGTTTTCGTGCAAACGTGCAAAGAATACTTTTCTCAGATACCTAAAAATTTAAATAGTACTTATACTTTCCGATGTAACGAAACCATAGCGCGATCTATTTCGATCCCAACGCCATCTAGGGAAGTAAGACTTAAACTTTTTGTCATCGAGGATCGCGCTACGATTCCGTTCAACACCGTAACAATTTAGGTATGTATGTATATTAACCAATTACCAATACATAAAATTATGCCCACTGAAATAAGCCGCAAAACTTATTTATACGAATACGAAACATATTGCAATCGCAACACGACCGTCAACGACACAAGTTTATAATTTTCTTAGGTGGTTGATACCAAACTTACCAAACTTCTTATACCAAATGTCAGCTTTCTAGCACTACAGGAAGTAGCCACATCAGCAGTGTCGGCTTTCATAGCCCATAGCCCAATAGCCCAATCTTTCTCTTTGCATTTTTACTTGATTTGTTCAAACAAACTTCCGCACCCCCATTTTAGGGGATGGAGGTCGAAATCTATAAGTTTATGAATTTTTCTGTTGGTTGTATACTAAACTTAGGCTACATACCAAATTTCAGCATTCTAGCACTTCAGGAAGTAGCCAAACATTTTGATGATCATCAGTGTGTCAGTGTGTCAGTGAATCAGTGACGAAATCGGTGTATTTTAGATATCAATAAAATCTAAAGTATAAAAGCTATTCAATTGAAACTTTGTATGTTTATTGAGTCTGTTATTGACATTATTTCTTGTGAATATGAAGTGTCTGGGACATCGGATACCAACTCTATGAGGGTTCGAAAAAACGACGAAACACTTCGAGAAAAGGTAGGTAGTGCCCCTGCGCTTCGCTTGCTTGTCTTGGCCGGGGGCACGACCGTGCCCCCCGATTTGACGGCGAATATTCTATAGTTGAAAAGTCCTGTCGTCGAAAATAACAAATGCGAACCATTCTGTCGGCGAAACATCCATAGGTGAAACGTTCTATCGACAAATCTCTCAAAAACGAAACGTCCTGTCGGTGAACAGTCCAAAGGAGAAACGACTGTCGGAGAATGGTTGCAGAATGCTTTTTAATGGGAAAATAAAAAAATAGTTTGTCTTTAAGAAACTCAATTTATCGTTGTGTTTGGAATATTGGTGTTGACTTTCGTCCAACGATTCATCTTGTAATTTGATCCTACCTACTAATTGTACTTGTAAGATTCTGTATGCAAAAGTTTTTGAGTCAATATGTCTGATCGACTGAACAGATTTCCGTGAAAGTACCTATCTGTAATACTTTACTCCTATAATTAGTTCCGTGCGTACAAAAGGTATAATTTAAAAAGGGCACAGCAATTGATAAATAAATAATGATAGCAGTACATAGAAAGAGACCTTCTATATTACCGTATTGTCTGCCTCATTAATACAATTCGTGATTTAATTATAAGAAGCTAGTCGAGTAGGTACTACAACTTGTACAGTTAGTAGTTAGCCTTCAAGATACGCGCACGTTAGTGTCGGCAGGTTGCTTCGAATAATAAGTGATAGGTATTTATTTATCTACTTATTTGTAGCTAGTACATTTAAGTATATTTATAAAAAATGAAGTGCGACAATCCCGCAAAAACTAGAAAATTGCTCGACCAATTTTAATGACAGCATTCAAATTGATCAAATTTGAGAGTCGTCTAATATAGTAATATTACAAAAACGCGCGTAAAGATAATTTGTGCTAGAATAAAAAAAATATATTAAAAATATGTATTTCGTAATGCACAGCTGCGTGGCATAATATACTTAATTTTTACGGTGAATAAAAGCGATAAGTTATGCAACTTTATTCAAAATAAATGTCGGTACCATAAACAAAACCGAACATTGTTTTGTACTTAGATAAGATTATCAAGATAAAATATAGGCATCATAAAATCGAATTTATATAATACTTATATATTTTTCTCTTTGTCCACAGACTCAAAAAGTATAGACAGAAAAAAGAAGATGGCTGGTCTAGCAACAGTATTGAAGCCGCGCGGATGCGTGCGTGCACTCTCTAGTCATAGTATAAGCCTGTGTTTTGTTATTGTTTTATTATTAGGTAAGTGTTATACTTTACAGCTTATATTAATTTTGCATAACTCTATTCATTCAATATTTTTAACAATTTATACAACCAGAAAAGGAGTTATAAAATGTAAAACAATGACTCGTTGGTATTGCATAAAACATGTGTAGGAAAGAAATACTTACTCCACTTTAAAATTTATTTTTGGGGTATTCCTCGGAGCGCTCCTGTTTTGAAGCGCTCCTAACGAAGCGCTCCCAAAATATTCCGCCAAGCGCTCCTGTTGGGAGCGCTTAGAAAATCAAACTAAAAATATTATTATTTCATTCCTCGAAGCGCTCCTATGACGTGACGATACCATAGGGCAGAGCATGAAGGATTTGTAAGAAACGATATCGATATCGACGTTTTAAAGTTCAACTATCATAATTGTTAATTTTTTTAAAACTACTAGGGAAGCATAAATGAACTGAAACTACGTACTTTAGTGACTTTAGTGACACAAGATACTAGCCGCTGTTGTCAACCCCGCTTCAAGCGGGGTTGACCCCGCTTCAAGCGGGGTTGACCCCGCTTCCCTGTTTTATCCTAGAGAGTCGCGTGGTCGCGTTACTGATTCCGAATGCAGCCGAGCATTTCCGGAACTAGTTTACAACGAATACGCATTTTTTTGTTGTCTTCTAAACTCATTAGTTGCGAGTTCGCCCACATGAAGTTGTATACTACGAAAAGTTTGTTTTATTAAAAAATTGGCGTAAAGTGAAAAGTTTGTTTTAATTTGTGATCAAGCTAAATCATAAATTATTTATTTTTTGTCAGAATATGGTACATAAAATGGTCTTGAAATAAATTAATGGTCTCATCACATTCTGCCAGGTTCTATGGAGCCTATTGCTGGGATGGATATGAAAGAAAGGTATAACATGAAAGTTAATTATTAAAACTATATTATTATAATATACAAGTTGAGTAGTATCGCATAAGGACTTACTTCTAGTTCATTTCTGTTTTCCTGATAGCCATAGGTTATGTACAGTTATATATCTATAACTACATTTTAGTTAAAAACAATTACTAAATAATAAGATCGTTATAGTGAATAATAACAAAATAATTTTAGACTTTAATCGTTGGTGTACAATTTATAATGAGATCATTTAGGTGCCTCCTAGCAATTTCTGCCACCCTGGTACTTTTCATCAAAGCTTTTATTTTTACTATTCAGTTATCCTAGCTAAGTATTTCTAGTTTTAATATAAGCAACTAGTAGCCGTCGAAATGTTTATCGATATAATTTGTTACTAACACTTCATGCTCTTCTCTATGTTTCGTCATAGGAGCGCTTCGAGGAATGAAATAATAATATTTTTTGTTGATTTTCTAAGCGCTCCCAATAGGAGCGCTTGGCGGAATATTTTAGGAGCGCTTCGTTAGGAGCGCTTCAAAACAGGAGCGCTCCGAGGAATACCCCTTATTTTTGTGTTATCGGTAAAAGTGTTTAAATATAATCTTTAATTTCTATGTTTGAAACCACTCTCAAAAGGTATCCGCTATTTGGAGAAAGTTTTTTATTCATTTTTATTTCAATCAAACAATTTAACGGCTTACCTTTATAACATCTGCCATAGCAACTAAATGTGTTGCTATATATCTCTATAATCCCTAAGCTGAAAAGAGTCGTGTGCCTTGTACCTATGCGTTTATTACACCGGCAGAAATATCTTTCAAAGAGGAACACAGCAACGTTGCTTTTTGGCAGAAATAGGCACGGTGGTAGTACTTACTTCAGAAGTAGTTTTACTTCTAAATAATTGATCTCGTTTTCTTCCAGGTATTCCAAGTGCACATTCCCAGTTAGATAGAATGTATGTTAGCGAAACGGATCTCAACATCCTCGTGGATGACACGCATCTTATGAAACTGATACAAATGTAAGTAAACATCCAACAATACTATTCATTCATTCTAGTTTTTATAAATCGCGGATTTCTTTCATCGACAAATGCACGTCACTTTTGTGGTCAGAATATTTCTTTGTTAAATATTTTAAATCGTAATGGTTCTTGTTTTCATTCAATTTTATTATTTTCAAAAACAATATTTGTTTGAGTTTGTTTTTATTTCTACGATTGTGACTAGCTAGGTATTGTACAACTGGACTTTAATCGTTTTCTAATAAATAATACTAAAATGGTAGCGCCTAAGCTAAAATTTATAATATTTGAGGCAATATGCAATTTCTTACATATAGTTTTCTGTATATAAGTTTTCAGCTTGCCTCAAATACCGACCCATAAATTGGTGACAGTTCTCAGGCCATTTTTTCTCATAGTCCAATTAATTATTTTTTTATCTTGTAGCCAAAATAGGTTTAAATAAAAAAAATTGATTAATATCTTTTTGACTGAAAATTCTTTAGACTAAAATCTCTGGGATACAATTCTACATATTTTTTTCTTTAACAAATTCCAGTGGCCAATACAACGAGACTCTACAAGTAACTGCGAACATCCAACATCCAGACATAGTGCAGTTTGTTCCTCAAACTATCGACATCCCAGGCTCCAAAGAACCGAACTCCACAGTAAAGATCACATACGATATCTGCGCCTACGCTAAGAGCCCTGGACATTCTGAAGTCACATTTAATGTCACACCAGCTGGGTTTGTCAAGTAAGTATATTGTGATTGTGTTGATGCAGTTTAGATGGTCCTTCGAGCCGGCACTGTTATTTTATAGCAGTAGTCTGGAATAGTATAGCTTTTTATAAGTGAAAATGTTTTCAAATTGAATCGTTTGTTCCAGTGATTAACTCCTACAAAAATAGCTCTATTATATGAGTGTAGAATTGTAGATAACTTGTTAAAAGTTTATATATAAAAATTACTCTCTTAACAGAATTTATGACACAAAGCACCTAGTCAATTTGATATTCTCAATTTTTCAATATTGCTCTCCGATTCTAACCTTGCATATCGTCCCATCGCATTACTTCTTTCATGATTGTGCAGAGTAAAAATTGTTTGTCTGTAGTTCTACTTAGCGGCATAATTTAGCGACTGCACATTAAAATCACCCTTATCTATATTAGAATCCATTATCCCTTTCAGCATGGACAACGTGTTCCTCCGTATAACAGTGATGCATTCGCACGCCATCAACGTCATTTCCTACATCATGGGCTGGATGTACTTCGCGGCCTGGTCTGTCTCCTTCTACCCTCAGATCTACACCAACTTTAAGAGGAAGAGCGTCGTGGGACTCAACTTTGACTTCTTGGCGTTGAACATCATGGGATTCACTATGTACTCCTTGTTCAACTGCGGGCTTTATTTCTCGAAGGATATTCAGGTTGGTTGATATCTTTATGAACACCCTAAAGCTATTTGTCCACCACCGCTGTCACCGTCACGTCACGGGAACGAGATGACGGCGCCAAAGTGGTGACACATACATTTACTATAGGCGCGTGTCCATTGCACCCGAAAAAAATAAAAAAAACTCAGCCCGAAATAATTTCGTTCTCGGTGACGTGATTGGTGACGGTGGTGGTGGACTAACAGTTTAGAGTTCTGTTATGTTCTTGATTCAAATTCTAACTAATAACGTACGGATAAAGGTGATGGCCTAATAAATAAGGCGACTCTCGTCACTGTCATCCCGTGTCTCGTAAAGCACGTAAAGCTGTTGATTGCAGTTGTAGTTAAAAGCTTTAGACTAGCGCTGCAGGTTCCATATCCATATCTGCCTTTCAACTTTTTTCTTCGATCAAGGGAATTCCATTACATTACTGATCTAAATGACAAGCTGAGTAGATAACAATAATAGTAGTTACAATGTTATTAATTACCCATTTACAGTAAATGTAATATAAACGTAAGCTAATTGTATTCATAGTTAATCCCACTTATGATAGCACGTGGATATTATCTCAAGGGTCTGACGGTATCTTTAAATTGCATAAGAAATTAAAATGCAATTATGTTCTGTAGGTAAAATGTACCTGAGTACAACATATTATTTAGGTCCGCTACGCTGTAAAAGGGGACCACATGGCTATGTTAATTATTTATTTATTTACTCTCTAAGTTGAACAGAAACTAGATAAATATCTCTTATTAGGCAGTAGCCTAATGAGAGCCCTTACTATCACTGGCTTTAAAGAATCTTCAGTTCGGACAGTTAATCCTGACAAGGTGTTACCGTAACCCCGGAACATAAAGGGCAACCGAAGGAACATTAGCAGGTTTTAGTCAGTAAAAGCAGGCGTCCGTCACTCGCTCAAGGCCACGCGTTTTATGCCTACCGCTTCGCGTATCGTCGACGGTACAACGAACACCGGGCTGTCGCGCGCCCGGCTGAGTGCTCGCGCGTCACGGGTACAGCGCTGACTATCAAAATGCCGTAACCACGTAATTATTGCGTGATTATTGTGCAATTCCCCTGTTTCCCAATTCTCCTGTTTCCCTTTTAATTATTTATTAAAATTATTCACGCGGTTTTGGATATTTTCGACACTAAAATATATTAGTCGGGAATTCAAGGAACGAAAAATATGCATCAGTCATTTTATCAAAGTAAAAAATATTTGATCCACAAATAAAAAAATAATTGTTTTTATAAAACATTCGTTTTATTACCATTATCATCATACGTATAACCCTAGCAGATTTGCTGGACGGCACGCACACACGTTAGTCGCGCGGCGGGCAAAAGAATCTCAACTCTCTTTGTGCGTACTTATGGTACATTTCTCCTTGCTGCAAACAACTGGTATTATTATTATGATTTTGTAGGCTATTATAGCGTAGGTATTTTGGTTTTTGTATTGGAGTGAAGTATCTGTTACGTAGTAACTATTTATTAATCTGTGGTAAAAGTCTGAGACCCAAGGACGGGAGAAGACATTTGATGATTTTCTACTCTCCAAAAATAAAATGCTGACAAGGTTGTTACTTGTTACTACGCAGGTTTACTTAGTTATAGACAGGCCTGTCCGTCTAGTGTTTAGTGACCGTGACTGCACTGCTAAGCCAGAACACGTGGAACCGATTCCCATTTGGGACGAACTTTGTGTGATGAGTGTGATTGTTTTGTCTGGGACAATAGTGTATTTGTTTATATCTATGTACTTATAAATTATATAAGGATGTATATCAGTTGTCTTGTCTTAGTTAGGGACCAAATGGCAGTGTGCGAGTTGTTTCAAGATAGTAGATCAGTAGTTAGCTAGGCAAGGATAACCAGAGTAAACATCCCATTGATTGATACCCAGTATTTGGTGTTGTTCTATTACTACCTGATGATTTAACCATGTTATCAAAACGTTTCAGAACGAGTACTTCAGCCGCCACCCTCGCGGTCTGAACCCGGTGCAACTGAACGACGTGTTCTTCTCACTGCACGCCGCTTTCGCCACGCTGATCACCATTACACAATGCTTCTTGTATGAGGTGAGTATTATAAATAGGTCAATAATTAAAAGAGTTTATGTCAAAAAGCATTATGCATCTAAAAGAAACTCCACCTGTCAAAAAGTTTTGGTTTTGTCGAAATGTACCCTGTACTTTCCTTTTGAGTATCATGCGGGTGCGGGCCAGGCGGCTATTAATGTTGCGGGAGGAACGCATGCGAGCCGCCCGCAACTTGTTGTATCGTGCAAGTTTTTATTATATACAATACGACTGATCAATCAATATCAATCAATGAGTTTTTAGATGACAAAAACATAAAATAAGAAATGTCCGATCTATATATTACTCTATTTATGAAACGTTTTATTTTTATTTAGCTTGTTCTTCAATTAATTTGTACGCCTTGCAAGGCAAAACATAGTGATACAACACAATTTTTATACCATGTACTATTATACCTATGTTCAACAAATAAATTATTATGAATTATGAATTATGACTGGTAGTTTACAGAAATGGAGAATGCCATGAGAGAATGGTTCTCAAGTTATTGGATGACCTGTCATGTCACCAAGAATTTTGTAAAGGTTTTTTTACGCGACGAAACGGAGAAGGTGCGTTTGGGGTGAGAGTTTGAATGAATGTTCCCATTTATCTTCAACACGGGTTGATCGAATCACATGCAGTTAGTTTCCTGCTGTACATTTGTAATTTTCTACAATAAATTCATTTTTTACTCCAGCGCGAAGACCAGCGAGTGTCAACGACGGGACGCAGCATTCTAGGCGTGTTCTCAGCTATCGTGCTAGTGACGGTGGGCGTCACGGCCGCCGGAAAGCTCGAGTGGCTCGACTTCCTCTACTACTGCAGTTATATCAAACTGTCCATCACGCTCATCAAGTATGTTCCTCAGGTCAGTTGAACTTTATTTTTTGTGGGAAGTATTTTGGAAGGCATTGAGGACGTATGACGTAGGATATATATCATTTATGTATGTGGACACGTACTAGTCTTTAAGGATGCCATGCGACATCTACACCAGTCATAAATCATAAATCATTTATTCATTGCAAACACGGGTAAAATATACATTGGTTTTTTTTTATATAAGCATTAAGTTCTCCATGTTTAACCGTCATACGGGTATGCAATTAATAGTACACTATTAGATTAAGAAATGTCAAACTTGTCAGTCACATTTACGAAATAATTATTATAATATTTAAATGTCAGAGTATAAAAGTAGTAGTAAGTCCTTAAGAAAAAAACGGTATATTGAAAAATAAAAGAGTAAAAACGCGCCTGAGACGCGATTGCGAATAATATGTCAAACAACCAGCCTCGGATTTATGATTTATTCTAATAGACACTGCCCTTCAGGATTTGACTTCCAAATATACAATGGTTGCTATGAATGAAACAATAAGATCTCTCTAATTATCTTGTGTGCCGTTTCCATACAAGTCAACGGTGAGCCAACCAACGTTCCGTTGTGGTGCAAGATTTGAACTTTTAATTATACAATTCTCACATGTTTTTAAACTGCTTTTCCAATCAGTTTAAGCAACACAGTGCTGCAGTCCAAAGAGAACTTTAGTGTCATTGGCATACGATTGAAATTAATACAACGAATTGCAACAGGACCTTATCCATACTAATATTAAAAATGCAAAAGTAGGTAACTCAGTCTGTCTGTATATCTGTCTGTCTCTTCTTCACGCCTAAACCACTGAACCGATTTGAATGAAATTTGGTACAGATATAGTCTGGGACCCGAGAAAGGACATAGGATAGTTTTCATCCCGGAAATCCCCTGGGAACGGGAACTATTATTCCACGCGGACGAATTCGCGGGCAAAAGCTAGTGATAAATAAAATTAAACTTAAAACCACACACGCTTTAAATTAGAACACCGATTTAACATCCATTTTCTCCTCATTCCAGGCCTACATGAACTACAAACGCAAATCGACAGTCGGCTGGAGCATCGGCAATATTTTCTTAGACTTCGTCGGAGGTTTCCTCTCGATCCTGCAGATGGCGCTGAACGCGTACAACTACAACGACTGGATCTCATTCTTCGGCGACGCGACGAAATTCGGCCTCGGCCTGTTCAGTCTCGTATTCGATATATTCTTCATTCTACAACACTATGTGTTTTACAGGTATGTTGGATTTTTGTTATTGTAATTAGTAGGGGTTGTCGTGTTACTTTGAATGCCTTCCTTCTTTTGAAGTGGTTGGAATGTGTTTTTTTAGGAGTTGGTTTTTCAATCGTTTCATAATTTTGTATTGAGATCTTTTTTGTGCAGTTTTTCTTGTCAGTTATTCTGTCAAATGTATTTTGTCGTGGTTTTAAGTTATCGATTGAACAATTAGCTCTAAACTGTGTGCATTTTCTTGATTTGTTAGAGATTTTATCTTCTATTTTTCTTCTTATAAATTTTTGGTCACTTTTCCAACTTTTGGGTTTTGGAGTTTAAACCATAAAATTGAAACGTGGTTCAAGTTGGGATTGAACAAAATAAAATCGTTCAGAATTCGTTTTTCTTAAATCATTGGGGAATTCATAAAAAAAAACTATCAACATTCATATCATCATTTGTTTTAATAATAAAAAATATATATCAAAAATCTTTCAACACGACAACTCCTTTATTCTTAAGTTTTCTGGTGCTTACTAACAAGATGTTTTATGGAATAGAACTTTCTACTTTTTCTTATTCCTCTTACATCGATCTAAAGGTGATATCAGACAGGCCTTTCGATAACATGTTCGAATTTTAAATCAGATGGTTCGTTTTTATTTCAAATATCGAATCATAAAAATGAAAAACAGGTCAATAAGATGATTCGTACTTTTCAAATATCGAACCGAAAAAGTTCAAAATTACTCGTCTGATTTCACCTTAAGCGGTGATGGTTCACTAACATAACTCTAAGCGTCCTGTCTTCACTAAAGCCTACATTAACTCACTTCCTAACAAAAATGTCTGTCTTTTATACTCTAAAAAACTTCAAGACTGGAGACAAAGACATACGGGACTACAATCCATAATAAAAGTTGATTCGAGAAATGTCACATTGATGGATCAAGATTGTTTATGGAAAAATGTGTCTTGAGCCTGAAAGATCTTACATAAATATCTGCTCATGGATAAATACATCTGGTGTGTACTGGAAGGAAGAAGATAAAACGCCGAAGAATTTTACAGAATCAAAACGAAATCAAAGAAACAGCAAGAAAGATCTAGAAGAAATTCAGACGGATCAAGACACTCCAGTGACAGAAATGAGTACTTTATACCTGTGCTTATTCCTACGAGGAAAAAAAGGAAGACAATGTGACAAAACCAATCAACAAACACCAACATAAAAAAAAAAACAGAATATTTTTTGCAATTAAAAACTCATACAAAAATTACAAAAAATATTCTACCAACCATCGGGAACCATTCGCTTACGCTTTCGGCACGCAATTGGGGAAACCAAAATGGCGGATTTTTACGCAATGTTCAAGAACATTTTTGTGGTATATAATTTCAGAGAGGGCAAAGAGTTTGTGAGGGTTAACAGTAGTGACGAAGGGTCGGAGTTGTCGAGCAGTAGCGATGGAAGGGAATATTTTGTTGTGGTACAAGATTGGTATGTATAAGCCTTTAACACCTGCTGTATATAATTTCTGTCTTAACTTCTTGTAGAATAGTTTGCGTTTCACTCGAGGTGGCGTTTTGTAGACTATTGGTGATTGTTCTTTTTGTATATACGAACGCTATTTTTTATTGCAAGTTAATTTGGATTAAAGAAATATTGATTTTTGCGTTTACATAAATGTAATTGTAGTAAATTTCTGATACTAAAAAAATGATTAATTTTGCACAATACAGTTAAAATCTTCGACACCGCTGCCAGACTTAAAACTCCGTCCAGCTTTTTACTTTTTAATATATTTTAGGCATGCCGACGAGAAAAAGTATGATCTGGACGTCAAAGCGTGATGAAGACCAGAACCCAGCCCTGTGCCAGTTTTCCATAGCAATTAAGAACTTATCTTTAATCCAGTAAGGTTTACTTTCGAACTACAACTTTCAGATGGTGGCCGATGTCTGATTTTCTTAGCTTTATTAAGATATTTTTGTTTGTAATTAAAATATAGGTATAGGATTGCAATGCTTTAAGTTCTATACTATATATTTGACAGGTCGAAGCAAGTGCTGAAATTTAAAAATATCTTGCAATCAGTATTGAATGCTTCCGTTAACGTAATTAATGTATATCGGATAGTTTAGCTTTATATTTATAATGTTGTTGGGGTAATTCTGCAATAATCGATTAGAATCTTACTGCCATTTTCATTCTAAAACTGGGATATCTAACTAAATTGAGGCACATAATTATTATGTTGTGTTTGTTTATATATTTTACCATAGGACATTTAATTGATTTTTTTATATAATTATTGTGTAGATAAGTTATACTCGGATAAATTATTTTCTGTTTAAAACACGATAAACAGACTGATTTTCTTCGTATTTTACGCATTTATGATTATTTATGGGACTTTTTAATTTATTTTTTGTCAACAATATGTTCAATAATGGGCATGTTTTTAACAAATAGGTAATACAATAAAATAGTACCTTTGCTTTTTATCTTATGAAAATTAAAAGTTGAAAAGAAACATACGATTCAAACTAGCAAATTAAAACTCTTTTTTTTTTGTAACGCATATTAATATATCTCCTAAAAGATTAAGAAAAACTTTTAATGTTCGTAAGGGAAAAAATATATTATGAATTGGTAAAAAACAGTTAAAAACTGAATATTAAGTAATTCTTTATACAATTTATTATATTGTTAAATGACAAGGTCATTCGTTTCAAGAATCTGTGATGATAACACATTTTATATTAAAATGTGAAAATTAAATATCACTGCTGTTTTGATTGCCACCCTTTAAAAATAAGCTTCGGACCCCCATCCCCATCCCGTAATATCGACAAGGAATAATTATCTTTATTATTATAAGCAATAAGATACAGTTTAAAATCTCAGTTATAGTTCATGTATGTTTGTCATGTTAATTGTAGATTTAGTAAGTGAATTTTAAACGTGTAACGGAATTGGTATTGCTTATTCAATTTATAAATGCTGGACATATTAATTTTACGTTAATCGATATTTTTGTCAATTAATTTTAAAAAGTTTTGGGATTGACATAAACAATATTTTTTTTCATCTGTACATTTCCTTTACACGTTAAAATAGTTTGTAAGGTTTTGTTTATGGTATTCAATAAATTAATATTGGTTTGGCTGTGTTTCTCTTCTTATCCCTAAATTGACTCAAAATTATCTTTCTTACATCACTAAAATAACCAAGTAACTCGAATTAGAAATGGTCTCACTTTCATAATATAAAGGAGATAAAATATGGAAAACTTCGACGGACATTAAAGCAATTTCAACCTTACTGAAGTTGTAATTAAGTCGAAAATAGATAATCTCAATCTTTGGCTCTGGAGTTTAACTATTTTCCACTTTATTTCAATGGAAGCAGAGTTGTTATTTCTTTGATGAATTACACTACTATGCTTTGCCAAGTCTGCTCGGAGACTAATTATTACGAATGGAGACAACGATTGTGGGGAGGGACATCTATAACTAGTCTTCGAGTCAACCAACTAATGCTGCTGATGTGTGGTGATTAATAGGAAAGCACTCAGAGCAACAACTCACATCCTATGGCTTCAGAATATTCGAATAACAGCTTTACAATCACTAAGGAATGACGGAGAAAATGTCCGCGGTGCGCTCTTATTATTACTTTCATTAGGTTGCTTTTTGTCCGCTCGCATTCGCCAGGCGAGGTGTGGTATTGCATGGACCAAGTGCAATCTTATTGTAGTACTAATAAATGCGCGCCGCACACATTTTTTCTGGCTCTTACGAAAATTGACCATTTGCTACTACTTTAAAATACATCATGAACAAACACACAAAACAAATTAGGTACTATTATGACTAAAGATACTATAGTATCGGTTTACGTAACCTTGTATACAGTGTAATGTTCTTTAGGTAGGAGTAGCATAAATATTGGTACAAGATCATGTGCCCGTCTGCCTATCAGAAAAGGTGAACGAACGATATACTTATGACAGTATCTGAATGTGAAACTAAATAGAAATATATCAGATAAGTTCAAATATGAAAAATAGTGGTAAAGGAGTCCGCATCTCATCTCGTTGTGGGTTAGAACTCTTGCAAGTAGCAATGTGACTTTTTCAATTCATTTCTTTTTTAAAGTTTATCTTAGACATCACTGCCTCGGAAATACGTAAAACTTGGGCCCGGCTGTCATTAGTAGAACTTTGACAGTCGAACCAAGTTGTATGGTGTCGCCCAGTAACTGGGTTGTAGAGGTCTTACAGGCAGTCGCTTCATGTAAAACACTGGTATTTACCTGAGTTCGGTTGAACCCCGACATTATTGGGAAAAGGCTAAGGAGATGATGATGGATAATGAAATAAGCACCAAGAAAGAAATTCAGCTAGACTAGAAATACGTTATTATATTATAATTACCTACAGAGATATCATCATTATAGACATAACCAGCGGGTTATCTTCTTCACACATATATCTACTACTACTCTCATAGAAGTACGCAGAAGCAGTTGCGCTTGGGAATTTATAAATACAAATTGAAAGCTCAAAAAGAGCAGAAATACTAAGGGTCTGAGCCAGGGTTGCGAAATAGTTGTAATAGTTACCGCAGCCCCGGAACAAAAAAGGTAACTGAAAGAATAAGGTTGGGTTTTAGTCAGTAAAAGTGTGACACTAAAGGCGGGAGAAGTCATTTGATGATTTCCCGTCCACGAAAAAAGGGTCTGTGCACATCACATTTTCTAAACGCGCCGTGGACGCGCGTTTGTAACGGCAGAGACGCGATACGCACGCGAAACACACGCAGTCTGTAGACCTTTGCACACCTGTATAAATTCATGCGCGTGTGTAGCGATGCAGACAAGATGCAAACACGCGTGTGTAGTCATAGTATTTTAATGATAAGGGATTCCTACAAGGTATATTTAAAAAACAACACAATTCATTATTAAACACATGTCAGATATAGTTGTGAAACAAAATAATAGTTAAATCACAAAAAAAAAGTAAAACTTTCAATTCAAATAAATGTCAAAGTTTACATCATCTTAAATTCGTCAAAGGAATAAAAAGCTTGTTCGATAAGCCATCTTTTTAAGCGAGCTTTGAAGCTGCCTGTCGTCGGGGCATCAGAAATGGCTGCTGAATTGTTACAAACGACAACAAACTGCTCTACAAAATAAAAGCGATCCGTCAACGCACGTTTCTAATATGGGCGTCTACGGAGCGTTTATAAAACGCGGTGTGCACAGCCCCTACGCGAGTTTATTACAGTTTCTGACAACCGACCTAAAAAATCTGACACACCCCCCAAGCCAAAGGCTGGGTGAACTTATGACTAAAGTGGTTCATTGCTAGACTTGTCCCAGAAAAATGTCAGAACCTTAGTACAGTCTTTCCAATTTGTTACTGCTCAAACACAGTTGAGCAGCAACAGATTGGAAAGACGACTAAGGTAAAATGGTAAATTGTTCCAAGAAAAACAATTACTTGATACAATTTACAAAAACATTTTGAATTGTATGATGTATACAGAAAAATTTTGAGCCGTCGTGCTCCTAATGGATACTCAAAGGCAGTCAAAGGGAAGCGCGTCTTATTGGTTTCTAAAATCTATCTCTGTCTGTCTTTCTATTGTGTCTACGTTTTTCGAAGGTTTAATTCTCCCTTGGATCGTTGAACGACCAGTTATTTTTGTGAACCTATCTATACAGAGAATCTCATATTATTAATCGTTTATATGGGCAACATTGTCACAGCAACAAGCTTTTGGAAACCTTCCAACGCTCTTATTGCGTTGCAATAACGACGGATTTAGTATTTCGAGGGATACGATTGAAAAACGGTTAAAAGCACTTACGTTTGTTACAAGAAAAATGCAACTCACAATATCCTTGACATTTTAATGGTTTTATTGGTATGGTATGGTTATTTTTAAGATCGTAGTCTAATATTACTAATCCCTATTATAAATATCTGTAATTTACATACAACTTTGACAAGTTAAGATGTTACTACGTTTTTAACTAAAAACAGTTTAAAATTATTCCTAAGAAACCACTGAAATCTGAACTATATACAGACACTCATTCAAAATACGTTTTCTATCAACAGAGAGGCGCGGTACATCCTTCTACGAGGTACCACCACGTCCACTGAGAATCTGGCTGACGAAGCAGAAAACCAGCCGACTTCCGAAGAACCGTACCAAGGTGCACCGGCTTAACATTACGAAAAGCGACACGAATATACTCCGTCTCTTTTACTCTCAACACAATTGTGCTGAGTGCGAGCGAGTAGCCAGATTATGATGCTCATACGCCGATAGATGAATGGAAGTGAAGATTGTAGCACACTTGTAACAACGAAAGCCACATCACACATTTTCTTTGGCCAAACGACAAAACAGCTGCAAGGAATTAAATGTGGCAACGCTTTATTGATGTGGCGTGGCAAAGCGGGTTAGAAATCTGTTTCAGCTCAAAGAGTATATTTCCTAGTATGGGAAGCTAGGGAATATTACCAAATATCCTAACTCGATGAAGGATAAATAGTTAAAATAGGTATATTCCAAAGACGTAGTAATGATGAACTGTTATTAGAGTCCCGTGTCCAAGTTAAATAGAGGCGAAAATGCGGAAATTGATACAGTTCCGAAAACCAAATAAACAGCTCTTTGAGATGAGGAGATGAATAGTGTATATACGATAGTTTTCTAAGAAAATATTAAGTTTATCATGAAGACTTATTCATACAGAGAGAAAATAATAGAAGGCTTATTAATTACACAATAACGCATAGAACAGCTTATCTTAACAAAGTGTGTCATATGAACTAAAACCTATTTATAATCGTCATAAAACGTGATAAACAAACAAACATTTTAATACATTTCAACATAATTAGTGAATTGTGATGTGATATCGTACTGACAATAAAAATATTATTATGTGACTAGTGATTTCAAGACAACGAATAAACGTTTTGTGCAAACAAAGTTAAAAAGAGACAATTAAATATGGGGGGATTATTTATAATTTAATTTTATTATGTTTTATGTATCTTACTAATCGTCGTGATGGCCCAATGGTAAAGGCGTTCGTAACGCATGCATGAAGGCTGATTTATGGAGGCCATACACGCTAGGTTTTGCATGATGGTTTTAGCCGTGCATGCATAACCGACAGGCAAGCCCTAGCGTGTATGTGATTAAACTGTACAGTTATCGGTGCATGTAAACTCGGTTATGCTTGTCGGTTTTGCATGCACAGTTATAACCATCATGCAAAACCTAGCGTGTATGGCCTCCATTACATTGATATAGTAGCCGGCGCCAGCATCACTGAATTTCGGCGCTGGATCAGCGTATCAATGTAAACATGTTTGCCTCAAAGAGCAGTCGTCAGCACGTGACGGGGCCTTCTAGGGCCAATGCCTGCCGGGGTGGCTTGTGGTGGATAGTTACCGCGGCCCCGGAACATAAAGGGCAACCGAAGGAACAAGGGTGGGTTCAAAGAGAAGAAGTCAGCACAGGAAGGGGCCCAACAGGGCCAACGCCTGCCGGGGTTGCGGAATGTTTATAATAGTTACCGTGACCCTTTAACATAAAGGGCAATCGAAGGAACATGAGTGGGTTTTAGTCAGTAAAAGTCTGACACTCCCGCCGCACCCAGGACGGGAAACGTCATTTGATGATTTTGATTTCCGACTCACCAAAAAAAAAAGGCGGGAGAAGTCATTTGATCCCTATCCCTATCCTCAAAAAATACTTGTTTCAATTTGCTAGATACTGGATGCAGGGCTGGATTAAACCATGTTCATGCCTTTGCCCTGTAGTTGGACAATAATAGGCTGATAATGGTGCCGATTCTCTTGTACACAAACTTCACTAAATTTAAGTTAAGTGCATTTCTCTCTTTCCATTTCATTAAGAAAAGGACAGAAGATAAAATATTAGTTAAGTCCTGTCAAATTTAGACACTCCATAGATTTTTTAGACGCGATTTAAAAACATGGCGTCTAAATATACGTCAATTTTCGTCAGGCGCTGTCTAATTTGACAGGATTAAACTAAAATGTATCTTCTGACCTTTTCTTTAAGAAATGGAAAGAGAGAGATGCACTTAACTTAAATTTAGAGAAGTTTGTGTACAAGAGAATTAGTGCCATTATTATGTTTAAATTTAATAGCGGATAAGTGTGGTGGTGCAACCTGTAGGTGACATGGGTTTTATAGCAATTGAGATGTAAATAGTCGCGTTTTGACAGATCATAAACACTGTTATATGTGTTATGGTATTATCTACAGAGTTATCCTATGTGTCATTCAGATATATCTCATATTACAGTTTAATAATATTTAATTGAACTGGGCATTCTATTACAGTATAAAATTCGTTACATTCTACAATATTCCATGTTTGTTTTGTTACTATTTTTATGACAAAGAAAGTATTACATTCAAAATCCATGTCATTCAGGTGTTAAAAGCAATGAAATAATAATTTATCTTTTGTTTAGTTGTTAAGTAGACCAATATTTAAACTATACAGAAATGTATTTTATCTTTTAAATGTACTAACGAATGTGTTTTTACTAACATTCCAATTTAACCTAAAAATGTTTACTGGTTTAATATTTAGATTTATTATAAGGACAAAAATGTTTAATCAGACAAATAAAATGGTGAAATAGTAATAGGTACTAACCCGCATTTAATTATTTTGTATTTTGGCGTCTTTTGTATATTTATAATTAAGGAGGTTAAGGGGAAATATAACCAATTTTTGTAAACTATGTCTTTTGTTTTATTGAAAATACACCTATTTCATTTAATGTTTGTTTGTTCAGTTATCTGTAACGAATAAATTGGTGGACGAATTCGGTTGAAATACAGCACAAAGGAGGCGAGGAACATTGACAATGTTTTCTTCCGGCTACATGAAAATTTTTCACATAAAAACGATGGGCAAGCACCTTGCAAGCTGTATTCTAGGTAACTCTAAAGCTCATTAGAGCCACCCGGCAGCCACTCCGCACCGACTCGCCTCCTGCGGCTAGTATTCTTTAATATGGACTTGTATGGGCATGCGCTCACTATATCAACTCCGTAGCGGCACCGGATCGCCTCGGTTATAAGGCGAGTCGGTGCGGAGTGGGTGCCAGGTGGCTGTAATGAGATATGACCTTAACTGTCGCCAGACATTGCAATTTATACCTTACACCCATCCCACAAGAATCACATACCACTCGCTCGGAAATCGCAAGGACTAGGGTTCACAGTTGGTCATTAAACAAATATACGTTCCAGCACAAATCACGAGGCAGCCCCCATGTTTACTTTACAAGAGGAGATAAGGCTTCCCAGCCCACGGCCTACAAATGGTCATGTGACATCCTATCTCCAGAGGAAATGATAGCTAGTGTAATTTATACTATCGTAAAGCCGTCTGGCAGCCATTGACACTGCGATCTTTGCGCATGCGCGTGACGTGAGTGCAGATGTGTCACTGCGCAACGGTTGGTTCACTATTTTATTTATTTTTAGATGATTATGCGACTATGCGTTCGATTTTAATGTAGTGTTTTGCTTATTGTATGGTTTTAGGTGCGAAGATGAAATATAACGTTTTATAAAAGTTTTTTTCTATAGAACTTTTTATGACAGTTCTGGGGGCCAATTCTCGATTTTCGCCATTTATCTCGAGTTCGAGATTGAAATTCTATCTCTATGTCTATCAAAAATATCTCTATCTCTACCAAAAAATGTCGAATTGAGCAGAATTCTGTATTCTCGGTCAAAATAGAAATGAATGTCGCGAAAATGTCGAGTCGAGTGAAGATAATGTTACCATTATGAAGAATCGCGCGTTCCGTTTTTGGTAGCTAAGTAAAAGTAGCATAAGTGAATGAATGATTTTGTTTTAAAATGCTGAATATACGAATATTTAAGTATAAAACGAAACGTTTAGTGTAAAAATAATCAGTTTGACAGTTGACTGTCTGTCAGTGACAGAATCCAAGTGTTAGGTAGGAAGTATAGATGCTGGCGAGAAAAATTCCGAAACATTCCCGTCGAATACTTCGGAAGTATTCCGAAATATTCTGAAACTTTGGGAATATTTCAACAGCCAAAAAAAAACCCGGTGAAATTGTATTAATCCATTAAAAGCCACTGTACTCGATTGAGTACAGCGTAATGAAGTAAAATAATAAGGTGTATCACCTAAAATTTACAAGATCTGTTATTTATACTTCGGAATAATGCTGTACTCAATCGAGTACAGCAGTTACCTCTAATGGGTTCATAGGAAATATAGCCTACTAGCTGTCCCCCGCGGTTTTATCCGCGTTTAATTTCCTTTGGTTACTTCTTAGCCCCCCGTAAACCGTTTATTCAGCGCACGCAACAAAAGTCCTCAAATGTGAATAGTTTTCCCCGTTTTTGCAACATTTCTCACTGACGCTTCGCTCCTATTGGTCGCAGCGTAATGTTATATAGCCTAATACCTTCCTCTATAAATGGACTTTGAAAAACAAAGAATTTCTCTAATCGGATCAGTAGTTCCTGAGATTGGCGCGTTTATACAAACAAACAAACAAACTCCTCCGCATTATAATATTAGTAGTAGCTTTCCAACAGTGAAAGAATTTTTGAAAGCGACACAATAGTTTTTGAGTTTATTTATTAGGTTTTCCTTTATTTAGTAATACCTATCTATGTGACTCGCGAATACTTAGCGATGCGAACAGCAGAGCTATATACAAACTAACCAAAAACATAGGTAACCCTTTTTCAAAAAACAAACCAAATATGCTCGGCCTGGTTTTTTATTCCACAACTAACATTTTGAAAAATAGCATTCGACTTCGATATAACCTACATAAAAACAAAAAAAATAAAAATCCTGTTAATTGCAGGATAACATATTATGTACATAAGTTATCCCGCGATTAAAGGGATTTTTATTTTTTTATAAAAATTTTAACAAATATACTTAATCGATCAGATTTATAATAAAATAAACATTTATATTTTACTAACTTATGTGCCACTGAAAAATAATTAATTCACCCACCACACAAAAAATAAACACGTTTATTCTTATTGAATAATTCGGGCGAAATATTCCGCGGAAACTTTCGATTGCGGGGTATGAATCTTTCTGAAAACTTTTCGGGGGGGGGAGCATCTCCCCTCTCACCGCACCCCGCACCGCCATCGCCTTCGTGCACACAGTCAGGCGGCGGCGATCGACGGTCGATGCAAAATTCCATTCGATATTTAAAAAAATATAAAAATATTTTGCAAAAAAATACAATTCTAAATTTAAATTCATTTTGAATAATTCTGATGTAAAGAAACTTTCCCAGAAGTATTCCGGAATTATTTCGAATTTTTCAGAAGTTTTGCAACTATAGTAGGAAGTAAATGATAAAGTTCTTTATTTTAAAATAAAAATAGCTAAGTCATACAAAAATCAATTATAATATAATCGGTTACAATAATTCTGCACTCAACAAATACGTAATTTAGGTATTTTAGGGTGAGCAAGATAGAAATTCTAATAAACAAATAAACTCGTCCATCTTTCAGTGGTTTCAAGTCTAATCGTGGTCGTCGTTTCAAAAAAACACAATTCACAAATCAAAAAGTATAAATCGAATTTCCAGTAGGTATGAGATGCCAAGCCGTATTTTATAAAAAAAATAAGGAAATAAAACACAGTGTACAATCCAAAACTCAACGAATTCGCTCAGAAATGACGTATCTCTACAATCGACATGACATCTCTACTGCTCAGAAGCACTCGACATCAACTCTAACGTTAGTCTTCGACAAATGTCGAACTAGACATCCCCAGAATAGCAACTCTTAAAATTTGACGAAAAAATGACGTCATTCGATTTTTTTGTCGAATTCGACTTCATCTCTAAAACCGAGAATTGGCCCCCTGTAGTTACAATCACAATGTGAAAGTTGGGATGTTAAACGGAGATGGTGGGAGGTGGTGAAAATGCATGTCCCTCAAGACACAGTTATCAGTGTAGCTCTGACTCTTGTACTAGGAAATCTTTATTTATCTCAACATCACGGGTACATTAATTGAGGTAAAAGAACAATCTTAAAGAAAGGTGTCTGAGATAGGTTAGTTAAGGTTAGTCCTGATTTACAGATCACAGGGTCCTTAGACATGTAATTTTAAAAAACACAGCTGCTTTTTTGTCGAGGATAATTATAAGAATAAGTGTTTTTAGTTTTCGTAAACCATTTGAATCTAGAGAATAAAATACTTACGTAGTGCGAACAATTATTTCAACAAAATGATACAATAATAAATAATAACACTATGTAGGGTAAGTTCGCCTGTTCGCGTCCATAGAATAATTCGCGTCCATTTTACGGATCTCCTTCAAAAATTCCTCGAAGTTAAAAAAACTTACACACCAGTCAAACGAATAGTCATTACCGGTAATACCTTAATGTATAAGAGACACGCACATAAGGTCAAAAGGTCCGTGCGACAAACCAATCCTGTTTAAAAAAATATTTAGTCCCAGCTGTTTAACAAGAAAGCGCGAAAGCGCGGTTTTTTAGATAAAAAATAGTGTGCAGCGCCGTCAAAGTTGCCAACAGCACTAAATGGACGCGAACAGGCGAAATGACCCTACCATAATCTGAATTCAACAGTTAAAATACGTAAAACGTGAAGGACATTTTCTCACAATGTGCCGATTTAATTTATTCTAATAACATTCTTTCTTTCATTTAAATTGTTGGTATACTCATTCAGTCGGGGATACAAAGAATAAAAATAGTGCCGCGGCCTATTCACCTAGTCGATAATATTAAAGTTCGAGAATGCATCGAGATTATTATGTCAACCACGTTTTTACAGCTGTGAAGTTTTAGTACCATTCGCGTAGCGCTTATAAACTTTTCTTTTGTTTGGTGAGTGGGAAATCATTCAAATCATCAAATTACTTCTCCCGTCCTGGGCGGAGCGGGAGATCGTGTCAGACTCACTCATGTTCCTTCGGTTGCCTGCCGGGGTCGGGGGTTTATAATAGTTACCGTGACCCCGGAACATAAAGGGCAACCGAAGGAAAATGAGTGGGTTTTAGTCAGTAAAAGTCTGACACGGCCTCCCGCCCGGCCCAGGACGACAGAAGTTATTTGATGATTTCCCACTCCCAAAAAAAAAACGCCTACGTCGTTTGCCTGTAAGCACATTATACCCGTGGTAATCTGGACCCTGTCTAATCCGGCGCCATTTCTAATCCAACACGCATTTAAAAAACTAGCTGTCCCCTGCGGTTTCACCCGCATTTTTCGTTACTGCTCCGCTCCCGTGGGCCGTAGCGTGATGGTATATAGCCTATAGCATTCCTCGATTGGTGTATCTAACACTGAAAGAATTTTTCAAATCGGACCAGTAGTTCCAGAGATTACCTCCTACATACAAACTTACAAGCTTACAAATTTTACCTCTTTATAATATTAGTTAGTATAGATATGTAGTTTATAAAAAAATCGTTAATTCTTCACTAATATTAGGATTACAAGGTCTCTTTTTCGAAAATGAGGAAAAAGAGAAAGAGACTACAGAGGTTTTTTCTGCACAATACTCAGACAGGTTTGTCGATTTACCTAGGGTTTACAGTATTTTTTATTAGTTTAGTTACCCATGTCTGCTTACTTTATAAGTATAGGTATATTTCAAGAATGGTTTCACCTCCATAAATATTGCCAAGAATTCAATTTTATCTACAGCACACAACTACATTCATTCGATGAACTAAAAGACAGATAGGTAAACAGCAATATTTCTTGTTGGCATACCTCCAAAAATAACTAGGAATCAAACATCAACGGGTTTGGTACAACATGTTACAAACATCATAGATTTATGGATAACATAGTTCTATGAATAGATGGCCATGGTCTTTAGTTTATGGTATTTCATTGATCGTTCAGGAATTGTTCATTAAAAGTGATAGTGGTACTTTTACTGCTGTTTTATTGTTATGACTGCCAGGAAAAGCATTTTATCAGTGCGTAGGTGCTACAGATATTTGTTGCTAAAAGTAGGTAAGGTTATGAAATAGGTAGGTATCTAGGTACATATTTACATCTATTGTTGGTGCTGGAATATTGTTTCGTTTGCAGGTTTGCAGTTTTTATTGAAGTAGGTAGGGGCTATTAATTGTATTTTTTTTTTTTACTAATTGGGTCGGCAACCGGTACTGCATTAAGAGATTATACGCAGGAATTACACACCCGTACGTGCGACTTAACTGAACACCTCGCGCTGTGACGTAACGCATACGGAATGCTATCGCTGAATGAATGAAAAGCGGGAGAAGGCTCAAATTCCAGCAAGGTGCACAGGTAGGTCGGAAACGGAAAAATAACAGAAAACAATAACAAGATATTCGTAAAAAGGAGCACTGAGCGCGTCAAGGCAGCGTGGATGCAAATCAAAACATTTTTTTTTATGTTGAAGGTACGCGCGCGTGTGATTATAGATGGCACTAGTGTGCGAGCGAGAAATCATGATAAGCGCCAACTACATTTCGAGGCACGAGGGCGGGAGGGCGTAAAAGGGAAATCCTAATAATCTTAATTATTCAAAGGATTCCTAACAGCAAAACCCAGTAACTTTTTGCCGGATTTAGGTATCAAATCCAGGACCTCACTTACAGCAGGCCAACCGTGCCGTTTAAATCGTCATCGTAAATGCCGTTTAAAAGGTTAAATCGTCTGGAGTGAGTAATATGCTTTCTCGCATGTTCGCGCGATGATCACGTGACGTAAATTCACATCATTAAAAAAATATTGCCAAATATTATACACGTGCAATCAATGGAGTAATTAGGTACACCAAAAAGCCTGCAATGCTCTGCGCGTCCAGTCTGACAACGCGGTCAGGGGTCGTTAATTCATTGGCATAATAAAAAAGTGACTTCCCAAATTAAAAATATATGACGCTGCATTATTTTAGATCTAATATTAGTTCCAAAATAATGCAGATATAATAATTGCAAAAATATGTGCCGTTTACTTATTCTGTTAAACAGCACTTGCATTAATTCCTTAGAAACGTGAATAAATTTAGTGGATGTTGTTTTCATACTTTTTTGCCGAACTGAGTTAAAAAATAATCGATTTGAAATTCTAATAATGTCGGTCATTCCGTTCACAATATACTTATGTGTCAAAGGAGTTGTTTTCTCGATGTTTATCCCGATGTCCGATATTTATACAGCGTTCGTCAGTCACGCATATTGAATTCGCTCAGGATTCCGATAAAAAAATCTATAAATGTCTGTTGCTTAGTAATAAATTAATGCTCGAGACTACTTAAAAACCTTTGTTAGCTACACAGCTAACAAAGGTGTCCACAGAGTTTTTAAAGCGCAGGCCACACCGCCAGCTAGCGGGCGGGCGGGCTAGGCGGGTGGGCGAAGCGAACGAAGGAAACTATACAAACTACGCGAAATATTGGCGAGCTAAACTATGGGGTTCACACCGAAAACTACGGACAAACGAGCGACGGGCGGAGCGGGCCAAGCGGGGTGCGCGGATGGGAGAGCGAGAAGTTAGCGTTCTATCTGAAAGACGAGCGTCGAATAGTCTACTTGACTTGAAACGGGGAGGACGGGCCAACGAACCGGGCGAGCGGGCTGGCGGGCGAGTTTCGCTAACGAGGTTAACGAGTAGCTTCGCTGGAATCATCGGATATTTCATTAGTTTATCTCGTTAGGTTAGTTGGTAGCTCGCGATGTGAACCGAAGTATGTAAAGAGGTTAAGCGATGTTCGCCCGCCTAGCCCGCACGCCCGCTAGCTGGCGGTGTGGCCTGCGCTTAAGTAGTCCTCACGTCTCGACTAAACAAACATTGGTCAGCCGTCCTCGGCTGACACTCTCCCATGCTCACGACTCAGCCTCTACATATATGTTTACACGCTGCCCATTGTTGACGACGACTTGTAAATGAATACTGTAAGTAAATAACTATGAATCCTTCGATGCAATTCCTGGCTTTGAGCATAAGTTTTTGGCTATGTAACTTTTGACATCCTGATTCTGGGTCCCAGATTTCCTCATTCGGTCTGCTTCCGGTGAAAAAACATTGTAATAATAGCCTGACCAATGTAGGTCCTTTAGTACCTATCAAATACTCTATTTTCTTAAAACATTGGTGCCGATTCCCTTGGTCACAAACTATTCTAATTTTAAGTTAAATGCATCTTTCTCTTTTCATTTCTTAAAGAAAAGGACAGAAGATACAATTTAGTTTTATCCTGTCAAATTAGACAGCGCCGGAAGAAAATTGAAGTATATTTAGACGCCATGTTTTCAAAACGCGTCTAAATTATCTATGGAGTGTCTAAATTTGACAGGACTTAACTAATATTTTATCTTCTGTCCTTTTCTTAATTAAATAGAAAGAGAAAGATGCACTAACTTAAATTTACTTTAGTTTGTGAACAAGAGAATCGGCACCATTTTCAACCACGGAAAATGTTTACGTTCTTGCGATTGGCCGAAGCCGTGTTGGACGTACGTAATGCCCACCGCACGGCGAGTGTAATATTTCTTTCAACTTTGCGTAAAATAGACGTTACTAAGCACTGACTTTAGCTTAGCACTATTATACCTGTCACAGTTACACAACTGCTAAACGTCAAGTGTACGATAGAGACAGAACGCAGCTAAGCCAAAGTCAGTGCTTAGTAACGTCTCTTTATCTATCGGCAGTGGTAGCTACAGCGACGGCTGCAACTATGCGAGATGGCGACGGCTACCACTGATCTTCAAAGTGTCTTCGAAGTGTTCCCCGTGGCTGCAGTTACTTCTGTCGGTAGATACATGCCGCTTTGCGAACGGGCTATCTCAGGCACTTGGACAGTTAGGTTATTTATTTATACAAAAGTAAAAAAAACTAAAACCTGACTACGAAAAAACCCGGATAAAACAATAAGCAAAGGTACCTAACAGTCTGTTTCCAGGTTATGACCGTAGTCGCATGCCGCTGTGACCTGTCTTTTTTTCTTCTAAAGCTTGTATCTCGAAAACGGTGTGTCCTATCGCAAAAATAATGAAAAATTTGCCCCCCTTTATAAAACCGCCAGCCGCGTAATTCTCACATGTAGGTTTTATTCAATTATGAAAAAAATAAAGTTTGTCTTTTTTGACAACCCTTGCATATTTGCACGCGGTAGCGTAAATACCTACACGGGCGGCGGCGGCGGTGTCGTCCGACATCAAAGGCGTTTTCCAACTGTATGGATCGTAAAACTGTGGCAAAAGTCTTTGCTAAGTAACATTTATTTACATCGGCCCTATGTCTTACGACAACATGCAATGCAATGCAGTTGCTCTTCACCCAAATCCATTCCAATACATTGACCATCATGACGAGGCAGGTAAACAACACTATAAAATGATACATAGTGGAAACGGACCTTGATTTGCGTACAAAATATGTGTGTAAGCAAGTATTATGTTGATACAAACTGAACTATCTGTTATGACTATGTGTAAAGTTATGCTACGCCTGTTATTGATTTGATAATAGTAATTTACGTGTCGGGACTTTTTGTAGTTTATCCTTTAGGGGGTTTCTGCCGTAAACGCTAAGTTCTTGGCAGTTGGCGATCGCAATTGATTACCGGAGCACTCAGCGTGGGCACTGGGTAGGGCTCCCTAGTCAAGATGAACCGATGAAATTGTGTCGACAGTCATCTCCCTAACCTTTTCCCAACTATGTTGGGGTCGGCTTCCAGCCTAACCGGATGCAGCTGGATGGATACCAGTGTTTTACGTTAAGCGACTGCTTGTCAGACCTCCTCAACCCAGTAACTGGGCGACACGAAAGCATCTAGAAGTTTCTAAGTACTTAATAATAATGAAAACTGTAGCTACGGTAAACATGACAATCGTCAACTTTAATATTCGTAGAGGTCTACGGTCAAGGTTGATTACCTATGCTACGGCGTAGCACTTATCAGACCTCCACAACCCGGTAACTGGGCCACACGAAAGCATCTGGAAGTTTCTAAGTACTTAATAATAATGAAAACTGTGGCTACGGTAAACATGACAATCGTCAACTTCAATATTCGTGGAGGTCTACGGTCAAGGTTGATTACCTATGCTACGGCGTAGCACGATACTACGAGAAAAGCGTTGTTACCAAATGGTTGTTACTACGAGAAATCGACATTACTTTTTAATTTGGATAAAATTTTAAAGAATAACTAGCTGCCTCTCGCGGTTTCAGCCGCGTTAAAAATGTTAAGGGTGAACAACCCTTATCACTTAGGGGTATAAAAAAATAGATAGTAGCCGATTCTCAGACCTACTGAATATGCATATAAAATTTGGTAAAAATCGGTAAAGCCGTTTCGGAGGAGTACGGTAACTAACATTGTGACACGAGAATTTTATATATAAGATAAATAGCATTGGCAATATTAATAATGTTTATATTCAAGTAATTAAGTTGTAGATCTATCTAATTGGGGCGATTTTCCGGGCAAGGTCTTCACATACAGAGAAGGCACGAGCATTGATCATTATGCTTGGTCAAGACAGATTTTCCATCAGGCTAATACAAATCCACGGTTCCTCACGATATTTTTCCTTCACCGATGTCAGAAATATTTCCAGATATCAAAAGCAAACCGGTTTGGGGGTCATATCATCATAATTATGATTCAATTATTTCAATTTGTTCCTATCAATGTGCATTCTTGAATGTACCAACGCGTCAAAGGCTGTCTTGTCTGTCTTTCCACAGGGTTAATTAAACATCGCGCTTGACGAGCTTTGTCGCATGAAGAAAATAAACGATAAATCGCGGGAAATTCGCACCTTACGTCAGTTGGCGCGCAAACGTCGCGGTGCGCACACGCGTCCACTATTCTAATTTTAAAATGCGCGGCAAAACTATCGAAACTTAACTCGAATCAAGTGCCTTTAATTGTTGTTAAAAAAATAATGTGATAGTATTTTATAAGTGAAATTATTCCCTGTGATATATTGTGTACAGATACCTACTTTATATATTTTTTAGACAAAGTGAAATTTTAACGCAATGGCGGATGAGAAGTAAGTCAATTTTAATTTGTTATTTTTAGGGTAATGGGACTGTTGTTCCGTCTTCTGTAGTCGAACGAAATAGACAGTATTTTTAGTAGAAACGTGATTATTTTTATAGCAAAAAGCTGTAAACAATGAATAATTCAGAAGTTTAAAAACAGGATAGTGCAGTACCTTAAATTTTGCTAAACTATTATTCTACAAATACAATATTTTAATTATTGATTTCTACATCGCTGTGGGTAGCGACTATGCGTAAACTCGCGTAGGTATCTAGTGGAGATAACTCCGATATGGAAATAAATATTATGAATGACACATTTAAGTATGTCTACTATATTTGTTTATTACCGTTTTAATAGATAGTAAACACATACCGTTGGTTTGCGTCTATATCTAATTGTAATCTTATTATGCCTATTAAGTGTTTATTTTTATGATATTTCGGTATTTATCTAATTATTTTTGTTTATAATAATAATATGGAGGAAATATAATAATAGACGTAGTAACTATTTAGTAATCTGTGATAATAGTATTGAGGGTATTTCTGTTTAATTACTATGGTGCGCAAACTAGGAGGGTTCTTGAGCTGGACATCTTCTTACAATACGCTCATTATTAAATTTAAAACGATAAATACTCCAATGTATTTAATTAATAACAACAAATTCGGTTAGTAATGTAAAAGCTTTAAAAAATAAGGAATAAATTAAATTAGCTTTATGAATTAATATTCAATAAATTTATGAATTAACATAAAATACTGGGAAATAATAAATATGAAATGTATCTCTTTGCATCGATCTTAAGTGTAACTTAAAATCATTCCATGTTTAAAAAGTGACTGCAAAAAAAAAACATCGTACAGGTATACGATTAGCTTCTGCTAAAGCAAAAAAAGTTTATATTATCCAGTCCTTCCATAGATAACTTCTTTGAAAGCAACAAACTGTACCTATCTGTTTATTATAACTAGTACACGAGAGTAAACATTCAAACTAAATTAGACTACTAGAATCTATTTAAATCCGATTGTAGCTAACCTCGTTATCTAAGTAGGCAAGCGCACGAGCTCTGCCCAAATACATACGCATCTATGGCCTGTTTATGAACATTCTAGTAGTCGTGTATGAACTATGTAATTATCTAATGCGGGTAGAAAGGATAAAACATACCTAATCATGAAAAAGAAAAACAAAAATACTCAAGTTCTGCAGTTTTGAAAGTCGGTTGTTTCTGTTTCATGGCATCGGCTTCCGAAATTGCAGTTGGATTTTTACAATAATTCGGTATGCATGTAGATAGACAGATTCTTACGGACAATACAAATATCAGTAATAGCAGTCCCCTGCGGTTTCACCCGCATTTTTCGTTACTGCTCCGCTCCCGTGGGTTGTAGCGTGATGGTATATAGCCTATAGCATTTCTCGATAAATGGGCTATCTAACACTGAAAGAATTTTTCAAATCGGACCAGTAGTTCCAGAGTTTACCCCCTACATACCTACAAACTTACAAACCTACAAACTTAAAAATTTTACCTCTTTGTAATATTAGTATAGATTTATCCATTTAGAAAATTAACTCGTTATGGCGTTATTTCTTCGAGAATGATCATAGGAATAATATGTTCTACATGGTAGGTACAGTTTAACATAGGAACATTATTTAGTTATCAGCTATTATTATCATATTGGTACCCAAACAGTTTGCAACCGCATTCGTGTATGTACCTACTTATACTAGTTACGAATTTACGATAAATAAGAACTGTATCGAATAATATTTTTATTTTACGTAATATTGGGGCTTTAGGTATTGTACAAAATTTAAGTACCCTAAAAGAGATTTTTACACAGGTAAAAATCAATTTAATTTTTTTTGTGTAATGTAAATGTAACCATACTTTTTATTATACTGTGTAAGACATTTACCTCAGATATCTCGAACATAAAATTCAAAAATAATATACAAATGTCGTATAGAATTATCTGCGGTGTTTACTTGTAATTTCTTGATAAATGAAGTAGTAAAAGGTTTTATAGTTAAATAAATAATTTTGATACTATTTGTAGAGTGATACTCACTATACTCAGCCTTTAAATTGCTTCATCTAACGAAATAAAAATAGAAAAGCTACATTGTGAGCTGCCTAGACAACCAGACTAATTTCACTATCTGTTTGTCTATGACATAATGATGTCATGACAAATGACATTAGATTATCACATTATCACATCTTAACACAGGGTTTAATACTTTTGCATCGAGTATATTGAGTTCAAACTCTTAACGACTCATAACCAATGATATTATAAGTAAAAAGGTGTAGATAGGTTACCTAAACGAAATTCTATCTTCAAAAACGGCACACTAACGCACACATACATTCACATCAAAGTAGGATGGCATGTTTGAAGTAGCGCAAGTAAAAAAGAGATAAACGTCATGTCAACGCGATACTTATTATCGTTAGTCAAATGGCAAACTTTGAAAGTGCCACTTTTTGACTGCATGTAGCCTATAGATATATACTTTTTTACTTATAATATCATTGCTCATAACCATATAAAAAACCTTAGGTGACTAGGAGAGTATGCCTTAGGAATTTAAGTTCAGTTTATTAGTAAGTAAATAAGAAAGAACTTATTGCTGGACCTTTGGGAGAATAGTAGGAGCTGATAACGTGTCACAGACCTTTGCTTTCCGATAAACAAACATAAATTAAAATGACACATTCAAGCCGTAGGCCCTGCTATTTTGAGCTGATTGTTGTTATTGTAAATTGTTACGTAGAAATTAAAATTGAAATCGAAATAATGAGATGTAAATACTAATTATTCAACTACATAATTATTCAATTATCTTAAAAATGAATGTAAGACATATTTTGTCTAAACACTTTCTTTTAACCTTGAATTCAATTTATTTTTATCTTTCTTGTTGCTTTAACATCACAAATAATTATTTGCCAAAGAGTCGAGTCCTTGTCATTATGAGCACGTCACTTAACTTTAAGACACTCTTAAATCTATTGCTGTACTTACTTTGTTCCTTAAAGTGACAAAGACAGCAACAGATTTACACAAGTCTATGAAAGACACGGGTTTTTGCAACTAAATAAAACTCGTCAATTAAATGGTGGTGTCAAAAACTCTATTGATATAGATAATATCTAAATATGGACATTTCACCATCGGAAAATTTGATAAAAAATGGATTTGTATTCATACTAATATTATAAATGGGAAAGTGTGTCTGTCTGTCTGTATGTTTGTCTTTCTTTCACGGCAAAACGGAGCGACGAATTGACGTGATTTTTTTAAGTGGATATAGTTGAAGGCATGGAGAGTAACATAGGCTACTTTTTGTCTCTTTTTAACGCGAGCGAAGCCGCTGGCAAAAGCTAGTATTTAATAAACGCAGCATTCACAAACCATTTCTCTGTTCCGGAAATTTCAGTCAGGTTGTCGACCGTTTCATGTGCTCATGCGCAACTGAGACCTGGCTCGAAGCCACAGCCCTTCACCTTGCAAGCTCTTTGGCACCAAGCATTGCCGACTGAATTCCAGTCAAGTGCTCGAAAAAACATACGATGTGGGTAGTTGGAAAATGCGCTGTCAGAAATATTATTGTGAATTGTAGGTAGTAGATAAATGTGCATGTCCGTTTTGTGAAATTTGTTAGATCTTATTATCTAAAAGTAAAAGTTAACTGTTTACTTAGTTGTGGCATCGTCCTCTCATACTGTTCAATTTACCGCCCTTGCGGGTCGGTAATATTACTGTAAAGTATCATCAAAAACCGATCAGTAGCTTTTGCGTGAAAGAGCAACAGAAATCCACATACACGCATTCATTCAAACTTTCACATATATTTTTTGATATTAGATAATAGGAGAATAGGATTAATAATATATACCTATCCGTTATCGCTATCTTACTAACGCATGTTCGTAGGTAAATAATATTAATCACGATAGACAGACACTGTATACACGAACAAAACACACAAGTGCGGTAAATGATTACCTAATCGTCGGACGGCCGTAGATTGATTAATAGCATGTTATAATGAACGATCGAGTGCTCCTGATAATGTTTGGTAATGACGTCAAAATACGATTATTACAATATTTGGCTATTGTCTAACTTGCTAAAAGAAATTATATGTCGGTAAAGAACATGTACATTTCTTTTACAATAACTAACAGCGTTTTGGCACAATTTTCCCCGCACGTAAGGTAATAGACGCGCATATTCTTGAGGAGTAATGTGAGGCTTACTATGATAAATTTATATTAAAAAATAATTGGGCTGTGAAAAGTTTCCCCTTCAGATAAAGAAACAAACTATGCCTTTATATTTAAAATAAACATCTTGGGAAAACTCTGACACGGTCATCTGATCCCAAACTGAGCAGAGCCTGTATGTGGTAAACAGATGACTGACATACCTACATAACTAATAATACTTATTATGAGTCATAATGTTCTGTCTCGTGCTAGATATGGAGGAAAGTTTCGTTATAAGAAAAAGTTAAAGTTCGACTCGTCGAGTTTCATTGCGGCGCTTTTCTCGTGGACACCACGACTCCACTGTACACTGTCCACTTTCAGGAGTTGCAATGGTTGAGAATAGAGTGCGCGATTGTCTCAACCAAAAAAAAAATTACGTATGCATATCAAACACGAAAAACACCCAGCTACAGCACAAACAATCATGCTCATCACAAAAAGATGTTTCTTGAGAATCGAGTACACGACCTCAGGTTTAGCAATCAGGGTCTCTAACCTCAGGACCAACAGGCCCATCAAATGTATGGATATGTATTTATTCAATAGTCAATGATTACTGGTCAGCGCTGCGTAATTAAAGAACACAACATTAATACTAGTAGGTTCTAGTAGGATTACCTAGAATTTAATCGTGTGCTAGAAAGGTTAGGTGCCATTTAGATTAAAATCTCTAAAAGGACAGGCACAGGTTCTCCTCACGTTGAGACTATAAAATGTAAATTTTAGTTGAATGATGAGCATTGGATAGTTAACTAATAATACGATAATGGCGCTGATTCTCTTGTTCGCAAACTTAACTAAATTTAAGTTAAAAGCATCTTTCTCTTTCCATTTCGTAAAGAAAAGGACAGAAGATACGTTTTAGTTTAATCTTGTCAAATTAGACAGCGCCTGATGAAAATTGACGTATATTTAGACGCCATGTTTTTAAATCGTGTCTAAATTATCTATGGAGTGTCTAAATTTGACAGGACTTACTAATATTTTATCTTCTGTCCTTTTCTTAATTAAATGGAAAGAGAAAGATGCACTTAACTTAAATTTACGTTAGTTTGTGAAAAAGAGAATTGGCACCAATATGAGCTTCCCTCAACTCAACATTTGGAGGTAGACTGTATTTATACGCGAAAGGCATATTGGAAAAGCAGCAGAATTGAAATACCAGATTACTATTACTCCTTTCTTAGTGGCTATTGCCTACTCTTCACCAAGTCACAAGTCTCATGTCTTAGACTGCGGTTGGACGATTGAAAAGCTACCTCTATTAGTGCCTGCTATGAGCTTTAAAATTACATTCGTGTTTTTTAAGGAATAGTCGTCAATTGAACTTTCAGTTATTGTCCTGTTCACATAGTATACTCGCTCAGTTTTGGCCTCCACCAATATTGATACCTTTACCATTAGTTTTTTCATTACCGTCCTTTCATTCTAGTTTCGATTGCCGTCCTTCCATCTTTAGGGTTATGGCCACCTCTTGACATTGAAACTACATTAGGCACTGTAAAATTTTCCACACCATTTTCATACAACATCTACATTTCCGTGATCCTTTGTATAATTAGCACAGAAGTTCATAAATCTTTCTCGAGAATCACCAAGCTTGCGTAAATTCGCGCCAAATTCATACTTTGTTCGAATCCGTTCCCGGTGGGGTTGCCAAACACCAAAATGAATTTATTTATGTTTAGTTACATCACGTTGGCGTCTCGTGCCGCGCTTTCCTGGCACGTTTTGTAATGATCAGAATATTTGGAATCGCTAGCCCTGGAAATTATGACGCTTTTTTCATATTTTTAGAGCTGATATTATGTTTCTTATTTCGTTGTTAATAAATGAATACGTTACTTTGGTTCAACGATATTTTTTTTTAATGCTGCTGACTTTTTTCGCTATAAAACGACGATTGGCAAAATCACATTGTCCGTTGGTTCATACACGTTTTCTTTTAGTTAGGTTCATAAATATACCTATATTATAATGGTAAACTGACTGATTGTTAATAATTATATCAACTCACAGCCCATACCGCTGGTCCTAGAGACATACATACTAAAAAAAGATTATCCCTATAGGGTTGGAATTTTCAAAAAGTAGAAAATGAAAGTAACCGACATTCTCGCGGCTGAAGCCGCGGGCAAAATCTATGCATTTTTTGTAAAAAAAAGTTGTCATTGAAATTAAATATAACTTTCTGTTTTCAATGCATTCCGGACATGAACCGGAGCCAAAATCACACCCCCGTTTCTAAGAAACGATGTAATGTTTAATGTTCCACGGTCAAAAAATCTTTAAAAAATATGCAATCTTGACAATGGTGCCGATTCTCTTGTTCACAAACTAAAGTAAATTTAAGTTAGTGCATCTTTCTCTTTCCATTTAATTAAGAAAAGGACAGAAGATAAAATATTAGTTAAGTCCTGTCAAATTTAGATACTCCATAGATAATTTAGACGCGTTTTGAAAACATGGCGTCTAAATATACGTCAATTTTCTTCCGGCGCTGTCTAATTTGACAGGATTAAACTAAATTGTATCTTCTGTCCTTTTCTTTAAGAAATGGAAAGAGAAAGATGCATTTAACTTAAAATTAGAATAGTTTGTGACCAAGGGAATCGGCACCATTGACTCCAACTTTTTGAGTCAACATTGGTCCAAATGTTACTTTGTTGTTTTCCGTTCGTTGGCGGAAATATTAGCCCCAACAATTGGGCCATTAAGGCCAAGGAAACGTAAACCTCGATTTATATAACCGAAGTGGGTGTGTCTAAGTTATTTCAGTTTCAATGCGAAGCCAACCAAAATAATTGTTTGCTATGACGTACAATACTTAATGAGAAATGAAAAACAGTGCCAAACGTTAAACATAATTTTAATGTCGTTAAAATGTATTGGCTAACGTTAAACATAATTACAGTATAGTTAAAATGTATTGATTAAAAAAACAATATTTTTGTCGGCTAACTGTAACTTTCGCATATAACTTAAAAGGTCTGCCATTCACATAATAATTAATTATCATAATGAGCTTTACACAAAATTGCCCCTTGTACCCACTTTTTTTTTACTTATAACATCATTGTTTGTACCTATATTGTAAATGTCGATTAAAAAGAAACTATATAATGAGTAACCTACATTTAGTTCAAACAAACAATTATTAAAAAAAAACTAATAACAGCAACGAGTTTGTACTTTAATAATTATAAAAAATCCAGGCTTATTTGGGTAAAAAAATTAATAAGTACCATTAAATTAAAAAAACAAAATTAGAAAAATAATAACAAATGGCATTTCATTCTTTTTTCATCTGTAACGGCCAGTGATGTTCTTTCAGTTACTAAAGAGGTTACGCTATATTTCACAAACCGGTTTGGACGTGGAACCATTCATTTTATTTTGGCCACAAGCCATAGGAAAACATTAATAGATTATGGCTTCCATAGATTTGTACACAACGGCCCACGCTAAAGCTTTTAAAAGCTGAAATGGCTGTCTGACTGCTTTAATCTCTGAACGTTGTTTTTATGATAAGACACTTTCATTGACTGTAAAAAAGGTATCGGGTTTGAAATACCATCAAAGTAAGCAACATTGAGAAAATATTATTTAGCGAAAATACTGTTTGTTGTTTTAAAAATTAAGGTTAGAAGCACGCAATGTAGCTCATACAAATTAGGTATATGCTCGCTTTACTAGAAATTGGCACCATAAAAAAAATTGTTAAAATAAACTTGCATTATTGGTGAGTAATCGTAAATCTAGATTAATTGATTCAGCAACCGTTCTTCGATGACTGATTCGCCATTGGACTGTTCGTCGACAGGACGGTTCATTTATTTCCGTTTCGCCACAGGGTCTTTCACCTTTGGACTTTTCGTCGACAGGACGATTGCTTTGAATTTAATAAATAATATAAAGTTATTTGATTCATAAGGTACAATATAAACGTAATTACTTTTTTTGGCATGATTTATATAAGCCGTGAAATAATTTATTGCATTTTTACAAATCATAAAACTTCTGTTTATTGATCTTGTCCGCATACATAACGTGTCTGACATTTAAAATTCGAACGTCAAGAAGTCTAATAATGTAACACGTGATGTTGGCAAAATCGTGGTTTTCTTTACGCAATAAATCAGGTATAATTGGTGCTTTTTTACCGACTTCAAAAAAAAGTAGGTTCTCTGTTCGACCAGTATGTATGTATGTTTGTCCGCGATTATCTCGCGTTTGGCTGAACCGATTTGGATACGGTTTTCAGCAAAGTGTTTGTTACATTCTGGGGAAGGTTTTAGTATATAGCACTCATGGATAACCCGTGACGTTGCGCGCAGGGAGCCGATTTCGTTTTATAAGCTTATAAGTAGTTTTATTTTGAAAGTTACTCTAAAACGTAGTCAGACATTGGGACTCTAACTAAAAAGTAAAAAAATTAAAAGCTTTTTCCAAAAAAAGGGAACCGACTTCAAAAACTAAAAGCACAAAAATAACTATTTCGGAAGTCGGTGGCTTCTCTTCTGCCGGTCGATTTGTGTTGCTTTGCCACCGACTTCCGAAATAGTTATTTTTGTGCTTTTAGTTTTTGAAGTCGGTTACCTTTTTTTGGAAAAAAATTTTTTTTAAAACATTTATTTACATATTTACAGAACAGTACCGAATCTAATTACCCGTAGTCTAATATTATTGGTATAGATAGCGTAAATAGTAGGTATAAATAATTACTAATGTGAATCATTTAGATACGCAGTGAAGTTCGGGCGCTACAGCGGCCATGCGTACAACAGTTGTTTGGTTGTTTTGAATCAGTTACATAATAAAAATGTTGTTATAGACTAGGTATAAATAATCATTCTATATCTATAAATGCGAAAATAACTCTAACTGTCCGTCTGTGTGTTACACGTTCACGTATAAACTACTGAAAATTTGTACAGAGATAGTCCATGGCCTGAGAAAAGACAATATTTTTCGACTTTCACACGGGCAAAACCGCGGGCAAAAAGCAGTAAAGAGATAAACTATGCTTTTAAAAAAAACATAGATAGCACCATTTTTCTTGAGCGGTTTAGGCTATAAAATAACGATAGAATAAACAAAATAAACCAAACTGTTTACGAAAAAAGAAGTAAAGATTGATGTTTCTTTTTCGAGATGTAGTTTCTAGAAATACTACTACTTCTAGAATTACTATAATAAATGATATTTCGTAATCTGTCATGTATCTGTCTGTGTCTGCATAACGGAACTGAGAGCGGGAAGCAAACCCTTCAGAAAAGAAGATCCATAAAAGAAGAAAAAAAAACTGTGAATCTAGCGCCCGAAAACTCAAACATCACTTAACTTTAGACGCTCTCAAATCTATTGCTGTCCTTACTTTATACCTTTAGAGTAACAAAAACAGCGACAGATTTGAGAGTGTTTTATAATTGAGTGACTTTCGTCAAAAGACATTTGCAATTCTAGACGTATCACGTACTTAGCTGATATAAACTATCACACAGATCCCAAAATAACTATTTTCTTCACTATCGCACTATCATTAGACCATTACAGATATCGGGTGAGAAGATATATGCTCATCCATCATACGCTCTTGCCATGCCGTTCATGTGCTTAGCGGGTGGTAAACACATATGTACTGAATTATTTGTCAATCACATTAAGATATCATTATCTTATCAAAAAACGTGTTTATAAAATGTTTTTAGGAGTTTCTATTATCAGTTATCACGTTTGCTGAAAATCTTATATTGTGGTGTTGGATAAAATGTATCCTTCGGTGAATTTAGGTCATATTATGCTCATTTCACACGTTTCAATTAAATTGAGCGTTTCGCACCAATGTAAAATCTGGCTTTCAGGAGTCGCAGTGGTTAGGAATAGTGTGGTGGGATTGTCCTAATAAAGAAAAACAACGCACAGCTCTAAGCGCTGGTTCTAGAGGCATGAAACCTGCAGGATGTGTTATTTGTGAAGAGTTGGTCGATATTCCTCGAATCCGCACGCAGCGTTTTTCGAAAACCTTTATTATGCGCACCTCAAAAGAATGGAATTGTCTGTGTTTCCAAATGCATATAACCCAGATGTATTCAAGAGATGAGTGCATAGGCATCTTTTGGGTGAGCAACATCGTAGGCCCCGTCTATGCCCTCGGGGTAGTCTGGGACCAAGAGCAAGCCCATAACTAATAAAAAAAAAGTAGGTAACCACTAAGAAAGGATTTTTGGTAATTCCAACCTGAGTGGATAAAATAACTGAAGTTTGGACATTCACGCGGGCGAAGCCGCGGGTAAAGGTTAGTCCTTTTATATGTAAAAAGATGGTAGATGTTATAATTTCGTAACGATTAGTTGTTTAATACATTGCAAATAAATAGTCGTGATACGAGAGTTTTCTTTCGATTTAGAGTGTTGATATGTCGCAATGTGCTAATCAATAGTTATCGAGATTCGTGACATAACATTAATGATGATTTTCACAGTACAAATTACTTTATTCTAAAAAGTATGCGCTTACTAAAAGATTCGTCGATCAGTGTATATCCTATAATTTTATTTGGGTAACTATACGCTTTGTTATGACGTCAATCTTAAAGCTTCTTCTATTTTCATTTAGAAATAAAAAACATTTGCGTTGACGGCTAATGTAATTTGAAACTCAGTCACACTTACATTCTATAATACGTATGAATTTATAAATTACTAGCTTCTGCCCGCGGCTTCGCTCGCGTTAGAAAGAGACAAAAAGTAGCCTATGTTACTCTCCATCCCTTCAACTATCTCTACTTAAAAAATCACGTCAATCCGTCGCTCCGTTTTGCCGTGAAAGAAAGACAAACAGACAGACAGACAGACACACTTTCCCATTTATAATATTAGTATGGATATAAGTGTGTTTATCAGCTGTCTGGTTACCATAATACAAGCTCTGCTTAGTTTGGGATCAGATAGCCGTGTGTGAGTTGTCCCAAAATATTTATTTATTTATTATTATTACTTTTGGCGCTTTTCTGGTTGTCGCCCTGTTGATTCTGGCTGTTTGGGGTGTGAGCCCTACCTATCACCTCCAGGGTCAAAGCCAATCTCACCTGCACGTGGTACACCCTGCTGATTCACTGACGAGGCTCTGACGAACCAGGTCTCTTCACAAAGAGGAGACCTTCGGATTCATATTGCATATGACTCCGAAGGTCTTCTCTTTCCTCGACTAAGATATTGTAAAATAAAAATGGTCGTGACAGAATTGTGGTGTCTTTTCTACAAAAGCCAATAATATTTTTTTGTTGAAGACGTTGAAGTTGATGTTAATTCTGGCCGTCATAAGATGCAGTGGTTGGAAAAAGTAGGGTGCTTGATCTAAAAATAATGTATCTTTTTTTAAAAATGAACTCTTAGTTATTATTTTATGTACTTGTAAATGCATAGGGCATTCCACCTGTACGTTTGTGCATAAAGTGTTAATAAATAAAAACTTGGATTATCATAATATACCTTAGCTTCAAGAGTAGACACTCTTGAAGCTAAAGGTGGGTACTGACCAACGTTACGAGGTGTAATGTAACATTCGCATCGAGCGTGTACGCATCGAGCATGTTACGCTGTGTTTTTAAATCGGCGTAACATGCTCGTCAAAACTCTGTGCTCCGCTTTCGCCGTTAATTCACTCAAGATGTGGCGTCTTTGATTCTACTTAATTGTTTCATCCAAATTAGGAAGAGGAAAAAACGTTACTAGGCAAACGAAGCCAACTATTCCAAGCGTTTTCTTTCTTGAGTTTGTTATAATGCTCTGGATGCGCTGGGTTTCACAACACTTCCTCTTCTCTGTATTTTTCTATAAAATACAGTCTTTTCTTTGTGCCACTCCATGTTTTAAGAAACGAATACGAGAGGAACGACGACGTGTGATTACTCGCAATGCGTGTGCGCTCGGGACGACTTGCAACAGCGTACTGACCGAACCGTGTAACACTCAAAGGATTCGCCAAAAAACCGACAGCCGGGTGGAGCACTCAAAGCGAGCAACGAGCGGCTCGTTGCTCCTTGGTTTACCCGTAACACGACGTACTGACTGCACGAATGCTCGTGGTGTAACACGTTACATTACGCCCCGTAACGCCGGTCAGTACCCACCTTAAGCCAGCGTAAGATGAAGTAAACTGCTAATTTAGTACTAGAACAAAAAACAAGAAACTAAAATTAACAATGACTGCTTTAGTGCGTGAAATGTGTTTATGTCTAATAAATAACTCGTTCGTGAAAATTTTACGTTACTGAAAACGATTTAATTTAAAATTGAATATCTGAAAATAACGCGTGGCAGTTTATAAAATTGAATACTAAATTAAATTCCTACTGATATTATAAATGTGCGAGTTTGTAAGTGTATGTGTATTTGCTGCTCTTTCACGCAAAACCTACTGCATGGATTTTGATGAAACTTTACAATAGTATAGCCTACTAGCTTTTGCCCGCGGCTTCGCTCGCGTTAAAAAGAGACAAAAAGTAGCCTATGTTAATCTGCATCCCTTCAACTATCTCCACTTAAAAAATCACGTCAATTCGTCGCTCCGTTTTGCCGTGAAAGAAAGACAAACATACAGACAGGCAGACAGACAGACACACTTTCCCATTTATAATATTAGTCTGGATGGATCAGAATAACACATAGGATTCAGTTGCGGAATGTTTATAATAGTTACCGTGACCCTGGAACATAAAGGGCAATCGAAGGAACATGAGTGGGTTTTATTAAGTAAAAGCACACATTAATAAATAGTAAAAGTCTGACACGCCCTTCCGCTGAACCTAGGACGGGAGCAGTCATTTGATGATTTCCCACTCACCAAAAAAAAAAACACAGGATTCACAACATCATCACGCTGTGACCTACGGCGAAGCCAAAATCAAAGACGTAACGCGGGTGAAACCGTGGGAACAGCTAGTTGAATATTATTTGAGTGAATTACACGTTGTCATTATTAGTGGTCAAGTTCTAAATGAAATAGGATAAGAATAATGTTAGGTACCTACTAACCTATTGGATATCTGTCAGATAAATAAATGATAACAGGATCCATAATTGTTTCTATGTTATATTATTATATTTACCACCTGTAAGTGTACATTATGGATTGCAATAAACTATTTGATTTGATTTGATAACTTATTTAATAACTATAACTAGTTTTCGTCCGCGGCTTCGCCCACGTGAATGTTGATACTCTCATCTCGTACTTTACCCCCTTTTTCAGGTTCAAATTTCCAAAAAGCCTTTTAGTGGTTACCTACTCTTTACAAAGAACACACCCTGCAAGTTTCATGTCTCTAGGACCAGCGGTTCGGGCTGTGCGTTGATATATCAACAGTTATACATTCTACTCTTCACTTAACCATGTACAAATACTATTGAAAAAGCATTTTTTGAAAAGAGTAAGTATGGAGTTTCTTGCCCGTTCTTCTCCATACGAATCAACTTTTTGGAATGGACAACTAAATTCATTTTTCTTTGTTTTTGACGTTCTAAAGTGACTTTTAAATAAATGATTTGGGTTTGAGTTTGAGTAAGTCAATCAGTCATGTAGGCCCGTATTAATAGACATCACTCAACTCCGAGACGCTCTCAAGTCTCTTGCTGTCCTTGTCATTCTAAAGGGAAAAAATAAGGATAGCAATAAACTTGAGAGCGTCTCAGAATTGAGTAACGTCTATTAATACGGGCCTCAGTTTACCATTTTAAAAGTTGATACAATAAATTTATAGAAGACTGTTATATTTCACGCATTACTTCACATATTACAGCATCATTTTACAAAGGGAAACTAGTCGTTAATGGCCTGAAAGTTGGCATTCGCTTGTAAATAATATTAGTTTTGCACGTGAATACATTAAGTGCGGACGTATTGGTGCTATTTCAAGCACTTCACGTGTAGCAAGCTCTTTAGGAATTGGTCCAAGATTGGTTGTGGGTTATATTCGTCTTGTTACTCCAATTTCGGACTTGGTAATAAATGAATAAATAGCCTTAGACAACTCGCACACTGTCATCTGATCCCAAACTAAGCAGAGCGTACTGTGGGAACCAGACAACTGATAAATATAATTATATAATTTATAGATACATACATATTATAGATAAACTAGCGGCCCGTCCCAGCTTCGCACGGGTAGATATAAGATTACAATAAATATAGCCTAATAAGCGCCCATATTATGCGTGAAATATTGCGAAAGAGAAAACTGGAAAACATGCGCTTCCCCAGACATAAGACTGAGCGAGATCGATTTCTCGTCCCCGAAAACCCCCACATATCAAATTTCAGCGAAATCGTTAGGGCCGTTTCCGAGATCACATGCTTTTTCAAGCAATCAGCGCCATCTGCCGGGCTGATTTGTAAATCTAAACCATTCCCAGATCCTCTTGAACACACACAAAAAATTTCATCAAAATCGGTCCAGTCGTTTGAGTGACATACACACTCACAGAAGAATTATATATATGTTAACGGCTAATACCCGAAGTGCGGCTACACCTAGTTTTAGCCGGTTAGAACTAGGTGTAGCCACTTACTCTTGGTTAAACCTAGTACGAGCCGATTGTTTTCGGGTAAAACTAGGTCTAGCCTTCATCATGCCGGCTACAACTAGGTCCAGCCATTCCCTGTTGGATAAAAGTAGGTCTATCCGATATCATTCCGGCTAGAACTAGGTCCAGACAATCCCTGTTGGATAAAACTTAGATGCGTGTCCCGCCAAGCCTTCCGCCCCGCGTCACACTCATGACTCACAGCGTCTGCAGAGGCACTTTTTGTTGCCACATTTGGTTTTAAGACACACGCTGCTGCTGCAGACGCTGTGAGTCACACTCGCTAGTAGACCTGCAGTAGATCAGCAGCACCTGGCGCTCACAACCTGCAGAGGCGCGTGCCTCGGTATGCCCTCCACCCCGCGCCGCTGCTGCAGATGCTGTGAGTCATGAGTGTGACGCGGGGCGGAAGGCTTGGCGGGACACGCATCTAAGTTTTATCCAACAGGGATTGTCTGGACCTAGTTCTAGCCGGAATGATATCGGATAGACCTACTTTTATCCAACAGGGAATGGCTGGACCTAGTTGTAGCCGGCCGGCATGATGAAGGCTAGACCTAGTTTTACCCGAAAACCATCGGCACGTACTAGGTTTAACCAAGAGTAAGTGGCTACACCTAGTTCTAACCGGCTAAAATTAGGTGTAGCCGCACTTCGGGTATTAGCCGTAACAAATATAAAGATTACACCCAGACCCAGAACAAACAATCATGCTCATCACACAAAGTTTGCCCTGGGTGGGAATCGAATCTACGACCTCCGGCTTAACAGTCAGGGTCACTAATCACTAGACCAACAGTTCCATTAAATAGTATACAGATTTAGGGATTTTTCCTTTGGATTTTTCATTGACGTGCGGGTGCGGATGCGGGCTAGACGGCCATGTTTGGCGGCGCGCATGCGTGCTTGCCCGCATGCGTCGGTTCTGCGTGCGGCTCGCAATAAATATGGCGTCCTTGTCTGCACCATTATGACAATGAAAAAGCCCTAAAAACTCAATAATCAAGGTTGCGTTCAAACATAAGATAAATAGTTTACAAAATGCTAGGATTGTTATATCGCGGTTGTTTAGTATTTAAATGCGACATATATCGTGCCGATAATACAGACAATAGACATCGACAAAGAAAAACATAATCCACTATTAAATAAGCAACAAAACAATTTAAGTTTTTGTTTACCATTCATCTGAAAAGGGTTCAATGTACTCATCTTTATGTATTACGAAAAAAATTTACTTTTGGCACCAACACTGCAATCGCAAAAAAAATAGCTGATCTTAATCGTCTGTAATCTTACATATACTAGAAATCAGTTGTCTTACAATGTAAAAATACGTATCTGCTGAATTTCAGTCTAATACTCCGCTTTTGAGATTTCGTGTTTATTCAGTAAGTGAATAAAACCGTTTGTTTTTATATATATGCCCTTACTAATAATCACTGTGTAAAGTTATGCAATGAATAAAGCCTGTGTTACCATACATTTTTTGACGTATAAACCTGTCATAACTTTAGGCAGCGTTTATTAGTAAGACGCATAGATTACGTTTACTGTTTATTGCCTCACACTATATTTTTAGCTACATAACATACGTGAACAAACATATGATAAAAGGTCTACACCCTAAATATTGAATTCCCGTGTTTACTTACCTTATTTGCTTACTTAGTTGTTATGTTCATTTCGTTAAAAAGTCACATTTAGGTTTCCAAGTAATCAGTCAGCATGATGTTATGTGATAGCTTTATTTTTTTAACCGCTAGTCACAATTTACAATGGGTTTCGGGTGAAGTGACATCGTGGTTAACAGGCATAACATGTTTGTATACACAATACATTAACATAGTTTTAAAAACATGAGCTTGCCCTTTATGGTAACGACAGTCTGTTGTGAACACTTCTGTGATAATATGATCTGCGATCAAAATATTTAGGTTGGTTTTTTGAAAACATATTTCTTCAATTGGGTAATTTACACCATTAACCAATAAAATAATGTTAGACACAATTTTTATAAAACCTCTATTAATTTCAGCCCAATCAATAAATATCGGTTCATTTTCAATTTGCTATAAAATTTGGTTTTTAGTTGCTTTGAAACCAATGAATAGAACAACTGAGTTGTTAATTTTGTGACGTCATAAGTTGCCATTGCCATACAAAATCTATTGGAGAAATGCGTTGTGACAGCTCATAAAAATTACGTCAACTGATAATGGTGTATATACCGTATTATTTACTTGAATCATTAATATGTAATTGAATTTAAAGCTCCGGTTTTTCGAACGGAGAAAATAATGTAGCAAATTGTCAAGCGTGCGAAAACTGCTGATGGTTGGTTTGACTGATATATTTACAGTCAATCATAGCAGGTGAGCGTTTGGCAAATTGTCGCATTAAGTTTTCTTTCGAGTAAGCCTTATTGACACCATCTTATTGACATCATCCCGCCGAGCGATTTAAAAATATAACAATAGTTTAAACAATGAAACTTTGCACCCGTGTGCAAACTTCGACGCGCGAGGGGTTCAAGCGACCAGCTTAAATTGTTGTCACTAAAATATTAGTCATTAAGAATTTGCCTACAGAATTCAAGAATTTAAACACATTTAAAGATTACTGTGATTGTAGCCGATTGTAATATTTTTATAGAGAGTGTAACTGAACAACAAAGCATTGAATTATAAAACAAACAAAATAGCCTCACAACTAGAATTGGATGATGAAAGTGAAATGAACACTAAACGACCTAGCACGAACAAATCATGTGATGATTTTTCCCAAACCAAGTACAATAAACATGAAAGTAAATCAACTAATTAGATAGTAGTAGTTGTTGAGTGTTTTCATTTGTTTGTACAAGATGTGTCTTATGACAGATAAGGATGACGCATTTCTGACAACGCGTATTGTTCGGCAAATAGAAGCACATTATCTTGTAATGAACTTGCAGTTTATGTCCTTGCTTGAAAAGGAGAATAGCACTGAGAGTTTTTTCATTGTTCTTGAAGGCGCTATTAAGAATGCGTTTAGAATCATCGACTTTAGCACTATTTTAGGTTTAGGACTGACCAAGTGCTACGAATATATGTTTATTCATACCAATTGCAATAGGCAGATACAGGCACATAAGATATTTTATCTAAGGCTCTGAAATGTCTGCTGATCTGCGAGGCCTCAGGTTTGTACCTCAAGTTTGGGGTTAGGGCCTCAAGTGTCCACTTCAACCTTCGTGTGCGATTCGCACTTGGCCTGTTTTCAAAAAACTTTGCGAATCAGGATACTTAAGCTTCAAACATTATTTTAGAAAACTGGTTTATTCAAATGCTATAGGCATAAGGCATTTAAAAACTTGTGAACAATTTACAAGTTTTATATCGTTAAGCTCGTAAGTGTTACATTGCAAAGCAGATAAGATGTTTTTTAAATATTAGGTGAGCCGTCTGCAAGTTGTTTGATATACAATGATGAAAAACAACAATCTTAACCTCACTAACTTACAGCCTGGAGGTAGCCCTTTGGGTAGATTTTGAATAAAATAATGAAAACTAGTTAATCTTCTTCTCTTTTTAGACGATCTTGCAGGCCTATTGGCTCAGACTTCGAGTTTGTTCAGTAAGTTTTTATGGTTTTACGCTTTTGGTTAATTTATTTACAATCAGAAAAGGTCCAATACACATTGTATATAAAACTAAGGCAAACAAATAAAAATAATTGCCACTCAACTACAGTTGTTATTGCTCCTTCTAAGGTTTAAAATTAACCACTCGAAGTCAATATAGAACACAATATCTTATGCAAATAAACTTATTATCACGTGAGCGTTCAATAATAAAGTCGTGTGATTCCGTTTTGTGCACAGCGTAAACACATTACATGGCCAATTATGTTTCTTACATTTGCACCAGTAAATGTTGGCCATTATTGGAACCAATGTTGGTACATTTTTTTACTTCTGACGTACTTATTCAACGAACGTCATTCATATTTTAGTTCGCAAGAGTTTTTTTTTATTTCTAGTTTGATTTTAAATAGATCTAGATTGATTTTGGTTTGAAGAAAAGTATTTTTCTCGCATTCTTGTATGATATATTAGTTGTGTTTCTAAATAGCGTTACTAGCATTGATCTTCAAACAGTCAGCACTGCTTGCTGTTTGAATTGAATTCTATTTAGTGAATTGGTTTCTCGAACGAGAAGTTAATGTTAAATTAAGTTACTATCTGCTTGTTTGAAATCGTATAAGAATCGTGCTTTTAAAAAAATCTGTTTATTTTCGCCCAGAATCTCGATTTATTTTAAAATAGCCGTAAACTTTGATTTTTAGTTGCAACAAAAAATCAAAGTTTACGGCTATTTTTACAGCTTTACTATAAATTCAATAAATAGTCCACAGTGTTTAACAGTGACATTTTGATAACTCATAAAAAGTAAGTCTATTGACTGGTGGATATTGAATAATAGAACATTTTGTCACATTATTTAACATTTAAGAAACCGAGAAAGAAAGAGTCAAAGCCCTGCAAAGTAATAAGTGTAAAGTTATGAGGATACATATTCTTTAAAGGCCTTTGAATGTTTAAATTATTGTAATGTGGGCAAAAAAGCTGCCGAGCTCAAATAGGATTGGCCAGGTCACGTTAGCCGCATGGATAATGACCGTTGGGCTAAAATCTCTACGCAGTGGGTGCCAGAGGATGGACGGCATCTTCGAGGCCGGCCCAGGAAATGGTGGCGAGATGAGCTTGACGCATACCACGAGGGTTGGTCCGAGGAACCGAAAGAAGAAGGAATCTGGAAGGAGTTGGGACAGGCTTTTGTCTAGCACTGGGACAGACAGCATAGGCTAGTGTAAAGGAAGAAATAATTAATCTTGTATTTTTTCATATTTCTTACTTAGGAGCAGTTTGACCAGACCCAATCTTCAAAATGACTTTTCTAACGAGGTGACTAATTACGGTACTATGTAAGTTCTTAATATTTTCTTGGGAATCGTTTTTGTTTCCATGGGTTTGACAGTGTCGTCCCTTTGTTGGGAAACGGCGATAGTCATTACATCGTTCATGCGTGTTTTTATCATGGTTATGTGGCCTATATTGAAAATGTGTTCCAGTTTCTTGGGTTTTGTCCCAATGTGTTATGGCTTTCATTATTATTTTATTAAGTTGTACTGTATTTTTTGGAAAACGATGTTTCATATATTTTTTTACATTTTCATTCACGTTTTGTTCATATTTTTGGTATTTGGTGTACCTATTCTTGGATGGACATACAGTTCTGAAGTATTTGTGAGTTGGATTTTACGTAATTTTGGTGAAGGTTGGTTTTTAATTTTCCGTTTTGTTTATTGGGGGTAATTACTGGAATAGCAGTGATAGAACACTACATTATACCTGAGTGCTATTGGTTGTAAACTTACGGGCAAATGCTTCTGGCATAAGGAGTACTAAAGATGAATTAAGGGAATGCATGATACTCGTAGCCGCTTTTTATTGGTGAAGGTTAAAATTAAACTTGTAAACCATAAGTTTGGTACAAGGGTGGTTTTGACCTTCATACGTAATGTTGTTAGCTCAAATTCTTGCAAGCGACGGTGGGACTTTTCAGAAGACAAAATCAGAAGTAAATTCAAGAAGTCTACGGGTAATCCGAAGGTTACGTTTATGTTTGTGCAAGGTTGAGTAAGGTGTCATGGAGAATCGCTCCATATAAATTACTGGTATTCAGCTAAACCGGTTAGACTGAAAGCCGTCCCGAACATAGTTACGAAAAGCGCATTGATATATGATTAATCTATACAAATATTATAAAGCTGAAGAGTTTGTTTGTGTGGTTGTTTTTCTCGAAAGCACTGGACCGAATAAAAAAAATATTTTCGTGTTGATTAGCCTAGTTATCGAGGAAGGCTTTAGCCTGTGGTCTGGCGAAATGTCAATCTGACAGCTGTCATTATTGTCGGGTTCGGCCACGCGAAATTCACCCTTATGATCACTGTCATTTTCTTGTTTTATCTGTGATGTGGTTGTGGTTCACTCAACTGGCCTAATCGACAAATCATACCAACCGCCAGATGAAGGGCTAAGCTATAAAACATCACGTTTCAAACCCAACGGGGGACAGCTATTAGACATGATTATATAGTATTTCTAGTTTCAAAAAGATATTATACAACCGACCTACTGTTTGCCTGTTCGGATGGAGCCACTCCTTCGATTCCCCGGTCAGTATAATTACGAAGTTTATTAGGACAATTGGACTAGTTTCGACAGTCTTGTCGGTTCCGCTCTTTGATGACGAATATGGTTCAGTATCTGTTTCTTTTATTTCATCTGGTACTACATACTTGATAGAACTGTAGATTTTATGCAGAATACAAAAGTTTTTTCTAAATGCATTAAAAATATATTTTCTACAAAAAAACAAAATAGCGAGTTTCGAGGTTGATGTGAAACATCTATAGCCGCACGTAAAATAAATTTCGGGCGTGGCGACGCATGCCGTGGCGACGGCGTCGCCACGCTTTTTCTTTTCAATCATATTACTTTTACAAAATGATGTCGATGTTTCACATCTGCCAGGCGTCCCGTGACGGCTCACTTTTTTTTTTGTTTTCTGTGTGTCTGTTTCGGCTAATATTCGAAGCAACTGGACCAATTAATTATAATGGACCTCTTTAATACTTCACACAAATTGTGCTTTGATTTCAATCATAGATACTTAGTTGATGTTTAAATTAATCTTACTTAATTAAAGGAAAGATATGTGGTATAGGTATTTAATTTTGAAAGTAACCTATCAGCACCTTTGTTATATTTATGAATCCTGTTTTTTCGGCTGCTGCAGTGGTCTTCTATTTCAGACAAAAATATTTACTATCAGGTAACTACGATACAAAAAACAAAGGTGTTTGAAAACAAAATAAAAATTAATCTAATCACATGAGACCTATATAATGCCTTATTTAGATAAACATTAAAATAAGAGCGACGTGACAAGGTGGTAATATAATGTAAATATCAGAATATAAGCCAGGGTTAAAAGCAGGGTAAACAGTAAGATGTAAACAAATTAAAAATGTAAATGTACAGACTTATCTACTTTTTGGTAAAACTATTTTATTTATTAAGTGATCTTGTGTGAAGGAAAACATTGTGAGCAGTACCTGGACTTATTGTGAAACTTAAGCCTAAAATTGTCAATCTGCAAGCGTGGTGATTAATGTTTATCCCTTCTCTGTGAGAGAAAAGGAAAATGGCTGCTATTAGTTATTTATTATAAAGATTTTGAACAAAAAACAAAATTATTTTTTCAACCATTTTTCAAAGAATTAATAAACATAGTGTAAAGACAAACCACGTCGGAGTCGGTCGATTGTGATTATTTTTACAATTTCTCTTAGTTTTTCTTTAACCAGTATCTCAAAATACATGACATTACAAAATTTAACAACGTGGTTTCTTTGGACGTAGTCGCGGATTTAGTTATTTATATAAAATTGGAGGTAAATTGTCACTTACATTTGTATAAATACTTAGCTGTAGCTGTCGTGTTTAGCATCTTATTACTTACGACATTGGTATTATCAGATGTTGCAATCGACCCTGTGGTATCACACCTGTCATATTGATTGGTATACCGGATTGTCCAATAGCTTCTACATTAGTTTCCTTAGTTCACTACTAATTGTGAAATCTCTACTAATATTATAAATGCGAAAGTAACTCTGTCTGTCTGTTTCGCTTTCACGTCTAAACCACAGAACTGATTTTAATGAAATTTGGTACAGAGATAAAGTTGACCTTGAGAAAGAACATAGGATATTTTTATCCCGAACTTTTGAAGAGTTCTCTTGAAAACGCGATATAACCGACATCCACGCGGGCGAAGCCGCGGGCAAAAGCTAGTTAAATATAATTGCTTTTTTAGATAATTAGGATAAAATAAGCAGCTGCAGACGACTTTCCTAACTAACTACCTTAGAGAAAAGATGCCAAAACCAACTCGTTTATCATGATTTTCGTGTAAGAAAAATAAGTTATATTTCGACTAGTCGTCATTGTTGATTACATCTACTTTGAATAGATTCAATTACGCCTATATTTCTGGTAGACATTCAGAACCTAAAGGTACTAACAAAACCTTCCCCTTAGGTTGAATTCCAGTCTAACTAGAAACATCTCATTAGGTGCAATGCACATGCATTATACGCCGTAAAACGAATGCAGTCACAATCAATGACAGGTTTAATGCTGATGGCTTACCTCTATTGATGCAGAATATTAAACACTGATTTATAGCCATTTTCGTGTCTTTGGCCTATATTACTTAATAGATTTGTAAGAACTTGGCAAAGGAACACTAAATAACTGCCAATATAATACTTAATCAAATATTTTACATACAATTTGAGTAAACCTATTTAACGGTATTATAACCTCAAAACATAATAACAACTGTCAATGATAACCGAAGAGATGTTGCTCACGCTGTATCCGCCAAAAAAGTGAACGATTCAGTCGTCCCACCAGTATTGACAGCCTAAAAAAAATAGCGAACTTTAACTCTGACACAAGTCTTTTAAGCAAATAAATCGACTAACACTAAAATCATCAATTCCACTGACATCAGAATAATTATAATAATATATCTATCTCTAAACAATTAAATGTCAAACTCTAATATTCGTTAAAATGTGTAGCGACAACACGGCCGTCCTGCGCACGCATCCGTCCTCGGATGGCGGACCAGTCTGGTGCAGTTGCTGAGAACAAATACACAAATTATATTACACGCATTAAGCCACGTTATTATAATTGGACGTCTTCTCTGCTATTCCATTGACAGCCAGCAGAAAGATTCCCAATTGAAACATTAATCATTGCTGTACTTCAACATTCACACAGCAGAGCAGAGCGACAGAATTCGGCAGAGCTAGTTATCCCATCACCGGCCAACTAACTCAACCAATGGCTTAAACTGAGTGATGTTCATGACCACTCAGTCGTGTATCACCATGTACAAGGCAAGGTGTTCACCATGGATTTCCATAACCAAGTACAATTCCGTCACTATACCACAACTGAGAAATGTTCGAAGTGAATGCATTTAACTACATCTTTTAATTGAAACTGTTGTCTGAAATACCAAAATAATTTATGTTTGAAGCAAATGCACTAGACACCTTAGCGCAGTAAGTAAAGTATTACAGTAAAAGTTGTAGAAAACAGATTTTAGTTGTACACATGTAAATAAAACCACTATATGCATAAACCAAATACTTGACCACTTCTTAGGCCATTCTAAACCTTTATGATCTAGGTCGGCCTATTTAATTCAAGGTTTCATATTTTCAGCACACGTGGTCTCCTCGGAACACTTGGTTGTTCTTTTGGCACCACGCATATCCTTTACTTTGTACCTGACAAGCCATCGCCTACCATAGTCGGTCCGACGGAATACCTTATTACCGTTATACGCTTTCTTATTTAGCTCGGCCTGACCTGATTTTAATTTTTCTCTAATTGCACAAATACTTTGGTTTTGTAATTGAACTGATAACATCCAGTCTGCTTTAGTAATAACCAACACACTTTGATTGCATATGGGGGTAGAGTTCACAACAACAACAATTCTTTTTTTTTAATTTTACGGCTAAGACTTGTTGTGGAACAAGTCTTAGCCGTAAAATTAAAAAAAAAATCAAAGTGTGTTTCGTATGAATTATTTTTTACCAAACTATACATGTTACGTTCAATTTGAAAAGTAAAACTAACAAAGTATTTCGCCAATCCCTCCATTTCCAAATCGTACCAGGCTTTGGCAGCACTGCGTAATTTTTGCAACGCTTGATATTGCAAAACACGATCAGACCAATGGAAACCACGAGCATTGGCTTCTTATCGGAAATCACAAAACATAATAAAACATTCTGACTCACAGAAGATAATAAAACATTCTGGCTTACAGAAGACAATAAAACATTCTGACTCACTGCGGGAGACACACGCCTGGTGCGTCTCCTTTTCCTTTTCCTGTGTCCATCAGAGCTTCTCGATGAAGGTGACCTAAATTCTGGAAGACGAACTACTCGTATCACTCGGGCTGGATGGATACTTTTCTCCCCCGAGTGCGCTTGCGTCGTCGAGGCTTATTTGAGCGCGTTTTCTATCCCACTTCTGATGTAAGAACTTGGCAAAGGAACACTAAATAACTGCCAATATAATATTTAATCAAATATTTTACATACAATTTGAGTAAACCCATTTAACGGTATTATAACCTCAAAACATAATAACAACTGTCAATGATAACCGAAGAGATGTTGCTCACGCTGTATCCGCCAAAAAAGTGAACGATTCAGTCGTCCCACCAGTATTGACAGCCTAAAAAATAGCGAACTTTAACTCTGACACAAGTCTTTTAAGCAAATAAATCGACTAACACTAAAATCATCAATTCCACTGACATCAGAATAATTGAAATTATATATCTATCTCTAAACAATTAAATGTCAAACTCTAATATTCGTTAAAATGTGTAGCGACAACAGATTAAGCCATGAATCGGCAGTGCGGTTAGTTTCGCCTTACATTGTTGCTATGACGCGGTAGAGATGTTATGAAATTGCTGTTTATGAAGTGCTTATCACTTTTTCACGTCATCATTTTAAATTAAACCTTCGACACAATAGAAAGACAATAGCAGCGCGACAGCCAGCTGTCGCTTGGTTGTCGAAAGGTTAAACGAGCTGGAGTCAATATTTCCTCACAGATTACCTCTGAGAAACAAACTCATAGATAAAGTAAGTCCAGACATCAAAAAATAAAAACATATTAAAAAATTTTGAGTAACGATCCATGCAGAACAGCATACGGACTAGCCTTTTGAAAAAAGTGCCAATCATATTTTGGCTAAACCTATCTCAACAAATAGGAGTACGCACCAGGCAATGAAAAAACTTGCCTTCCACGTTGACGCTAGGTGAGCGTAGTGTGCTCGGTTCGTGCCCGTGACTTTTCCCGCCCTCAGTGTCAAACTCTTACTGACTGAAACCCACCCTTGTTCCTTCGGTTGCCCTTTATGTTCCGGGGCCGCGGTAACCATTAGAACTATTCGGCAACCCCGGCAGGCATTGGGCCAGAGGGCCCCGACACGGGCTGACTGCTCATTGAGGCGCGCGTGGAACAAAACGCAACAATCTGATCGCACATTGAGTTCGAGTCTATCTTGACTAGCTTCATAAACAAGATAAGCTTGTAAGATCATGAAAAAACAGGTTTGCGTGTCTCCATTAACACTCGAGCTAAAGAAAAACATACAACAAAGCCAATAAATATCTACATATAATGGCATGACCAGTAATTTTGGTCTGACGTTGTCATGAACCCCTGCAGTGCTCAACTGGGGGTCAATAAGGCCTCATGGTAACGTTCATTCTGAAGAGTTTGTTGCCCAATATTCGTCAAAAAACATTGATTATGACATCGTAGTCAATGATGTAATTGTTATCGGTTCACATTACCCGGTCCCACTTTTTAGACAATTTCCGCCTTATCACAAAACAAGGTGTTTCTTTAAACCAGGTTTAAACCATTGAGCCAGGTTTTGTAATTTGAATCTTATTCTGATACAGTCAAGATTCGAAATACAAAACCTAGCTCAATGGTTTAAACCTGGTTTAAAAAAAGAAAATCGGTTTAAAAAAAGAAGCTAACTAAATGAGAGGCTAATCAGTTGTTTTATGAATGACAAGAATTTAAAACTTGTAGGTATCTTGTGAAGGTTGTAAGATAACAGTTAAACATTGTCATTCAGTTTTCAACCATCTAATAAGACTTTAAAAAACACTACAATCTGTAAAGTCTATTAGTACATTTATATATGTTTTGACGGCTTACTTTTATTTACTTGCACTTGATATCCGACGTGTGTTTTCGCACATCCTGTCATTGTTTCACAACCTTTTAAATAAACTACTTCAATAACTAGAAAGCTAGAAAATAGACTAAGGAAAAATCTTTTTTTAGGTCAGTGATTACATAAAATAGAAAACAAGAAAATGTTTAAGACACGTACAAGTTTTATTTTGCCATTTTTTAATGTTGTACATGCATAATAATACGGCGAAAAGGCTCTCCTTTATTGCAATAGTTTCACGCTTTTACCCGCCATTTTAAGCTTGTTACACACTATATAAAAATAATTGATAACCCAACGATCTTAGTTAACGTTAATTGATATCGAGAGCTGACGAAGATGATATAATAATGTGGTAACAAACATTATTAGTGATATCTGTAATGTCTTCTTTCCTGTTATCTAACCCATGTTTACAGCTGTTCTCAAACTGCGGTAAAAAGTCATAATCGTTTAGACCTTTGAACACACGTGATTCGAGACAACAAAAGCAGCCCGACAGCCAGCTGTCGCTTGGTCGATGAAAGTTTAATGGTGATTGATATGTGCATCTTTTAACCTTTTCGACAGTGCATAGTAGTCCTTTTCCATCTGATAAATAAAAATAATATCAGCATATTACTTTTGTGGTCAATGCTAGTGACTTCTCTGTATGAAAAGAGGCTGACATTTTTAGGGTTCCGTAGTCAACTAACCCTCGAATGTTTGAAATTGAATTGATTTGAAATGTTTATAATAGTTACCCACGGTAACTATTATAAACATTCCGCAACCCCGGCAGGCGTTGGCCCTGTTGGGCCCCTTCCTGTGCTGACTCCTTCTCTTTGAGGCGCGCGTGGAACAAAACGCGCCGTCTACGCGGTCCTGGTCCTAGCCGGGCGGCGAGCTACCCATCGCTCGCCATCCGCAGAACCGCGCCTACGGTGGCCGGTAGTCGTCTTGCGTAGTCAACTAACCCTTATAGTTTTGCCATGTCTGTCTGTCCGACTGTCTGTCTGTCTGTTCTCGCTTAATCTCTGTGACCTTAGCACTAGAGCCTGAAATTTGGTACCAATATGTATATGTTGTATCACGCCGACAAAGTGGTAAAATAAAAATTGAAAAAAAAAATGTTTTTTTATGTATATATGTAATGTGGGAAGTGATTTTTTTTTATTTCAACCCATACGTGTGATATATTGTTGGATGTTGCGGAATGTTTATAATAGTTACCGTGACCCCGGAACATAAAGGGCAACCGAAGGAACATGAGTGGGTTTTAGTCAGTAAAAGTCTGAAATGCCCTCCCGCCGCACCCAGGACGGGAGCAGTCATTTGGTGATTTCCCACTTCCCAAAAAAATATATATATTGTTGGATTTAAAAATGAATTGGGGTTTACTAAAATCATTTTTTACAATGTCGATAGTTTCGGAAATAGTTCCTCCAAAAGATAATCCCTTCTAACTTTTGAACGATAAGTTCAAAAAATATGAAAAAAATCTGAAAAGTAGAAATTTATAAGGACTTTCTAGGAAAATTAATTTGAACATGATGGAAAGAAAAGTTTTTGTACAAAAAAGACAAAAAGGTTGTACAAAATAATTTCTGCGTACTTAGTATATCAACTATTATTATCAACGTAAGAAATAGCCTTTTTTTTACTCAAGTTGGCAGGAACACTTATTGTGACGGACGGGAAACTACGGAACCCTACACTGAGCGTGGCCTGACACGAAACTGACTTGAACTATTTGTATCTTCTAAGACTATTAATTTGATGATTATGACTGTAGTTAAATTTTGTTAAATTTTTAAATCTCTAAAGACTATTATGATTTATGCTAAAATGTAGAGTGAATTTTTCAATTTTCCTAACAACGCACACCACTCTAATTTCAATCTCGCATATTGAAACATAAATATTTACATTTCTATGATTACCCCAATCTTTATAATCAATGCAGAACTGGAAAAAATTAACCTAGAAACTGAAATTTGCGCAGTGGTTTCTTTTTTTTATTACGTAGAGGTGCGCATTTTTTTGCAAAATCAACTAAACCTAACAATGATTGAAAATAAATAATTAAATCAATACCTTGGGACAATTCTCAAATGGTCAGCTGAACCCAAACTGAACAGAGCTTATGTTGTGGTAACCAGACAACTAATATACATATTTTAGATGAGAAACAAACATGTTATATTATAATTTATACCCAGACACAGAACAAACAACCGTGCTGATCACACAAAGTTTGTCCTTGGTAGAAATCGAACCCACTACCTCCGGCTTCATAGTCAGAGTCACTAATTATATTATTATTGTAGTCATATAATCACTTTACTTGAGCCAAATTCGATAAAGAATAGAGGTAAACAAACCGTTGCTTGGTTTTTCGAAATAACAAGGTAATATGCATGCGCATTCCGTGCACTCGACGCACATGCGCGTTTTTCGAACTTTGGCCAGGTGCTTACGGCGCGTATGCGAGTCCACCTAATTTACATAACTTTCTTCCAGTGCGGCGCGGCGCACCTGTGCGTTCATTGTTCATTTCTATTGTTTCGGAAACATCATACAATAAGGATCAGTAAAGGTGTCTACACACATGCTTCAATTTTTACGTACGATATTCGGTTGTTACCGACATATACCTAATCATGATACGAATGTCAGAATGGAATGATTTTCTTGGAACATAAATTAATATACCCTATGCCACTCCCACAAATCAGACGATTCTATGACACCACACAAGTAAAAATCCGTTAAATAGTTTAAGCTGCAGAGCATGCTAAGAAATTGTGCATACATACATACTCACATACGCACGGAAAACGAAACCCTCCTTTTAGCAGTCGGGTAATAAGCCTTCTGGGAACTACCCAGATCATTCATAAAATTATAATTTATTGACTATGAAATGGCAACACTAAGATTTTAATTTCATTCATTCATTCGTTCACTGTCTACGACTGCTTTGACTGGCTACGAAAATAAGAACAACAAAAATTATGAATATAACAGGTGACTTGATCAGAATTCGAGAAAAATATGTTACAAAAAATACTATGGTGTAACACATCCTTTACATTCACAGTTTTATGACGGTCATATAATAATTAGTATTATATAACTGTCATAAAACTCGAAAACTTTCAAACTCACGTAAGCGCCGCGCCGTGCCGCACTATAAGAAAGTGTTGAAGGGCGCACTAGTGCGGCCAGCCGCACCGGGTAACTTCCTTCGACCGCGCATAAGCGTTCATAGCACCACACGAAATACTTATTGAACGCGTAAGAGCGTTTGCCGCACAGGGTTAGTAAGCCACTAATTAGCATTTGCAAAAAGTGTGCTAATTATTCAGCATATAACGCGTTTAGTGAAATATGTGTAATAAATATATATTTTTTTTTTTTTTTAAATTTGTACCTGTATTTATTCAATTAGAAAAACAAATACTTATTATTATAATTATACACAATATTTACAAACTAAAACTAAATTAAAAACCCTAGAATTAAAATAAAATGGCATCAAAAAACTCCTCCGCATCGCTGTCAACCGGTAAAGTGCCCAAGAGGCTGGCAGCATTGCCACGTTGGATGGCAATGCTAGAAAAAAAAAAAATTAATCCAAAATTTTAACGACATTTCGGAAAGATTGTTACAAATTAAAATGCATTCGGCTATAACTATAATTCGTTACTGCTGTTTCGGCCCCAAATTGACATATTTCCTACGCGCTTCGCCTTTTTGGAAACATAATGATCTATTAGAAAAAATGGACCAAATTATCCGTCGAACTTTAACCTCAGTGTTAAATTTGGCAATGGACGACCGGGCCTGGGCCCAAGCGACGCTACCGATTCGCATGGGGGGTCTCGGCGTCCGCAAAATTTCTAGTATTAGTCTGCCAGCTTTTATATCCTCGGTTCACGGCACTGAGAAATTGATCAGGAATATCCTTGCCCCTACACTGGTCAATTTTAATGTGCCGTTCTTAGCCGAGGCTATAGAGGCCTGGAAAGTTGCTTGCCCAAGTACAGATCTGCCCGACAACCCATCTTCCCAGAGACGTTGGGATGAGCCGCTTTGCAGAGTAGTTCAGAATCAATTATTTTCCACGTCTGCTACTTCTGCGGAGCGAGCGCGCCTACTAGCTGTGGGCAGGTGGGAGTCGGGTCTTTGGCTTCAGGCACTACCGTCGTCGAACATTGGCACTTTGTTCGACGACACGACTTTCCGCCTCGCTGCTTCAATTCGCTTAGGGGCGTCCTGTTGTTCTCCGCATCGTTGTCACTGTGGGGAAGCTGTCAACAGCCTCGGACACCATGGCTTGTCGTGCAGCCGTAGCGCGGGCCGTATACCACGGCACGCGAATATTAATGACATCATTCGACGTGCTCTTGTTGCCGTCGGCGTTCCAGCTGTATTAGAACCCAACGGTTTGGCACGTGACGATGGCAAGAGACCGGACGGTATGTCTTTATTCCCATGGAAGATGGGTAGGCCTTTAGTGTGGGACGCTACGTGTGTCGATACTCTTGCGCCATCCCACCTTCCTAGTACGGCGTCCTGTGCCGGTGCTGCCGCCTCGGCTGCGGAAAACCTCAAGCGGCGAAAGTATAGGAACCTTACTGGAAACTATATTTTCGAGCCGTTTGGGGTTGAAACCCTTGGGCCATGGGGTCCGAGTGCCCACCTATTTTTTAAAGAGTTGTCAAAAAGACTAGTTGACAGTTCTCGTGACCCAAAGGCTGGCTTTTATTTTCGCCAGAGGCTTAGCATTGCCATCCAACGTGGCAATGCTGCCAGCCTCTTGGGCACTTTACCGGTTGACAGCGATGCGGAGGAGTTTTTTGATGCCATTTTATTTTAATTCTAGGGTTTTTAATTTAGTTTTAGTTTGTAAATATTGTGTATAATATGTGTAATAGGATTTCTTAATAAGTAGTTAGCGTGAAAAAGGCGACAATCATGTAAATAATAGAAGATTTGTAAAAAGTGAGTTGTGATAACCCTATATTGGTTTGTTTACCTGTATTTCTTATCGAATTTGGCTCAAGTATAGGTCAACGGGTCCGCCAATTATCAATATAGAAAAACCGAAACGATTACAATAAATTAAATCTTCATATATTGTACTTATTTACTCTTATCATTCAAGAATTTCTTTAGCCATTATCTTTATAAAACAATACTGAAATGTAATGCCTATTTAAGAGCTATCTGTTTACAAGTCAATATACATATACAAAAAAATAATATTTACGTTGATAGTAAAATATTGAGTATCATTGGCATTTGAGGGTTAACGCAAGTGAGGTCGAAACGGCCCGTTATCGCTGGGAGATAACCCTTACACCGTTCACTGAGGTATTTTGAACAATAAGCACTTGTAATAAGGTATTATAATATACATAACTAATATTCTTACTACTTATTTACCTTTTGTCTGCGTTCATAGGGTGTAACTGAAAGGGTGTATCAGTACTGTATCCCTGAATATGGTTGATCCTAAGTATTATAACTTTATATATAATCTAATATATTATGTCGAAATAGAAGAAATTACTTTGAGTATATCTACAAAATAAATCAGGTTATCCGTATATATTTAAACTCAATACTCAATATTTTTATTTTCGCATAACAACTGGATAACAAGAAAGTAATTTATATTTTTTTTATGTCTGTTTGTTTGGACTAATCTCAGAAATGTCCGGACCACACACCGTCATCTACGATATTAAAAGGTTATTTAAAAAAATATCATGGGCCAGCGCAAAAAAATATTAAAGCCAAAAAATTGAACTCCAGTCACCGCTATGGTATGCATGATTTCCACGCAAACAAAAACAAGGCGAAAGCTAGTTCAAATAATGAAATAAAAGTATGTTCTTAATAAAAATACTAGATTTCATACGTCTTTTACTAGATTTTTACCCGGCTGCCGTCTGTCTCATTCTTTGGCACGCTTAACAGCCTAAACTATTAAACGTATTTCGTCATTATGACGTGTCATTGAATTCGTCTCAGTGGTGGGAGTGACGTAGAGTATATTATTTAAAAAAAGTTAAATAAAAAAGAAAACAAAAAAACTCAACTGCAATTTCTGCAGTTGGTGGCCAATACATGAAGCAGAAAGAAGCCACCGATCCGAAATTGCAGTTGGATTTTTTGATTATTTAATTATTTGGACCTAACAACCGCCAATTCCCCTAACAATATACCGTTCCATTGTTCCAGAAAAGACTCCATCCCATTCATAAATAATGGAGTAACAGCTACAATCACGAAGACCCCAATCCCGGCTAAGAAGACGGGTAAAGAAGGAAGGGGAAAGGCCTTACGGCAGGTCATGGCATCCTTCGTCGCGAACCTGGGTACCGTCAACACCGGCATGGCTTTCGGCTTTTCAGCAACCTCTATACCTCAACTGAAGGACAAGGACTCCTATATACCAATCAATGACGATCAAGCTAGTTGGATAGGTAAGATTATTTTTTTAATTTAAGTTTTTTGACGTGATTTATTGATGTCTCATAAAAATCGTTGAACCCGTTGGCTGACTGAACGCACGAAAAAATATCGTGCCGGCTGCAAATCGTATGAATTATTGCACCGTTTAAATATGCAAATGTAGGATGGATTGAGCAATTTATAGTGTATGTTTTTTTGGTAAGTGGGAAGTCATTAAATTACATTTACTGACTAAAACCCACTCATGTTCCTTCGGTTGCCCTTTATGTTCCGGGGTCACGGTAACTATTAGAACTATTCCGTAACCCCGGATAGTGTATGACATTTTGTAAACCTATCCACGACACATAATCAATACCTTGATTGATTTATCGGTTTACTAAATAGAAAATATACCTTTTTAATTTGATTGCTTTAAGTCGGAAGCTAGTTAAATAACGTTCAAGTTTTTGCTTAACATGGTCATATACTAGACACGTGCGAATTCGCGTCTTTAATGTATAACGATATCACGTTACACGGCAGCGGCCTAAGTCATCTCTATGGTCATTCCGTTTCTATCCTGCACATTTGACAGTTGTGTAACATCGACAGGTATAGTGCTTAGCCAAGGCACGTGCTTAGTAACGTCTATTTATCTCGCCCTAAGGCCCGTATTAACAGACGTCACTCAATTCTGAGACGCTCTCAAATACATTGCTGTCCTTATTTTTTCCTTTTAGAATGACAAGGACAGCAAGAGCTTTGAGAGCGACTCAGAATTGAGTGACGTCTATTAATACGGGCCTAAGTGTTCTAGAACTAACCTCTAAGTTTACATTACCGCAAGCTCGACCTTCGATAAGACAGTTTATGCGAAAAATAGATGAGTGATTAACCAGAAACTCCGCTAAAACTAATCCGGAAGTTTGTATACTTGCGCAGATATAAGATAAATTATTTACATTACTGTTATCACACGTGTATTACCGTTTTCTATTATCTATAGATTAAACTTTGTAAACACTACAAGATAAATTACCATAGACAAGTGCTATGCGTTATGATTTCACGTAATTATAATAATAATAAACCCGCAGGGCAGCTTGTGGCGAGCTGTTGGGCAGTAGCGACCCCCACGGACCTGACCTCCTAGGAGACCGTTTGTTCTTCATCTCTGGCTTGCCTTCATTGGCCGGCCAGAGTGAGCACTGACGAAGAACAAGGCTCCCACCTCACTCTTGCCTTCATTGGCTGGTTTGAGTGGAGAATCGCAAGAAGAAGGAAGTATTCCAGTAAGATGCTGGTAGGGATCTTGACCGTACTTCCGGGATTGTCCTGATAGCCGTGGAATACCTCTCCACTCCTCAAGCACCTCGATATATGTTGCCCCCTTGTCGCTACGTCACTATGTGCTAGCGGCCGTTTTCGGGGGCCCATTTACTGAGTGTGCAAGTCACCCCCTGCCTTTTGATCCATGTTTACAAGCATTGGCCAGGCAGGGGCCATAGCCATTCAATAGTCTAGGATAAATAATCCATCTTAGCAACCCAAACCCATAGTCCAATACCTTTTTTACTCCATGACCTGCAATAGACCACCACCATCCGGGGGTTGACCTTAGGTGCACTTGAGTGACTAGATGACTCGAGTTGGCTTCGGCCCCTCGTACGCCTTTCAAAGGACCGGGACCCCAGGCTCCCGAGAAACTAAAGTTTAAAATAAAATAATAATTATAATAATACCAGCCTATAACTGTCCCACTGCAGGGCAAAGGCCTCTTCTCATACAGAGAAGGCACGAGCATTGATCGCCACGCTTACTCAAGACGGGTTGGCGATTACGGACTTATATTAACTACAAATCCAGGTTTCCTCACGATGTTTATGATTATTATATAATGTAAAAAAAAATATGTAGAGAGGTTTTTCTGATTTTCTGAAGTAATCGTGACGTATATAATAAATGCATCATTATTACATAGAATACAGAATTCTCTAGCCCGGAATTCTCTAATTTGCAAAGAAACTAGTGTGATATTTTTGACTAATCCTAATACAAAATTATTAGGCGTTTTTTTGGGGATTGGGAAATCATCCAATGACTGCTCCCGTCCTGGGTGCGGACTACAATCCACCCATGTTCCTCCGGTTGCCCTTTATGTTCCGGGGTCGCGGTAACTATTAGGACTATTGCATAACCACGGCAGGTATCGCAACGCCGGCAGTTCAGTACCCTGATCCAACCCTTCCTATCGTTCAAACCTGCCCTAAAGGAAGACTGTTACATGATACATAAATTTCTTTTTTTTAGCAAGTCTTAGCGCTGCCGGCACGCCAATAGGATGCATACTCAGCGGGTACCTTATGGACAACATCGGGAGACGGCGGACGCTCATCATCACAGAAATACCACTCATATTCGGATGGCTTATGGTCGCTTTTGCACAAAACGTTCCTATGCTGTATATTGGTAAGAAAGTAAAAAAGTTAAAATAAATAATTTATTATAATAGAAAAGTGTAATTGAAAAGCAACAATCAGTTAGGTATTGAATCTCGTCTCAAAATTTTGTTTGGCATGGACAAGAATAGGAAAGTAGTACGTACGTAGCCGATATGGTTACTAGTTGTGTACAAGTTAATCCATACTATCCATACTAATATTATAAATGGGAAAGTGTGTCTGTCTGTCTGTGTCTTTCTTTCACGGCAAAACGGAGCGACGGATTGACGTGATTTTTTAAGTGGAGATAGTTGAAGGGATGGAGAGTAACATAGGCTACTTTTTGTCTCTTTCTATCGCGAGCGAAGCCGCGGGCAAAAGCTAGTAGTTATATAAAAGAAAAGCAACATCTTTATGTACTGCAATAATGACAGCTAAATAATAATAATAGCCTATTAGAGTCCCACTGCAGGGTAAAAACCTCTTCACACTACAATAGATAAAATGTGGTATTAATGTCTTGAAGAGCTATTTGGCAGAAAATTACAATTCTTTGTTATATTCGAAGTGGTTGTCGAAGCAGATAATTAATTTAGCTTTAAATTAGCCAATAGAAGTGTTGGATTGTAAAGGTATAACGTGTGTCTCTTGTATGTTGCACAAGAGAAGAGGCAATGTAATGAATTGTGGCACACTACTTGGCGTATTTGTCAAAAAAATTGCGATTCTTAGGTAATACAAACTAAACTCTAGACTTAACAGAATAAGGTTAATATTGCGTTGTATCGAATACGCAAATATTTTGCCAAATACGTCAAGAGAAGTGCCACCATAAGAGAGAATGAGAGTGACAGTTGGAGAGAAATTATTACTAGGTATAGTAAAATAAAATTTAGAAATTAAAACCGCCTCGTTTTATTGGTCTCGATCCCATTTAAGTGTTTATATTACAGGCAGACTGATGATCGGCTTTGGTTCCGGGATGGTGGGGGCGCCAGCCAGGGTCTACACATGCGAAGTATCTCAGCCACATCTCAGAGGAATGCTAGGGGCTCTCGCGTCTGTCGGAGTTTCCACTGGTGTCTTGATACAGGTACTCAAGTCTTCTTTAACAAAATCTAGTTGTTGTATGTGTCATATCAGGCTTATACTTATCCGGATTTGAACCCTAAACCTCTCACATGAGAGGCAGGCATCTTTTATTAGACATACCCACTATTAAATATCAATTTTGACAAATTATTTTTGGAACGCATATTAAATATCTATACTTAATACCCATAGAATAGTTATACTCTTCTTCACGCCAAAACCGCTGAACCGATTTGAATAAAATTTGGTACAGATATAGTTTGGGACCCGAGAAAGGACATAGGATAGTTTTCATCCCGGAAATCCCCTGCGAACGGAAACTATTATTCCACGCGGACGGAGTCGCGGGCAAAAGTTATCTTTAAAATAAGCAAAATAAATTGGTAAACTTTGACCGCAGACTTAATAGAAAAAATACCTTGGCTGACTAAAATGTGTTTGAACGTCAATGAACTTAATTTAATTCACATTCTAGTTAAAATTATTGCAATGATAATTTCTTATATCTAATTGAGTACTTCATTCGTGCCCTCGAAAATAATTTGCTTATAATGGCGGCTAGTTCTAATTGGTTCTTCATGAACATGACTTATACCAATCGTAGATAATGACTTTCCAAAAATTACACATTGGAGCTACCCCTACTGCATTTTAAGTACGCAAGTAAATTTTACGTATGGGTAATGATATAGTGGGGCTTGTTGTTTTAACTAAGACTACCTACCTAAGTTTATCTTGGACATCGCAGACATCGGGAAAACATCGTTAGGAAACCTGGACTTGTAGTGAACTTAAGTCCGAAATTGCCAATTCAATGCTCGTGCCTTTTCTCTGTGAGAAGAAGCTTTTGCCATGCAGAGGTGGAATTTCAGGCTGTTATTATTATTATGCTATAAAATATTTAAATTTAAATATATAAAGGAGATTGCTCAAAATAGCCTACGAATAATCTGGCATGAAACCTTTACAGTAATTCCAATTTTTTTTTATAAAGTACTTTACTACTATTACAATATAATGGACAGGTGCTAATTTCAGAAACATTATAAAAAGTATCTCAATTTCGTTTCAATCTCCGGTGTCATTGCAGATTTAACATAGAATCCCAAAATTATTCTATATTTTGTATAAATTGCGGATCAGCTTCTGGCTCCATGTCACTAAAAGAGAAAGGGAACATCAATAAGTGTCTTGGAAAGACTTCTGCCGCTGCAAACATATTGTTCGAAAACATAGATGATACCTTGTGACATGATGTTGTTATTAAAGTATTTTGATGGCTTTTAGAAGTCTCAAGTGTCCGTAGTTTCAATTTAGTTTCAATCGAATAATATTATTTAGAACCAAAAATGAAAAAACACCTCCCTGTTGGTTCTTAGGCAAACAACGTATAGACGCATAGCAATGTCCTTTTACTTTATTTTATAATTAGCTTTTATTGTAAAGATCGTGAGTTCGATATCTGCGTTAAGACCAGATATGAGTCTATTTCTGATAGTCTAATTCGTCTTTCTCCATTTTATCAGCTGCCATGTCATGTCAAAGTGTTTGTTTTCTTTCAGACAGTCCATCTTTGTTGTACCTGTCTATCTGTTTGTTTAACAAGTTCTATGTTTATATTAAAGTAACATGATGATTGATTTATAGCTGCTGATCAAGTAAAAATTACCTGAGGCTTTCATGGATAGATGTAGTGTTTATTGATAATACATTCGTTTTTATACAGAGAACTTTGGATAGAATGGTAGTCAATGGCATGCTCTGTAAGGCAAAAATTTCAGCTCGCAGTAATTAGAAAATAACATGACAAAATAACCTGACTACACAGAAATATAAAAACTATAAAAAATAAAATATCATGAACCCATTGGGGAAGTGTCTCAGCTCATCTTCGTGGGGGTTTCCTAAATCCTAAAAATCTGTTAGGCTTGAACTTACTTTGACATTCCGTTCTGCTTTCTTTACATTTTAGTTTCGATATTTGATTTCTTCTTCTATTCCGTTCAACTATGACAGTTGAACGGAACGGTACTAGCCGTTCCGTTCATTTACTCCCTTATATATGATGGTCAGTAGCAACATAGATCTTTAACAGGTGAACTTTTTTTTGCCATTCCCCCTCTCTATTAACAATTTCTATACTTATTACTCTGTTGGTTACGAGTGTTTTAAATTCACTACGTTAAAATAATAGTAAGTAACTCCGGTGTGTTTACGCATTGAATTAATTGCGTATATTTTTGTAATGACAATAACTCATTAGACATAGAATGGGCACTTAAAATCACGTGGATTTAATTATCTCAATTAATTGGTGACACATTGGTCAAATATTTAAGTACGTACTTTCTACACGAGAAAGAGGAGTTGAGCGGAGTTTGTGGGATCGATTTTGACCCAGGGTAATTTTTTGTGTGTAAATGAATAAATGATTTATTTGTGTAAATAGGTAATAAATTATACTTTTACACGTCATTTTTTTTTCTTATTTTTTAATCGAACGATGGGGCCGGTGGTGTGATTAGCATTACGTTTGTTCTGTGTCTGGGTATAATTTATCTATAATATGTGCCCGGCATTTATATAGGGCTCGATGTTATGTAATATCCCCAGAAATCAGTCAAACTCGTGCAGTTCGGATTGCTTTGACTTTTTGTCTGGTTGCCATAGGACAAGCTCTGCTTAGTATGGGATCAGGTGGTCTCTAAATGACCTCGGCAATTTTTAATTATGCATTCGTTTTGAGATCCTGATACTCTCTGTGCTTTAGTTTTTTTTATATTAAAAAAAAAGAAACCTTGGACGTCATTTTCGATTATAGTCCCCAAGACACTTGATTGTTTCGTACCATTTCTGCGAAGAAGTAATTAGAACCCACAAATAATTGAAGTAATGGAATTTTTCATTGCAATTTATAATGGCCTAACTTTTCCGTCACGATTTTCACAAGTGATTGATGATGTTTAATAAACGTGTATTAAAATTAACAATGTGTTAAAATTTTGGCCATTCAATCTGGTTATTCTGAATAGCGTGCTAGCTAGGTTAACATTAACATTACATTTTATATTGACATAGCTTATAATCAATCAGTTACGTCTTAGACGTGACGATGTCAACGGTGGTAACTATCATAATTGAACTGTTGGTTCTCCAAGATTAGACCTGTCGTGTTTAGGCAAACACGATGGGCAAAAACATCTATATTACATGGGCAAACTTCACGTGGTGCGTACGTAGCCATTACGAGGCCGTATTGATACGTCATTGATTATCGTGATTAGTCTAGTCATGTTTTCTGTTATAAAGCACTTGAGGGTGTGTCTGTAGGGTTTTCCAGGGATAGTTGAGGAGTAGGTTCAATATGAACAATTGTAATGGTCTATGACAAAGTGGTTTGTTCCCGTTGTCCCCGTGTGCTATATCCCCGTCACGGGGACAGCGGGACGTGATTAAATTTATTTCTTGTTGTCCCCGTAACGTACATTCGGCTAATGTGTAAACTAAACTAAACTTCAAATTTACAGTAATTTTAAATTTTTACACTTGACTACTTAATTCAATCAAAAGTACTAGGCGCGCAGTAACGTGAAGTGGTAAATGGAAAACGTGCTCCACGGGCTCCACCACATATTTTAAATTTTCGCACATGACCACTTCACGTTACTGCTCGCCTAGTACTTTTGTTCTCTTAAGTTTTCAATCTTTAATTGAAAAATAACGTCCTGTAACTCTGTGGGACATTTCATTAAATAAAAAATCTTGCTTGAAAACAAGGTCTGAATCCTTTATATTAATCTACCGGGACAGCGTACGGGGACAACGGGAACTATTTTCAAATATTTAATTGAAGTACCGCTGTCCCTGTAGGACGGGGACACGGCGTACGGGGACAACGGGAACAAACCGACAAAGTCACCCGCGCCGCAAAGGCCTATTCTCATTATGGGTATACCTTGCTTAAGGCGAATTGGCCACATTCATTTGTTATAAGATTAGGTTTACTAACAATGTTTTCTTTACCAAAGTCTGTGATGTCCAAGTTACATTTTTAAAAGAACAAATAATTCGAATAAGTCACATTGATATCTGCCAGGTTTCAAAAGCACAATCTCTTAAATAAGAGGCCTTAATCATTGGGCCTTCGCGACTTATGATTAGAATATTGTTAATTTGTTACCTAAGTTTCTCATTCGAATGTGATATGTCATTGTTTTACTTTGATATGTTGATATTTTGGCTAAAAGGTTACCTAAACATGTTTGTGTCGAGACAGTTCACAAAAATATGACTATAGTTATCATTCATTTGTCTGTTGCAACGAACAAAAAAAAAATGATAACCATGGACAACTCATTAGATAGATTTGTAATAATACTGTTATAAAGAGTGGGGTCTTGTCGCCGCCTTTTTTATTATCGTATCTATCGTGTTACTAGAAGACCGCGAAGTAGACCCGGTCAAAGGTCTTGCTTGGTTGTCTTTTTAAAGACCATAGAATCGGATTGATCTGATCAAACGTGATTAATATATGTTAATGGCTAAGGCGCTTATTTAATGAAGCATATTATACATATTGACATTTTACAAATGGCATCTTTTTTACTTTTCAGTACGTGATAGGCAGTGTGACATCATGGAACATTCTAGCCGGCATCAGCGCAACGATTCCGATCCTCTCACTCCTGGGCATGCTGTTCCTCCCGGAGACTCCCAACTACCTCCTGCAACAAGACCGGAGGGAGAGGGCCGAGAGCTCCCTCGCTAAGCTCAGAGGATCCACGTGTAACTTAGACGATGAGATTCAGAAGATGATTGCGTTTAAAGAGAAGAATCATGTTGATCCGTGAGTATTTTTACTATTATTTTTGCCCGCGGCTTTGGTTGCGTTAGAAAGAGACGAAAAGTAGCCTGTCTGACTGTCTGTACCTTCAGCTATCTCCGTCGTCCGTTTTGTCGTGAAAGACGGAGAAAAAAACACACACACTTTTCCATTTTTAACACGCTTTTATAAGTTAAGTAGCTTTTGCCCGCGGCTTCGCTCGCGTTAGAAAGAGGCAAAAAGTAGCCTATGTTACTCTCCATCCCTTCAACTATCTCCACTTAGAAAATCACGTCAATTCGTCGCTCCGTTTTGCCGTGAAAGAAAGACAAATATACAGACAGACAGACAGACACACTTTTCCATTTATTATTTTAGTATGGATATTAGTATGGATTGTTTTGAAAGATTCTGTCTGTTTGTTTTACGTTCACGACTAAATTACTAACTCTATTGTAATGGAATTTGTGGACAAGTAAGCTTGAATCCCAAAGAAAGACTAAGATACTACAGGTGTTTATTTAGCTCCATTCAGAGAATGCCAATAGAATACAAAAATTTCGGAATAAAGCTTAACAGACGTACACATCTTTATACAAAATAGTTGTTTTCTATAGACATGAGTCTGAATATCCATACTAATATTATAAATGGGAAAGTGTGTCTGTCTGTCTGTTTGTCTTTCTTTCACGGCAAAACGGAGCGACGGATTGACGTGATTTTTTAAGTGGAGATAGTTGAAAGGATGGAGAGTAACATAGGCTACTTTTTGTCTCTTTCTAACGCGAGCGAAGCCGCGGGCAGAAGCTAGTAGCTTAATAAATGTGCTTAGGCTACGTTAAATGAATACCTACTCACTTTTAAAGATTATTACTTTATATAGACAAGACACGATATCTACATGAGTTGAGATATAAACTGTGTCAGAACTATCGACCTTATTATATATTTAAATTCATTGAAACACAACGTAATCTTGTGTAAATAAGGCAGGATTCTGCAAAACAACTTGTTCTAATTTATGTTTGTTTTTCGTATTACTTAGCCTAGTACATTATATTAGCACATAGACGACGTATTTACAAACAAGTGTAAGGAACTGTTCAATATTTATACATTGGATTAATAAGTTCAATTAACTATCTATCTACCTGTGTTTTTAATATTTATCAAGCCGGCTGTACGAATTAAATTAATTTGAGAATAGTCTAGAATTTGTTGCTTTGTTAATTTGGAGATGAACAAAGCATTTTGTTTTTGGTTTAAAACTCTCTCGAATCACGAGTGTTCCAACTCGTGATTCGAGACACAATAGAAAGACAATAGCAGCGCGACAGCCAGCTGTCGTTTGGTTGTTGAAAGGTTAGTTGACTTTTAAATCGGTTGGCACAGCGGCTCAGTAACAGGCTGTCATATGCTGCATGTAGCGGGTTCGATAGCCAAGTCGGACAAATTTTTGAATTATTTGATCCGAGTCTGTGACGATGTGAGTTTTTCTTTGAATAATATAAACACGAAGTAATTCGTAGTGTGGGAGAGTTTTTATAGAAAACACATCCCCGGAAGACAAGACAGCATTTCATTTTCATTTCATAACGTTATTAAAGCATGCATAATCTTCATTATCTTAATATATGTTGTGTTAATTACATTAGATAGTCACGATTACTCATTTGTCTGGCATAGATAATGGTGGCAAATGCGACTTTACAAGATGCACAACTATTTATAAATACAAATACTTACTTATAATATGTATCCCACTAAAAACATTTCATATAAATGTAGCCAAGACAACCACATAAGGTATACCCTGTGAAAAATATATCAGATCTCATGTAGAGCCAAGTTTCTGAATCTACACGGCCTAACTCTACAGACCCTAACTTCACAAACTCTACATATCAGTAAAAATGTATGGCTTCGCCGTTTCGCTACCGTCGTGGAGGTGATGCGAAAATTAAGTTTTTGAAGTAAGTACCGAAACAGCCAAGCCATACATTTTTACTGATATGTAGAGTTTGTGAAGTTAGGGTCTGTAGAGTTAGGCCGTGTAGATTCAGAAACTTGGCTCTACATGAGATCTGATATATTTTTCACAGGGTATACCTTATGTGGTTGTCTTGGCTACATTTATATGAAATGTTTTTAGTGGGATTTCAGTTCTTTTTGTAAGTTGCTAGGCAGTATTTTCAGTGTTTTTTTTTCTTTTCGTTCACAGATTTTTTTGACTAAATTGACCTGAAAGTCCCACACTTTTTATTCTTAAAATACTTGATCGTACAACGGTGATCTTTCGATCTAGGAGAAATTATTAAAGGCTGTAATTGCGCTCCCGAATAACTTTAGTATAAGACTCCACAATATAAACGAGTTTTCGTGCAAACGTGCAAACAATAATATTATTCTCAGATACATAAAAATTCAAATAGTACTTATACTTTCCGATGTAACGAAACCATAGCGCGATCTATTTCGATCCCAACGCCATCTAGGGAAGTAAGACTTAAACTTTTTGTCATCGAGGATCGCGCTACGATTTCGTTCAACACCGTAACAATTTAGGTATTTATGTATATTAACCAATTACCAATACATAAAATTATGCCCGCTGAAATAAGCCGCAAAACTTATTTATACGAATACGAAAAATATTGCAATCGCAACACGACCGTCAACGACACAAGTTTATAATTTTCTTAGGTGGTTGATACCAAACTTACCAAACTTCTTATACCAAATGTCAGCTTTCTAGCACTACAGGAAGTAGCCACATCAGCAGTGTCGGCTTTCATAGCCCATAGCCCAATAGCCCAATCTTTCTCTTTGCATTTTTACTTGATTTGTTCAAACAAACTTCCACACCCCCATTTTAGGGGATGGAGGTCGAAATCTATAAGTTTATGAATTTTTCTGTTGGTTGTATACTAAACTTAGGCTACATACCAAATTTCAGCATTCTAGCACTTCAGGAAGTAGCCAAACATTTTGATGATCATCAGTGTGTCAGTGTGTCAGTGTGTCAGTGAATCAGTGACGAAATCGGTGTATTTTAGATATCAATAAAATCTAAAGTATAAAAGCTATTCAATTGAAACTTTGTATGTTTATTGAGTCTGTTATTGACATTATTTCTTGTGAATATGAACTATCTGGTACATCGGATACCAACTCTATGAGGGTTCGAGAAAACGACGAAACACTTCGAGAAAAGGTAGGTAGTGCCCCTGCGCTTCGCTTGCTTGTCTTGGCCGGGGGCACGACCGTGCCCCCCGATATATTGTGTCGACGGCGCGTTGTGCGGTATTATACTTCCTCGTCTAAAATTATAATTAGCTCGTTTGAAGAAGGGAAAAGTGTTTTAATTTATCTAGTCACTAGCTTTTGCCCGCGGCTTCGCTCGCGTTAGAAAGAGACAAAAAGTAGCCTATGTTACTCTCCATACCTTCAATTATCTCCACTTAAAAAATCACGTCAATTCGTCGCTCCGTTTTGCCGTGAAAGAAAGACAAACCTACAGACAGACAGACAGCAGACAGACACACTTTCCCATTTATAATATTAGTATGGATTTATGTTAAGTGTCGTTACTGGATTTCATCGTAGGTCTATTCGTGAATTTCGTAAAGTCATTTTGGTGATTAAAAAAACAGATTAAGGGCCTGTTTCACATCCTCGAAATAGTCCTTCAAGATAAATTTGAAAAATGGAACAAACAGATTTTGTTTCTATTTATCTGACAGTTTCTTTTTAACTAGAACTCATCAAAAGAATGTTAAACAGACCTTGCATGTTTATTTGTGATGCATAGAATATTGTCTTAGGCCGTATACAGAAAGAAAGCTGGAAACTTATAAGCGCCTACCGGCGCTTGTCAGCGCTAGTCCGTTCTACACAAAGGAAGCAGGTTGAAGCAGACAAAGCAAAATGTCGGAATGATTTGCTTGCAGTTGTTATGGCAACGCCCAGCGCTGACAAGTGCGTGTTGAAGCTAGGCGGAACTTGTAGGCACCGTTCAGTGCTTATCGGCGCGCGTTCATATATTTTCCTGCGCGGATTACCAGCGCTGACAAGCGTCGGCAAGCGCTTATAAGTTTCCAGCTTTCTTTCTGTATACGGCCTTAGGCCTGCCTTTTCTGTTCCCAATATCATATGGACTACACAATAAAATAATTTTATATCGACATTCGCGAACAAAAAGTTCGCGAAATAATCGCTCTCAATTAATGAACACGAAGTACAATGATTAGAAAAGTATCAAGTTCCCTGGTACTAATTACAGCTATGATTAATTTCAGGTTACATGGTCCCCGTGAAATTATCAAGGCTCTACTTTTACCGTCCACTCTGAAACCGTTCATGATCCTGGCCATCTACTTCTTCGTGTACCAATGGTGCGGCGTCAATATCATTACTTTCTACGCTATTCAAGTTTTCGAGGTACATTTCATTGAATATTTTGACTAAAATAAGTAAAAGTGTAAAGGCGTGTTTAGACTGCTGTAATGTAACAGGCTATGTTACAGGATTTCCATTGTGTGGCGTCATTACGACACGCCTCAATGACAAAGTCATTAACTACGGATCGGATAATAAAAAGATTTTTGGTAGACCTCCCCTCTCTTACGATTCATGAATTGTCCAAGTCTTTCTCCCTGTTGTGCGCTATTATTGTCAGCCGTCTGTGTCCCACTGCAGGGCAAAGGCTTCCCCTCCCCCTTCCACTTTTCCCTATCTAGTGCGGTTTCAGGCCAATCCTTGTGATATCTAACAAATTCGTCCCACCATCTCCGCCTGGGCCTGCCGCGTTGCCGTTTACTGCGGTTTGGGATCCACAATATGGTTACTTTTGCCCAGAGCTCTTCCGGCATGCGACCAGCCCAGTTCCACTTAAGTTTGGCAGCCGTGTGCCAAATCCACAATTTTAGTTTTGGAATGCAGTATCGAGTTTCTTGTTGAGTCTCTCGTTGTGCGCTATAGAGGACTTTTTGATTCTTCACAAACTTAACAAAATCTAAATTCAGTGCAACTTTAACTTTCCATTTTATTAAGAAAAGGACAGATTAAAATTGTGTTTAGTTTGTGAACAAGAGAATCAGCTCCAATGCCACTTGTTTAAAAGTGCAGTATTCTGTTCGGTCTGTCTGTGGCATTGACTCTTCCAACAAATTAATACAATTGACAATACAAACGACAATTTTAGAGGTTCACTATATTCGACATACATTCGAATATAGTGAACCTCTAAGGCCCGAGTCACACCGGGATGGCAGCGGCCGGCAGCGGCCGCCCGCGGCGCCGCGAGGCCGCCAGCGTCGCTAGAAACAAGAGGCGCGCGGCCGCTGACGGCCGCTGGCAGCCGCTAGCAGCCTCGCGACCTTTTCAAGCTTTACAAGCGATACTAGTCTTTTAAGTATGTAGTTAAAGTTTAAAATTATTTCACACTGACACCTTCAGTGTGAAATAATTTCTCTCGCCGCGCCGCTGCCGGCCGCTGCCATTCCAGTGTGACTCGGGCCTAAAATTGTCGTCACGATGTATATAAACTATATTCTAGCAAATAAAGCATTCATTCATTCATTCATTCAATGTTTGCAGGTATCTGGTGCGCCGGTGCAAAATAAATACTGGCTGACAATCTCCATGGGCATCGTGCGAGTCATATTCACTGTCATTGGGTGTATCCTGTGCAGAAAGTGTGGGAGAAGAATGCTTACCTTCGTATCTGGTGAGACTGAATTGGTATCTCTATCTAATAACTTCCAATTCGGGACCGATTTTGTTTGTATTTACGAAGATCGAACGATCGTCTTTCTGATCTATTTATTGTAAGGTTATGACCTCTATGTGCGCATTTATTTCCATATATTTTTATTATTAGAGGTATTATAAAATGCTATAGTAGTAGAAAGCTAAAGTTACTAAAAGTAAAAGGAAAATGAATCTCCTCCTTTGTTAGGGTATATAAAAAAAAACTACACAACTTTTCATAAATATAATAAATCAGTAGAAAGTTCGTGCCTGTACATGAAATAAATACCTAATCCATACTAATATTATAAATGGGAAAGTGTGTCTGTCTGTCTGTCTGTCTGTCTGTCTGTCTGTCTGTCTGTTTGTCTTTCTTTCACGGCAAAACGGAGCGATGAATTGACGTGATTTTTTGAGTGGAGATAGTTGAAGGGATGAAGTACTCTCCATCCCTTCAACTATCTCCACTCAAAAAATCCTATGTTACTACATAGGCTACTTTTTGTCTCTTTCTAACGCGAGCGAAGCCGCGGGCAAAAGCTAGTAATTTATAAAAAAAGAGTGTTAACGATTTGAGAACAGTAATAAAACTTAAAAGTATATTTATATTTTTTATAAGTTTTGTCGTTAATCGCCAAAATTACGCAATGGATTTATTGCAGTTTTAACAAATAGTCAAAACTTCTACCAGGGCAGCTTATAGGCTTAAGATATTAATGAAATCTAATGTCAGCAAAAAAGTTATCGTCATTAAAAGGTTAAACGCCTGTTAAAACATACATAGCAATATGTGATTAGGATAATTTTTTATTCCTACGCGACCGAAGTCGTGTGCCTTTTGCACACGACTTCGGTCGCCTAGTCTACTAGTAGACTAGTGTTAAATATTATCTATTTTCCCCCAAGGTTTCGGCTGTGGCATCACAATGATAATCCTGGCAGTGTACATGTACTACGTAAAGTTCTGGCATGACAACAACCTGCCGACGCAGCACACCTGGATTCCTGTCGCCAGTATCTTTATCTTTGTCATTTCCTGCACGCTGGGCTACCTGATCATACCCTGGGTTATGATTGGCGAGGTTTATCCGACGCAGGTAAGCTTAGTGATATTATTGGTAGTGATTTGCACGTCTTTTTTAAGGATGGGTAATCATTAAATGATAGATAGATAGATAGATAGATAGATAGATAAACCATTTATTTGGTGCAAAGTTTAACACAAAATCACAGAACACATAAAGTAAACAAAAAAAAAACCAGAACAACGTTACAAATTAAAGTGACCTACCAAGCAGTACGTGTCTCAAGTTTGCACCAAATGGGTGTCCAGCTCAGCATATGTCAGGTATATAGGCTAAGCATATACCTGACGCTGGTATTCTGCTGGAACCAGGTGACTCTCGGACGCCGAGAAGGCGGAAGTAGAAGGAAAAAAAACTAAATGACTTCTCCCGCCCTGGGCGGAGCGGGAGGGAATGCCAGACTTTACTGAATAAAACCCACGCATGTTCCTTCGGTTGCCCTTTATGTTCCGGGACCACGGTAACTATTAGAACTATTTCGCAACCCCGGCAGCGATTTGCACGTCTGCGATTATTTTTCTGTTGGAATTTAATTTTTAATTATTATAAAGATTTATTTGGTTTATTAGTAGAAGTTATATACAGGGTGTATTTGGAAGTAAAAATCAAATAGATTAGAGGCGTAGACGATGGTCAATCCCATTTTTTTCCCCGCCTGATGATTGATCACCACGCTTGCGGCGGCGGCGGCTAAGGCGGATTGGCGATTTGGAACTTTTATCAGGCGTCCGTCACTCGCTCAAGGCCACGCGTTTTATGCCTACCGCTTCGCGTACCGTCGACGGTACAACGAACACCGGGCTGTCGCGCGCCCGGCTGAGTGCTCGCGCGTCACGGGTACAGCGCTGACTATCAAAATGCCGAAACCACGTAATTATTGGGAGTCGGTTGCGATGCGCGGTCGAGTGCGGTCGCGTTTGCGCTGCTCAGTGTGAATTATATTCGCGAGTTGCGCGGCTAAAGCCGCTGCCCGGATTCTGCTATGAGTTCTCAAACGCTCATAGCCAATGAAGTTCTGGCATTCATAAAGCATGCCATCGATTACATGGACGAGGTCAGCATCTTGCAGATCTGCAAGTCATCGTTTAAGGAGGATGACATCAGCAGTGCCAAGTTGCTGCTGTTCACGACGCTCGGCAAACTCAGCCAGATGCCGTCTCGTCGAAGGGATGGCACAGAGAAGAGCCTCCAAGACATCATTACGTTGTTGAAGGAGACCGACCCGGACGACGTGCCTGAATTCGTGGCGAAGGATCTGCACAAGCTGCCTCCCGTCACGTTCGACCACGTAGATGTCACCAGGCTGCTGAAGGATATCACACTCCTGAAGCAAAGCCAGGTCGAGATGCAGCGTCAGCTGGAGATGTCCAACAACACCATCAGTGATCTACGGGCAGAAGTAGTGTTGTTGCGCAATGCGATTTCTGCAAGTAGGTCACCTAGCGACAACTTCGTGAACACGCGTCGCGGGGCGCAAAACGCCTCCATCTGCAGTTTCAAGTCGGCGGGCTCGAGTGCGTCACCAGCTGCCGAGAATGCATGCGTTGCAACGTGTGCCGCGGCCGTCCCTGCCTCGACGCCGGTAGAGACGACGACGTGTGTAGGTTCAGCGACCCCCCAAACGAGCCTACGCAGCAATTGCAGCCGCCGCTAAAAAGTCTGTGGAGTCACTAAACTCGCAGGTTAAATTAGCGGACAAAGCGAAAGGGGGTAAACGGAGCCTGTCAAAATCAAAACAGGTTCCGAAAAGGCAGGGTCCAGAGAAGGACAAGAGCGACAAGGATGGTTTCATCAAGGTTGGGAAGAAGAAGAAGCCTCCTTGTCGGAACCAGTGTGGTACTGCGCTGGCAGGACCCAACATGTTGCTGCGTCCAGCAGTACCGACAACGCTGCTCTATGTGTCCAGATTGCACCACTCTACGAAGGTTGAAGAGATCGTGGAGTACGTGCGCGTGAAGACCAACTGGACCTTGAGGGTCGAGAGGTTGGAGCCGCGTCGCAACACGAATTTCAAGTCGTTCGTGGTGCGCGTTCCGACACACCATCTCGAGAAGTTCCTCAAGGAAGAGTTCTGGCCGAAAGGTGTTGTGTACCGCCGGTTTCGTGGCCGCCTACATGACACCAGTCAGCGAAACACGACGCCGACACTTCGTGTGCACTAGTTTTAGTTTTGTTTTTAAAATATGTATTAGTTTATTACTGTTTATGATTATTCTATGTATTTTATTCTATGGGCCTCCGATGCCTGAAATAAATGGATTATTATTATTATTATCGGAATTGCTTTTAGCTCTCAGCTCTTAGGCTGGTATTAGCTACGTTCACGGGCCGAAACCAAGTAAACGCAGCGTGAGTTGTGTTCAAGAAGAGGGCGCGACTTCTTCCTCCAACTGCATGAATTTCCTGACTATCCTGCATGTGTTCAGAATGGCAGCTTTCTGTAACTGTATGTAGACTGTTTCTTCTAAATTAATAAATTTTAGACTACGGAGGAGGTGGTTGGGTATAATACCTGTGGTGGAGAGAACTATTGGAACAACATAAACCTTATCTTGTCTCCAAATTCTGGTAACTTCTTCCCTAAGTTCAGCGTATTTGCTTATTTTTTCAGCTATTGTTTTCTGAATATTGTGTGTGTTGGGTACTGCGATATCTATGAGGTAAGTGGTTTTATTTATTTTATCCTGTAGGGTGATGTCTGGTCTGTTATAATGAATGGTCCTATCTGTGAGTATAGCGCGGTCATAATACAGTTTGTGTGTGTTATTTTCTAGGATAGTTTGTGGAGTGTAGTTGTAGTAAGGAGTGTTAGTATTTTGTATGAGATTGTGTTTGAGTGCTAGTTTCTGATGAATGATGTTTGCTACCTGATTGTGTCTGTGAGTATAGTCTGTCTGTGTGAGGGCTGTGCATGCTCCGGTTATGTGTTGTATGGTTTCAGATTGAATGTGGCACCTGCGGCATTTATCGTTTGCAACAGTAGGATCCTTGATAATATATTTTCTGTAATTCTTTGTGTTTATAATTTGATCTTGTATGGCTATGATGAAGCCCTCTGTTTCTGGGAAGAGGTTTCCTATTTTAAGCCACTTATTAGATGCTATTGTATTAATATGTGATTGTTCTAAATCGTGGGGATGTCTACCATGCAGGGTTTTCTTTTTCCAATTTTCTATTTTTAATTTTTGTGGGTCAGTGTCGGTTGTGATTTGTGTAATTGGTTCATTTAAGTTAAACGGGGTGTAATTTAAATCATTAATTGTAATAGCTTTATGTATGGCACTAGTGCGAGTTTTTGTGTGGAAAAATGTTTTAAGACTGATAATTTGTTTTTGCCAAAGGTGATGAATGTCAATTAGGCCTCTCCCTCCATTGTGCCTTTTAATACTGAGTCTCTCGATCGCAGATTTAGGGTGTAGGTGGTTGTGTTTTGTGAGTGTTGTGCGTGTGGTCCTCTCTAATCGTTCAATGTCAGTTTTTGACCATTTTATTACTCCAAATGAGTAAGTCAGTATCGGTATGGCAAAAGTGTTCAGGGCTTTAATAAGATGTTTTCCAGAAAGCTGTGTTTTGCAGATTGTGTTAATTCTCCTCCGGTATTCTGTATTAAGTGTTTCTTTAATTGCTGTGTGGTCGATTCCTTTAAGTTGCTTGTATCCTAGATATTTGTATAAATCTGCTGGTTCCATAGCAGCTATTGTTTCGGTGTCATTGACTGCATAGTTACCGGGTTTAATTTTCCCTCTTATAATATGCAATGTCCTACACTTATCTAACCCGAATTGCATATTAATATCTTGGCTAAATGTTGTTGTCGTTTCTATTAGAGTTTTCATTTCTTTTTCTGATTTGGCGTATAGTTTAATGTCGTCCATATATATGAGATGTGTGATCGTTGTTTCTTCGGTGTTGTATTTGAAATTATATCCAGCCCGGCACTGGTTGAGTAGATGAGACAAGGGGTTTAGGGCGAGACAGAACCAGAGGGGGCTCAGGGAATCACCCTGATATATACCTTTCCTAATATGTATCTGTCGTGTGGTAATCTGAGTATGATGGTTCTTAAGCTGAAGTGTGGTTTTCCACTGCGTCATAATGATGCGTAAAAACTCTACTACTTTAGGATTAATTTTATAGATTTCTAAGATCTGTATTAACCAAGAGTGTGGGATGCTATCAAACGCTTTCTGGTAGTCTATATAGGTGCAATGCAAATTCCTATTTTTCGTTGTAGCATGTTTATGGATAGTAGAGTCTATAATTAACTGTTCTTTGCATCCCATGTGACCCCGTCTGCATCCCTTCTGTTCTTCTGCTATTATGTTGTGGTGTTCTATGTGTGAATTGATTTTATTAGTTATTACTGAGGTAAGAATTTTATAGATTGTAGGTAAGCATGTGATTGGCCTATATTGGGAAGGTTCAGCTGTGTGTTTAGTTTTAGGTAGCATGTACGTTATTCCAGTTGCAATGAATTCGGGTATGTTCTGTTCTCCTAATATTATATCTGTTAAGTTTGTTGCTATTAATTTGTGTAGTACCGTTAATTTTTTATACCAGAAATTTTGAATTTTGTATAACCCGGAGACTTCCAATTATGTAGTTTTGCTGTTATATTTAAAATATCTGATTCCGTTATCTCTTTAAACTCCATTTCGTCTATTGCTCTCCAATTTGTTTCTTCTTTTGTAATCCAAGCTGCTTTATCGTTATGGTGTACCTGATCCTCCCAAATATTAGACCAAAAAGTTTCTAGGTGTTCCTTCGATGGTATGACTGTATCATTATCTGCTGTGTTAGCGGTGGGTGGTTTTTGAATATTCCTATAAAACATTTTTTCATTGGTTGCAAATATGGCATTATCATTTTTTCGCTGTTGTGCTTTTTTATATCTCCTAAGCCTATGGACTTTAAGAGCTAGTTTTTGTTTTAACGTGTCTAAAAACTCTTCAGGTTTTCTATTGCCATTTTCGTGTCTAGTGTGCCTACAATTGTTTCTGAAGATTGCTTCAACTCTTTTAACTACTTTTTGTGATCTACAACCGTTAATGTAATGTGTCAGTCTACTACAATCGGCTCTTAGCTTTTCTATGTCATTTTTTAACCTGTATTGCCATGATGGTATTAGTTTGTCCCTTTGTCTAGTGTTTCTGGCAAGCTCAGTAATTTTATAGTTTAGCTCCTCAGAAATAACAACAGCAGTACAATAAATAAGGGTGTGTATGTCTATTAGTTTAGTGTCATCAGATAAAAACTGTTTTTAACTAAGCGGAAAAGATTAGGGCTATATTTTAGTTTAGGTAGACTTGGTCGAACGGTTGGGTCCATCCCAGAATATTGTGTTAGTTTCGATAAAAAATTGTCATGAATTTCTTGTATATATACGCTTGTCATCGGGGTTTGATCGACGGCAACTGTCTCAATATCATTTTCTATTGTTAGGGTAATCGATTCGGTTTGTGTGGCAGAGTGTGATGTTTGTGATTGGTATGGATAGGATTCTAAGCTAGGTTGTAGTTGAGTAAGTGATTGTTGTTGTTCTTGCAAATTATGTTCGCTTGTGATTTGTATATTTTCAGTGTTGGTGGAATTTTGTGATTCTTCTTGTTGTAATTGTGCTCGTACTTCTTCTCTTAATTGGTCTATTACATCTTGTGATAGAAGTTTATTTCTTAGTATGGCTCTTCTTTGGTCTGATATTCTTTGTTCTGTTACTGTAATTTCTGGGTATTTTAGCGTGAAAAGTGCATGCAGTTGTTGTCTGTAGGTGGTCATGTCCGTCTCTAATTTAGTGATGTGAAAGTAGGTTCGCATGATAAATAGGTTTACATCTTTACTCCATCTCATGCGAACTCTTGTTTTTCCAGCCTTTGTGGACGCGGGTAAAAAGGCATTAACCTCCCGCGCAACACTCAAGGTTGCTGTGGGTGGAACTGAAATTAAACTTACTATGGGGGGTGACGATGGTGCGTGAGGTGATGTTGGTATGGATGGTGACGATGCTCTTGAGGGTGTGTACGAACTGTGCTCGGACTATACGGCTCTACAGGGGTGTCTGTCCTGTCGGTCAGTCTATCACCATCGTCATTGTTTCCGGCTGTAACATCTTTGTCGGTGGGAGCCCGCCTGCTCAACTCCTTACCGCTGACGGTTCGCATGCTGTGACACCCAGCGTCAGCTCCAGGTGCGCCCCGGCGATCGCCCCCGGGCAGCGGTCCTATACGTTTTCTTTTTGAACGTGTCTTCATGTTTAAATGGGTTTCCAGAGCCACGTTGGCCACGACAGTAATTTCTCATTCGTGTGTCCGCCTCCCACGTGATTAGATGGTCAATCAGGACGTGTGGTTGTTTAGGGGGCTTATTATTATTATTAAATTCTTACGTTTCTCGGGTCCCTGGGGTCCCGGACCTTTGGAAGGCGTACGAGGGGCCGAAGCCAACTCGCAGAGGCCCCTTGAGAATTTTATGAGAAATGAGATACCAACCGACGATTATCCATATATGCACTATGCAGGTGCACCTAAGGATAATCCCCGGTTATCCCGGTGTGAGACTATTGTAGAACTATGTAGCAAACAAAAAAATTTGAACTATGGGTTTGGGTTTTTAGGTGGACTAGGTACTTAAGACTATGAAGGGACTATAGCCCCTGCCTGACCAATGTTTGAAAGCACGGATAAAAAGGCAGGGGGTGACTTGCACACTCAGGAAATGGGCCCCCGAAAACGGCCGCTAGCACAAAGTGACGTAGCGACAAGGGGGCAACATATATCGAGGTGCTAGAGGAGTGGAGAGGTATTCCACGGCTATCAGGACAATCCCGGAAGTACGGTCAAGATCCCTACCAGCATCTTACTGGAATACTTCCTTCCCCCGAGCACGTTTGCTCTTGCGAATCTCCACTCTAACCAGCCAATTAAGGCAAGAGAGAGGTGGGAGCCTTGTTCCTCGTCAGTGCTCACTCTGGCCGGCCAATGAAGGCAAGCCAGAGATGAAGAACAAAGGGTCTCCCAGGAGGTCAGGTCCGCGGGGGTCGCTACTGCCCGACAGCTCGCCACAAGCTGCCCTGCGGGTTATTATTATTATTATTATTGTGTGATTATTGTGCAATTCCCCTGTTTCCCAATTCTCCTGTTTCCCTTTTGATTATTTATTAAAATTATTCACGCGGTTTTGGATATTTTCGACACTAAAATATAATAATCGGGAATTCAAGGAACGAAAAATATGCATCAGTCATTTTATTAAACTAAAAAATATTTGATCAACAAATAAAAAAATAATTGTTTTTCTAAAACATTCGTTTTATTACCATTATCATCATACGTATAACCCTAGCACATTTACTGGATGGCACGCACACACGTTAGTCGCGCGGCGGGCAAAAGAATCTCAACTCTCTTCGTGCGTACTTATGGTACATTTCTCCTCGCTGCAAACAGCTCGTATTATTATTATGATTTTGTAGGCTATTATAGCGTAGGTATTTTAGTTTTTGTATTGGAGTGAAGTATCTGTTACGTAGTAACTATTTATTAATCTGTGCTTTTATTCACTACAAGTCCTGGTTTTAACACGATGTTTTCCTTCACCGATGTCAGTGACGTCCAAGATAGTCATTAGAAAGTACATATGAATTGAAAAAATTCCATTGGTATTTATTTGCCCGGATTCAAACCCGCAACCTCTTCCATGAGAGGCGGGAGTCTTAACCACTAGGCCATCACATCACAAATAATTAATTAATTCTTAATTCTGAAAAAATCCAATAGCTTAGCCAGAGCGTGTCGTAATTAATTTTTTTCTTCTCCAGGTGCGTGGTATAGTGGGTGGGATGACCACGTGCGTTGCCCACTTGTCAGTGTTCTCCGTGGTGAAGTCCTACGATTTCCTAAAGAACCAGCTCAACCAATACGGAGTTTTTGGACTGTATGGGACTATGTCTTTATTCGGTAAGTTTTTTTTTTAAAGCCGCTATTCCCTCTCTTAATAGTTTTTGTTAATTTATAAGCAAACTAGCTTATGCCCGCGACTTCGTCCGCGTGAATTATATATAATAGTTCCCGTTCCTGGGGGATTTCCGGGATGAAAACTATCTTATGGCCCTTCTTGGGTTCCAGACTATATCTGTACCAAATTTCATTTAAATCGGTTCAGTGGTTTAGGCGTGAAGAAGAGACAGACAGACAGACAGATAGCCAGACAGATAGACAGACAGACAGAGTTACTTTCCCATTTATAATATTAGTATGGATTAAGTGTACATTTGGCACACGTTTTAAATTGCGTTAATCTGATGAAAAGACATAGTATTATACAGTTCAGTAGGCATTTCAAACGTATGCATACAATAGGGATGTTGACTACATCAAAAGAATGACATTCTGTTTAGTCCGTCTGTTAGACAGTCCAAAAATACTGGACACATATTTTTTGCTTGATCAAATTAATAACAAAATACAAAGATAAAGAGCATCAAAGTTCCGGAGAGGGGGCTTGTGACGTCACTTCTCAGTAAAAATTATACAAAGGCGTGACGTTTCACGAAACTTCAACGCACTGTATTGTCGTCATTTTCTGTTTACGAGAAAAAAGAAAAAATACGTGTCCCAAATTTTTTGATTATCTAACTGACGGACTAATTACTTTTTTTTTGTCGTCTCGCCTATTTATCATTGCATTATAATGACATTCTATCTTGAAAAACGACACACTAACGCACACATACGTCAAAGTTGACGGGCCTGTTGGTCTAGTGGTTAGTGACCCTGACTGCTAAGCCGGAGGTCGTGGGTTCGATTCCCACCCAGGACAAACTTTGTGTGATGAGCATGATTGTTTGTTCTGTGTCTGGGTGTAATTTATCTATAATATGTATGTATTTATAAAGTATATAAGTATGTATATCAGTTGTCTGGTTACCATAACACAAGCTCTGCTTAGCTTGGGATCAGATGGCCATGTGTGACTTGACCAAAAAAAAAAAGTAGAATGACATGATTCAAGTACTGCAAGTATATATCCTTTCATATATATCCTTTATTGCACACGAACAAGAAAAAATAAACTTAATAGTAGCAAATAAAATAATTATAAACAAAGCGAGCTTAACCCATAAATGAGTTTTCTTCCAGCAAACCTTAATTTGGTAGCAAGTAAAAAAGAGAAAAATATAATTTGCGACTGAGGTCTATCGGGTGAAATAGCCACATTTTAAACTGCCACTGGCTGACTGCTTATTACCTATCTACACCTTTTTTCTTATAATATCACTAGCTTCTGCCCGTGACTTCGTTCGCGTGGATTTTTCCTGAATTTTCTTTGCTATAAACCTCACGGAGCCCGAGACCTTTCCAACGAATGCAAAACCGTGGAAATCGGTTCGTGCGTTCTGGAGTTATAGCGTCAGGAAGGAAAACCTGACTTATTTTTATTTTATATAGTAGATTGTATGCATGTAACATGTTTGTTTTGGCGGAACTGTCCAGTTTGTCGTTAAAAATATAGTAATACTAGCTTTTGCCCGCGGCTTCGCTCGCGTTAGAAAGAGACAAAAAGTAGCTTATGTTACTCTCCATCCCTTCAACTATCTCCACTTAAAAAATCACGTCATTTCTTCGCTCCCTTTTGCCGTGAAAGAAAGACAAACATACAGACAGACTGACAGACAGACAGACAGACACACTTTCCCATTTATAATATTAGTAAGGATTTTTTTTGTTACAGCCTTAATATTCTTCTACTTCTTCCTCCCTGAAACGAAAGGCAAGACTCTACAAGAGATAGAAGATTACTTCAGCGGCCGAACGAAGTCACTAACTCGACGCAATACACAATGCGAGGGGGCGTGATTAGATAACAGAGATGATTTGATTGATAAATGTGATAAGATAACGGTTTTCGTATGAATTGATGAGCTTATAAATTCAAATTTAGTGTTTTTTAGTATGTTATACTAGATCAAAAGGCCAATTCTTATACCTAACTGAAAAGGTCCCTCAAATAGAATTTTGTACATATACTAAAAGATCAAAGGGCCAATTCGTATAGCTAAATAGGTCTCTTGAGTTGCAAGTTCAACTCAGCATTAATCAACAGCCTTTTACCCCCAATTTTTGTATCAATTTTGTTCGAGCATTGTGCTCTAACTTGGTAAACCTGATGACCAAGTTGTTCAAGTTATTATAGAACCTATGAAGATCTGAGAGTGCCATGGAACTTGGATGATGAAAGATTCGGATTTTGAACCATTTGTCAACCCTTCGTTCTGTGTACCAGTGTTATATTAAAAAAAAACATTTAAAATATGAACAGAATAAAATTCAAAATATGAACGATGACAAAACCTCTTTTGTATTTTAGTTCTGGCTGTCATTTGTTTGGTGTTAAATTTTCTTCATAATAAGAGGCTCCTCAATTTTTACGAAACAATTTGCTGTATGAGTATAAAGGAATAAGATATTCGGTTAATCGTACCATGCCATATTAGGTGTTCCAAGTAATTCAACAAAGTTGCGAAATATTCAAATACTATATTAAACAAAGTCAGAAAAGAGTTTTTCATACCTACCTATATTTTGTTGGAAGTACAGTAAAACTTATTAATAAATAGTGTATTTAATTGTGAACAAAATACACAGCTTTCATAATATTTTTTCCCAATATTATTTAAAATCAAACAGCTATGTTCTCGATATGAAGGATTTAAACTCGGCGATTTTGTTGACAGCCAATGGCTTATAATTAATGTATTAAATAAAGAAAAGAATATTATCATGCAAAAATTTATACCAAAATATAACTACGATTGTCTGTACGTAAACTTAAAGATACTGAAAAATGGAGTGCCTTTGATTTAAGGTATTTTATTTACTTAACTTGTGCGAATGTGATTGGTTGGTTCCTATGATGTGATTGTTAAGACCTATTTTCACTGTAATTCTGATTTCCTGTCCAAGATTGTTGAACTTATCTTCAATCAACTAATAGTACCAAGATGTTGAATTTATCTTCTCCGGGACTCCTCGAGCTTCATTGCCTGCCACTTTTCTGGTGGACTCTACTGTTGATTCTGGCTTTTGGGATTAATGTGGTGAAATTGTCTTTATACAAATCGCCTCATTTCACCATGCATCCGGTGTTAATTATTAATCTATTTTGCATTGACAGTTTTAATTTCCGTTAATAATGTAGAACGTCAACATTATTTACTTTAATAGTAATATGTGCATAGCTGCCGTTCTGGACCGAAGCGAGGCACCTTAGCGGTGTGCAAGGCAATTCCACCAATAGCATTGCATGAAAATTCCGCTACCGAGATTTTATTGGTGGTTTTTTGACCGCTCACAACTCCGCTGCCTCGGTATGCTCTAGTTTCCCTGGCAGCCATATTTTGCCATCTAATGTGAAAAAAGGTTTTAACAATCGTTGAGTTGTATGTGATGCGACATTGATGTATATATTTTGTGAAAGTATTATACTGTAGTTCGTTCTAAGAATAGTTCTAAATCTAAATAATTCTATTTTTGTAGACATTATACGGATATAAACGTGCCATTTTATAAATGTTTGAGTCACAAAAATGTAGTCACCATAAAAATATGTTAGGAAAAGGACACAATATTATATTTAAAAATAAAGTAAGTAATATAATAAACACGCCAGTAAATGTCTATAAAAAAACATTTATTATCTTTCATAAGCTTCACCACGAGAAACTTTATTATTTTAGTTATATTTTTCGTAAAATGCCTAATATATATATAATACATAGTCTATTGCAAGACGGAGAACAAGTGATTAATTTATGAAAATTATCTTGTATGTTTAATTATATTATTAATGTTATTTAAACCATTTTATAAGTACAGAACAACCAAAAAACTGTTGTGGTCCTTTTCTATTTATTGTTTAAATAATAAAATAAAATATTTTACCATTTTACTCTGTCTTCAGCATACAATGCATTTTATTTATTGTTTAATTTATTATAATTGAAAATAGTGAAGCATTTTGTGATAGTTTATTAGAATAGTAATAGTATAAATGTAAAGAAAATGTTGAACATATCTGATTTACTGAAAATAAAGAAAATATTTTATGATACACATGGTTTCTTTTGTGTAGAGTGTTTTCTATTTGTTTGCTTGATTTTTAAACAGGTTCTATATAGAACTAGTGAAGTGAGAAAATCCCCTATCAATGTAATATTGAATTGTGATAATGGCGACTTAACAATCAGACGACGGACAAAAAAGTTAGTAAGTAATCAATTTCAAAGATATAAATGACATTGATTAATTTGACTAATTTCTTCTCTTGAGGTTAGCTCAGATAATAATGAGTGTGTCTGAAAAGCCGCGTACGCACGTACGAACAGTTGCGTTGCATGATACGCAACAACTTGGTTCGCACGTGCGTCGAACACTCTGTTTGACGAACATGTTTGCGGCGATCCTTTTGTACGTTCCTTATGAACAGTGTTCGAATATCTTTCATAAATGTTACGTAACAAAACTGTTCAACCACTTCCAACGGCGTCGCCATGGCTATTAAGATAGAGTTCACGACTGTTGTGCGCGAACTCAATTCGAACTATATTCGCATTCGTGTTCGAATATGCCGTCCATACGTACGAACCGAATGTTCCGATTTGATGTTTGTGTTCGCTATGTTCGTGTTCGTACGTGCGTACGCGGCTAAACAGTTAATAGGTTTCCGAACTTCAAAACGAAAAAACGGAACCCTTAAAGGATCATCACTGTCTGTCTGTCTGTCAAGACCCTTTATATCGATTTACAATCGGCCGGATTATTTCAATTGGCTTTTAAACAATCCGATGTCTCTTGATGTTACTCGTTGTTTTAAGGCATTTTGTTTCGAGTTTCTCAAGGTGCAACCTAAACCGTTATCGGAATTGATAACATTCATTCAACACTTCAGTCTGAAATGTGAGTTCTATGAACAAAGTCATGAAATTGGTCCTGCTGCTATGTTTCATCTTAACCTGTGAAGCGCAGATAAAAGAATTGGAGGAGAAAGGTTTGTTGTAAAGGAAATTATATAAAGACCGTTTCCAATTAGAGCCCGAGATGAATCGATCTGTTTGAAGATCAAGGAGATTTAGGCCCGTATTAACAGACGTCACTCAATTCTGAGACGCTCTCAAATCTATTGCTGTCCTTATTTTTTCCCTTTAGAATGACAAGGACAGCAAGAGACTCGAGAGCGTCTCAGAATTGAGTGACGTCTATTAATACGGGCCTTAGAGCCCGATCTATCGTTTTTTAGTCCATTTTGTCGGTTTTTATGTATTTACATATTTACAAAATTGTCGTACGATCTTCCAAGATCGGAAATAACGATTCTTTGCTACACGATTAATTTCGTATATCGATTCACGACAGGTTAGGTTCAAACAAAATTATAATGATGAACCAACTGTCCCCACCGATTTCACCCGCGTTATGTTAGGTTTTTGTATGTAGCCTATGTCTTATTTTGATGTATTAGCTATATTTCTGTAAAGTTTCATCAAAGTCCGTTCAGTAGTTTTTACATGAAAGAGTATCAAACGTATTTACATACAAATCTTTCTTTCCTTTAGCTTTACAGAAAAAAGTGTTAACGGAAGGTGTGGAATTCAGCAAGCTATCAAGATCGGATCTTTTAAGAGTGCTATCAGCATTCGAAGGCAACATTCGCAAGAACTTGAAGAAGAAGAATTTAAAGCCAGTCTTCACCGCACAGTTCGCTAATAGCCGTTTCACAAGACCGTTCATTTACCCAAATATCTTCCAGTCGAAGAAAGATAAATATTTTGAACATGAAGAATATAATCGATAGACTTATTGGTCTTGTCTTGTGGTTAGTGACCCTGACAAGCCGCAGGGCGTGAATAGAATAGAATAGAATTTTATTTTGCAAATATGGGTAATCCCATACTAATATTATAAATGGGAAAGTGTGTCTGTCTGTCTGTCTGTCTGTTTGTCTTTCTTTCACGGCAAAACGGAGCGACGGATTGACGTGATTTTTTAAGTGGAGATAGTTGAAGGGATGGAGAGTAACATAGGCTACTTTTTGTCTCTTTCTAACGCGAGCGAAGCCGCGGGCAGAAGCTAGTACATTATATGTTCTTAAGATTAGATTTAGCCCAGCCACGTGAGTTTGATTCTCTCTCTGAATAAACTTTGTGTGGCGACCTTAATTGTTTGTTGTGTGTCTGGGTGTAATTTATCTGTATTTAATATGATTTTTGATGTCATTTTTGTATTTTAGTTTATACATATTAATATTTTAATTATGAATACTTATACATATAATAGAATAAAAGTTAATTAGTTAGTAATAAAAAAAGAGAACTAAACTTTGTAACTTTAAAAACAGTAAGTATATATAATTTATATAAGTACTTATGCTATATTAGTTGTCGGGTTACCATAGCACAGGCTTTGCCTAGTTTGGGATCAGATGGCCGTGTGTTGTCCTAAGATATTATTTTTATGACACAGTAAAAAATCCCCTATAGATTTGTCTTTGCCTTACAGTAAAATAGAATCTAGACGAACTAACTTCCTATCAGACCCCTACAATTCTGTTACTGGGATACATCACATCCATCGCTAGAAATGCAATAAAATTTCAAGCTGCTTCTTAGAAATACTGCTTGCTTTGATGATAAACATGTCATGTTTTTAATTAAGCAAAAAAACTTCGAACACTGATATTCCGTGCTACCAACATTACAGCGAAGGGAATTTTTTCGTGAAACGCACTGTACGGCCGTGTCCACTACCAATTTTCTTCTTTTTTGCGTAAATGTTTCCTCCTTTTGGCAATTGATCCTGTTTCGACTCATCTGCCAGAGTCACGCTGACAACTTTTGTTTTCGCATATTTTGGCAATTGAACCTGTTTCGACTTATTAAATCCTATTTCTTCTCGTAGAGCATGGTATGTTATGGAGCACCGCAATGTTATATATGGATGTCAAAGGATTTTGTTGGCAGTCAAAGACGGATACGCATAGAGATCTCTTAATTTCTATATGTTTACCCCGAAGTATCAATTTTCTTTAAGAGAGCTATTTAATCCTTCGAACACACGTGTTTTGAGACACAATAGAAAGACAATAGCAGCCCGACAGCCGGCTGTCGGTTGGTCGCCAAAAGGTTATATGGTAGAAGTAAATCTCTGTCAGAACGTGCCGATTCCGCCATTTTGTGGGTCAGTAATCGTAATGCGTCTAGTCTAAGCGAGTGCTATTTTGCAAAGTAGCATTTTTCGTAGGACTTACTACTAAAGAAGTATCCGACTACAGTCATATATTTTTAGGGTTCCGTAGCCAAATGGCAAAAACGGAACCCTTATAGATTCGTCATGTCTGTCTGTCTGTCTGTCTGTCCGTCCGTATGTCACAGCCATTTTTTTCCGAAACTATAAGAGCTATACTGTTGAAACTTGCTGAGTGGATGTATTCTGTGAACCGCATTAGGATTCTGATACAGAAATAAAAAATAAATAAAAAATTTTGGGGGTCCCCATACATAGAACTTAAACTCAAAAATTTTTTTTTCATCATACCCATATGTGTGGGGTATCTATGGATAGGTCTACAAAAATGATATTGAGGTTTCTAATATAATTTTTCTCTAAACTGAATAGTTTGCGCGAGAGACACTTTCAAAGTGGTAAAATGTTGGTCCCCCCCCTGTAACTTCCAAAATAAGAGTATGATAAATCAAAAAAAAATATATGATGTACATTACCATGTAAACTTCCACCGAAAATTGGTTTGAACGAGATCTAGTAAATAGTTTTTTTTTTTAATACGTCATAAACCGTATATCGGAACGGAACCCTCCATGAGCGAGTCCGACTCGCACTTGGCCGGTTTTTACTAACTAGCTTTTGCCCGCGACTTCGTTTGCGTGGAATAATAGGTCCCGTTCCCGGGGGATTTCCGGGATGAAAACTATCCTATGTCCTTTCTCGGGTCCCAGACTATATCTGTACCAAATTTCATTCAAATCGATTCAGTGGTTTAGGCGTGAAGAAGAGACAGACAGACAGACAGAGTTACTTTCGCATAATTATAATATTAGTACGGGTCATTGGATGGCAAACAAGCTGATGGTCCAGCTGATCCTGACTGATCACCATTACCTATTGGCATCAGCAATATAATAGGGGTCGGACATGCATTGCCATCCCAGAAACAGGGATGATGTCTCATATACTTGCAATATAATTACGCCAGTACTTGTACCCTTTAAGCTGAATAGCATCGATGCTGTTTTGCAGCAGAAACTGGTGTGGTGGTACCACTACACCAGTTTTACGCCTTGGAGTTCTTTTACAAAGAGGCTCAACTATTCTGCGCAACTATTTTCTAAGTACCACTTCAACTCTTAATGAATGGCCTTTGTGGAAAAGACACCACATATTTTCTAAGTAATGGATTTGAGCCAATGGGTAAACCTATTGTCAATTGTAGACGTTGTCATAATTACATTAAAATTCTTCAATGGCAATTGACGTCAATCAAAGTCGACATCAAAGTTCTTTTGCAACTATTTGCAATGTGTGTTATGAAAATAAACATTTTCATTTGATGATCTTACCCCTACGGTGTTACGGGATTTGTCGAAATTGAGGAATCATCTACCTGAAGGATGTCCAAAAAAATTGCCAAGGTTTCACCGATAAAGGCACCGGAGAACCCCAATGCACAACCTGGATTTTGCTCGGACACTTCTCAAATTCAGTTACGATATGGAATTTTTGTGAACATGATAGTTTTAGGAGTCGGCATGGCTTCTGGACTCGCCACAGTTCAGGTTCCACAACTGACGTGTCCTGACTCCGAAATACCAATCACAAAGACGGATGCAGCATGGATTGGTTAGTGTTTTCTTTAATTTCTGACTAGCTTTTGCCCGCGACTTCATCCGAGTGAAATAATAGTTCCCATTTCCGAGGGATTTACGGCATGAAAACTATCTTTTGTCCTTTCTCAGGTCCCAGACTATATCTGCACCAAATTTCATTTAAATCGGTTCAGTAGTTTAGGCGTGAAGAAGAGACAGACAGACAGATAGACAGAGTAACTTTCGCATTTAAAATATTATAGTACGGATAATATTCATAGTTGTAGTAAACCTTGTATTATAAATTGTTCAAGCACTTGGCTTGAGTTAGTGCAGAGCCGCAATGTACCTGTCATCTTTCTCTGATATTTTGAATCGTTTGGCTGCGTTTGTGCAAAAATGTGATCATTTGTGGAAAATTGTGATGCTTTGATAACTTGGAAACCCTAGAGAAAGACTGAGACCTGCATCACAACTGCGAGTTTCTGATTTTGTAGTTTATGAAGCAGTGGTGTTTCTCTCGTTGACCAGATTGCTCGTTTGCTCCCTCATAAAACAGTCACTTGATTACTGAAATTATGCCACTGATAAGATTTCTCAAGGTGACTTAGTAAAGAAAACTTATAGATGTCCTTTTTAAGGTAGGTAGATCGATAAAATTGTGTTTGAAGATTGGTTGCAAATGCTTTTTTTTTGGCGAGTGGGAAATCATCAAATGACTGCTCCCGTCCTGGGTGCGGCGGGAGGGCTTGTGACACGCGTGCAGACTTTTACTGACTAAAAGTTTTAGTCAAGGGCAATCGAAGGAACATGAGTGGGTTTTAGTCTAAAACCCACTCATGTTCCTTCGATTGCCCTTCCAGGTTCCATTGTTCCAGGGCCACAGTAACTATTATAAACATTCCGCAACCGCGAACATTCCGCTACCCCGTTGGTTGCAACTGATGTGCCAGCTACAAGTCGATAAAAATATCGTTGATGATGGCATTTAATGTGTTGCGTTTTTGAATTACTTACCTTGTTCAAAAATGGACTGCAGTAATAATGCTAGAGGCTTATTTATATTCATAGAGTAGCTGGCGCCAGCATCACTGATTAGATCCGCTAAATTCTAGATGCTGGACTGGATCGAAACATGTTTACATTGTAGAGTACTGTATTACTGATCCAGCGCTGAAATCAAGTGACGCTGCAGCCAGCTACTGTACCAATATAAATCAGCCTTAGAAACGAATACTATATCCTTTCTATTCTATGTTTCAGCCAGTGTGCTACCATTATTTAGTGCCGTCGGCTGCTTGATCAGTGGTTATCTTGCGGATAATTTCGGGCGTCGATTTACGCTCATAATCTGCCAACTTCCAACATTCTTTGGATGGCTCTACACCAGCTTAGCGAAATCACCCAGACATATTATTATAGGTGTGTTATTATCTTATTTACTAGCTGTCCCTTGCGGTTTCACCCGCGTTAAGCAAGGTCTTTAGTAGCTGCTTTCACGTGTAATTTTATATAGACTTTGAGTTAGTTTGATGGATACAAGCTGTCATCATCATCTCCCTAGCCTTTTCCCAACTATCTTAGGGTCGGCTTCCAGCCTAACCGGATTCAAATCAAATCAAATTTATTTCAGGCTGCATAGGCCCATATCTGGTATCCAGCTGGTATTCAGCTGGATTAGCTGGATACCAGTGTTTTACATAAAGCGACTGCCTATCAGACCTCCACAACCCAGTAACTGGGCGACACGATACCCTCTGGTTAGACTGGTCAGACTTTCTGGCTTCTGACTACTCGTAACGACTGTCAAAGTTCTACAAGACGGATACAACCTATATTACTGTGAAAATTTAAGAAAATCCATTCAGTCGTGTGTACATCTGCGTTTGCGATTTAGCATTTGCTTTATGCTAGTTCCTACTAATACTTTATAAGCAACGAGTCTCGTATAATCGCAAGACTTGAAATTGAATAGGAGTTTCCATTTTTTACAGCACCAGTAATTTTATGTAGGTAATCGTTGAACAAAAATGATAAAATGATTTGGATGTTCTCTTTTTCATCTATTTTACTGATACCTAGCAATAATTTATTGTTTGTAATTAGGTTGTTATCAGGACTTATTATGACAACATTATGTTATTTAGGTTTCAAAGCCTTTTTATAAATCAAATATGATATTTGTGGTTTTGTTTACAGGTAGAGCATTAACAGGGATTGGATGCGGCATGTCTATGGGTCCCCCAAGGATATACACGACTGAAATATGCTTGCCAAATATGCGAGGAATGATTGGGGCGTTCCCAGTGGTATTTTTTTCATTAGGTCTTACTGTGGAGGTATTATTTTGTTTGCGATAATTTGCCTGATTCCAATTTAGACGGTTGATATCGTATTTTATTAATTTTTATGATAACCGTGACTCGCATTGTCTTATTTCAAAAGTACGCGGCTGCAATCCTATTGAATTATGCTTTGATGATTTTTGATGCGTTGGATATCTAACGATGCGTTAATTATTTCACCGCACTAGCTAAGAACGTCTAAGACAGATAGTATTTAATCATTGAACTATCTCATACTGTATTCATTTGTATAACAATTTGTAACCGGCGCGGTGCTCATACGAAGTATGATACCCGGACTTAGGACACTATGTTTGTTGAAAATTCATTACTATACCCGGAATAGGGACCTTTTCATAGCTGTGAGTGTTTAAGCCCGCGTGCGGGCCTGGCCGTCATGTTTGTTGCGAACCGCAAGCAAAACATATAAATTTCGACCCGCGTGCGAGAGGCTCGCATGACAATAAAAACATGTATGGTACGGTAGGTTGGGGCAGGCCGCGTGCGGGCCTGGCCGCCATGTTTGTTGCGATCCGCAAGCAAAAGAAATAAATTTCGACCCGCGTGCGAGAGGCCCGCATGACAATAAAAACATGTATGGTACGGTAGGTTGGGGCAGGACGCGTGCGCCCAAGCAGCAAAATGTGGTCTAGTAATTATCCTGGAACCACCATTTTATTAGGACTATAACGGAATAGTAAGCAATTATAACCACGGAAAAGGGCCCAATTTATAGGCGTATTTTACCTTATTAAATATTTATAGTAGACTTGGTGGACACCACTTTGACCAATTACGACCTTATAGATGAACTACGTGGAACTATTTCCTCTCGCGAAGCTAACTATCAGCGCTTAATAGAACCAAACACGACAATAACGTACACATTGAATCCCTTACAAGCTCATACAAAGTGTTCTGTATTGGTGAATGTTGATGCGCACATTTGTAAAGATTAATATTGATCCATTTAATATTATAAATTTTTATATTAACTGGAATATTAATTATGGGTAGAGTGCTAGTTAACAGTAAGTCAAAATATATAATGTGTTTGAATGTACATGGCGCACGTATATTTTCGGTGAAGTATAATAGGTTTTTTAACAAAATTTTGACACGCCGCTTGAAATTACCGATTTCATTATCTTGAATTTTTAAATAATGTTAGTTTTAGTAAACATACAACGAAAAGTCGCCATTTTGAGAAAGTTGGTTTTAACAAATACATTAACAAACCGTTATAGGCGTACTTTGTGTATAAAATGGTGAATGTCAAAACCATTTCTTGGCCATATATAAACTTGAACTTATAAGCCCTTATAAAACCAAGTAATAAATTCAAATAGTTTCCAGTATGTTTAGTTCTGTTTATCACTCTTATTAGCGTACTTTACTCATAGTAGTTTTATAACGTTTCTTGTTAGCAGTTATAAGTATAGCCTACCAGTTTAAATACTCTTGAGTGCATTTACACCCTCGCGATACTTTTATATGTTACTCAAGCTTATATTGCGCCCTTAATTTCAACCTATAAGTAATTATAAGTTAATGTATAAGATCAGATATACTATAAGGCCCAACTATCTCCATTCTTGCTATTACAAGCGTGGCAGCCAATACTAGAACCCTTAAAAGAACATTATAAGTGCTGGAGGCCTGTAACACCTGCATTATAGGATAATTTTGTTGCTTGGGCGGGCCTGGCCGCCATGTTTGTTGCGATCCGCAAGCAAAAGAAATAAATTTCGACCCGCGTGCGAGAGGCCCGCATGACAATAAAAACATGTATGGTACGGTAGGTTGGGGCAGGACGCGTGCGGGCCTGGCCGCCATGTTTGTTGCGATCCGCAAGCAAAAGAAATAAATTTCGACCTTCGTGCGAGAGGCCCGCATGACAATAAAAACATGTATGGTACGGTAGGTTGGGGCAGCACGCGTGCGGGCCTGACCCGCATGCGGACGTAAGCCCGTATGACATTGAAAAGGCCCTGAAATAAAATCACTCACCGTCTAAACTGAAAGCGCCCTAAGTACATACATAGTTAGTAGACCTATTTGTATCGCTCATTCGTGCTGTCATGTCCTCCGGCCCCTAAGATCTACGAGCCGCTCCATTTTAATTTTGTTTGTTTTTGTTTCTCTTTTAGGCGGGGCTTGGCAAATTCCTTGACTGGCGAGAACTTTGCTATATTAGCTGCGTGTTCACATTTTCATTGTTTTGTTTATTGATTTTTTTACCCGAATCACCGTATTATGTACTAAAAACAAAGGGAGTGCTCGACGCAAGAAAAAAATTGGCCAAGTTCAGAGGTCGGCAGTATGACTTGGATAAAGAAATAGAACAACTTGTAGAATTTAAGAGGCAGAACGACATTCGTAAGTAGGTTGTGTTGTTTGATTACTTAATTAATATCAACTTTCTAGCCTTTTCATTTAACATAGTTCGGTTAGGCCGCCTTCACACTAGCATTTGTCCATCATAGGCGTTCGACGAACGTATGCGTAGCGTCGTCGCTGGACAAACACTTTATTGTTTTAGCTTATGTCCATAAAAAACAAAGATTTCATATGAAATCTGAACAGACGCGGAAAGCTGAACGAACGCAAACAAGTCGATAATGGTGCCGATTCTCTTGTGCACAAACTGACGTAAATTTAAGTTAAATGCATCTTTCTCTTTCCGTTTAATTAAGAAAAGGTCAGAAGATCAAAATATATTAGTTGAGTCCTGTCAAATTTAGACACTCCATAGATAATTTAGACGCAAATTAAAAACATGACGTCTAAATATACGTCAAATGTCATCAGGCGCTGTCTAATTTGACAGGATTAAACTAAAATGTATCTTCTGTCCTTTTCTTTAAGAAATGGAAAGAGAAAGATGCACTTAACTTAAATTTACGTTAGTTTGTGCACAAGAGAATCGGCACCACTAAATCGTTTTTTTCTATGAACGTAAGCTAGAGCTGAATAAATGTGCGTAGCCCTTTAACGCATTATTTGTTTTCTAGTCTACGTTTTAGGAATCATAAAGTATTCTGTTCTGTTTCGGTGTTTTGGTTGATATAACGGAACATTTCTGATTAATGTTTTTTTTAATACAGGACCATACCTAAGAGCCTTGAATATGATGATACCGTATGACTTAACTGTGCACCTCGCGCTGTGACGTAACGCTGACGGCATGCTATCGCTACTAAACGAACGAGGCGAACACGGGGCGCCGCGCGGGGTAGCGGGGGAGGGGTCGCATCCCAGCGAGGTGCACAGATAAGTCTTACGGGTTATATTGACGGCTACATTTACTAGGCTGGAGGCTCCTTGATACAGACGGGAAATTGTCGTGAAAACCTATTTTATAATTATTTTATCTTCTTTTGCAGTTTAACAACTGCTGAAGTTATACGAATATTGTTTAGTAATTCATCGTGTAAGCCTGCTGCGTTGATTTTTACTTATGTTATCATCGCACAAGCTAGTGGCGTGACCTGTGTTTACACGTGGTCTATCGTAATGTTGACGGTAAAATACCTTTATCAATGATTTATTGAATTTTGTAAATTAAGAATTGATGAGTTATTTTTACTTGACAACAACGACATCATTTTGTCGGTTCAATCCATTTGCACCCAAATATATCGGAAACAGTAAAATATGAAAATGTGTATGTTAATTAAGTGATAGTAATAGTGAGAGTAATTATCCATACTAATGCCCTTACTAATAATCACTGTGTAAAGTTATGCAATGAATAAAGCCTGTGTAACCATACATTTTTTGACGTATAAACCTGTCATAACTTTATGCAGCGTTTATTAGTAAGGCGCTAATAATAATTATACTAAAGTAGCTCTGTCTGTCTGTCTTTCTGTTTGTCTCTTCTTTACGCCTAAACACGCCGATTTGAATGAAATTTGGTACAGATATAGTCCGGGACCAGAGAAAGGACATAGGATAGTTTTCATCCCGGAAATCCCCCGGAAACGGGAACTATTATTCCACCCAGACGAAGTCTCGGGCAAAAGCTAGTTAATTATATAATTACAATCATAGGAGACTGATTTATTTTTATTATGTTTTCAGCTCGCAAAATCGTCTTTCGATCCACATACCGGTAACGTTCTCACAGGCGCTACTCGACTTGTTATGGGTATTATCACGTCTATACTCATTTACAGAGTCGGCAGAAGGCCTCTGTCTTTGATATCAGGTATTTTTTTTGTATACTTACCTGACGTGCTTCAGTATGTCAATATAAAGTTTTTTTTTGCGACGAAACCGGTGGTGGTGGCCGTGGTCTCCGCATTAGTATGTGGCGACCACGGCCACCACCATCACTGCACCACTGCACTGCAAGCACTGAACATTTACGCCACAATTGCGTATCTACATCATTAAACTAAAATGTATCTTCTGTCCTTTTCGTTAAGAAATGGAAAGAGAAAGATGCATTTAACTTAAATTTAGTTAAGTTTGTGAACAAGAGAATCAGCACCGTTGCCATACAAAATCTCAGTAAGAATCTCTTTTTGACAGCTCATAAAAAGAACATCAATTATATGTTACGCGCTGTAGCATGGTGCGGGTGACACCTGCCTGAATGACGTTGACATCAGTCAGTGCCACAAGACTAGGGACGATATGCAATTCACTTTATCGCTATCGATACCACGAAAATTAATGTGTTATTCAATTTTGTGCTACTACGTGTACAAACTTGTAAATTTAAATGTTTTATGGCTATACATAAGTATCTTTGTACTAATAAAAAATCTTTAATAAAAAAATTACTAAAATTTCCGAAGTCCGTGGCTTCTCTTCTGCCAATTAATGTGTGGTGTGCTAATAGTTATTTTTAAAATTTAAAAATCAATTTGTTACATTCATCAACTTCATTACAAATATTGTTTTTAGCTTTCGGAGTGGCCTGCGTCAGTTTAGCATTAGGATTATTCGTGATGTACTATAAGGATCCAAGCGTGATACCTTTATTATGTATGTTGCTGTATTTGGCTTTCGCCAGCTTAGGGTACTACCCCTTACCATTTCTCATGGGGTCTGAATTGTATCCTTTACAAGTAAGTAAATAATTTAGTTTTTATTTATTAACATCCTATATTTTACGCATCTTTAGATCTTAGGGCTCCGGGCCTTTGGAACTCGCAAAGGCCCTTCAAGAAAAACTTTTTTGCTAAATGAGGTACACACTTTCTATGTAAGATACGCATCAATTCTGCATTCTAACTACACACAGTGAGCATGTAACGTCACGCCTTGTTCTAAGCTCCAAGTAACATGTAACACACAAATGATTCGCCAAACAATGTTCGCTGTGTAACGTGGCCGAACATCGGCGTTGCACGCTACTCGCATCTCTAACATTTACCTCGCCACAATTGTTGCGCCGCAATTGTTTGCTACAAATGTATTGAAAACGCGCGCAACATTATGTGTCTTTTGTGTGCGACCCCGTTAATAGAAATATGAGAGCGACTAATGTGTCGTGCAAATGTGGCGCCACATTTACCGAGACGTAAATGTAAGCACAATGTGCGGACTGCTTAACACGTAATTATGCGACTTCACTTGGCGTATTTGGCAAAATATTCGCGTTGCTTAAGTTATACAAACTATACTCATATTCTAGACTTAATATTAACCTATCGACGGCCAAGCGACAGCTAGCTGTCGCGCTGCTATTGTATTTCTTTCGTTCTCAAATAACACCTCGGGAAGGTGCGATAACATATTACGCCCGGTAACAGCAGTCAATACCCGGATTAAGGCTAACAGAAGATTTTAATTAAATATTTCAGGTTCGAGGGATTCTCAGTGGCGCCTCCGTTTCACTACATTGTCTTATGATGTTTGCTAGTATTAATATATGTCAACATATGATGGATTCTTTAGGCCTGAATTGGACGTTTATTATATTTGGTATCATCTCCTTATTGGGTAAATGAATTCTGAATTTAATCAGTTTCGTACTACATTCATTATTATATAGAATTTTGGTACTGACCGTAGTAACAATAGCTTCTTGCCTGTTCTTTTCGGGGAAATGCAATTTGTAGTTTTAGTGTAATATTATTTAATTTAATAGCAAACCATTGTAATTTACAGGTACCTTATTCTTCTTCTTATATTTGCCAGAAACAAAAGACTTAACTTTACAAGAAATTGAAGATTACTATAGAGAAATTCGTCCTACCATGGGTTCTCAAAGACGTCTTATGTCACTGACCCGCTTACAAACTAACGACGATGAATATATATTAAAACCTAGAGATGATTTAGGTGTGTCCAAAAATACTGGAGTTGTTAAATTGGAGGAGCCAACACTTCCAGGAAGTCCTTTAGGTCCATCCGTGTCCCACACTAATCTTGCAAGCCCTAAAAGTATTTCATTGATGGCACTACAAAATGTGAGACAGCCATCCGTTGCGGATCTAAGAGCCGCTTCACAAATTGCATTAGAAAAGCCAGATTTACACCGAGATGCGTCTGCAATTAATCTAAGTAAAACGCCCTCGAAAGCTAAAAAGACACGCAGTGTCCAATTTACCGAGAAAGAAGAACAAGAGAAAAAGAAAGGCGAAAAAAGTAAAGAAGAGAAGAAAGTTGAAAATAAAGAAGAAGTTCGTGACGATGAAGATAAATATAAACCAAGTACAAGTAAGGAACATTCTAATAAGAAATAATCTATCAGAACGCGTTTAGTTTCAAAGCATAATATATTGACTGGACCTAATGGGCTGAGTGGATATGGAGTGTGGAGCCTAAAAGTATTCAGAGCATATTCATTGAAATTAGGTTAAAATACCTACATTATAATTAGTTGAAACTTCATGCACAGAAGTACAAAGGTTAACTAAAAAGGCATTATTTATCAGTCAACGCAGCCTTCATTAGCCGGTCATCGTCTAGGTGTGTAAATCCATACTAATATTATAAATGGGAAAGTGTGTCTGTCTGTCTGTCTGTCTGTTTGTCTTTCTTTCACGGCAAAACGGAGCGACGGATTGACGTGATTTTTTAAGTGGAGATAGTTGAAGGGATGGAGAGTAACATAGGCTACTTTTTGTCTCTTTCTAACGCGAGTGAAGCCGCGGGCAGAAGCTAGTAATAAATGAATGAGTAGCGTTTTAAAATAGTCGCTCCTACTTATGTTTAGCAAATAAGTGTGAAGAGAAATGTGTGTATGTAAATAAATCTTTACGATTCGTAATAAGTCCTTAGTTAATTTACACAGAATGCATATTAATGTAGTTTATTTCAGAAAACACACCTTACATTCACATAAAACTTAAAATAACAGAATCACACATTAGCAATACCAACAATAACATTCTCGAAGATATCGATTCCTTTCTTGAAGATGTCGATATGTATTTTCTCGTCGTGAGCGTGAAGTAACAGCGCTGAGTTCATGAGAGGAGAGAAATTGATGGCTGGGATACCTTGGTGACGTACGTAACGTAAGTCTGTGGCGCCTGGGCAGGTCACGCAGCGTATTGTATAGCCCCTGATAGGAAAACACAGAGGATTTAGACGATATATTAAAAAATTGCAGTTCGTTGCCTGAATTACCTGACCCACCTTAAAACAAAACTAGCGTAGTTCCGTAGGTTGTAGACGGTGAGTTATAGGCTAGCCGTCGAATATCAGAACGTTGATATCAGTTGAATACCAGTCGAGATAGGGAACTGGCTGCTACTCCAATTTTTAGTGACAATTATGTGACTCCTAAAGATGCCAGCCAAAGAATTTGTGACAGAACAGTTCAAAAGACGCGTGTCTAGTCAATGCTCCATAAGAGAATACTCAAATAAATGATTAATTAATTAATGATCAGATAAATTGACGTTCTTAATTACTGACTTTGGTTAAACCACTGACATATAATTTATATGTCAATGGGTTAAACCATGTTCCCGTCCCTGTCGTGCCCTTGACGTTTGGCAGTTGTCTAACAGTGACAGGTATAGTGCTAAGGCAAAGTCAGTGCTTAGTAACTTCTATTAATCTCGCCATTAGAGTAAAAGTTAAGTATAACTCACATGTCGTTAACAACTTTATTCATGACTCCCCAGAAAGGCATGCTGCCATCTATTTTAGTGCTCTTAACTTGTGGGTTCTTGACTATGTACTCGAAACTCACGCCCTCTCCCGCTTCCTCGCACCAGCGCGATATCTGCAGATAATTTAAATATTTAGACCACGAAGGACATCTGGCTCGTACATTGTTGGTTCAACAAAAAAACTTACACGGCTAAATCTAGAATTCCCAATTGCTAGCCCACACATACCGTAAATTATTACTACGGGTATATCCTTAACTGGAAATCAAAAATTTTGATCCAAAAATATATTAAGTTCTTTTTGGATCAATATGCCTGATTTCTTTTTAAATGACAAGGTAATAACCATATCTTTATTTTCCACAGCAGATGCGCATTTGACAATTAATTTTGTGTTTAAAAATAGGTGTTAGGCAGTTAACTATTAAATTATTAAACAACTGACTAAGCTTAATAACTGTTAAATACTTACCATTCTGTCAAACTCATCATGGTCAACGTGTGGAGCAATTCTTATGTCAAATGATACTGTCAAGGTCTCTGGTAATACATTAATTTGAACTCCACCCTAGAAAAAAAGGGAAATATAAAAAGACAAGTTTATTAGGTTCAAAGGATGAGTGTTTGGAAAAAACCCTTTGCTAGCCTACCTAAATCAATGTTGAGGAACATTCGATTAGGATGAGAAGGAAAACGAGGGTCCTCCATTAAAAAGAACAGCTCATGACCAAACGAATTTTAGTTGCGATGAGTCAGATGACGGTTATTGGAGGTCAACAACAGTAGGAGACGTTTTCTCCAAATTTTTCTCCATTTAGTTTTCAGTTAAGTTCTGCCTTGAAAATTCAGATTCAGAATACCATGGTTTTACAATGGAATGAATAGGTACCTTTTTCTGGGAAACTCGATACCCAATGAGAATAAATGCCAAACTTTCAAGCTTTTGTAATTATTGTCTACGAATCATCATGGTCATCTATGAATGACAACTAGGACCAACCGTTTTACGTACTTTACGAGGCATGGTAGATAGTGATGCCGATAGTTTGAAAGAATTCACGAATTAAGACATTGATACCTGCCCAGTTTTGCACCAGCCTGTTAAGCACTGTCAATCCAGAAATGAACAAGTTATTTTTTGCCTATCTTACCGATATCTGTGTCAAGTTGATGGTTGTGACGTCACCGAACCAGACTCTCCCTTCTGCCTTCTTCTTCTCTGCAGCGCGGAAGGTCATGAACTTGTCGATTATGTAGTGTAACTGTGAATAGGACGTGGAAAGGCTTATACTTATTGGTCAACCATTTATAGGGTGGACATAAAAGCAAACCTTTCTTATATGTATTTAAGTCGTGATTGTAGAAAAACAGGAGCTCAAAAATTTTGTCCCTTACTAAATAATATCTTCGCTATCAAAAAAAAAAAAAAAATTTGACTTTCATCCGATGCGTTGGCGGTCGTAATGCGTAACCTTCGATGCTTTGTTTGTTTCGAGTATGTATTAGTTCTTATCAACCTGACAGCACTAAAAATACAAAAATCGATTTTGTGCGAGGTGAAATCATTTGCGTGTGGTGTGAGAGCCACTTTGTTAAAACTCATTAACAATGGGCTTAGGGTTTAGTGAATATTCTCCAACAATTGTGAAACTTATAGTCAGATTTTCATTTTAATTTGTCTTTGCGAAACTGGAACTTGGAAATAAGTACGATCATCACCGTGGACACTATCAGTACGCATCGTAACGGGCTGATTTTCCTTTGATGTTTCTTTAAGGATAAATAGGACTGGAAGTTCTCTCTCCATTTTTACTCCAAGAAAAAGCGTTAAATTCTACTAAGAAACAGCAGATTATGTTAAAAGTAGTCCAGGTATATTTGTTCGTACGAACGCGCGATCAAACATAATACCCATGTTTCGAATACTTGTCCAAATTGACATTCGCGCGATCCGATCGCGCTACTATAATACAATTGCCCGCGGGATGATCGCGGTTTTACGGTTTATTGGGACAAAGTTTTTGGAATCGCGCGAATACGCGGTGTTCGCGTTTTATAAGGACAACGTCTAAGAATCTGCTTACCTTTTCACCGGCAGTACCGGAACTGAGCAGTGAACCATGTCCAGGCTCGCCTCTACACGTTACTATGATTTCTGTAACAAGATTATTTTACAATATTATGAAAATAACCAATAATTAAGTTGCAGAATCTGATTTTTTAATTAATGAATTATTGACAATCAATCAATAATTTGTAACGGTAAAAACATCATGATAATAAATAAATTAAATGAAGTAAAATGGTATAATGACAAGACAAAGGAGAAGATAAGCTTCACGCAATTGTAATACTACCAAATATATTTTGTTGAAAATTCTGATAAATATTATCTCCTGGGGTGTGTTTTGGCTCCTGTTCTTCTTCTTTATGAACCTCCCTCTATGAGGCTTGGTATCCGCACTTAGTTCTCACCTGCCTTGTGTTTTTACACAACTTTATATATACTATCGGTTGCAAAATCATCAACATAGCCAATAGCCGCGTACCCACCTAGCGCACAGGCTCGCGCGGCTGCCTCGGTGTCCGGATCGCGAGCGATGGCTCCCGCGGCAGCCTCAGTAGTTTTGTCCAATTTACACGAGGCCGCCTCGCGAGGCAGGCTGAGCCATCATAAGTCCGCGAGTATTCGTAATGGACAGTCGTGTATTTTCAGCTGCAGCTATTTTACTAGCTGCTTATTGTTTAAAGAAACGAAAACAGTCACGTATCAAGAAAAAACATAGACGCTTCTGGATTAGAAAAAAATATGAGCGTCGCCACCAATATAATATCAAAATTACAGAAGACAAACACGGCAAGAGACAAAAGTTTTGTCTCTTGCCGTGTTTGACTTCTGTAATTTTGATACCATATTGGTGTCATCGGACACCGAGGCTGGCGCGCGAGCCTGTGCGCTAGGTGGGTACGCGGCTAATAGAAGGCGTCAATTAGTGTGAGACATCACTTCTTAAGTTCAATTGACTGCATATGGGCAACTACGCGCATATTTAATCTGAGTCATAGAGTTACTTGGTTTTCCCAATTGATTTTCTCAGATCTATCCTCTACATTCAAAGACTATACAACCACTTGACCGCTCATACGGGTGATTCGGGCTCACGACACTTAAATGGAATATCACTTATAAGAGACGCAGGTATGAGTGCAATTTTTAGTACTGACCAGTTGTTGGATCCATGCACACTTCCTAATTTCGGTACCTAAAAATACATTTATCGTATAAAACCGAAGCAAAACTGAGTACATGTGCAATAAAATGGTGCGGAAAATGTTCTAAAACATCTAGTTATAAAAAAGATGGCATAAGTTTTCATCGGTAAGTAAAATATGATTATATTTATCTACATTTTTGGTTATTAGAGAGCTCAAGCTAAACTGGTTGGTTTCGAAAAAAGTCATACCGCGTTGATGTCTTTTGAAAAAGTCCTTTACTTTCACTAGAATATTAGATAAGTCTATCCCTTTCTATTCGTAAGTACTTCGTCCTGTGTCCTGAAGTGATGTGACTTCACAAAACACAGTAGATAAATTATTTTATCGATAATTTTTAATGGTAAAATAAAAATAATGTTTCGTTTTAATGTTTTCACTTTAGATTTCCAAATATTCCGGAAGATAAAGAAAAATGGGTTAATTTTCGTTTTTTATTTAACTATTCCGTTTTATAATCAAGTGTATTATTTTTTTATTAATTGATTTAAGCTACTGCTTGATTGCGAAACCTTTTTTAATATAACCTTATTTTTATAAAACCCTGTTTTATTACAAAATCGGGTCTTATACAACTAATTATTTGAATAATTATCGATATCGATATTTTTTTAATCACGCTTTTGCAATCCCTAAAAAATCAGTTGTCAAATTCATCGACCAATCACAGCGGGCGAAGCTTAGCTCCACCCCTTCGTTATCTGGTGACTTTGATTTAGAACAAAAACATGCCTATACGCACTCCACTGGTTTGCTGCTTCATGTCTACATTCGATAGGATAACCAAAGTACAGTACCTAGTTTGGACCGGTTACAACAAGTTTATTAATTTGTAAATTATCTTCTATTGATTGAAGAACATCGGCTACTTTTAATTTGCGTTCTTTTTCTCATTTTGTATGCGTCTGCGATGAACGACATTCACAAGGTATGAGCCCTATTATCGTATGTTTAATCTTGCAATAATCTTTTCTATTAATAGTAGTAGTTATATTTAGTATCTTTCTTGAATGATATTAGTGACTAATTTACTAAACACACTGTGTGACAATATGTATTACTGCATTAGCTGCAAAAGTCATCATACAAAAAATAAAGGTACCTAAGATTTCATAAGCAGGAACTGAGCCTATGTTCTATGAGTCTCTCACCGTTGCTACACTGATGTTATCTTGGATAATAATTATGTATATTTCACATAATGTCATATAAATGGGCTCATACAGAGCATAAATACTGATTATGATCTAGGAAAAGAACTGACGTGACGAATTTAGCAACCCTTGCTATAAGATGTTGAAAGTAGGACTCCGAATGGTGTTTTTTTTAATCCATGCTAAAATTATAAATGCTAAAGTAACTCTGTCTGTCTGTTACACTTTAACGCTAAACCTACTGAATCGATTACAATGAAATTTGTGGTACAGAGATAGTCAATTACCTGAGAAAGGACAACTACTAGATTTTTTGTTGCCTTGGCGTCTTTACGTCTTACAGAAGTCTGTTAAAATATTTCGCGTATCAATAGATAGATCTTATTATATTATCATATCACTTTTGTGGAAAAAAACAGCGACAGAGTAAGGGGTGGGCAGCAGCTAGTTATAAAAAATGAGATCTTACGCCTGGACGTCCTTTCTCCACAAAAAGCAATGATCTCCGTTGGATGCTCATTGGGAGCACTCTCGTCTAACGCAAAACCAATGTTCAAGTTCTTAAACTCAGGTGATAATGAAAATGCTCGCATTCCGTCTACGCCGCCGATTTCTTCGTCTGAAACAATAGAAAATAAGTTTTATGGTGTTATTTTTATTGGTGATATTCGATTGTGATGCAGTGCCGAGCTAAGTGTTATGTGCGATCCTATCTGAATGTAGACTAGTAAATAGTATCCCATCAGTCCATTACAAACCTATTCAATCGATATTGTTTCAGATAAAATGTAAAAAATAAAAAACTTTTTACAAAAAATTATAACCGCCTTCAAAAACTAAAAACATACAAATAACTAAAATTTCGGAAGTCGGTGGCTTATCTCTTCTGTCAGTCAATTTGTGTTGCCACCGACTTCCGAAATTTTAGTTATTTTTATGTTTTTAGTTTTTGAAGGCGGTTATAATTTTTTGTAAAAAGTTTTTTATTTTTTACATTTTAGTGTCGAGTCCCAATGTCTGACTAAAGTATCCAGGCTGCCAATGTCCATACCAATAGTTTCATCCAAGCGTAAAAAAAACAAACGTTTAATAACGCAGACAATATACAATAAAACTTCTTCTTTAATATGAATGTGCTCCATTTTTATAATACTCATAGTACCTATAATAAATTATCGATTCAAAACGACAAATCATAACCAATTTCAGTGTAAAGTTCACTTCAATAAAGCTGAAACACGAAGTAGCTGCTACGTACCATTTAGGATATCCTTAAACTGTATTTTGTCTTCACTATCGAATCTGCAGTATAATCAATCTCGGTGTAAAGTGCCCATCAATACAAATAAAATAAGCCCGAACAGTATGTAGCTGCCATCAACCATTAAGGAGTTCCCATAACTGTACTGCACCTGCATCACGGTGCTTGCAGTGGCAGTCATAACCCATCTCTCTGTAAAGATCTTGTCATCACAAATAAAATAAGCCCAAAGACGATGTAGCTAAGATGTGCCGTTGAGGAGTTCCCTTGATTCTCTGTCGTCTCCATCATCAGATCAGCCCTAAACCTCCATGGTGTTGTAGTCTCATCAGATATACACATTAATATTAAGTTTTTACCCGATGTTCGCCTACAACTTTCTAGAGATGCCCTCAATTTCTCAGGGTTTCCACCACCAGATCCTGACCTGATGACAATGGGACCAAATGACGAGCATACCCTTTCAAATAAAAAAAGAGTTTTTGAAATCGGTCCAGGCGTCTTCGAGAAATCGAGTAACAAACATAAAAAAAAAAAAAAATACAGTCGAATTGAGAACCTCCTCCTTTTTTTTGAAGTCGGTTGAAAACGTATGATAACGATGGTCTTCTGGCAAAAAAGTTGCTGTTTGCCTTTTTGTTACGCTTTCAGGGTTAAACCACAGAATTAATTTTGGTGAAAGGCACGAACTAGACTTGAACTTTAAAGATGTACAATATTTAGGTTGCTTTTTATTGGATTTTTTTTTTCACACGCGAAAACAGATGTTATATGATCTTAATGTAATGTCTGTCTGGTCCGTGGCACCGGGTGTACTGACTTGAATGCCATTTTTTTAGGTAGGTTATGTAGCGATGTTTCTTAGACATATATCAAAATTGGTTCAGCCGTATATCATTGGACGGTAGACACAGTGACGGCCTACCAGATAATAAGTGCCTATTTATAAACATCTGCAAAATCTGACAGCATTACAAATGCGTTATTGTGTTAGTTAATATTTAACAGTTTTATCTAAGTAATCTTATTCATATCATCTCAATTAACAGAGAAAATGTATAACGGTTTACAGCTTTCCATTTAACTCACCAGGGACAAAAGTAACAAGCACAGTCCTTTTCAGCCTGACTCCAGCCGCTTTCAGTCTCCTGACAGCTTCCAGATGCATCATACCTATGCTCTTCATGTCTTGGGTTCCTCTCGCGTAGATATACCCATCGTCTGTTATGACAGCGTCGAATGGGGGATGGGTCCATTTTTCCTGGAATTTTAAAGGTTTTTTTCTATGAAACCTGTTTTGTTGGATGACCGTCGCTTAAAAGAATGGTCATGAATCTTCTGAAGAAAGGTATTGTAGTTAGCCTATGTCTAGGAGTCTACGTCGAGACCTATTTTGTGGGTAGGAAATCGCCAAATGACTCCTCCCGCTCTGGGCGGAGCGGAAGGGAGTGTCAGACTTCTACTGACTAAAAACCATCTATGTTTTTTCTTAGTCCTGTGTGTCGGGACCGCGGTATCTCTTTCAAACAACCCATAGCCATAGCAGGCATCGGCCCTGGCAAAGATGCTGACATCTCCTAAAGGTACGTGTGGAACACGAACGCGCCGGACAAGAAATGTAGTCGTCAAAATGCGGACGGTGAGCTAGCCCGTTACTCACCATTCACAGACCCGTATGTCAAGACCTGAAGGTCAATTCTCTCAAGTTCAAATGACTTTGAGATTCAAGTGTCAGCGACAATCAATGGCAAACATTTGACATGTGTAAGTTGATGGGTTTCACCAAATAGCCCGTAAAAATCTGTTAAACTAGTTTTTCATTTCTGGCATAATAATTATCCACACCAAAAACTGTTTGGTGGGAATTGCATTTCACGAATAAAATACTTAATTGGTATCACGTGCCTTGAAATTCGTCCCAGGGAAAATAAATATTAAAATTTCTTGGGACAATTCACACACGATCCCAAACTAAGCAGAGCTTGTACTATGTTAACTAGACAACTTATATACTATATTTATAAATAATACATAAATAAATATTATATATTTTACATACATATAGATAAATTACACCCAGACACAGAACAAACAATCATGCTCATCACACAAAGGTGGGCCGTGGGAAAAAAAAATTTGAATGTTTTGATAAAACGATAAATGTGGTTGTAAAATACTTGCATTTTAGTTTGATATATTCCAATAATCATACACAACCATAACAAAATCAAAAGATTAAACGATAGATGATTGTCATTCTTTTGCGCATAAATATTTTTGTTACTTTAAGAAATATTTGCATTGTCCTGATGATCTAATGATGATCATCAAATCACTGTAAGCAAAAAGGTGCATGTTTTTAAGGTTCTGCAATGTGAGTTTCTTTATTTCGCCACTAATTCTAAACGCCTCAACGGTTTTAGATGCCTAAGTGTAGGACCTGGGTGCCCGATTAAATCGAGCGTCCAGCAGGGCGGTGCGTGCGGCGTCGATATCATACAGACGCATTAACACGGAGGTGTCCTGAGTGGCGACCGAGCGGCGCGAGAATAACTTGCACGCAACGCTGCACGCTTTGTTAAATCCAGGAGATAACATTTACAAGCTAATATTGTTGGATTATTTTGTTCAGATAATGTATCGTTGCACTCATGGGCGTAGCCACACTGGGGCAAGCTGGGGCGCTTGCCCCACCCTGGCTCTGATCTATAAGGTACCTAACAAAAAAAAATTTTTTACTTTTTTTTTTGGTCAGTGGGAAACCATCAAATGACTGCTCCCGTCCTGGGTGCGGCGGGAGGGCGTGTCAGACTTTTACTGACTAAAACCCACTCATATTCCTTCGATTGCCCTCTATGTTCCAGGGTCACGTTAACTATTATAAACATTCCGCAACCCCGGCAGGCGTTGGCCCTGTTGGGCCCCTTCCTGTGCTGACTTCTTCTCTTTGGGGCGCGCGTGGAACACTAACGCGCCGCCTCCTTCACTATCATAACTACTTCGCAGAAGGAGGCGATTGCATCCCATTCCGTCTCGCCCCGAAGCATGGCCTGAACCAGCGCCGGGCGCGAGAGGACACCGCCGCCGATCGCCTCTACGAGGACACGTCTATGGTCCGCCCATGCGCGGCACACCTCCACCGTGTGCTCGACCGTGTCCTCCAGGTGACCATTGCTGCAGTGGTGACACCCAGGCGTCGCTACCTCCTGAATCCGACATAGGAACCTCCCGAACTGACCATGTCCGGTGAGAACCTGTGTCAAGCGAAACGTGAGAGCGCCGTGGCGGCTCTCCAGCCACTCCTCAAAGAGGGGTCTTATCGCCGCTATTACGGCGTGCCCAGCACTAGGTTGCGACAGTCGCTGTCTCCACTCCGCCATGAGATCTCGCTGGAGCTCTGTGAGCCGCGCCGCGATAACCCGAGGCAGCGGGACTTCGCCCCGGCGTTGCACTTCCACGCGCCACTGGTACGTGTGTGCAAGGACTGTTGCCTCGAGATCCCACGGCGGGACGCCGGCAAGGAAGGAGGAACGCCGCCTCACAGGAGACCATGCGGTATCCCCGCACCTTGCGAATGGCCATGACCCTCTGGGACGCCCTCAGAAACCGGGCCGGAGCCGTGACTAGATTGGGCGCCCACACCGGAGCCCCGTAGAGGACCATGGACCGCACGATCCCCGTGTAGAGCCTCCGGCAGGAGGCGTTTGGGCCACCGAGATTAGGCAGGAGCCGCTTGAGGGCAGCTCCAGCCTTCGCCAGTTTGGGGCCCAAACGTCGAAAGTGCTCCGTGAAGTTCCATCGGTTGTCGAGGTTGTCTGGTACTTTATCGTCGACTCGACACCGATGTGAACCCCTCTCACCGTTATCTGAGACCCCGGAGGTGGCCGGTGCCGAGGGTCATGAAAACACATGGCCTCGGACTTGTGCAGGGCCACCTCGAGTCCCAGCTGCCGGATCCTGTCCACGACTGTCGCAACACCTCTTGACATCAAGTCGGCCGCCACCTGGAACGACCCTCCCGTCCCTAGTACTAGCGTATCGTCAGCGTAGCACACTACGCTGACACCATCGGGAAGGTCGACGCGCAGCACCCAGCCGTACCCGATGTCCCACAGGAGCGGCCCCAGGACTGATCCCTGTGGAACACCGCACGACATCTCTCGTTGACTCCACACTCCCTCGTGACCGGGGTAGAGGACGGCTCTGCCCGTCAGATAGGCCTCGACCACACGACAGAGGTAGGCTGGCATCCGGTGATACCGGAAAACCGCCCCTATGCACCCCCAAGGCAGGGTATTAAAGGCGTTGGCGATGTCGAGAAACACCGCCAAGACGATCGACCCTGCCCTGTGCCACTGCATCCCCTGTCGTGAAGGCCCGTACGCACATGATGGCGTTCACCGTGGAGCGTCCTCTGCGAACTGGCCGTCCGCCAGATCCGGCCCCACTCGCATCAGCCGCTCGACAAGACGGCTCGCAATCACTCTCTGTTTTCATGCACAATCAATATCTTCAGAGAAATTCCTAAGAGCTCTGAAGCATATCCCTGGCATGCTTAATTGGATTTAAGTCAGGGGATTGTGCAGGCCAGTCTAAATAAAGCTTGGATGCTGTTGTAACCAACTTGTAAGTACTTGTAACGATATGCGCCGTATGTGGACTGGCATTGTTGTGGATGCTGCAGTCGATTCCAACGTCTAGGTTCTCTCCAAACGCGTACTCTTCGCGAATCAGGAAGAAATCCAAACCTGGTTCCATCAGTGAAAAGGCACAAGTGACCATTGAGAATGGTTCCAGTCCAGTTTTCTTGTGCAATAGCCCATTGTAATCTTCTTCCTCGATTGCCTCTCCTTGGCGCTGGTACCCGAAGTGGCCTACGAGCACGTAGGTTGACTTCATTCGGAAGACTGCATGAAGTTTGCTGGTAAGCGATAAAACTTTAAGAAGACTTAAAGTTTGATCGCTTACCAGCAAACCATCTCTCTCTGCTCTCTCTGTGTCTCTCTTGTTATGTGAAATTTGTACATACTTTACTTAGGTATTTTGAGAAGATTTTATTATTCTCAGGGGGGGGGGGGGTAGTTGACTTCTGCCCCACCCTGAGCCCAAAGCTGGCTACGCCCATGGTTGCACTTTAGTACTGTTTGTTGTCCATCAAATTAAATGATAAGTTCCGACTGCTAAAAGTAATTTCAGAACCTGTTTTGATCTTTTCAGTCCGGATTATTGCTTGTGTAATACACACATCAAAAATGTCTAGGCATATTTCAATTAAACCTAAACAACTAAAATTCTATTAACTTTTTGAGACACCTACACATTAAAATAAACCTTGTTTAATAGCCTATCTAATCTGATAATAAACTTTTAGATAAAATAAATTAAAAAAAAACTTAGAAGAAGAGGAAAAACTAACAAAATTTCAATCTTAACTTTATTTTTGAAACATCAAAACCTAAACAAAACAACTATTTTTTTTATAAAAATTGTTGAGAACTTAAAATTAATAATCCGTGGATCTACCTAAGACTCTCCTGACATATCTGCGGCGGTTCTGCATACTCAAAACAAGGGTGTCAATATCCTGTTGTGGAATACTGTCCCAAATTGCGGTTTCTGAAGCCATGGGGACCAGTCAGAGCGTTATATCCAGGTTTTGGTCACGTTATCGTGTCACGGGGGAAGTGGTAGAACGGCACCGAGGACCTCAACGCATTAAAACACATGTACAGGACCGATTCATAGTAAATGCTGCATGAAGTCAACCAAATGTAACGGCAATGCAATTGGTTCAAAGGCTACAGAGAGAGTATGGTTTGCTGGTAAGCGGTTAAACTTTGAGAAGACGACTGCATGAAGTCAACCTACGTACTCGTAGGCCACTTCGGGTACCAGCGCTAAGGAGAGACAATCGATGAAGAAGATTACAATGGGCTATTGCACACGAAAACTGGAACCATTCTCAATGGTCACTTGTGCTTTTCACTGATGAATCCAGGTTTGGATTTCATCCTGATTCGCGAAGACTTCGCGTTTGGAGAGAACCTGGACGTTGGAATCGACTGCAGCACCCACAACAAGTTCATGCATATCAAGGTGGCACGATTATGGTTTGGGCAGGAATTCGTCTTGGCGGTAGAACGGACCTCGTTTGGATACAAGGCAATATGACTGCTCTAAAATACCGAGATGAGGTGCTAGAGCCTGTAATCTTGCCCCACAGACAACAAATGGGACAAAATTTCCAGCTAATGCACGACAATGCCCGTCCACATACGGCGCGTATCGTTACAAGTTGGTTACAATAGCATGATATCCAAGCTTTAGACTGGCCTGCACAATCCCCTGACTTAAATCCTATTGAGCATGCCTGGGAAATGCTTCTCAGAAGAGCTCTTAGGAATTTCCCTGAAGATATTGAGGATGAAAACCAGCTTTTCTAGCATCTTAAAAGGACGTGGGACAGTATTCCACAACAGGATATTGACACCTTGTTTTGAGTATGCAGAACCGCTGCAGATGTGTCAGGAGAGTCTTAAGTGGATCCACGGATTATTAATTTTGTTTTCAACAATTTTTGTAAAAAAAATAGTTTTTTTGTTTAGAATGTGATGTTTCAAAAATAAAGTTGAGATTGAAATTTTGTCTGAGTTTTTCCTCTTCTTCTATTTTTTTTTAATTTAATTTTATCTAAATGTTTATTATCAGATTAGATAGGCTATTAAACAAGGTTTATTTTAATGTGTTGGTGTCTTAACAAAAAGTTAATAGAATTTTAGGTTTAGGTTTAATTGAAATATCCCTAGACACTTTTGATGTGTGTAGTTAGTATTTGTTTTCCTAACTTTTTGTGATCATATAGTGATCATATAATTTTAATTTATTCTTATCGAAAATTAGCTTTCGCCTTCCTCTTCGCCAGACATCTACCTACTAGTTTATTCTTCACGGGACGAATTTAAAATAAAAACTTTGTTATTGAGTTACTCACTTTTTACAGAGAACACACCTATAGTGGTTAGGTGATTGTGTTGTGATTAGGGTTTCAGTCCAATAAAACTAACCTCAGTCCAGAACGTAAGCACAGATGGTTTATTATTGAAAGTTCACGAAACACTGAAGAAATAGTTCCACACACACAATAGAAAAGTCACACACCATAAGAAAAGAAGGAGAAGAAATAAGCAAAGGATAACTAGCAATTTAGAAAACTAACACGAGGCTTAGCAGATCGTTTACGAGTGACGCGCGCTTCGCACCGAGGTCAGTAAATCGACTGGCGCGGTGTGTCGTGAGGTATGCGCTCGCGCCGGCTAACGGTACTCCCGGTACGTTTCCATTACACAACATGGTGCATAATAATATAATATTTTACTAGTATAATTTAATCTGTTTATTTCGTGTTATTGTTGTGTATGTGTTTTAATAGATAAGATATTGTATATACTTTTGTAAATAAACTATTTTGTGTAAATAACAAATATATATATAAATAATTTTACATATTATACAGTGAGTATGCTACATCACTCCCCCCCAGAGGCTGTCACTACAGACGATAATAATCTGGGAATCGAACTCTGCGGCCTGAACGCGTCCTTCTGACAGCATCCTGAGTTGGGGCGTTCTGCCCTATAGGAACAGGATCAGGGAAGGAAACAGGGTTAGGGTTGGAAGCGGGATTAGAAGTGGTGGGAGATGGAATTGGAGTTGGGTCAACCAGTGTATAGGCCGGTTTGAGGCGGTCCATGGATACTGTGACGCTTTTTCCTTTAACCATTATTTTGAATGTTTTATCGTTTCGATCTAACACTTCGTATGGACCTGAGTAAGCAGGCTGCAAAGATGCACGTAATGAGTCGTCTCTTAAAAACACAAATTTAGACGTGGCTAAATCCTTGTGTACAAAGATTTTTGTTTTGTTGTGCCGTGCAGGTGTAGGTTGCAGCTTCGACACTAGGTGGCGCAACCGAGTGGTGAAGTCCGATATATCGGTGGAGTGGGCGGCCGTTGCCTGGAAAAATTCTCCTGGTAACCGTAACGGCTCGCCATATACCAACTCTGCGGATGATGTTTTGAGGTCATCTTTAATCGCGCTTCTAATGCCTAGTAGCACCAAGGGCAATGTATCTACCCAATTACAGTTGGCGTGGCACATTATTGCCGCTTTTAATTGTCTGTGGAATCGTTCCACTAGCCCATTACAAGATGGGTGATACGCGGTTGTTCTGCGATGTTTGAATCCAATCATTTTTATAAGATACTGGAAAAGTGAAGATTCAAACTGTCGCCCGCGATCGGTGACAATATCTGTTGGACATCCAAATCTGGAGATCCACGATATTATTGCTTTCCCAACTGTTTCGGCAGTCATATCCGGCATCGGTGTGACTTCTGGCCAGCGAGTGAAACGATCCACAGCAGTAAGACAATAGCGGTAGCCCTGTGAAATTGGGAGGGGACCAATAATGTCCACGTGTATGAAAGCAAATCGTGCGCGAGGTAGATCGAATGTGCCCAATGGAGAAGACACATGGCGATGGACCTTAGCGCGTTGACATGCCAAGCATTGACGAGACCACTCTCGGCAGTCTTTGCGCACACCAGGCCAAATAAATCGGTCGGCGACCAGTTTAGCGGTAGCATTGGCGCCTGGGTGACTGAGGCTATGAAGACTGTCAAAGAGTTGTCTCCTCAATGGCTCAGTTACGAAGGGCCTTGGTGTAGCAGTACTGACGTCGCAATACAGCTCTGTTTGTGAGTTTGGGATCCTCAACTTTTCAAGGCGAAGTGACGATTCTCCTCCCAGAAGTTGAGTCAGCTCACGGTCAGATGCTTGTGATGCGGCCAGTACCACTAAATCGATTGGCATCTGCAGTTCCTCGACGCGAGAAAGTGGGTCAGCAACGACATTGTCCTTTCCCGCAATATGTCGAATATCTGTCGTGAACTGCGAGACGTAATCGAGGTAACGGTACTGACGCGGTGAACAGCTTACTTTTCTTTCGCTGAAAGCATAACTAAGTGGCTTGTGGTCAGTATACACCACGAAATGCCTTGCCTCCAACATGTGCCGGAAGTATTTAATGCTTTCATAAATGGCTAAGAGTTCGCGGTCGTATGGAGAATATTTTTGTTGGGCGGGGCTCAACTTCTGCGAGAAAAATGCCAGAGGCTCCCAAGCTCCGTCTTTAAGCTGCTGCAAAACTGCACCCATTGCCAGGTCTGATGCGTCTGTTACCAGTGCAAGATCAGCCTGAGAATCTGGGTGTGCGAGCAATGCAGCATTAACGAGACTGTCTTTGCACTTGTTAAAGGCCTGCAGTGTTTCACCAGTCAGATCGACTGGGTGGGTAGCTTTAACGTTGTTCGTTAGTAAGGCGTTCAGAGGTGCTTGTATTGAAGCGGAATGTGGTAGAAAACGTCTATAAAAATTTAGCATACCTAAGAATCGCCTAAGCTGCCTAACTGTTTTAGGTGCAGGGAAATCGATGATGGCCTGGACTTTTGATTCCAGAGGTTTGGTGCCGGACGCGGAGATACGGTAACCCAAAAATGTTACTTCTGGTGCTCCAAAGACACACTTTGAAGGGTTGATGATGACGCCATACTCCTTCATGCGGGTGAAGAGTTGCTGCAGATGGGTTTCGTGCTCGGCCTCGTCCTTGGAATAGACAAGAAAGTCATCTAGATACGAGTAGCAGAAATCTAGTCCACGGGTCATCTCGTCAACAAACCTCTGGAATGTTTGGCCTGCATTTCTTAAACCGAAGGTCATGTATGGGAATTCATAAAGTCCGAAGGGTGTAATTATCGCAGTCTTCGGTATATCCGCCTCAAAAACCGGAATTTGGTTGTACGCTTTCATTAAATCTATGGTTGAAAAGACTGTACAACCAGAAATGTTGTGGGAAAAGTCATGGATGTGCCTAATAGGGTAACGGTCTGGAATGGTGCGGGCATTAAGCATGCGATAGTCGCCACAAGGTCGCCAGCCGTTATCCTTCTTAGGCGCAAGGTGTAAGGGTGAAGCCCAGGGGCTTTCAGAAGGACGCGCTGTGCCATTATTGAGCATAAGCTGAAATTCCTGTTTAGCCACTTTAAGTTTGTCGGGTGCGAGTCTGCGTTGTGTACATGCAATAGGTGGTCCTGGTGTAGTCCTAATGTGATGTACCGTGTTGTGCTTTGGAAACATCGGCGTGCCTGAAGGGCGTGTAATGTCTGGAAACTTACTCAACAGTTCGTGGAAGCGCGTGTCGCCTGTGGAAACCTTAACAGAAAATATGTCAGCTTTAGCAAGTGAAGCATTTGAAGACAATGTTGTGGTATTATCAATTAGGCGTTGATTGTGGCAATCTACAATTAAGTTATAATAGCTAAGAAAATCAACGCCTATGATGGGTTTTGTTACATTAGCTACAATAAATCTCCAAGGAAAATTACGCCTTAAGCCTAGATTTAAGTTAAGCTCAAGATAGCCAAATGTGTCGATGATGCTTCCATTAGCGGCGCTAAGCTGAATGTCAGTCTTGGTTCGCCGTTCCCGAAGTGCAGAACGAGGATATACGCATAGATCACTGCCGGTGTCCACCAGGAACTGGGTGTTCGTGCTGCGGTCGGTAACGAAAAGGCGACCTGTTGATGGGGGGCAATCGTCTGTCGCCATTAGCGACTGCCCTTGGAGTTTCCCGTCTTCTCAAAGTCGCAGGGCTTCATACATTTATGAGCCTCTGTCCCGAACTTGGCGTGATACCAGCATATCGGGAATTTGCGGTAACTTGAGTTAGACCGGCTTCTCTGGCGCGATGATGAACGGCGTCGTTCGCGAGTTCTTGAGCGACCGGTAGAACAGCATGATGCGCGAGTATGCTCTTCTAGCTTCAGGGTGAGTTGCTTCACCATCTTCTTGAGCTCAGCGATCTCGTCCGTTGAGCTATGAGCACTGCGTGATGACGTAGCGGCTACGTTGCATGGAGACGTCAGTTCCTGTATACGGTCGGCCAGATCCGCAAGCTGCTCCAAGGAATGGGTCGGTTGTGATGCCAGTACGGTTTGTATATTAGGCGGCAGGCGGTTGCACCATATGGTCCTGACGAAATCTTCTGGAACAGGCAGTCCAGCTAGGTCTTGCAAGTGTCTCAAGAACTGTGAGGGTTTTCTGTCCCCAAGTTCTTCATGGGTCAGCAATTGTCTGACCTTATTTTCGTGTGAAGCAGAGAGGCGCTTAATCAGTTCGGTTTTTATTTTATCGTACCGATTCTTTGACGGCGGTTTGACGATAATATCCTTTACGGCCTTCGCGTATTGAATATCCAAGTTGTTGGTCACATGGGTAAATTTCATAGCATCGTCGGTGACGTCATTGCTCTCAAACTGACCTTCAATAAGCGCAAACCAAAGTTCCGGATCTTCTGGAGAAAACGGTGGCACTTTTATTTTAATTTTATTCTCGCGGTCAGTGGAAATGCACACTTTTTTTGTACGCCGCGTGGTAACGTTTCCGTCGCCGGTTCTAGAATCGGCGGTCTTCACGGAGTCACTGCTATCACTCATATTAACTATATCCTTCGCACGTGTCCTTATAGGGGTCACCAGTTATAGTGGTTAGGTGATTGTGTTGTGATTAGGGTTTCAGTCCAATAAAACTAACCTCAGTCCAGAACGTAAGCACAGATGGTTTATTATTGAAAGTTCACGAAACACTGAAGAAATAGTTCCACACACACAATAGAAAAGTCACACACCATAAGAAAAGAAGGAGAAGAAATAAGCAAAGGATAACTAGCAATTTAGAAAACTAACACGAGGCTTAGCAGATCGTTTACGAGTGACGCGCGCTTCGCACCGAGGTCAGTAAATCGACTGGCGCGGTGTGTCGTGAGGTATGCGCTCGCGCCGGCTAACGGTACTCCCGGTACGTTTCCATTACACAACATGGTGCATAATAATATAATATTTTACTAGTATAATTTAATCTGTTTATTTCGTGTTATTGTTGTGTATGTGTTTTAATAGATAAGATATTGTATATACTTTTGTAAATAAACTATTTTGTGTAAATAACAAATATATATATAAATAATTTTACATATTATACAGTGAGTATGCTACACACCCTTTAAGTTTCAGGACTCTAGGACCTGCGGTTTTGGCTGCGTGTTGATATAACACCATTACGCCGTTTACCATTTTATGTAATTATACAGATTATATATATTTTTATACCATTACTATAAGTCTTAAGTCATGAAAAAAAAGTAAGCTCCTTCAAAAGATTTTAGTGTAATATTAGTTGACTTACCTCATTAACAGGAACGACATCCATATGAGAGTTCAACATGATGCAGGGTAGTTCTGGTTGCAGCCCTTCCCATGTTATCACCACCACTGGCTTGTTGGGCACAAACTCATAGACGACCACGGGTAAATCCAGGAGATCTGCTTGTTTCTTCAAAAATTTCACGCAATCACCTGCCATAAAAGGAGACTGATATACTTTAGCCTAATCAATATATCGTGTAGCCCAGTTACTGGGTTGTGACGGCCTGATGGGCAGTCGCTTCACGTAAAACACTGATATCCAGCTGAATCCGGTTAGGCTAGAAACCGATTCCATAATAATTGGGAAAAAGCTAGGGAGATGATCGGTTCTGTTTTAGGTAGACTAAAACAAGCTGGAGAAAATGTTTTTTTCTTACTCCTCCACTGTTTTTACTAATTAATAATTATGTTGCGTGATCCAAGGGGTTATGGGACATCCCGCCCACGAAAGATCACGCCCCCGGGCGAGATGTCCACTTTTTAAAATGTGCATGGGTATATTCGCCCGAAAAATAATGTCCTGTGTAAAATAAATTATACTGGGATGTCTCATATTAAATATTTTGGCTAAATCGTATATTTTTTTTTATTAAACATCAGATAAATCTGCAAATCATAAAGTCAAATGACCATATTGAAACAGTATATTATTTTTCGGGCGAATATACCCAATTACCCATGCACATTTCAAAAAGTGGACATTTCGCCCGGGGGCGAGATCTTATGTGGGCGGGATGTCCCATAACCCGATCCAAGACAGTTGAATCGTTTAGCTTCATTGTTCGGCGCTTTTCTGGTGGACTCCACTGTTGGTTCTGGTTTTCAGGAATTGCAGTGGTTGGGAATAGTGTGGCGGGATTGTCTCAATAAAAAAAATACTATATGCAGGTTCTGCTTGATACAATTCAACCACGAGCCTCCTGAAAGCCCCAGTCAGGAGTAGTGATCAGAAAAGCATTGAAGATCGACAAATAAATAGTGGAGTATTAAGAAAAACATAATATCAATGTCTCTAAAAAAAAAAAATATTTATTTAGGTATATTTTTAATTCGGACTCCTGAGATTGACGCGTTTAACCAAACAAACAAATTCATCAGTCAGCTTTATAATAATCGTAAATATACATTATTTTTATATGAGCATTTGGGTCTCCAAATGTAAAGGCATCTGCCTATCTCTCTGTTTGTAAGTCATACGAAACAGTAATAGAAAAAAACAAAATGATTGTTAATCAAATCAAGTAAACTCTTTTTTATTAATAAATTCTCTGTCCTTAACTCACCGTAATCAATATCAGGATGGACGCTAGGAATTCTCAAATATTCCCTAAACCGTTCAAGTACTTCATCGTTCTCCCATTTCGAACTCATTCTTTATTTAAAAAAACACTATTTTTTTAACCACAGAATGCGCGTTCTTCCCGTTTATCCAACGATACTAGACTGATATACCAAAGCAGGTCGTTTGCAAATTGTGTTTGTTATCTGTGGTATTATTTGTCTCCCGCAAAGTGTGATTAGTTATTTTATCTCGACAGCCGTGCGCTTGTCGTTGTTTAGCTACTTCGCTTATTGAGATAATATTATATAAGATGATATACCTATCTGACAAGTAGCTAAAGATGCTGTTATGATTTTATTGTTATGATTAAATAAACGCTTGTTTATTTATTGACGCACTATGAATTTCCATGTTGACAGTTGTTTACTATATGGTTGTATAAAATACAAATATTTCATTATTTATTGCAGTAACTGAATTCACAATTCTCAGGGTAACAGTTAATCGTTCAGCCACTGCGCCAAACGTATCATCAATAAAATAATTGCTGTGTTATCGTTATGATTTATGATTATGTAATAATATGCTGAAGATTCTTAGTAAATCTTACTTAAGTACTTACATTTACTAATATTTTTTTAATATTTTAAATGATTTGTATGTGTGTAGACATAAAAGTTGTTTTCACGCAATTAAAAACTACTGAACGTATTTTGATAAATCTTTACACGGCTGCTGTTTTAAGCGTATTTAGTAATTCGGATTCATTGTTATATAATATAGATATTTAGATATCTTTAATAGACGTGTAGATATGGAGTTCGTTGCCCTCGTCTTAGACAAAAGAACATTCTAGTATTCTGTTATGGAATACCTACGCACATTATTTATTTATTTATTTATTTATTTCGGGAAAACAAACAGTTACACACATTTGTTAACATATAAGCATGATAGGACATAAAGTATTTATATATGTGTAGCTCACAACGTTATCCACGTATTATACAAAATAAAGTTTTTACGAACTATATGCATACGAGTAAAACTAAGGACACAAATAAAGGAAGTTAAAGGGAGATAATATGTATTATAAAATTAATGCTAAATTAAGTTACATAATTATTTGACTTCTATCTATATTAATCTATGCTATCGGAGTCATTAATTAATTGGGTTAAGGAACTTCTAAAACGATTGGCAGACAATGAGAACAAATCCAAATCAGCAAATATTCTATTAAAATTATCTGCTATACGGCGAAGAGGTGCGCGCTCACCCGCGTTAGTGCGGCATGAAGATACCGCGAAAAGCGGACGTGCGCGCACTCCCCGTCCCATAACAGTCCTTGGAACAATGTAACTTAATTTATTAACAAGGTCCATGCAATCATATCTGTTATTACACAAGTCATAGAGAAACATCGTTTCCAGGAATAAGCGTCTAGTTTTTAAGCTTAACAGCTGGGTATCTTTACGTGAATTGGGGATATTGAGATAGTCTCGGCAGCGGTAGTGCAGAGCTTTCAAAAATCTACGTTGAACTTTTTCTATATTATCTATGTACTTTTGATAAAAGGGGTTCCAAATTAATACAGCGTATTCGAGTTGTGATCTAATTAACGATTTGTATAAGTGAATGTACGTTTCAATGTGTCTAAAGTCTGTAGTGGTTCTCATAACAAAACCATACATACGGTAGGCGTTATTAATAATTTTTTGTACATGCTGATCAAGGTGTAACTTGCTATCCAATAGTATTCCTAGATCCTTCACTGATGTGACCTTATTCAGAGTAGCGTTATCTAATACGTATGTGTTTTGAATCACTGTTTTATTTTTTGTAAATGTAATAGATATGCATTTCGACGTACTTAATTGAATTTTATTTTCCACACAGTAACTAGAGAATCTATGCAGATCCTCTTGGAGTAAATTAGAATCATTGTGTTTCCGAATCGTCCTAAAAATTTTGAGGTCATCCGCATAAAGTAAGAATTTTGAATGCACAAAACAACGCCCTATATCATTAACAAAAATAATAAAGAGAAGGGGTCCCAAAATGGATCCCTGAGGCACACCAGAAGTTACACTTACGGAGCTAGACTGATAACCTTTGATCACAACTCTCTGAGTTCTATTTGACACATACGACGTAAACCAACGGAGTAGATCTCCACGAATGCCATTGTATGCCAGTTTTTTAAGGAGCAGGTCATGATCCACCTTGTCAAACGCTTTTCGAAAGTCTGTGTACACAGCATCAACTTGTACTTGCTGATCCATATTATTAAACAAATAATCTGTAAAAGTTAACAAATTTGTGACAGTAGACCTCTTTTGAACAAATCCATGTTGTTGAGTGAGAATAACATTATGAATTGTAGGATATATTGCTCTGTGTACAAGTCTCTCGAAAACCTTTGACAAAGTAGAGAGAATAGAGATAGGGCGGTAGTTCTCAACATCATGTTTCGAACCCGTTTTGTGTACTGGCGTGATGTTGGCTCGTTTCCACACTTCTGGAAATGTACCTTTAGTAATACATTTGTTATAAATAATGTGTAGTGGAATATGTATCGTATCAGCTGTTTTTTTAATAAATAATGCTGGTAACCCATCTGGCCCTGGGCCCTTTGTTGCATCCAATGATTTTAAGGCTTGTAAAACTTGGTCAGGACTAAAGGTGATGTGGTTAAGTATGGCACACTTTCCAGCATACGTATTAGGGGGTAACCAATTACTACTATCAAAAGTGCTAGGTTCATAGACAGACTGAAAGAAACTTGAGAACAGATCACAGATAGCATTAGGGTCACTAGAACTTTCACTATTGTAGAACATAGTGGCTGGTATACCAGCTTTTATTTTATTGTTGGCAACATAGGTCCATAAATTTTTTACGTTTTTTCTTATGTTAATTTCTACATCATTTATATATTTAGTATAGTTCTTTTTACATTCTATTTGAAATCGTCGTCTTAAGAAAGAGAATTGTTCATAATCTGAAATATTCTTGTATGTTTTCCATTTAATCCAAGCTTTATTTTTGTTATTGAATATTCGTATGAGTGGTTTAGAGAACCAGACAGGGAATTTGGATGATTTAGAATGACTAATGGGAGCGTGGTTTTTAATGAAGCCTAAAATAATATTATAAAACGTGTCAACACACTGCTCTACTGGGAGACAATTTAAGGTCACATTCCAGTCAATTTTACTAATGTCTGAATTAATTTGTTCATAATCAGCTTTATAAAAATTATATTTTAATGTTTTAGCTTGCAGAAGATTTTTACGTTTGGAAATGTAAGATATAGTGACACAAAAGGGAGGATGATGATCATCAACCGGTAGTAAAGTACAAGAAGGTTGGAAAGTAATGCAGTTCGTATTGCTAATTAATAAATCTAATGTCCGACCGTTATAGTTTAAAATACTATTAAACTGAGCAGCGTTTAGTAGCGACATGAAGTCACTCATATGTGCGCACAGTGATGAACTACCAATGCAATAAAGAGCTGTAGTGTTGTCAGTATTTGGATGCCAACTAACATCCGGTAAATTATAATCACCAAACAGATAAAACGTGTTAATGTTTTGCTTATCTAATGTTTTAAGTAAAACTTTAAAATGACATAGATAGACTTCTTCGGGTGATTTTGGAGGTATGTAAGCTCCACTAATGACACATTTACAATTGTTGTTAGTACCTGGAAGTTGTACAAGTACGTGTTCAATGTGAGGAGTGATTGGTAGATCAAAGGGTAGGAGAGTCGAGCGTAAGTTTTTCAGTACTGCGACAAGGAGGTGGGCTCCTTCCCTCTTGTTAGTTAGAATACGGTTACGATCACATCTATAAACTACGTAGCGGTCGTCTAAGAACTCGCTATCAAAAATCTGGGGAGTGAGCCAAGTTTCAGTTAAGATTATAATGTCATAGCAGTTAGATAGTATGTTCATATATAAGACGTTAAGTTTGGTCCGCATTCCCCTACAATTCTGATAATAAATAGTTAGTTCATCCATTGATGTATGTAAAAGATACAATAGTATAGAATTCAATAAAATTGAAAAGCCAATAGTCTTGTAATTTTGACCTACAAATTAAGTTTAGACCATAGTCCTTAAAAAACAAGAATATTATGACATTATGTAACAGATATGACTGCATAGTCGTATGAGAATGACAGTGATATAAAATAACCAATTGAGTTTTCACATACCCCTTCAAATTTAACAAACAATTAAAACTGTAAACTATATAAAAATACATGCAAAACAAACATAGTAAAATGGAATTGATATCGCAATTCATGCACTCAATAATAGCTATATAAAAAAATAATATAATAAAAGACAATGACTTGTAAAAGTTGTTAAAATATAAATTAATTACGCTTTGTGAAACCCGGGGTAATTTTAAGAATATCCTGAGGGGATCGTATGGCAATAGCTGGTTCACCGTCGATCTCGCGCACGAGGATAGTAGCATGCTTGACCCACACGAATTTAAATTTATTTTTGCTGGCAGCTTCTCGGCATGCTCGAAACAACTGTTTATTCTTTAACGTCAGGTGTTCATTCATATAGATTGATTGGGGAGCACCAGATATTCCAAGTTGATCCGTTTTTATACCCTTTGCCAGTCGGAAAGCACTTAGGAGATTATCTCGTAGTATACGTGAGCTAAGTTTAACAATTATATTCTTCGGCTTATTGTTCTGTTTGTGCGCATGCGGAACTCGGTGAATGGCAATAATATCTTTTTGGTTTAATGAACAATTTATTTTCGTGCATAAAGTCTCCATAAGCGTTATCAAATTTTCAGCGCGTTTTTCAGGAATATTACAGATCTCCAGGTTACATTGCCGAGCCTGTTGTTCAAGTGAATCGATTTTCGTTTCCAATTTCACAATTGTTTCATTTACAGCTTCTGTACTCGTAGACTGCTTACTTAAAGAATCAAATTGTTTTTTTAAGTCATCTTGCTGGCTAGTGGTATACTGAAGAGATTCCTGCAAGGAGGCGATATCTCGTGTAACAGTATTATGCTTGTCATCTAGCGCAGTTACATGCAATTCCAATTTTACGTGATCGGACCTCAGAGAGCTTAACTCACTTTTTATATCAGAAGTAACTTGAGTGACCGCTGCCAGATCAGTTTTAATGGACGTAATGTTTTCCGATAAATTCGACATGGCCCCGTCGAAATAACTTCGCAACTCGTCCAACCTCTTATTCATCTCTTGAGTAAGAGTTTGGATAGCACTAGTTATGTCAGATTCTGGTTGCTTTCTCTTTCTTTGTGTTATATTTTCGGCGGTTCCGGAGATGCTTGTCAGGTTTGGGAAGGACGAAGATGTAGTAGGGAATCGGCTCATGGTAAAAAATCTCAATCAATAACTTAAAATAATATCCTTAACTAGTCGATTATTTTGTTGTTCCTTCTACGTAGCCAGTAATGTGTTGTGCCGATAGCGGTCAAGAATTTCGCGCGGCGCCTCTCACCAACCCGTGGTCCAGTGTGTTAACGAGCCCGGTCCGTGCCCTCAATGCGCGGCGAGTCGCGAGTTCGAACCTCAGTCAAACAGTCGACTTTTTCCAAATGTTTCTAGTGTATATTTCTCATATGCTGGTACCATGCAATCGACTCACCAATTCTTCAACGAAAGGGACGAAGCTCTACAGTTTCAAAGATGGCGCCCGGTGCTTATGAGCACCTCCACAAGATAGTAAGAGAGGTACCGAGTCTTCAACCACAAATTGAGGAGACAAATTTCACAAACATTAAAATAATAAAATCAAAAATTGAGCACAGGTCCACTCGCGTTGCAGTTCACTAGAAGATTATTCAGCTCTTATATTATATACTCTATTCAGATCATTTTGTGGAAGAAAACAATGATTTTCTATACGCGTAAGCGTCCGTTCAGCTTTCCGCATCTGTTCAACTTTTGTATAAAATCGTTTTCTATCGACATGCGTGGTACCTTCGCCTAGCCACGGTCTTTTCATTCTTACGAGCGACGGTGAACGCGACTGATAAAAGTACAATTGTATAAGTGTGACCAAATCGTTCAGCGAAACGCGAATAAGTGATGTTCTTCTTTCAATTTATGCGTTTCGTGTCGTACGGCTGCTGTGCCGCAGGCGGTACGTTTGCCGTACGGCGCACGTACGTTCATTTGTTTTCAATACAAAACTTGCGGCGCGCAGCGCTGTGGGTGGGTGCGCGCCGCGCCCGTACTGCTGCCGTTTCACGAAACGCCTAACTTGAAAGAGCCCTTAGACTACATTTTTAGATTAAATATAGGTAGGTCATAATCATAAAAGTTTATAAGTAAAATTTATAATGTGATGTTTATTTACCAGTTTAGTTTGCTTATGCTATCTTGTATACCTTTAATAATACACTCGACTGCATGTGTGCTAAAGAATAAAGTTGATTTATTGCACGCAAACTCGCTGAATGATGTAATTGCTCTAAATGTATATCATTTCCCAGCGTTTACAGTACTTACCTGTACCTACATAGGTATGGCTGATTTTACCATTTTCAATTACCTAACAAATATATTTATAATATTGTATAGGTAAATGTTAAAGTTTGTATGCTCGTGAAGTTTATAAACAAATAAGAAATATGTAAATAAATTCTAATTCTGAATACTCTTTCCCATAAACGGGCTTATAATAAGGATTGTATTAAACGCAAAAAAGGAATATGCGGTTTTTTAAAGTACTCTAGCAAAGTTGATTCAACAAAATCAGTTGATCCGTTTCGAAATTACCAACTCTTTCATTTTTAAAGATGGTTTTATAATTATTATTTAGCACTTTTTAGAATCTTATAAAGACTATGCAGATAACACGTGAGATCGACAGCAGAAGCTGATAACGCAGTTACTGATGCTGATAACAAATGTAAAGGTATGGGCAGAGAGCCAGGCAACTTGTGCCAATGTACTTGACACTATTTACTATTCCTATTATTACTATTCCGAGAAAGTAACGAGCCTGGAAAAATAGGAAACAGCCATAGTTTCTATTATGTCTTGGATAAATACTCCATCATTATTATTTGAGTAAATTAAAAATTAAAGAATTAACTACAAATAACATTTAATTAAATACCTAGTCGTGATGGCCTAGTGGTTAAGGCGCCCGCCGGGTTCGAATCCGGGCAAGTACCAATGGGCCTTTTTTAATTCATATGTACTTTCTAAAGATTATCTTAGACATCACAGACATCGGTGAAGGAAAACATCGTGAGGAAATCTGGACTTGTTGTAACTATAAGTCTAAAATCGCCAACCCGTCTCGAGCAAGCGTGGTGATCAATGCTCGTGCCTTCTCTGTACGAGAAGAGGCCTTTGCCTTGCAGTGGGTCAGTTATAGGCTGGTATTATTTTTATAATTAATTAAATAATAAAAAGGACACAGCCATACTTTATATTTCTTGGGTAACAACGTCATCTTTACTTTTTAAGTAAATTTTAATTTTAAGACGTTACTGTAATTAGTTTGTTTGTAAACGCATCCCCGATTAACAAAGGAATCCTAATATTCCACAATGGTTTTTTAAATAAGAATAAATACTTACCTACGTTCAATTCAATTCGATGTCTAAAACAGATATTCTCAATTTATAAATAATATCTAATTTGTCTTTGCCGACTTTTAAAACGATGTGTGAATTTGTGTGAATGAAGTATCAGGCGCCTAGATAGAGTTAATAGTTAGTTCTCATGTCAAATAAATACTGCTGCGTAAAAACTGACGGCGCTGCTTTCAAACTAATTATTAAATTCTGTACATAACTAAACGTATTTACAATAAAAAATAAATAACTTAAAATTATGAGCTTAAAGATCATTGATTAAAAATAAAACGGTAAGTACAATTCTATAACAAGAAGGCGGTAAAAAAACAAAAGAGGTTTTATTTAGAAGCAGCGGTAAAATTATATGCTTGTTATTACATCAATATGTTACGCAAATGTTTACACTTAATTGATTTTTCTCTCTTATTAAGATTACTGTAAACATGTAAGCAGAGGATCAATGTCTATTTTATAATAGTTAATTTTTGATGAACAATAAATGGTAGTTTTGACCTTTTTGTAACTAGGCAGGTACTATCTATCCACAAAACACATAATTATAACATACAAGTATACCGATAAGTATTTATACTTTTGTCGTGCACCATTTTTGATTAGTGATGTATATTAAAAACTATTTAACTCAAGCTTGGGCCTTGCATCACTTTAACAACCATGAATGAAACGGAACGTAAGCAGAAATCGGCGCGAAACACTCCTACGCGGGCCTTTCAAAAATCGTCACATTCGCGAGTTACGTTCCATACCGCGACCGGCCGCGCACCTTTCGCTGCACGCTGTGAACACCAATAAAAAAAAACAACATTTTTAATTTCGAAAGAAGCTCGCGTTTAATTTAATTTTTATGAGCGAGAATTGCGGCTGTTACAGTCAAATATTTTGTTATTTTTATATTGAAAAGAAATAAGTGTCAGTGCAAAAATGGTGCGCCAAATTGGTTTACTCCTGTGTTCCCTCTGCGTTTTCGGTATCTCATTGAGTGATAGCGCTATATCAGCTGATTCTGTAAGTATGTTTAAATATTTATATTGTGAGACCCTTTTACACGATGGTCAATATTGGCGTACCTATACGAATCGTTGGTGTTACAATGCCTATAAAATAATTACTTGTGTACTAGAAGTAAGTAGCAAGACTACAATTTTAATTGTCTGTAATTAAACTACATAATACAGGAAATTGATTTATTAATTGCGCTGCTTGATTCACGGATATTTATTGAATTATGAGTTTACTTTCGTTTCACTGCATTTTAGCACACAAATAAATCTTTACAATTAAAAAATTTAGGAATTTGATGCACGTTTTACTCGCCGAATTAGATATTAAATGTGTATAAAAAAGTCTAAGGCATAGGTATCCCAATACGTGAATTTCCGAACTCGAGTCCTGTGTCCAGGTTCTAATTTTAAAACGACCTTTCTGTTTTATTCTTTTTGTCGATGGTTTTCAAAACATAAACATTGATTATGAAGGTTCTAATCAGGTTCTAATTTGAAATAACCATCCATACTAATATTATAAATGGGAAAGTGTGTCTGTCTGTCTGTCTGTATGTTTGTCTTTCTTTCACGGCAAAACGGAGCGACGAATTGACGTGATTTTTTAAGTGGAGATAGTTGAAGGGATGGAGAGTAACATAGGCTACTTTTTGTCTCTTTTTAACGCGAGCGAAGCCGTGGGCAAAAGCTAGTATAGAATATAGTAAAGTGTGCCTACGACCTTAGTTTGGCATATAATAAAGCTGCTCTAGTTAGTCCGGCCTTGAGTATTGAATGTAACTCGTCATACTTGTGGACAGTATTAAGAACGACATATTATTATTTATAGGTACTTATTATAATCGAATACTTTACAGTTTTTCCTTGTTTAGATCTAGTTTAAGGTTCAGCCTTTATTTTTGTGGGCCTCCGATGGATTTCAATTTTTTCCAAGTCTGGTTAATTTTGTAGGTGCCGCACTTAGAACAATCATGTAGACTACCACTAAATTGATGCATGTTCTTTTATGCTAAAAAATACAGAAGTATCTAAGGCCTAAAAATAGGTAAGGAAAGTTCGTAAAATCTACTATATGAACCTGCAATCTTACCACAATTACCTGACCCATCCCAAGTCCAAAGTCAATCAGTCAGATAATTTTGGCAATATACTGTGAAGTTATTGGACATCCAATAATAATGTATAAAGATCAATCCTCGTTAAAACATTTTTAAGAACCAGTGATTCATACCTAAGGAACATAATATGTTCAATTGTAGGTCTCTAGTGCCATATAGGACAACGTGAACAGCATAAACCTTGAAACTAGACCTGATTAGTTTTACAATTAAGCCAACTACGGTGTAACCATTTAATTAAAGCACATGTAACTACTGTTAAGTAGAAAATAGTATATTTTTAAAGTACTAAAAATAAATGACATTAAAAGTGAGAAATAAAGTCCAAAGAAAACAACTGTTATCAATAAAAAATCGATCAATATCAATACTTAGCTACCAAATTAATATAATTAAAGAGAGATGTTATTATTATTATTATTGGCGTTCACTTTTAGTAATCTTAATTTATTAACATAATTCACAAACGAAATAACTAACTAATCTAAAACAACAAAAAATTAAAACAAAAAAAAGGAGAGCTTAGACGAATTGCATTGGCTATAGCAGATAGAATTTTGTCACATTACTTAATAATGTAATGTGTATCTGTATAGCCTATGACAAGTATCTACTTACATATAATTAGTAACATAATCCTAGATAAAAATAGCCGTAATCCTAGATAAGAATTTTCCAAGTCTACACTATTTTTTTTCTAACACATTTTATTTACAACATTGTAAACACAAGCATACATTTCTTAAGAGACAAAAGATGTATTCAAATAAACACAACATTGAATCATAATTATTCAAATATTACAAATTATTCAAATAAATTCAAAGACCCACTTAATTAACAATGAAACTAAAGGAAACATGCATGCAACAACTTGTATGCAACCGTTTACCAATCAGGTGTCGTCAACAATTGGTGCATAGGCTTGAGGCAAGGTGAAAGTGTGCAGTCAACACACTCAAACGTTATGGCATATTATGCTAATTATGGGCCACCATTTTGAAAGCGTAATTAGAAATGGAGACCATAGGGGAATTGGAGGAGTGTATTTTATTTTAGAAATTAACGGAATTTTAATTGTTTTCTCAGTTGCGTATAAAACTTTTATTAAATATTTTCTTTAGTGACCTGGCCTGTTATAATGTTTAAAATTTTATTAAATAGTAATAGTGCTAACGACTAAATTGCCTTTTTTAAATTTTTGTTTTGTTATAAAATGGTATGTCAACAACGTTTAAACAAAAAAAAAAAATTATGCCAGTCTGTCCCATAGCAGTCCCATGAACCGTAATATGTAAAGAGCCAAAAACTCAGAATAGGTAACTATTTATATTAATAGACATTCTGAGTTTCTGCGGTAATATTACCGTAAAAATAACAAATATATACGGAGCCCTTTGTGCACAAGACAGACTTGCTATTGACTCAAATGTAGGTAGGTGATATTCTAAAAAACAATAGATATTGTTTTGGATACTATCACAAAAGAAGTAATGGCTTTAGTTATGCTTTCGCGTTGAAACGGATTAACCGGTTACTATAATTTTTGTAATAACTGTATATTCAACTCTCTTGGTTACGGTGGGTTAGAGAAAATCGCTTCAGTAATTTACAATTCTCATTCAAAATGTCATTTTTACGAGCACATATTATAATTATTATTTTCGTCATAGTCCAGTTGATTAAGCACTTATATTTAAATTCCTAGACAGGTCTGCTCTATTAACTGTTTAATGTATTTCTTAATATCAGATTTATTAAGTTCGTTAAAGTATGCAATATCCTTAGTAGGTAAAGCAATAAACTATAATTTAATGCACCAATAAATTTATTATACTTGTGTTCGATTTAAATATCTAAAAAAACCCGTCACTTCCCGTTTATGTTGTAAGACTGAAGGACATATAATTATCATCAATATGATGAACCAATCTTTATAAATTAAATGATATAGTATCACTCATGTAAATGTATATTTATTAAGAAATAAATATAGTTTGTGATACTAATTGGCAAAGTAGCTATAAAGATAAGTTATTAAAAATTTGCGAATCAATGTTCAGCAGTTTCAGATATTAGCACGTTCAAATATAAAACAAACTCCTAAATACTAATATAGATTGCATACCTTAAGAGTGCAATTGAGGTATAGCCACAAAAAAAAACTAGCAGAACTTCTTACATCTAAGAAATAAAATCACACACACACACACTCACACATTTCTTAAACATCACTCTATAAACAGATTGAGAGATTTCCCTTTAAGAAGTTCGACGTACGATTACATAATGACGTTGCTCCAATGCCGGCTGTGGCCTCATTATACCGTGGTAAATAGTAATCCGCACTAACCGACCTACAAATCAATTACCTGCTTTTTACCGCAAACTTGTTATAAAAGATTACTACATTAGGATGAGTAAAAGTGTCATTTATAATAAGGCTGTTACCCCACTTGCGGTTTATGAGCTTAAGCGTTTTTCCAACGTCTGAGATTGTCATACATTTGACACAACGTAACGTTGTTAATGAATTTATTTATTTATGGAACACAAAACAAAATACAGACAATACTTTGTTTACATTGCAGTTATAGTTTCGATCGAGATTGTATTCCTAGATACCTATGTGTACACAGCATGGCTATAATATCAGACGTTGGAAAAACGTCAACGCTCGCAAAACGCCAGTGGGATAGCGGCCTTAGTACGCGTATCTGTTGTTTTATTTTTCAACAGTCTTAAGATTCTGTAAAAGTTCTATGGTAAAAAGACTGTGAAATTTTGATTGTGAAAATATTTTCATAATTATACTTATTTTTATGTTTTATCAGTATTTATTAAAATCTGACTCGGATTCGTAGTATAGTCGTCGTCTTACGTGACACGATCCAACTAATAACACTTTTTTCAAATATAATAATAAATAAAACTGTATTTATATAGCTAATTTCAATTTTTTTGAATTTGTTCGTCATTTAATATTTCCTCTGACAAACTAATAACCAAAGGTTTGTCATCTCTGACGTAATACAGAACATTATTTACGTATTTTATTGAAGGAAACGTTTATTATTATTTATTAGCTATATATGGTTATTTAAGTAAGGCCTAGTCTAGAACAGAAGTTACATAATTAATAGGTCTCTTTTATGGTGTAGTAAATAGGTAATCATTTATGGCAATGGTGGCAAATGTTAAGGGGTTAACAAGTTATACGAATAGATAACGTAAATTCAGCATTTGAAACCATTCATAAATATTCCCTTACCACTATTTCTCTAAATAAAACATTTTATTTAACCCCAAAAATCTGATTAATTTTCAACTTACTATAAAATATACCTTATGTTATAGTTGCTTTGAAATAAATACATAGTTTATCATTTGATTTGATTACTAAAAATGTGGTTTCAAATGTTTTCTAATTATGTACTTAATCATATAATCTGTAACAGACTAGGGTCCTATTTTTTGCTGATGCTGCCATTTTGGTTGATGCATTTTATATCGATTAGAATACCGACACCCATTCCAAGAAATAAAATGCAAACTGTCTTCCAATTAAAAACAAATGGAATTCTCAATCCACACATAAAACAATAACAGCAAATTGGATAGAACACTGTTAATCGATTAAAACTTCACATTTACGTCAGCAAAAGATATTAATATTATGCATTTATATCAATCAAAATAATGGTTCTCCTAGATGGCCCATTTCTTAATATTCATGTCCCATTCGGAGAGGTTAGGCCAGGTCAATAAAAAAATCTGGCTCCTAATATGCTAGGCTTACCAATCGATCAAATAAAAATTGTGCCATCGTACTTTGAAGGTCATCATTGTCCAGGGCCAATCAGCTTGTCACTCCTTATGTTATCTAGAAATGGAGAAGACTATAAAATAATGTAGGCAAGTAGTACTTATGAGTAGAAATCGGGACTACTTTAGAGTTAGAAGACTACTTAGATTAGTCAAACATAAGTTATTGATATTTTTGTTGATATGTCTACATTGTGGTGGATAGTAGCGGTATTATATCTTAAATCTAACACATTATCTACCTTCACCTCATGTTGAGGCTCATAGTTTATTCTCTTCCTAATAGATCGTGAAATTGGGTAATATAAACTTGAGCTGATTGCAATTCCATCCTGATTACTAAGGATAGACATTTCACTTTCCGCTTGACGAAAGGGGCAGTTCTCCGTAAAACGGCCTATTATTTTGCTGCTTTCCTAGCATTAATGAAGCCAACATTAAATCAAATCTTATTCAAATACCGTTTATGAGTAATATTAAGGTTTAAATTTGTCTTTGAAGTCCGTCATTGCGACCCACACAATGCCTTATAAAGCGAGCAGAGAGTCTACGTAGCAAGGCCGCACCTACTCAGTCCGAGGTGACTGATTCACAACGTCTTTTGTTAGAGAATTTACACCAAAATGCGATTGGCATTTGTAGAAAATTTGAAGGTATGAGTTCTGGTTGCATTTATCAAATTCTTGTAGTTTTTATGCAACGGCATTTCCTTTGTATGTCTGTTTCATTACGATAAAAAATTTGATAAGTAGATATTCTGTATTTAGATAAATAAAACCACCGGGCTAATCATAGTGATTTGATTTTTTGATCATTTTACCAAGAGGTTTCAAGATAAGAGTTCTTGCTCCATTTATAAATAAAGCATTCATTCTTTAGTAAATTTTTACTACACTCAGAAGAACCTTATTTCGCCTTGATTAAGCCCGTACGAACAAATTGTCTGTATGTACTCACCTGCCCTATCGACCGTCACGGAAAGTTTTGCAAGAGTCAATGTTTCGATAGTATAGATTGCACATTGCAAGTGCATTTGCGATGAACACAGCATACTTATTGTATTTCAAATATCCTGTACGGTTTATAAGAGAAAAAAAAATACTGAAGAATAGTAACATCACCCGCGACTTTGGCCGAAGTCCTGAAATAGTTTTTTATCAGTGAAAATCGCGAGATTGCCCTACATACAAAAAAAATGTCTTTATAACATACAATTTTACGTAAATAATAATCTGATCAATATTTAATTAGCAAAGCTCCAACAAACGTGTATTGCAAGGCAAAATAATTAACATTTAATATAAGTATCATATCATTTTATTACATACAAAGCTTCAAATTATAAAACAACTATAACTTTAGCACTAAAATAAAAATTTATGGCTAAAATACTGGCAGATAATATTACCTTTTGCATCGATGTTCCGCTATTACATAAGTAGTCGTTCTCGCGCGTTGCGCTCGCGCCGCCAATTGGTCCCAAGTTGAACCTATTGGCTAAGCGTTAGAGTTCAGTATCTTGCATCATACTGCATAGCTGTATGAAGTTAGGTAATTAGGACGTAGGATTGGAATGGAGAGACTAGATGCATAAATATCTGGTGAAGCAAAAAATGTATGACATTAGACTTTTTCCGTATACAGGGTGATCTCTGTCGCGTATGTTCAAATGATAAAGATAAAGATATTTTATTGACTGACTATACTGAATGACTATACTTAAATGTAGAACGAAACGAGACTTTAACGAAATTAAAGAACTAGACGCTCTTTTTAATGCCAAAGAGTTTATTTTCAATAAAGCAGCGACTGTGAATTAATAAAAAGTCGATTTATTAAATAACTCAGAAAGTCGAAACAAGTTGCTTGTTTCGACTTTCAAAATGTTAATCTATGGAGACAGAAATGAAACTCGTATGGTCACTCTTTTTAACCAATTTTTTTCTAGAAATCCTGATTACTCATGACGCTTCTATATTTTGTAAAATACCAATACAAAAGAATTATTAAATTCTTAAAATAAATAAAGGTTTACGTGATGAACAAAATGGTGGCTGTCAAAAACGATCGTCAAAAACCCCGTAATTTTTGTCTTCTTTTATGAAAACGAGGAGACCCACCACGTTTGCTCTGACCAAGCCGTATATTCTCATAAATATAGTGGTCCTAGCATTTAAGTATACAGCTTAGATACTGTATCAAATCACTCATGCAAATCGTACATCAAGTTCATGTTTCTAGCTTACGTGAAAGGCAATTACACAGCACAATAATCGAGTTTTCCCTTGATTCCCGGATTCGCATTAAAACTTTCCACCGGTTGCATTACTAAGCAATTTTGCTAAATACAACAGTTATTTGCCGGTATAAATCTTCATGAATGACAACTTTCTACCGTCAGTGCTTGTGGGGGTAAATTCAGTTTGAAGCAGTTCTCACCAATCAACAATCGATCTAGAAATCTTAAGACATTGGTGCCGATTCTTTAGTGCACAAACTAACGTAAATTTAAGTTAGGTGCATCTTTCTCTTTCCGTTTAATTAAGAAAAGGACAGAAGATCAAATATTAGTTAAGTCCTGTCAAATTTAGACAGTCCATAGATAATTTAGACGCAATTTAAAAACATGGCGTCTAAATATACGTCAATTGTCATCAGGCGCTGTCTAATTTGACAGGATTAAACTAAAATGTATCTTCTGTCCTTTTCTTTAAGAAATGGAAAGAGAAAGATGCACTTAACTTAAATTTACGTTAGTTTGTGCACAAGAGAATCAGCACCATTGACGTCTTAAGATTTCTCGATCTAGATCTATTTGTCTTAAGTTTGATTGATCTTGAGTTCGCCAACATGTGTATATCGCCTTGAAGATTGGTAGTGTCGATGGCCACGTAATAATTAGTACCTATTTCTTACAATGTTTGGTTTCGTGAGATTACTATTATATTCTAACTTTAGGTCAAGTTCTTTGATTGTTTCAAACATTTTTTATGAGATTCTTTTCTTGTGTTTGTATATATGTTTTTGTTCAAAAAATACTTAAGGACTTACTTAATATGTTTGCATAACAAAGAATTAGGTACATTCAATTTTCGAAACGTAAAACCTTCTAACAAAATGGGGTCCATTGTTTTTTTTTTTAACTTTTAGAGGACACAGTTCATACAACATAAGTTACATAGATATCAATCATATTATTTAATAACAACAATTCTCACAAAATCCATTAATGTTTTGACTAAGATCTGTATCCATTCATAACCGCATTCTCACGCTTGGCACACAATGTGTAAATATTCACTATTTTGTTGGCACCGATATTATGTTTCACTAGCTGCCACCCGTGGCTTTGTTTGCTTGCCATTAATACTGACTTTTAATTAGTACTTCTCCTCTTTAACGCCCATAGAAGTCACCTTAAAAATCATTCTATATAAGTACTTATCATCCTGATGTATAAGCTGAAAGTAAAACTGAACTGATTTTGATGGGACTTTACAGTGAGTACTGTCTCACTGTAAAGTCCCATCAAAATCAGTTCAGTTATTTTTGCGTGAAAGACTAACAAACAACATCTCTACAAACTTTGGGTTTAATTACTAGTACCTAATTAAGTTATGTAACGCCATTATCTAAACGGCCAATGTCCTAGGCCTGCAAAAATCTGTACTAACAACATTTCCAACAATTACAAAATATCTCATTTGCACACTAATCACTATAATTGTGCTCTTTTACTTTATGGAGTAACTTCAAGTTTTGCTCAGCCGTTTCGGAGTTTACGAAAATATTTTTGCAATGTTAAATGACATTTCTTTTGAAACTTATTTAGTTATTTATGGATTGTTGGAGATGCTTTGGTAATGTTCTTGTGTCAAGGCCGATTGTATTTGCATGGTTTAGTTACTAGGGCTTGCCCATTGAGGAACTCTGACTTGCGTTTGCAGAGTACTGTCAGTTACATAATTTGTTGTTACTCAACTTTTGCTGATAATATTAGTTGTAGGTACATCATTTGTTTCGTTGTTTAGGCCGGTTACAGTGCTCCACCGATCGTCAGTACGTACGGTCCGTCCTGACGATACGCTTGAACCGACCGTCAGTTTCTATCATTCAGTGCTCTCCTGACCAACAAACTGACCGGACTGGTATATGATACGCACATCCGTGCGGTCGGTCCACCGGTCGGTGCAGCACTGAACGCGTTCATATGTTTCCATAGCGCGTCGGTCGACCGACGGCACGCATGCGGACGCGCTCGACCGACGGTCCTCGTACGCAGTGCGTAGCAATATACGCGTGCGTACGGTCGGTCGAGCACTGTGACGACTTGTGAATTTTCATACAAATGAGAAGCGCGACCGATGTACGCACCGACGGTCGGTCGAGCACTAAAACCGGCCTTAGTTTTCCGTGATTATTTTCCTTTGGTTAGGGAATGGCTTATTTATTTATTTATATCGACACACTAACGACTCCCTCACTGGTATAACGTTATGAAAAGATAATTTGCAAATTAAAGAGTATTGAAGTGTCATAAGCGTAGACTGCACTAACTGATTTATACATAAACAAATGTGATTAAATAATAAAACTACATTGAAACTTACATTGAAATATGACTTGATTAATGGTGGTCGGGAAGAGCAAAGGGATGGAGAATATATTCGACGGGCCTGTTGGTCTAGTCATTAGTGACCCTGACTGCTAAGCCGGAGGTCGTGGGTTCGATTCCCACTCAGGACAAACTTTGTGTGATGAGCATGACTGTTTGTTCTGTGTCTGGGTGTAATTTATTCATAATATGTTTGTATTTACAAATTATATAAGTATGTATATCAGTTGTCTGGTTACCATAACACAAGCTCTGCTTAGCTTGGGATCAGATGACCGTGTGTGAGTTGTCCTAAGATATTTATTTATTTCATGAAAAATACTAGATGTTCACCGCGGTTTCAACCGCGTTAAGTTAGTCGTGATTTTATATGTTACTCGCTGATAACGCAACTTTGTATTGGTGAAAGAATTTTACGAGTTGGTTTAGAAGTTAGATAATTTATCATCATTTACCCAAGATTGGTAATAGACTTACAGTAATTTTTAAGTCCCGGTTTCTCACATGTCGAAAGCAAGTTAATACTCGGTCATTGCCGATGGGGTCAAATACACACTATTTGGTTTGTATTTGGCAACCCTTCATAAACTAACAAAATATTCATTGTTTAGTAACTAACTAAGTTTACGCACTACTAGTTTTAAAATGACATTGATAACTTATGTTGTGTGACGGCTATTGTAAATTACTCGCAAACCTGACACTGAAGATTCCACTCTATTAATTTTGCAATGTCAAATATATCATTGCAAGTGAAACAATTACTTGGAAAGAGACATAAGTACTTTCAAATAAAAATTTCCTATTTATTATAAAACTAGCTTTTGCCCGTGGCTTCGCTCGCGTTAGAAAGAGAAAAAGTAGCCTAAGTTACTTTCCATCTCTTCAACTATCTCCACTTAAAAAATCACGTCAATTCGTCGCTCCCTTTTGCCGTGAAAGAAAGACAAACATACAGACAAACAGACACACTTTCCCATTTATAATATTAGTATGGATATCTGTTGTCATTAAGTGTCTAAAAATCATCTCATTATAATATTGTATCCCTTTTAGGGATGGAATGTCTAAAAATTCTTACTTAGTAGATACTTACCCTTCAAAAAGAAGACACCCTCCAATTTCCAAGTCTCTAGGTTTGGACTGTGCGCTCATCACATTCCATCACCCAGTTAGTAAGTCAGTTTGCCATTATCTTAAAATATACGATGACTGGTAATTACACGTGAATACTAAAGGTCATAGCTCATTACAGCCACCCGGCAGCCACTCCGCACCGACTCGCCTCTAGTGTTGCCCAAATTCAGTCTTGGTCTTGCAGTCTTGGTCTTGTTCTTGCGTTTTTGCAAGACCAAGACCAAGAACAAGACCGCGTATTTTTAGCAAGACCAAGACCAAGACTGACCGTGCAAGACTTGAGCAAGAACAAGACATAGCCTGCAAGACTCTTGCGTCTTGCAGCTAGGACTTAGCGCTATTTCACTGAGTAGTTAGGTGTAACAGTTCGGTGTATAGGTAGGTACGCTTAGGAATTCTATGAGACGCAAAAAACTGTATCAAAGAATATGAAAAACTGGACCTATGCGCATTACGACTAATACCATAAACATAGCGAATAAAAAAATATCTATTAAAATTAAACTGAGTGCATGCATAGTTATGTTTTAACCATCGGCACTTTGATAATGCGGCATCAAAGGTTTTGTACTTACTTCTCAAAGAAATTTGCCGCTTTTCGGAAGTACATGGTTATGATACACGCGCCGGCTTCTTTTGAAATCTAAAACAATCGTTGCCGCCACGCCGAAATCATAACATTTGTGACACTATTTGATTGCCGCCATAGGGCGTAGGTATACTCATGCAAAATAATTTCGAATTTTTTTAAGAGTACCTACAGGTGTTCCAAAGAATAAATAAGTTTCAGAGTGCTTCGAATGAAAATGAATACATTATACTGATCACGCAAGTAGTATTATGATTAGGATAAAATCTTTACTATGGCTATGTTAATTCAAGCTCACAATGTTCCAATTCTAATATCTACGTTTTTCTAAGATTTAAAGTAAACTTTAATAAATAGTAATAGACTAATAGGTAATTGCAAGACTTGCAAGACTCTTGCTGCAAGACCAAGACCAAGACCAAGACTGGGAGCGCAAGACCAAGACCAAGACCAAGACCAGGTGTATTGGCGCAAGACCAAGACCAAGACTGGCTAAGTCTCGTCTTGTTCTTGCATTTGGGCAACACTACTCGCCTCCTGCGGCTAGTAGTCTTTATATGGACTTGTATGGGGATGCGCTCACTATATCAACTCCGTACCGTCACCGGATCGCCTCGGTTATTTATAAGGCGAGTCGGTGCGGAGTGGCTGCCGGGTGGCTGTAATGAGCTTATGACCTTTAAACACGTGAAGGAGGTCTTGATAACCAACACCTTTTACTAAATATATATCAGCTGTTCAGTACATTAGGCAAACATAAATGTAGAGAACAGTTGTTTTTTTTTTGCGATTTTAGGTTTAGAGTTTTAAACTACTTGACCACCAACATATCATTCATCTCGAGTAGGATGTAGGTAACAGATTTAAATGCCAACAGCTGTTTTTAAATCCGTGTCGAATTAACTCAGTGAACTGTTGACCTTTTGATTTAGGTATTCTCATTCTGGTTTTTGTATCGCCTTTTAGTAATAGTGTACGAGTACTTGCCCTCGACGCATGTCATTTGGGGTCGATGCCATAATATTCATAACGGCGACGAGGAGACAAGACCGAAAATAAATCAGGCAGTGTACACAGGCTCTGGCTATTTCTTGTTCTGATGGCCGTTTGAATTAGTCCCAAGTTTTTTAAGACATTTATTATTTTCCTTTTTTTTTGCAAAGCATAGAGATTATGCAATTTCCAAATTCCATGCTGCCACTGAAAATTTACTAATAAAAACTCCATGTCCAATGTCCATGACGCTATCGACCGTCCAAAATAATAGCAATTTTCTTTGCTCAAGTATTTCCAAAAAGAACAACACTTAAGCGAAGAGATTTTAGAGAGTTCGCATCGAGAAAAGGTCTTATCGTCTAAAATGGCTATCTCCCACTCGCAAACTTGTGCACCCACATAGAAAGAAATCCTTGACACACCGCAAAACAAACGGTCATTCAATATTCGATTAACTAGTAAAATCTTTTGTGTTTCCATTGCTAGAACAATAGACAAAAGCTTAAATTGTTTCATTACTTAGTGGCACGAGCACTGGCCATGTCTAATCTTCCGTATCAGGGCTAAAAGGTATTAAGTGTTTCTTGGGTTAGCGTCAAAGGAATAAAGAAACCTACTCTTTCTGTCAATAATGCATAGGTCCCAATTTTTCTCTACTTTAACATGCATGTATTACGCATATAATATGATAATATAATAAATAGTGTAGAGAATGCCTAAGGTATTAAGGCTATAATATACTCTCACACATAATGTGTATAAGCTTAAGGCACTCCCTGACACTGTAACCAGAGTCCTTGGATTCTAAATGAAATATATCCAAGGAGCCATGGCACAGGTTTTACTTAGTATGGGCTCCTGTCTCACACCATGTAATAGTTTCTCTTAATCTTGTGGGAAAAAATTAATAAAGGTATTAAACAAAAAAAATTAAGTCCGCCCATATACATTTGTGCATGAAGTTTTAAATAAATAAATATAAATCTTTCTCTTGAATCACTCTATCTGTTGCTGAAAACTGCAGTAAAATCCGTTCATTTTTTCATTCATTTAATAATGTAACGATTTAAAAAAATTATGCAACAATTAGGTACTCAAGTACCAGTAGTGTAAGCTTAAAAATAAGTACTTCCATTATTAATACAAATTATTACTGTGTAAATGCTTTTTACACCTATGTAAATGCTTTTGAACTACGATTTTCTCGACCCACAAAAAGAACTATAGAATCTTTACATTCAAAGTACAATTACTTATATACACGTACATATGTCAGCCTCATGCTTTCTACTAATGAAAATGTGAAAGTATAACAACCATTTTAATAATTCCTTTGTTTCACCTGTATGCGTGGATGATCTTAATGTGAGCCAATTTTGATGAGGGCTGAACAAAATTAACTCTCTTTTGTAGTAAATTATGTTTTTGTTGTTTGGTTGTTGGAAAAACTTTATAATAACTGAATATAGCTAGCAAACTAGCAATATAATTAACTGCCATATGACACATTTTAACTTGTTAACGTTATTTCGAGAAATCTGGCTTGATAACCAGGTTCTCATCATGTTTGCCATTCAACGAGAACTTCTTAATTAGAGAGGACTTTTGTTTCAGAAGTAGTTAAAAATCTCTTAGAAATGACTTAAATCAAAGGGCCAGTTTTCTTTTTGGCATATCAAAACTGAGATAACAATATGGGTGATATTGTTACCTGATATAAAAAATATTTATATTTATAATTTCTTAGCGTAATAAGCCGTTATCTCACTGGCGTTTAATGAGCGTTAGCGTTTCTTTAACGTCTTAGACACACGACGTTCACGTCAAACGTCGCTTATGTATGACGAAATCAGACGTTGAAAAAACGCCAACGCTCGTAAAACGCCTGTGGGATGGCGGCCATAAATTTTTTGCATGTTAGATAAAATTGCGTACATGTTCACATGTCACTAGACTTTATTATGCATAGAAACAATAGACAAGCGGTGGTTTTCTGCCACAATTGTAGTGTCGAGTGAAAGTGCACATGTTCCCATGCGTAGGCGCAGTTTACAGCACACTATAGTACTACTGTGTTGTTACTAGGTACAAGTGTTAATGATGTTATCTGTCTGTTGGAAAACGTAACTAATTGTGGTGTCAACATGTTGAGTTCGTTGTACGTCGGATGTGTGTGATAGTATCTCTATATTGTTGTGATAATTAGTTTAAATTTTAACACGTAAAGAGAAAACTGCTAATTGTGAAGACCCGCAGAAAGCTACAACTAAAAGAAATATAATTAACTAGCTAGGGTTAGAAAGAGACAAAAAGTAGCCTATGTTACTCTCCATCCCTTCAACTATCTCCACTTAAAAAATCACGTCAATTCGTCGCTCCGTTTTGCCGTGAAAGAAAAACAAACAGACAGACAGACAGACACACTTTCCCATTTATAATATTAGTATGGATTGAAAGGACCAACGGACTGACAAACGTAACAATGCACTGCCGAGACGTCTGGGGCCAAGGCCGTCATGAAGGGAGCTAACATAGTGAGCACTAAGAATTGATGTAGATTAAATATTTATATCAATTCGTTATATACATTTAACATAAGGGATGAAAGTTTGCATAGAAAATTGTTTTTCTGAAAACGTATCTCTCTTAGTCTCATGTTGTTCCTAACATTTTGTATCCTCACATTTCACCGACGATTATTTGCTCTTGAACATTTAAATATCGTAAATACTTTAACGATATCGTGGCATAAGTATTTTATAGATAACAGAACGGGTTTAAATACTAATTATGACCTTTATTTTAAGGCAAACCTTAAAAACATGTAGTAGATAAACGTGACATTAAACATTTTCTATTTCTCTAAAATGCAAATGCATATAAGAATGCATTAGTGCGACTGCTTATCTAGCAACCTGACGGGCTTCTACTATTTGCCTCGTTATAAAATTTTGTCTTATTTGTCTAGACATAATCATGTGTCCAGACCTCGCGAATACGCCGCTCGTTAACTGTAAACGCACGCAAGCAATACGCGCGCGGTTTTTAAGCGGCTCGGAGCGGCGCATTCGCCTAATCTGAACACACCTTTATGTGGTAAAAGTAGCCCGATTTTTTATACTCAATATTTTCATTGCTTTCCCATAAGTAGCTTAGGTGGTAACAATATTAATGAGAGCCCTGTAGGACACAGCAAAATATGGTAATCGGAGAGAGGAAGCCCTGTTTAAAAAGTATAAAAGGTATAATAACTTCTAATTTTAATTATAGAAATAATATTTTTTTTATTTCTGCTTCCAGGAGTCAAGATGCCGAAACCCACCCACAGCACCACAGAAGATAGAACGAGTCATAACTCTGTGTCAGGACGAGATAAAGCTCTCCATACTTAGAGGTGAGATATTAATTAATACTATATTAGGGAGGTTTACACTGCCTACGTAATACACCAAATTTATGCTAAATCTATGAGGTCCATTGCTGCAATAAAGCTGGAGTTAGTTGTTAATTTAAAATAATGGTGTAAAGAGGTAGAGATAGTATTTTTTTATTCTGTGGAACACCTGGTCCGGATGTAAAAAAAAGCTAAGGGAAGAAATTTCTGATTCTCTGTTATATAAACAAGCCGATAACTGCAGCTGTCAGTGATCGAGAACTCTTAGATCGATTCAGCATTTTTTTTTTCAAATTTTTGTTATGTCTAAGCAAGATTATTAAAAATTTGAAATAATCCACTGGTTAAATTATAAATTATCAAATTCGGAACAGAAATTTATATTTTTAACCGACTTCTAAAAAAAGGAGGAGGTTCTCAATTCGGATGTTTGTATGTTTTTTTTTTTTATGTTTGTTCGCGCATATCTCCGTCGTTTGCCAACCGATTTGAACAATTCTTTTTTTGTTTGAAAGGGTAGACTTCCCAAATGGTCCCATTGTCATCAGGTCCAGGATCTGGTGATGGTATCATGCCGAAATCGAGGGAACTCCTCAATTTTTATAGAAAAACGTACATTTTTTTTAAAGTTACTCTAAAACGTAGTTGGGACTCACTAAAAAGTAAAAAATAAAAAACTTTTTCCAAAAAAAAGATAACCGACTTCAAAAACTAAAAGCTCAATAAAAAACTTTTTTCAAAAAAAAAAATAACCGCCTTCAAAAACTAAAAACCCAATAATAACTAAAATTTCGGAAGTCGGTGGCAACACAAATTGAATGGCAGAAGAGAAACCACCGACTTCCGAAATTTTAGTTATTATTGGGTTTTTAGTTTTTGAAGGCGGTTATTTTTTTTTAGAAAAAAGTTTTTTATTTATTACTTTTTAGTGTCGACTCCCAATGTTTGACTGTGTATAGTATCTTTCAAAGTAATTTATTTTCAAAATAAAACTACTAACAATCTTATAAAACGAAAATAGAAACTTGAAGACAAAGCACACATCGTCTATGAAAATTTCGTCAATTTTTTTTTGTTCTTGGTGAATTTTTCGAGAAGCACTGAACCGATCGCCACAAAATTTATATGGGACCACCCCTGAATCATGACTTATCAAACAAAAAAAGAACCATCAAAATCCGTTGACAATTGACGGAGTAATCGATGAACAAACATACAAAAAAAAAAACATACAAACAGCCGAACATAGTACCTCCTCCTTTTTGTGAAGTCAGTAAAAATAACTATTTCGGAAGTCGGTGGCAAAGCAACACAATTCGACCGGCAGAAGAGAAGCCACCGACTTCCGAAATAGTTATTTTTGAGCTTTTAGTTTTTGAAGTCGGTTATCTTTTTTTTGGAAAAAGTTTTTACGAAAGCCTTAAATAAAATCTAGAATTCCAGAGACATCATTCATTGGGCAAAACAACGTCTGACAGGGTCAGTCATAAAATCGGCTATAACATTACACAGACGAAGTCACAGGCAAAAGCTTTACAAACACGACGCACGTGCGACGTGCGAGCACGCACGATTATCAAAATTTACGTCTTTGTTTACTATGATTTACAATAGCAATCATGTTTACTAGTTTTTACACCAAAGAATTCTCACAATTGAATGAAACCTTGTAAGACTACATTCGTAACAATAAATAAAGCTTTTAAAGAATTCACGTGAAGGGGAACATCGTAGATCGTGAAACTGACTTTACTGATGAAGCTATGGATGCATTATCTGACGTTTGATCTTTTGTTTTTGGTGCACTAGCTATGCGTTGCAGTTTCATCCGTAAATTTTCTATTTAAGTACTTTTTTCAATAAAAACGTTACTAATTAGAGGTATGTAAAGGACAAAAAGTTTTTTCTTAAAATCTAACAAGAAGAGAGTGCATTATATCAAAAATAAAACTGATTTTATACTTAATGGTATTTATAAGTTAAAAAAAAATATCTGGATGACTTTTGCTAAATCTTTTACCTAAAAAAATCAGTTACAGTCCTAAGTGAGAGGTAACGGTTTTTTAACCCGATCGAATTAAACGTTTACGGGTTAAAATTACTCCGCCTCTACTTGCCATCGTACTTTACCCGTTGCGGGACAGTAATAAAGTTTATCCGATGCTAAGCAACCTTTAATTACCTCGGTCTTAGCGACAATTTCATCTTAATTTTTCACACATTTTCATGTTGTAACCAACATGACATATAAATTATTCTACCAATAATTCATGCTTCCTTTACTCCCAAGCTAGCAAGCAAGCAAGTATACTCGATCAGTCGCGGTCACTCGTTGTCAAGGTCGGTGCTTGCGCAGTGAAAGTAAACGCTCACCATACGTAACGAGACGTTCATATCTACACGATGGACTATATACGACCTATTACGTATAATTATACTGGTGTTTATCTTATCTTAAAAACTGAAGCAGGCGATTATTTTAAACCTGCAGTGTTATTTGGAAAAAAATCTTGGTGATTTGTCGGTTTATTCTACAGAGATATTCCATAAATCCATATATATTCGTATTCCATAAATGTATAGAAATAATTCTTCTATTGCAACTGGTAGTCTCAGGGATTATTTCATATTAAACAAAAAAAAATACAATATCTTGAAATAGTATCTATAAAATGAAGTCGCTTCCGTCCTCTGTTCGTTTAGATCTTCTAAACTACTCAACGGATTTTATTGCAGTCTTTAGCAATAGATAGAATGATTAAAAAAATTTAAATATATTTTTTTTCACTAGTTCGAAACTGTTGCCTTTGATAAATAATTATTTATCAAAGGCAACAGTAATTTATAAATTACTGCATACGATGGATGCAACGCTAAACGATATAAGCAACAGTTTGCATTCTTAGGATTTTGCAATTGCAGCTTTAATCTCATTCTAAATAAGCATAACTATAAGAGTTAATTTGCCTTTTTCATTAGTTAGACAAACAGTGTATAGTGCAATAAAAATAAACTATTTATAAAACAAGAGCAAATGACAATCTTTAACACTAGCTATTTTCTTAAATAAAATTGGATTGGATTGGAGATGTATTAAATTCTTTTTACAAATAAAAACTCACCCATAAGAATTGGTTCAAAGCCTTAACGTGCTTTGGTTTGGTTTATACTAGGTGTATTTTTGGTCTTGCACTACCCATGTAAACAAACAACTTTTATTATGGGACCAACTCTGAAATCTCGTTGGTCCCACAATAAAAGTTGTTTGTTTTCATGGGTAGCATCGTGGGTCATCATCTAGCGGATTGTGCAAGACCAAAATTACACCTAGTATAAGACAGAGCCTGTACTATGGTGACAAGACGACTTTTAGAATCATATTTTTAAAATTAATTTTTACACCTAGATCCATTACAAACAATCATGTTAACCACAAAAAGATTTATCCTGGTGGTAATTAAACCCGCTACCTCCGCAGTCACTAGACCAGCAGGCACGTTTTAAACTTATTCTAAGATGCAACAAAACAGACAAATATTTAAAAAAACTTTCTATCTCCATGCTCTGTTCAGTATTTAAATGTTACTTGTACAAGTACGCTTGCCGACTGCTAATGATTGCTTTCAATTAGCTCTTACAGGTAATGCGGCTAGTTCTGCATTGTTAGTTGACCTCGGCTTAAAACATTTTGTTTTTGCATTCACTGAAAACCTTTGTTTCTGAAGAAACTGCTTAGAAATTGATTTTGTTTACTGACACTGTTTTTGTTAATACAGTTTCTTTGTTAGAAACGAAAATCGGAAGTCGGAATTGCTCTTGTGACTTTTTTTGGTATTAGAGCAGTAATAATAATACTTACTGAGTAAAAAATTCAAGTCTCTACCTAAATTATTCATGAATTTCAAGCCCGAAAGCTAGTTAGCAGAACTAAAGAAAGGAAGAGGGCGACCTCTGTCAACCTGGTGGTCAAATATAGAAAGAGACCTTAAGGAAGCCCAAGTGCCAAAACCGACAACCCAGGACAGACTCAGGCGCCGTAGAGTGAGGAGACCCGACCCCAAATAACGGGAGCAGGGATGGACAAAGAAGAAGATTAGCCCGAACGTTATGGATTCAGCGGATGCTTAGTATTAGGAGTACGCACTTTTAATCAGTTCCATTCCGCTTATGTCGAATTGTCGAGCCGAAAGCTGAACAGACACGAATACGTCTTTATACAAAATCATTCGTTCCAATGGACATTAGCTGAACAGAGCTGTAAAGCGTGCGTAGACCCTTAGGGCCGATTTCACCGTTCGCATTCAAAACTGAGTTCAATAAAACTATGTTCAGCTTAATCAAGTTCAGACGTTGGTTCTGATTTCGGTTTACGTCACACAGATTTCACCGGCTACATTTTGATCGCGTTTACGAAAACTAAGTTTACTTTGACATAGAATGTAAATGTCGTCAGTTCGTCATAATCATAGACAAACTGCTATGCGTTTTGCAGTTGCTATTTATGTGGAAGCGACCTAATGCGATTAATTATGGATTTGAATAGACATTAATTTCAGTATAACTAAACGTATGTAGCTGTCAAAATTTGAAGCAAAACGGAATGACAATGTTCAAAATATTGTCAACAAAAACAACAGATAAAAAATACGAAATCATCCCCCTGCCCTAGCCCTGGAGCACTGTCTTTTGATCAGTAGCTAACCGATCGCAAAAAATTTTCTGAAATGTGAAATAAAAGTTATTTTTTAATGTTATGTTCCCATAACGTTTCACAAAAAACACTGGAACTACTGGAAAAACTTGTTTATATATTAAAACTAAATTCTAAACAGTATATTTTTAGGTTTTCATACGTTTATAAAATGAAGTAACGAAACGCATCATCGGAGAAGAGAATCACGAGATTGCCAGATTAAAATTCTTGAGTTGCAAGTTTTAGAATCTTTGATCGACAATTTTAGGTGGTACAAGTGCATAAATAAGTCCAATATTTTTTTTTCAGAATCTGCGATTGTTTTCCTGTATTTTCGTGTCTTTGTTCTTATGGTACACATTGTTGAACCACAAATATAGGAAAAAAAACACGTCCTTCGGGAAAAAATTAAAAATTACATATCTTGAACGGGTTCAAATACGTTAATCGTCCAAAATCGGGCGTTCAGAGTTTAAACAGGGTTCAGCCTGAACGGAGTTCAATTTTTGTTGGTGAAATGCAAACTTGTGTGCTGAGCTCAGTTCAACGCGTAAACCGAGTTTAGCTTGAATTGATCGCGGTCAATGTAAACGGTGAAATCGGCCCTTAGTGTACGAACTGAGTGAAGAGCGTTGAGCGGAGCGTGCAAGTTGTTCTCGCGCCGTTCTGCCGCCACCTGTTTGATAAGGACGCCGCGCGCCCCGCCCCGCTGGACGCTCGATTTGAGCGGGCACTCAGGCCCTACACTTAGGCCCATTTTCAAAGTTCAAATAGTTTTCAATTATTAGTTAAGTTTTAACCTCGATATGTGTAAGTAGGTACTCTGATTCGTAATTTTAGTCGGACATAATCAAATTAAGAATTGAAAGGTCGGCTTGTTTTGACACAACTAAGCTTAAAAAAATTAATCAAATAATATTTATGGACCTGTTGATAAATTATTTGATTGATCCACTTTGTAATGAAGTAATACATAAAATTAACATTAACATTTAACACGAAATAGATCAAATTAAATTTGTTCACTTATGACCTTATCAGATATTATCGGACATGGCCTAAAGGCTATATTTTCAAGACCATAGTGATAATGCACATACAAGGAACTGTTCAACTGAACACCTTGAAATTTATCTTTGCATTATAAATTATTATGAAGATGATATAGGTATGTAGGCACGTAGATCTTAAAGCTGTTCATTGTTTAAGTACCTAATTTATAATAATTTATAGTCTACGCTATTTCCTATACGGATACAATTTCAATAGTATATTTTATAGGATATTAGATTAGACGAGGAAGCTACATCCCTCGTCTTATTTATACACTAAGACCGTGCGGTGTAGTTTACAATAATTAAGAAATATTAAAAACCAAAAAAAAGAGACTCCTCGTTCTTTTGTTTTTGGGTCATCCCGCCACACTTTTTCCTATTCCTAATCCTAAAGTCCATAATCAACAGCGGACTCCACCAAAAAAAACGCCGAGCCATGAAGGTTGGCGAGTCACGGAGAAACGATTCAACTGTCTTGGACCCCGCAACGAAATTAATCAGAAAAGAACAGCGGAGAAGTAGGATAAAAAACCTTTTCCGCTTCCATGCATAGCAAGCAGGAGACATAATAGAACTAGGCCATAAGCGCAAAAGGGCGATTACAACTAGGAGAAGCCCAGATTGCCTAACCACGGAATAAAATTGTTATTAAAATTACAATAGACTCGTCGTTCTCCAAACTTTACACGGTCATGGACAAAACCAACCCTACAATGTTTTTTTTTGGGAGTGGGAAATCGTCATCGCGGCTCCCGTCCTGGGTGCGGCCCTCCCGCCGCCGTGTCAGACTTTTACTGACTAAAACCTACTCATGTTCCTTCGGTTGCCCTTTATGTTCCGGGGTCACGGTAATTTATATAAACATTCCGCAACCCAACCCTACAATATTGATGATGACCACGAACATCACTCGATACAATGAGAGATTTAAATAAATGTTCCCGACAGCGCGATCTAACACGTAGTCGAGACATATTTGTTAACAAAAAGTAATTTTGAAGACAGCGTGCAGGAAGCAAAAGTGTAGACAGCCCTGACAGATGGTCGGATGATGTCAAATAGACGGCAGAACAAGTGTTGTCTAGAATTTTCGTATGAAGGACATCTTAAAGAGCAATGCATATGTTCAGCTATGGGTCAAATCAAGCTGTGAAGAAGAAAAGAATTTATACTAAAGCGTTTACATCATACTGTTACACATTAAATCGAACACCCTCCTTTTCTTTTGTAAATCATCAAGTGACTTCTCCCGCCCTGGACGGGGCGGTAGGGAGTGCCAGACTGACTAAAACCCACCATTGATCCCTCTGTCTAACACCCTCTTGTATACCGATCATGACAAAAACTTATCAAACATCACATGTGCCACGTTAAAATCCCGGCAATATCTTCGTCCTAATTATCAAATCTTCGAAATACAATCTTTAGTCATTTACTTGTGACTATACTGTGTGGGCACGTCACAATACCTATAAGGAAGGTTGAAACTCTTAACTGTATAAACTGAGATCATTTTCTGACTCATTCCTCGTCTGTTCTGAACGACAAATAGCCATACTTTGCAAATAATGACTAGTTTTACGACAAGTTCTGTAAGTCTTTAAAACACCTGAACTAATTTTGAAAAGGCTTTGTTCAAGAACATGAGGTAAATAAGTCTTGAGGAAACAATATCTTATATACTAGATAGATAGCTAGTCTCCGCCTTTTATTTCGTCTGCATAAAAGTCAAGTCCAATAAGAGATCTACTTAAACATCGAAGGAGTTTGTTAATACAGACACCTTGAGTTGCTGAGCGCAAAACTCCAAAACTTCTGAACCAATTTGATATTTTCTCGTTAAAGTCTGACGCAGGTTTGTTATTGAGTGAAAAAATGTAAAAGTTGACCGAATGACTTTAAAATTTCTAAAGAACTGATGGTCACCTTTTGACGTTTTGAGAGGTAATTAATACCAGCTACAGCAAGATTCAACTATTGCAGATTATAAATTATATTGCCGCATATATACGGCAATTATAGTGTTGTAATCTATAAGAGTAAGATTTTTTGAATAAAAACAAACAAACACTACCTCTTTTTAATATTAGATTCGAATAACAAATATACTACGTGACAGTTCATTTCCTTAGTGTTTCATAAAGATATACCTGATTATGTCGTAATAGTTAGTACAACCTTGTTTACATAAGATTTTCATTCGAATGCAACCTCGCAAGAAATCACTTGACATTTTTATTTTAGATCAGTTACGAAAATGTGTCAGTATAAAGTTTAGTATTTACATCTTATACCATTAATAAAAATTGCTGTAATTAATTAAACATTACATGAATATTCAATTAGCAGTATGGAGGTACTGACAGTAAAGTAAATACCTATCCAGGGTCGTCAGTTCAAATATAAATTGTCTCAAAAACCGATGTCGAAATGATTAACTCATTAATTAATTAAAATTTAATTTAAATACATCTACTAGTGCTCAAGAACACTTAAATTACATTGAACGGCCCTGGATACTTATCTACTTTGCTGAGAGTACATAAGAAACCATAATGTCGCAACTTCACTTGAACTGATTCTGAGGTCAAAACTGAATAACACGTATGATCATTGACCACCAAATATGGTGCGATGGTCGACCAGTCACTTCTTACCGCACACCGGATATTTTAGCAGTAACTTCACATTATTTTGCGTTATTATCGTGTAATTAGCTTGTGTAATACACCCTTAATAGTTGTTAATAACATTTCCCGAAACTCCCTCTCAGTTTTTGAAAAAGGAATGCTGTCAAAGAACTTAAACGGCTTTTTTAAATGTTGCTGTCATTTTACGTAACGTTTATTTGTAAAAGGAAAATCGGTTGTTTTTAAATGTGTTTTTTTTTTCCTGCTCTCAAAATTGTTGCAATTTTAGTCACATTCTAAGATTAAATGCTGTAGAAACAATTCAAGAATTTGCTTAAGACACGGAAAAACATTTCTATTTAAAATTCATGCGAATATTTACATAATATGCCTGACCTTCATCCATTTACATTAATTAATTTAAATATTGCACACATTCATGTGTGTAATTTGCTTACCATTTTAGGAGAGCGAAAACGTTGTTCAGCCTTCATAGGTTTTTATTTAGCCCTGTTCATCGATCAAGCCTAACGTAACGTATGTACAGCTACCGTCATAACCGCTGGAACAAATTGTTTGATTGATTGACAAACGGAAGAACCCTCGTTTCGTGGTCACGCACGATCGCAAATTCGAATTTGTTTTTGTTTTTAATTGCCGACTAATTTGTATTTCGAAAATCGAATTGAATCATCTAGAGTTATATGAAAATGGGTATCGATTTTTTTTTTGGTTTTACAAAAGCGCTTGCCAAATTGGAAATATACTTAGTTGTTTAAAATTCTCCACGTATTATAGAAGCCGATTCACACATGCTATGGAATAAGTATTCTATTTTAAGACATATTCAACTTATTCGAAAACTCTTGCGACAAAATTTAACGAACCATTTACTAGCAATACCAATAAAGTCTCCAATTAAACATACACAAAACCAAATGCAAAGATCCTCAGATTTAAAATGACCCATAAACAAACAACATTCTAAAACTGTCGGTAAGTGAGCAACTGACCCATATATTTCTTGCATCACGTTTGCATAAGTCGCAAGCGCAGGTTGCACTGCGGGACATGCGATGTGCAGTCGACTGTGCAAATGTGCACCTAGCTTGTGCATTTGCGAAACTGTGCAATTGCCCGCTGGGTTAATTGGATGTTACCCCTTTCGTAGGGGTAATTGATTACTGCATGTCTCGTACTTGTTTAGTAGTCTATTGCAATGTGTGATAGCATTAGCTTCTACCCACGGCTTTACGGCAATCAGAAATAACGTAGCTTTCCATTTAGCTAAATATCCATACGCGATCAATGCCCGTGTCTTTTTATGAGAAATGGTCTTTGACCTGCAATAGTACAATAAAAGGCTGGTATTAATACGGGGTATAACGAAAAGAGTAGAATGGAGAAAAAGAAAAAAGAAATGAGGAGCTAAAAAGGGAGAAAGGATCCCATAAATAGTCGACCCTAAAGAGCAATTTCTTATTTGGAACACAATGTCAAAAAGATCTATTTGTCATACAGAGATCAGCTGATCAATTTATAAATACGGGAAGTTTAAATATCGACAAGACAACCTTAAACAAAGTTGTTCAACAGGTCCCTTCCTTGAGGGTTTCGTATTTACATACCCTATTCGCCGTTATGTTACACACTGAATATTTTCCATAAACAGATGCTGAATAAAAATAGTCTGTGGTGGTAGTTAGCATAACCATTCCAATAGATATATGGCCCGTTATTGCACGCCAGTTTACTCAATTTTGAAACCGGTGTAATCGACAACCTCTCCAACTGCCTCTCCTAAATTCCGCAACATATGGCGAATACTAGCCCTAGTAGATTCTCTAGAATGGGGTTCCTAAAACCAGTACCACTGGTGAATGCAAACAGTGCCGTAGCTAGGTAGCTGGGGGCCCCGTTGCAATAACGGGGTCCCAGGTCTCACAACTTGTCCAAAAAAAAAAGACCGAGTCGGAGTCGTACTCGGAGCGTTTTGTACCATTATTGGCAAAATATTTAAAAAAATATCACGTTTATTGTATATTAAATATTTATTTTTATCGGTCTTCAGTAGTTTTTGATAGAGCGGCAATATAAAAATTTCATTTGTGAAAATTCCAACTATCTAACAATAACGGTTGGTAAGATAGAGCCTGGTGACAGACGGCGACAAACAGACAGACAAATAGCAGGGCAACGAAGTCTTAGTAATAGGGTCCCGTTTTAGCTTTGAGTGCGGAAACCGAAAATAGACATTAAATTGACTGGCAGAACAGAAGCCACCGACTTCCGAAATTTTAGTTATTTTTGGGTTTTTAGTTTTTTAAGGCGGTTATTATTTTTTGGAAAAAAAGTTTTTATTTATTACTTTTTAGTGTCGACTCCCAATGTAGATATAGAAACTTGAAGAAAAAACACACATCGTCTATGAATATTTCGTCAATTTTTTTTGTTCTTGGTGAATTTTTCGAGAACCACTGAACAGATCGCCACAAAATTTATATGGGACCACCCCTGATTCATGACTTATCAAACAAAAAAAGAACCATCAAAATCCGTTTACAATTGACGGAGATATCGCGTAACAAACATACAAAAAAAAAAAAAAAATGAGAACCTCCTCCTTTTTTGAAGTCGGTTAAAAATATAAATATCGCATGTTTAGTAAGTCCAGGGCCCCTCGAGGTGCAACACCGCACAGCCTCAAAAGGCATATGGACATGTACCTACACACATAAATAATACAATTAATAATAGATATTAAATAATACATGTCTAAATATATTATATAAATGGATTCGGTTCGCGGCCCCTGTTGCTGAGGGCCCCATATCATACGACGATAGCTACGTCCCTGGCGAAAGCCTTACAAAATCTACAGGTGGTTTAATTTGCCAACCGCTTCGCCGGCGCCGATAGCAAATCTTAGAAGTTATGTAAGAATAGTTTTATTTATTATCGTATTTTTAGTAATACGCTGAAGTCTGTTACTACATGTGTTCTATTAATAGGCTCTATTGCAGAATTGCAATCTTTTGACTTACGTGACTGCTTTTAAAATGACATTTCGACCTTGGATAGTAATGGTTGGAAGATCTAGGGCATAAAGATGGTTGTTTTTTTATTATCTCAAAAGTCAGGCCATTTTTTTATATGCTTCTTAAAGGTAAACAAAATGAAGTTCTATAATTTTTGGTAATGTTGGAACTACTGGTAAACGTCAAAATGGAACTAACTTGAAATAATGCCTGTTAAAATAATGACTTATGCCTGCTGGTGTAGTGGTTAGTAGCCCTGGCTGCTATGCGGAGGTCGTGGGTTCGATTCCCACCCAGGACAAACTTTGTGTGATGAGCATGATTGTTTGTTCTGTGTCTGGGTGTGATTTATCTATAATATGTATGTATTTATAAATTATATAAGTATGCATATAAGTTGTCTGGTTACCATAACACAAGCTCTAAGCAGAGCTTAACTTGGGGTCAGATGACCGTGTGTGAGTTGTCATAGCATATTTATTTATTTATTTATTATTATTTATAATAGGTATTTAAGCTCTATAGTATAAGCGTATTTTCAAATGACATCTAGCAATTTTCATATAGCGTTTTACTGCCTCTTTTAAGTAGTAATAATATGTATTTTTAATATTGTTTTATCAATTTTGTCACCACTAAGAAACCGCAGTTACGGTAATTTAAGATATGTGTGGCCTAAATGTTAGGAATGATTTAAGGTCGGGCCACGCATTTCTTTTAACCAAAGTGCCTGGTTTCCTTTTATCTAATTAAAAAAATATCTTAAGATATTTTCAAGATAATGGCATTAAAACCTAGACTGAAAATATCAATTTGTTGTCGCCTTTTTTATTCATTTCGTTCTACATATTTATAATTTGCTGTTGACCTCAAAGATGAATGTTGGAACATATTATGATGATCCGTATTAACTCGATAGCACCGTTAAATTACTACACGCTAGGACAACACACTGATATTTCAAAACACTTGCGGTACCCATACATACAGTTTTACCGACAGATTTACATTATTCAAGTATGGTTCAGATTTTGAGAATTGACAGAAGTCAATACAGCTAAAAAGTTTTACACATTTAGTGGTCATGATTCGCCTTTTGAACAAAAAATTTACACAATTTATCCCGAAAAAAACTACTAAATTATCTTCACAATCATTCATAAACTTCGGAATCTAGAACAAGTCCCTAAAACACAAATCTTATCAAAGCCACGACGAAACTACAGAAAACCAAGTTGTACCTATTTGTAAAGAAGGAAGCTTGCGGTAAATGAGTTTCCTTTGACCAGCAGGATATTGTAACACACATAGGCAATTAACTAATCACGATTGGTTTACTAACATTTCAAAATTTACAGCCATTTGGTTACTCAATCTAATGACTTAATTGATCCGGTGCTACTGGATTGTGATCTTGAGTTTCATTGGATTGAAGATTGAATTTGAATAAAAGCCAAAAATTACGAAAATTTACACGATCTTAGGCCCGTATTAATAGACGTCACTCAATTCTGAGACGCTCTCAAGTCTATTGCTGTCCTTATTTTTTCCCTTTAGAATGACAAGGACAGCAAGAGATTTGAGAGCGTCTCAGATTTGAGTGACGTCTGTTAATACGGGCCTTAGAGTCCCCTAATCCCATTGTGGCTTTAGTGACAGCCGTCACAACAACGAAGAGCAGTGTACTTTCGACAACAGTGACATAATGGTGACATTGAGTTTCCATTCACAACGTTCAACATTCATTAGGTGCTATTTTTTTTTATTTGAGACAATCCAGCCACACTATTCCCAACCACTGCAACTCCTGAAAGCCAGAATCAACAGTGGAGTCTGCCAGAAAAGCGCCGAAGCAATTAAGCTCGGCGAGTCCCGGAGAAACGATTACGATAATTGGTGCTAATAAAACATCGAATATAGGACACAACAGTGCCATACTCAATAGTCACAAGAAGAAGAACAATGCCTTTTCTATATAATTACTAACACTACAAGGTGTGCCATCTTCAAGACTCCTTGTGGCTGTCGTTTGACCCGTGTGCAGACTTTTAATTTCATCACTACTGATGACGAGAACCACAAAAATGAGAGATTTTGTAAAAACTTAATAAAAGTAAAAATAGTGTCGATAAGGTTTCTTGGTTCTCCATATGGTCTCTGTAACATACTTCGTCTTTCTAACTAAGTGACTAACTTACTCTTTGACAATAAATTCATAATTGAGTGTAAATGGTTTAAGAAAAAAAACGCGTGATTTTTTTAACACTTTTTTCCTGTATTCCAACTGAGCTATAATACTCCATCACTGATATAAGAGCAAAGCCCAGTTTCTCTTACGAGGTTTTAATTAGGTATTCCAGTTTCCAGTTAACGATTGCAAGCGACTTTTTGATAGATTACTCACCAATTACTTTGCTCGCTTTACTTGATGTAAAACATATTTCTTTTAGCCACGTTAATATTTTTATTTTGCAAATATATTGCGGTGATATATTGCACCATTTGCAATGAAATGAAGGTGTAACTGTATTGCTGAATTGTTTTTGTATACATATAACACTAGTATTGCCCTGCAGTTTTGCTCGTGTTCTGCCGTCTTTGGTTGCTGCTTCGCCCCAGTGGCTTCTAGCGCGATATTACTTAGTCACTAACTGTTAAGTTTGGCTAACGGCTATCATATAAAATAAATATTTATCTATTTCCAATTCGACTGATAATTTTAAAGATTACAGCGTCTAAACAATCTTCAAATCAACTTCAGACCAAAGATAACAAATTCTCGAAAACGCAAATACTCTAAATCTCATCATCCATGACTCGAGTTAATCTAAATAATAAGAATAAGCATCTTAGCCGATATTTTGCTCAGAAAACATAACTACCAAGCATAGAGCTATTTAGGCAAATGAATTTCTAAATCTCTAGTTGATGGATAATTACTCTTTGGCGCCGATTCTCTTTTTCACAAACTAACTTAAATTTCAGTTAAGTGCATCTTTCGCTTTTCATTTCATTAGGAAAAGGACAGAAGTCCTGTCAAATTAAGACACTCCATAGATAATTTAAACGGGAGTAAAAACTTGGCGACTACAATTTTCTTCAGGCGCTGTCTAATTTGACAGGATTAAACTAAAATGTATCTTCTGTCCGTAAAATGTTCCTTCTCCTTTAGCAAAAAACATAGACAATTCGTATTTTGATTACCACACTGCTAATACAACTCTTTCGGAATGGTATAACTCGGAGGTTTATTACTGGCAAGTATACCAACAACATCCCACAACAATTAGCGTAGCGCGATTTTTTGCAACCCACGAAGTCCAGTACATAGCATATTTAAACCTTCGAATACACGTGATTCGAGACACAAAAAAAAAGGCAATAGCAGCCCGACAGCCGGCTGTCGCTTGGTCGTTGAAAGGTATATGAATATAGATTGGCTCTTTATTTGTTCTCAGTTTTCTTGTTCAAATATTATTACGATAATTTATCAATTTCATTTGGTCTAGGCCAATAGGAATATAGTCAGACGAATCAATAGAAAACCACAATGATAAATCTCTTTAGGCATCCAGAAACAGCAATGCATAGGTATCGAAAGTGAACGTTGGTAAACCTGTGGTAGGATCGTGACCTGCCTGGCCTACATACTACCGTAGATACTACTTACAGTAAACTTAGTAAATACTAACGCAACACCATTTACCAGTTTCTACGGTTTCGCGTTTCTTCCTCATTGAACACAAGTGATTCGCTCCAGCGTCGCTCGGGTGTGTAGTTTGTATAAAAATAAATAAATATCCTTGGACAACTTACACACGGTCATTAGATCCTAAACTAAGCAGAGCTTCTATTATTGTAACCAGGCAGCCGATAAACATACTTATGTAATTTAAAAATATACATATATTTTAGATAAATTACACTCAGACACAGACCAAACAATCATGCTAATCACACAAAGTTTGTTATGGGTGGGAATCGAATTGTGATTGATGATTTGAATTTTTCTCTAAGTACTGCATTCTACATGTTTTATACCATGATCCTCTTTATCGAGGAGTTTACATTAAGATAATGTAAAAAAGATGTGCTTTAATCATTTTAATCTTTATAGCTAGACATTTCAGTGTGCGTGTGTTCGTTGTAATACTAGACGCATTGTTGTTTGGTTAAGAATGAGGTAAACCTGTCTATAACCATGTTACTGGCTACTAAATGTTTTAAAATGACACAAATACAATGCAGTGCAATTCTAGTGCTTACAAAATCGAGGTATAACACCTACACCTTCTACACTAATATTATAAAGAGAAAAACTTTGTATGTTTGTTTGATTGTAATGAATAGGCTCAAAAACTCCTGGACCGATTTTAAAAATCCTTTCACCATTAGCTACATTGTCCACGAGTAACATAGGCTATATAATATCACGCTATGTCCCACGGGAGCGAAGCAGTAACCAAAAACCTAACGTAACGTTGGTGAAACCGCGAGGAACAGCTAGTATTTAATAAATCTACGTCCCTATAGGATAAATGATTAAAAAAATTACTAGATACTCGTTACTACGTTTAAATCCTTTAGAAAGCAGACTAGTCAAGACAAAACTAATAAGTAAAACAGTTCTGCAACTGAAAACCATTGCTTGTATTTCTACGAATACTATTCACATCATAAACCATAAAAAATAAACATGTTCGCCCTATACTTCAGGACGATCGTTTATTGCTTTAAAATTATCGTACACCGCTTAGGCAGGCTTGGCTATTGAAGCAATAATGGTCTTCATGATTTCGCGCTAATATGATTTAAATGAGTGCCCACATGCCTGTACCTTTGGAATGTATAAATTGATAAATATATAAAATGTTGAATGATTTAAAGCTTAAGATATTAACGGTGTTGGAATCATACAAAAATCCAAGTCCTAGTCGATTACAATATTCAATTGTATCATTCGATTAATCATTCACTCATTTGATTGCCATCTGTTACCACATACTTTTCTGACACATTAAATCGGACTGTCGAACAGTGCACACGTGTTTTACTTTCCTCCTGGCGTCGATATCCCAACAAACGGTTTTATATTAGACGAAGACATAACGATTGATATATATTAATATACTTTATTGCACATAACTGTTTAACAGAGAACTTAACTGTAATTTGTTTACAAAGGTGGACTTATCTCTAGAAGAGATCTCTTCCAGTCAACCTAGGGCATTGCGATAGACTGTACTTGAAACGGGCCAACATAGTGCAAGAGAGTGTTTAATAATAACAACGACTAAAAATATATATTTATGAATGCAAATACATAAATTAATAAATACTGAAAACATAAATTAGTTTATGTTTTCAGTATTCATTAATTTATGTGTTAAACTAAAATATAAAATAAATACATAAATATAATATATACCTAACCATAAAGTGATGTAGTGAATATATGATATTAGAATTTATTGACTCTTAGTTAAATTAGCGGATAAATTGAGGCATGGCAGTGCACTCCGCTAAGTTTTTTCCCAAGTTAGTTAGGTTCGGCTGCTGCCAGTCGTACCCAATGCAAGTGAGTATCGGAGTATTAGATGAAACAAATGCCTAGGAGATCCCTGTTTCTGGATAACACACCTTGATATGGGTACTTTTTGCCTACTCGTAAACACTGTTAAAGTCATATAAATAACAACCAGGACCAATTAATTGCTTTACTTTCCAAGACGTCACTAAGAAATTTTTAATGAAAAAACCCCACAATCCTTTACACTACCCGAAAATTGAACATTAGAATCAGCCAGAACCTTAGTAGTATTGCTTTCTGGCCACGAGATCATTACCTACATCGAAATGTTTATATATTTTTTTAATACAATATTTGTCTTTTAATTTCAGAGGCGCTAGATGTGATCAAAGAAGAGCACACGATGCCTGCACAGAGGCGGCGTGACAAGCGAGAGGTTCCATTCACGCACGATGAGAAGAGAATCGCTGGGGTGAGTGTACCTGCTATTTGTATTCTGTTTATGGGTTCAGTTAAAAAGCATCTTCGATTGGCTAACCAAAATTGGGATAAAGCAGTTTGAGGTACTCAAAAAAATAGTAGCTAACAGTAGACTACTCTACTACTCTTACTCTTCTCGTGTCCCAAAGGCTGGTTTTTATCTTGGCCAGAGGCTTAGCGTTGCCATCCAACGTGGCAATGCTGCCAGCCTCTTGGGCACTTTACCGGTTGACAGCGATGCGGAGAAGTTTTTTGATGCTATTTTATTTTAATTCTAGGGTTTTGATTTAGTTTTTGTTTGTAAATATTGTGTATATGAAAATTAAATAAATAAATACAGTAGATATCCTAGTACATTTGCAAGAAACACCAAAACAAGAAACAAACAAAAAAAATTTACAGACCGGCAGTTTTGTCCTAATTTTGAGTACTATTAAATAAACAACCATTAGTTCCTTTCCTTCATTAGATGTTTTTCCTCTTTTAGTTGTTTACTTTTTAGTATTAAACTTTGTAATTAAAAAAAAACTTTAGATTAATAGGCTAATAACACTCAAGTTGAGTTTAAAATAGTGCAAGTAGGGTTTTATGAATTGTAAGAATGGCATGTCACCGGTAAGAAACATAAAATACAGTTAAATGCACTCTAAAATCAACAAGAATTAACTTTGGACGTGGTACACCGAAAGTCCTTTCCATTTGCATTCGTTTAAAATGGAAATGCAGATGCGTTCTTATTTAATGATAGCGATATTTTTTGCACGTTTTTCTTACGGTTCGGTTTCGGTGTTATGTAAATAATCAGCCTTGGTGAATTAAAATGGAGTGAGCTAAAGATAAATTGTCCTCTCACTATGCATATGCATTGTCAGTTTACCTCATGTTCACTTCATTTAAACACATCGAGAAAGATATTTTTACAGCTGGGTTTTAGCCAATGAGATTCGCCCGATCCGGTCGAAAAAGGAATCACGTTATTATTAATATGTTGGAGTGGTGTTTCAGACAATAATTTAATACTTAGCCAGCCTTGTGTAGTTGCTCTGTTTTCCTATGAACGAAACAGATCGCGTGCCAGTCAGACTAGATCCACAACAATTTAAGTGTCTTAAAATGGTTTATTTATTAACAATTTCAAAATAGGAATTATGTACCTATAGGTAAATGATTTTGATAAAAGGTACAGAATTAGTTTAAATCCCAAGAAAGGCATAGATAGACTATAAATAAGTACCATTTGATCTGCAACTTTCGTTCGAAGCTTGTTTGAAATAGAAAACTCGCGCTTTTAAAGCTGATTTACATTGATACAGTAGCTGGCGTCAGTACCACTAGATTTCGGGGCTGGATGAGCACTGTATCTATTTCAACGTGTTTCAATCCGCTGGCTACTAGATGTTGGACTGGATTGTAACATGTTCACACTGAAACAGAGCTGCCAGCGCCGAAATCCAGTGCTGGCGCCAGTTACTGAATCAATGTAGATCAGCCTTTATTTTAACTGTCCCAAATACAACTAGTTTCTACTCCACTTCTCTTGTCGCGAGATTACCTGTCCATCTGTGTGTAACTAATGAAATGTAATTTTGTTGATTCCAGTGCCTGCTGCAGTGCGTGTACCGAAAAGTGAAAGCTGTAAGTATTAACCCACTGTCCCACTCCATCTATTTTAAAATAACTGCTAACTCGTTTACACTGATTTAACTGATAGCGACGGGTAGGGTTGTCATTTGCTCTAAAAAGAACTTTAGTAAGGCCGTATACAGAAAGAAAGCTTATATGCGCTTACCGGCGCTTGTCAGCGCTGGTCCGTTCTACATAAAGGAAGCAGGTTGAAGCAGACTAAGCAAAATGTCGGAATGATTTGTTTGCAGTTGTTATGGCAACGCCCAGCGCTGACAAGCGCGTGTTGAAGCTTGACGGCACCGTTCAGTGCTTATCAGCGCGTGTTCATATATTTTCCTGCGCGGATTACCAGCGCTGACAAGCGCCGGCAAGCGCTTATAAGTTTCCAGCTTTCTTTCTGTATACGGCCTTAGAAAGTAACAACCATAAATGTTAAGGCAAAAGCTTCATGCGGTTTTTTGCTTAATTTCTCTAGCTTCAAAAGTAAGATGTTTATGTTATGATTACTGGCTCTCCCTTCAATTAAAATATTTTCAAAATTATCCAATCTAGTTGGAGTTATATGTTGTTAGAAGTTGTAGGGTAGTAAAAAAATATATATTAGATCATAATTATACATACAAAACTAGCTTTCGCTCGCGGTTTCGCCCGCGTGGATGTCGAATCTCCCATCCCCTATTTTACCCAGGGTTGGAATTTCCAAAAAATCCTTTCTTAGTGGTTCCCTACTATTCACAAAGAACACACCCTGCATGTTTAATGTCTTTCAGTCATATATTTTAGGATTATTTTAATATATTTTTATATTTGTACACAATTTGTTCCAATGATCCTCTTTCTATGTTAAATGGGAACTAGGTGTAAAAATAAAAAACTGTTGCGAACGGACCACCATGAAGAACGAAGTGATAAACCAAGCCCGCCTACAGATAAGATATATATCTACCATAAACTCCAAATCACTTGAATTTTACCTTACGAAATACTAGCTGTCCCCGGCGGAGACACCCACATATTTGGTTACTGCTTCATTCCTGTGGGTCGTAGCGAGATGTTATAGCCTTCCTCAATGACAGGGATATCCAACATTTAAAGGTTTTTTTCAATACGATCCATTAATTCCTTACATTTATTTAAATAAATAAATGATTAAGATTTACGTTCAACTAACGAACCACAGAAACAAACTCTTTAGCTTTATAATATTAGTATTGACTAGCTTTCACCTGCGTCTTTTCCCGCGAGTGTGTCGAACTGCCATCCACTATAATAACCCTTTAGGAATACAGACACACACTACAGAAAACCACCAAACCAAAAAACAAATAACACTGCAAAACAACACAGCGTGTCTCGCGACTGCGCCAAATAGGTCTAGTTCAGCAAAAAGGCCCGATAACTACACTGCCTGATGCTGGCTTTCAACAGACCCTTACCTTCTATTCATAAACAACACAGTCTCTAAGTTTCATGTCTCTAAGGCCCGTATTAATAGACGTCACTCAACTCCGAGACGCTCTCAAGTCTCTTGCTGTCCTTGTCATTCTAAAGGGACAAAATAAGGACAGCAATAAACTTGAGAGCGTCTCAGAATAGTCTCGGGCCTAGGAGCAGCGGTTTGGGCTGTGCATTGATATGGCAACAATCAATCAGTTTACAATTTTACTTACATAGATAAGTAGGGTATGACCTACCTAAACATAAGAAGTTCAATCCATTTCTTCACATAATGTTGAAATCGTGAGATAAAATCGGATGCACATTGCAACCTAGATGTCATCAACGCAGTTCTTTTTCTAGAGCAATGAGATCAAATATACTTTCTGTTCACGTATATCAAGCACTTTTTACTTACCTCGTTATGGAGAGAAAATTCATATTGTTCTCGTGGGTACTGGGTTTAGGGAACACCATGTCAAGTAGTAGTTGGTTAAATACTTTTTTAACACACGTAATCTGTGTCGTATAATTAAGCAGGTAGTGTGAAATGAAATCGCAAATGATTATTTTAAGAGTTCATGTCTTTTCTTGCTTTTCCACATTAAATCATTGGGAGGAGCAACTAGATTGACTTCTTCTTCCATGTTATTGATGTAGGAATTAACATAAATGTCATGTGTAAATCAACAAACAGCTTTATCTTATTCAACAAACCTGGATTAAAGTTTCATTTTGACATAACTTTACTCCATGCCCAATTAAGATGCAACAATTTTAACATTAATTGCTTCATTAAAAAATAAGTTGTCAGTAACTTTCTCTTCAAATTACTGTTATTTCCGTCCAAGTAAACCCCATTAAGTAATTTAAAAATCAAAGAATGTTAAGTATTGCATGCGTGCTTTCCGAACTCAACAAAGCAATTACGTATGTGAAGTACAATAACACAAACAAGAATAAATTAAAAAAGTATCATGAAAATCTTCGCTTAATGTCGGACCGCTAGTCCCATTATGTCGTACAGTCAGCAAAGAAGATGAGTAAGAGTATACAGGGCAGTCAAATAAAATTTAAGTTTTCTTGTACACTGACTGTTGTATTCAAACGAAATATTAATTATTTAACTATTTTTAACCAACTTCAAAAAAGGAGGAGGTTCTCAATTCGTCTGTATGTTCTTTTTTTTTTTTTGTATGTTTGTTACGCGATATCTCCGTCAATTGTAAACGGATTTTGATGGTTCTTTTTTTGTTTGATAAGTCATGATTCTGGGGTGGTTCCATATAAATTTCGTGGCGATCGGTTTAGTGGTTCTCGAAAAATTCACCAAGAACAAAAAAAATTGACGAAATATTCATAGACGATGTGTGCTTTTTCTTCAAGTGTCTGTATCTACATTGGGAGTCGACACTAAAAAGTAATAAATAAAAACTTTTTTCAAAAAAATAATAACCGCCTTCAAAAACTAAAAACCAAAAATAACTAAACTTTCGGAAGTCGGTGGCTTCTGTTCTGCCAATCAATGTGTGTTGCCACCGACTTCCGAAATTTTAGTTATTTTTGGGTTTTTAGTTTTTGAAGGCGGTTATTATTTTTTTGAAAAAAGTTTTTATCTATATTCATCATTATCATCATCATCATTAAGAAAATAATTTGCTAATTAATTTAATTATTTTGTATATTTATTAAAATTTGTATTGTAAAACTCGGCATCGGTTTGCCATAAAATGTCTACTCTCTGATGAACCTGCATACTTAGCTACTATACTGACAGTACATTCGAGGTCAACCCTACTCGAAAATAAAAAATAAAATAATATTAAATCGAGTTTTAATGCTTTATAGTTCTGTCACGAACTGATTGCTCCAATTTGTAAACTATAAAACATGAGGGGTAAAGTCGTAAATCTGAAAAAGAAAAATTCGTTGCTTATTTATTGCACTTGAAATCCTTTGAGCAGGTATATTACGGCCATAAAAGATCTTCGGTACACGGTATAATTTGTATTTTATTTGTGTTATGTTCAAAAAGCGGTATTCAATTTAATAGTAGGGTCACCCATCAGTATGTGCTCGACTTTTTTATATATAAATTTCTTTTGTAGGAAATATTTTATTGCAGGTATTACGCTAATTAGAATCAACCAATAAAATCGCGCACAACTCGCTATGAATTGGTTTCAATAAATTTTATTTTTATCCTTCGAGTCATAATCGTTATTTTATTACTTGAGTAAACTAGGTATTTGCTGGGACTTTTCGATTTTAGCTTTTTGAGATATATGCTTATGGAAAAGACATACAAGTAAAGCGACAGTTATTTGTGAGGATTTAGAGCGCCAGAAGCTTAAACTGTATAGAATTGAAGTGCTTCTCATATCTTAACTTACTTGTTCGAGGTATATCTTTATAATTATATAAAGAGACAGGCTTTCAATAATCAACGCACAGCCGAAACTACTCATGCTAGAACAAAGAAACAAGAAATTTGTACACTAGTTTATTTGTATGAAGTTGAAGAAACGATTATTGATGAAATAGGCGCTAAAAAAATTAAAAAGCGGTAAGAGAAGAAAATATCTATATGCTCTTACATATTTATGGAATTGAAGTTTTACGATCATAACTTACTCATAGCTGGTAATTGTACATTTCACATTTTATGGGCCTGCCATATTGCAGAAAAAATTAAAGTCCAATCATGCAAATTCGAGAAATTAAGCAAAAAAATAGGTATGGCGTATTCGTGTTCCCATAAACCAGTCACAATTCCAAAAGGCAGCTACTCAAACCTTTCCTGTTATTTTCCAGGTTGATGGCTATGGTTTCCCCACTCTTGAAGGTCTGGTGGGACTCTACTCTGATGGAGTGAACGAGCGCGGTTACTTCATGGCAGTGCTGGAGGCTTCGAGGGAGTGTCTCATGAAGAACCACGACAAGTTCTCCAGAACTGTACCTATGGGTAAGTTTGGTCACTACTCTTTCTTCCTAACTCTTGAGGGTCTGGTGGGATGGCGTGAACGAACGCAGCTACTTCATGGCAGAGCTGAAGTCATTTGATGATTTCCCACTCCACTAAAAAAAAAAGCTTTACGAGATGCCTCATGACGAACCATGATAAATTTTCCAGAACTGTGCCCATGGGTGATTTAGTGACTAGTTATCTGACTTTCCAACTCTTAGAGGGTCTGGTGGAACAAGCGCAGTTACTTCATGACGGTGCTAGAGGTCTTGAAAGATTGTCTCATGATGAACCACGACTAGTGCACCAGAACTATGTCCATGCGTAAGTTAGCGGTTACTTCTCTTGTCTCCCAAACCTTGAGGGTCGGAAGAAGTATTCTGATGGAGTAAATGAACGCGCCTACTTCATGGCGCGGCGGTACTGGAAGTTTCGAGAGAGTGCCTCATGAAGAACCATGATTAGATCTTCAGAACTGTGCCCATGGGCATATTCAATCAAATTTATTTATTTAACTGTCAGTCTCCGACAGACCTTGTTCTGTCCAATGAGAATAGTCTTGATTTTACACAGAGATCCCGTAATTAATGGACGTTTCGTTTTTTTCGGAACCTTATTGGCAGGACCAGGTTTTAATAAGAACCGTCTTTAAACTTAATAGTATTTAAAAAAGGAAATTTGAGGATTGGTCCAATCGTTCTCGAGTTTTGCACTTAGCAATACATTTACCAATTAATTTAGCAATTAATTTATATTAAAAACAAGAAAGAAGATAGATAGATAAACTGAATATACATTGTGTGTACATTTTATGTCAAGGAGTGACGACACAGCTTTCAAAAATCAAGTCCGAATAAAGATTAGTTTATTCCATGACTACAAACCTATAGTAAAATTGGCGTTTACATGGATTTGATTTATTAATATAAAATACATCGTTTTAAAATTATTATACCTATAAAATCCTTCACCCTTCAAAAGAACAGGATCTTTCGACCAGATTGGTGTTATATCTGGTGGGTTACTGGCCAAGTTGTTGTCGGGATTTTGAAGATATGCTAATCTTAAGAAAAAAATTGATTGCGCGATTTAGAAGACGTCAATTGCAGTTCACATTCTATTAAAATTAATTTAATGATTGACAGCTACAATATACAGTACTCGAAACAATTTTTTTATCACTAATATGTTTTTTCTTTTATTTTCAGACAACGGACGCAACTGTGACATATCTTTCGACATTTTCGAGTGTATTTCGGATCGTATCGGCGAATACTGCGGAACCGCGGGCCTGTAACGCTGTCCATTGACGCACAAACACACTGCCTTCGTTTTATAGTCCTAATTAAACTGTCGATGTAGGTTTAACTATTGAAATTAACCATTATTAAAAATTCTTTAATTGGTAAAATGGTGAAACTTTTTTAGACTTTGTTGTGCACTACCGTGCCACCAGAATTAGTACGGCAAATAGATGTTGTTGTTTATTTGTAAATTTTAATCAGGAAGATACCATTTTTAAATATATTTATATAAATTTTTGTTTTACTTTAAAATCATCATCTAATGTTCTTTGGCTAGATTTTTATTATTAGTTTTTTATTTTATTTTAATATACATAAAATTCTACATAAGTTACCAACACGAAACAAACCATTAGAATTAAGGGACATGTACATATATTGTAATTAATATACTAAAATGTGATGCTCAATAATTTTAGTTGTAAGGTAGCTCTATAGATTTCAATGAACTATTGTTTAAAACTAAAATAATTTCTTTCTACGGCACTATCTACTACATATTTTAAATAAATAAAATTATTTAAATTCTCTGCCGATAAGTAAACAAGTATGGTTTTACAATAATCTCTATATTTTCTAAATTTTTCTTTGTACGAAATTCATTGCAAATGCTACTACTTCTTAAATTAGCTGATCCTTAACGAACTGATAGATTTAACATAGCTTTAAGGGAAATTTTATGAAATAAAGTTCTGTATATATCTAATTGTCTGTTTTATTTCCGTAACTAGCTACACCATTTTTTCTGATTAACGTTTTTATTAAAATATTTTCGACAACTCAATATTTTTTTATCAACATTCTTCGAAATAAGTTAAGGTTGATCTTATCAAAATCAACCTCCTTACCAATGTGCAAGTAGTGGCAGGGTTTAGAAAGTGTGAAAATCCTTAAATGACAGGCATAACCACCAAACAATTTTATTTACATAGAAAACTCATAACTGTCCAGTTATTCAAAACTGGAACAAATTTTTGTAGTTTAACGGACTGTTTCGCATTATTTTTAATAAGTTTTAATTAAAATAAGTTGTAGTTTTACATACAAATTCTGGTCTATTTTTTTATAATATGGATATTAGAGTTTTTCGTGAGAACTTGAGACCGTTTGCAAGAGTAGCCCCTCATTTGTCGTCAATTCTAAAATGAGTAGCAATGCTTTAGGAATTCAAAATCAGCGTAGATTTTATTAAATACTTTGTGTTTGAGGTTTTATTTAAGAATATTTAAGTCACAATTGTATTTAACCTAACTGAATTACCTAAAAGAGGAGTTTGCCGTAGTTCAGTTTGAGTTAAAGTCATTTGTACAAAAAATATCTTAATTAAGTTAATGAATGCTATGTTTCAATTGACAGGCGTCATGCTTTATAACTGAATGACTGTCCTACTGGTCCTGAAAGTTCACCCTGGGTTCAACTCCCAGACGAGCCGAAAATATTAATGCTAGTTTCCACTAGAGGAATTTTGAATCACTGAGTTGAATATTGGTGTAGGTGCTTGAGTAGTTGAGTTCCTCAGAAGACAAGGAAATGGCTTTACGTGCCCTTTCAAAGATCTTTGACAGTCGTTATGAGTAGTGAGTAGTAAGAAATCAGATAATTAACCAGTCTACCAATGTGTATCGTGTTGCTCCGTAACCAAATCATCCAGGTAAATTGCCGTTCATCATCTCCCTAGCCGTTTCCATTTCCCAACTATGTTGGGGTCGGCTTCCAGCCTAACCGGATTCAGCTGGATACTAGTGTTTTACGTGGAGCGCCTGCCTGTCACAGACCTCCACAACCCAGTAATTGGGCGACACGATGCCTCTTAGTTAGACTGGTTAGCGTTAGTCTTTCTGGCTTACCCGTATGTAACGACTGTCAAAGTTCTACGAATGACAACCGGGACCAACGGAGGCACGGGATGTCAGTGATGTCCAAGATAAACTTTGGAAAGTACATTTGAATTGAAAAAGTCACATAAGTAATTGCCCGGATTCAAACAGTTATCACTTACTTTGGTCAACGAATAAATATAGAAAATAATAATGATATTAAATATATAAATAATAAAATTGAATCAGTTGCCTTGACTAAATTCTTAGGCTTAATAATAGACCAAAATTTTACCTGGAAACCTCACTTAGAAAACCTAGCTAAAAAACTAAGCAATTGCGCATTTGCCTTATACAGACTATCACAAACAATGAATACAGAGACATTATTAATAGCCTACTATGGAATAGCTGAATCTGTCCTTAGGTATGGCTTGATATTCTGGGGCAATTCCACGGATTGGGAGACCATTTTTAGAGCTCAAAAAAGATGCCTGAGGTCAATGTTCAAATTGAAGGTAACTGATAGCTGCAAGCCGCACTTTGAACATTATAAGATCCTTACATTGCCATCCCTATACATTCTGGAAGTTGTTATGTTCGTTAAATGTAATCCTCATTTATTTCCGCGTCTCGAGGATGTAACACATCGAAATAGACGTGATAATAGCAAACTCTGCCTCCATCCGTGTAAAACTGCACTTATGCGCAGAAGTATATTTTGTATGGCACCCTTTCCGCCTTATCACAAAACAAGGTTTTTCTCTAAACCAGGTTTAAACCATTGAGCCAGGTTTTGTAATTTGAATCTTATTCTGATACTGTCAAGATTCAAAATACAAAACCTAGCTCAATGGTTTAAACCTAGTTTAGAGAAAAACCTTGTTTTGTAATAAGGCGGATTGTGTTTAACAAACTGCCTAAGATCTGGAGAGAACTTAATACCGAAGCTCTGAAATGTCGGCTTAAATTGTTTTTAGTACAGAGAGCATACTATAATGTTATAGAGTTTTTAAATGAAAAAGTATTTGATTTTAAGTAAATGTTATTGTGTCCATTTTCTATTTAGTAGACTCTAGATAATTATTGTTTTATAAATATTTGCATGCCATGTCAAGTGGCAAACATGTTTTTTAAGCGCTTTATAATTAATATATCATCCTACATGCATGCACCTGCGTATGTATGTATGTATACACATGTTTATGGCAAATAAATGATTCTATTCTATTCTATTCTAAACCCACAACGTATAAGGGTAAACTTGAGGCGATCGCCTAATTCACTGGGCCATCACGACACCCAGATAGATTGCCGTTATTCCAGCAAACTTCTGTATTGCTAAACAATTCTTTCGTTTAGACTTAAAGCCGAAATGTTAAGGCAGCTGATTTTGTTGAACATAAAGATGCTGCGATTACAAACACGTCGAAAAGTAACTTCTCTAAATGTTGCTAACAGTATTCGAGTAGGAGCGTTGCAACTACGCACCTGCCATGATGCTGTTAGCAAAATGAAGCATCAACGCTCGTTGCAGTGATGGAACAGAATTTATGTAAAACTATTTATTTATCAATTAGGTAATTTAACCTTAGGTTAATTAGTCCTTAAGTCAGTAAGTCAATATGTCATTTAACAGAGAAAAATGTAAATATTTTCTGAATACCATAATAAATACTCTACGGTTGGTATCACAATTCATCTGGAGACACGAATGTCAGCTTTGGCCCCCTCACGTTTCTTCCAAAGGACCAAGACCCCAGAGTTTTGCGATATTAGGTAGTGTGAGTTATAAGATCCCAGAAGAAACATTTTGGAACACATTTGGTTGAGTTTACTAAAGGATTAAAGATGTCTTTCTCATAAGTAGGAATCTCCGTCGCTGTCTCTATCATATTTTTGACACAGTGAGAGTTACAAAAAAAATTATCCAGAATGTCCCATGAATTTTATCACTAACATAAATTCATACTAATATTATAAATAGGAAAGTGTGTCTGTCTGTTTGTCTGTCTGTATGTTTGTCTTTCTTTCACGGCAAAACGGGGCGACGAATTGATGTGATTTTTTAAGTGGAGATAGTTGAAGGGATGGAGAGTAACATAGGCTACTTCTTGTCTCTTTCTAACGCGAGCGAAGCCGCGGGTTGAAGCTAGTACCTTATACTCGTACATACACAAGAACAAATCACAGACGACTATTAAAACAACAAGAAATAGATAGGTACCATGTAGCCATGGCGGGTACTCCTGATGAAGGCAAACCGTTCAGCTGATGTATATCAGATAATTTGATAAGGATGCAAGTAGTTATGAAGGCAAAGCAGTTTACGTAACTAGTATATCCCCTTTAATTGGTATTAAGATTTGGAAACAACTCACTAATAACCATAATTCGACTCCCACGAGTTTTTGTTTCCTGATTTAATAAAATTTGACTTTATCAGCTTAGAAATATCTATTGCGTGTTAGAATATAAATTATTGTTAGGCTACGTCTGTTCAGATCGTGAGAGATCTTAGAAACTACGGCCAATTAGCCAGGTAAGGCAATTTTAAACAATGACAGTTGATTGCTGGAACTCCTGAAAGGACCGCTTGCGCAAGACGTTATTCTTGTTAACAGGGAGAGTGGATAAGTTTTAGGTGTATACCTAAAAACCGACATAACTCACCACACCCACATAAATGTGATTGATGTCCCATCGAAAAGTAAGAGAAAAAGGCAGTGCACCTAAATCTGCGCATATACAGGGTGTCCCACGGCTATGCCACATGGAGGGAAAGTACCTTAAATCCTGTAGATAGAACATTTTACTGAAAGAAAAATTCATGGTCTTTCTTTTATTTTTGACACTATGTTATTTAGCAAAAAATAATCCTTGTGATGAAGCCTTTCGATCTGTAGGATAAAACAACAGGCTGATTAATTTTCTCGAGTAACAGGTTCGATTCCCGGTTCAACTATGTAATTATTTAAATATCTATGAATGCAGTTTAAAATGTTTTCAAAATTCAAATAATGTCTTCTTTTAGTAAAATGCTCTATCTACAATATTTTAAGTACTTTCCCTTAATTTTGCATTGCCGTGGGACACCCTGTATATGTGTACATATATACAAGGCGTAAATACATAGACCTACTTGGCTAATCCTTATTGAGAATGGAATGATCTGAAAAATATTATTTGTTAACCTAACAAGAAGATAATATAAAAAAAAAACAACAAGATTACATAAGTTTTGTCCATCGGTTTATTTAAAATGCTGAAAACGGTTAAGTAAATTTGAAGAACTCCAGTGCATGAATTGTCGATGCTGATACCGTTTTTCATTGTTTTCTTAAACCTTCAATTCAATTTATTCGAAATCCTTAAAATTATTTATTGTTTTAGTTGTTCTTTTCACCAGTTAATTGTTATTTAAGATGTACTGAACATTAACATATAACATAGAATACCGAGAAGAATGTGTAGATATAGGTTCTGCCGTCCTATGATGATCAATTTTTATATATTGATAGTTAAGTAGTTGTACATTTAATTAAAAGTTCTCGATCCTTCTGTAATTTCATTTGTAATTTTATGATTAAAAACCGCGCCAGAGATATGAAATCGTTGTAATAGAAATGCTTTGAGATTTAGCCATTTTCGCTAAAAACAGCTTTGTGGGACATAACGGTTTTCTAGTTTAAGGGAACGACAGTGTTGGTCCATTTCTAGACAACGTTCGACTCCACCAAACTCAGCTAAACCAACACTTTATACATAGGAAAAACCTACATTTATGATAATTAAACAAACGCAAAAGGTGAACCTTATCACGCTTGTACAATTGAATTTTGTATTTAAGCAGATTCAGTAAAGGTCGTGGGACATACATACAGACACAATGACTGATAGTGATCATCAATTTTACTCAAGCTTTGTATTCTACTGCATTATGACTAGGAAACGTATAGTATTATGTATGCTGATTGAGTACATAACACTTCAAACAGGAATTTGTTTTATTTATGATGAGGGAAGAATAATATTTGATGATTTTAGAGGTTGATTCTAATTAGTGCCTGAGTTTTTTAACGAATTCTTTGGAGCACCTGTCAACATGATTATAGTTACCGGTCACATGTTATTGTTTTTGTAATTTTTCGACGACCAAGAGACAGCTGGCTATCGTACTGATATTGTTTTTCTATTGTGTCTCGAACATCGTGTTTTCGAAGGTTTAATAGGATTTTTTTAGATTAAATACGATCATCATCATCTCCCTAGCCTTTTCCCAACCGTGTTGGGGTCGGCTACCAGCCTAACTGGATTCAGCTGGATACCGGTGTTTTACGTGGAGCGACTGCCTATCTGACCTCTACAACCCAGTAACTGGGCGACACGATACCTCTTGGTTAGACTGGTCAGAGTTTCTGGCTAACCAGCAACGACTGTTAAAGTTCAACGAATGACAACCGGGACCAACGACTTTACGTGCTTTCCGAGGTACGGGATGTCAGTGATGTCTAAGATAAAGAAAAGTACATATGAATTGAAAAAGTCACATTGGTACTTGCCCGGATTCGAACCCACCACCTCTTACACGAGAGGCGGGCGCCATATCCACTGGGCCATCACGACACGACGTTTTATACGATATACATGAGTATTTAATATACAACATTATTAGTCCCATGGCACATTACGCAGTAATTTGGCATGCAAATATCTCTATATAAATGGACAGATTTAAACACAGCGTTCAGTACATCTAATCAAAAAGGAATAGTTAATTTTAACAAAATATTTCTCTTAAACCACGTTAGTCACGTGTAAGCGTATGATTATAAAGTCATGTTTTTTTTTTCAAAATAAACAGGATTCTGCATAATTATCAGTGTTATCTCTCTAGGAAGTTATGTTGAAGAACATTTTATCATGCAAAGGAAGTCGATGTACAGTTCGACTATTTTTTTATACTATAGTAAACTAAGACAATAAGATTTTGTTTTTCTGAAAAAAATAACTGTTGCTATATTTCTTTAGTACGGGTCAGTTTTCCTGTTAACTAATACGGGATTACTTATTGTCGCTTAGTTTATCTTCTTCTCTTTTTCTTTCGTGCAAAATTAGACATAAACATCTTTAACTGACTCCACAATTGTAAAAAAGAGATAAAATTGTTGTTTATACGGGATTACTTATTGTCGCTTAGTTTATCTTCTTCTCTTTTTCTTTCGTGAAAAATTAGACATAAACATCTTTAACTGACTCCACAATTGTAAAAAAGAGATAAAATTGTTGTTTATACGGGATTACTTATTGTCGCTTAGTTTATCTTCTTCTCTTTTTCTTTCGTGCAAAATTAGACATAAACATCTTTAACTGACTCCACAATTGTAAAAAAGAGATAAAATTGTTGTTTATACGGGATTACTTATTGTCGCTTAGTTTATCTTCTTCTCTTTTTCTTTCGTGCAAAATTAGACATAAACATCTTTAACTGACTCCACAATTGTAAAAAAGAGATAAAATTGTTGTTTATACGGGATTACTTATTGTCGCTTAGTTTATCTTCTTCTCTTTTTCTTTCGTGCAAAATTAGACATAAACATCTTTAACTGACTCCACAATTGTAAAAAAGAGATAAAATTGTTGTTTATACGGATTACTTATTGTCGCTTAGTTTATCTTCTTCTCTTTTTCTTTCGTGCAAAATTAGACATAAACATCTTTAACTGACTACAAAATTGTAATAAAGAGAGAAAATTGTTGTTTATACGGGATTACTTATTGTCGCTTAGTTTATCTTCTTCTCTTTTTCTTTCGTGAAAAATTAGACATAAACATCTTTAACTGACTCCACAATTGTAAAAAAGAGATAAAACTGTTGTTTATACGGGATTACTTATTGTCGCTTAGTTTATCTTCTTCTCTTTTTCTTTCGTGAAAAATTAGACATAAACATCTTTAACTGACTCCACAATTGTAAAAAAGAGATAAAATTGTTGTTTATACGGGATTACTTATTGTCGCTTAGTTTATCTTCTTCTCTTTTTCTTTCGTGAAAAATTAGACATAAACATCTTTAACTGACTCCACAATTGTAAAAAAGAGATAAAATTGTTGTTTATACGGGATTACTTATTGTCGCTTAGTTTATCTTCTTCTCTTTTTCTTTCGTGCAAAATTAGACATAAACATCTTTAACTGACGCCACAATTGTAAAAAAGAGATAAAATTGTTGTTTATACGGGATTACTTATTGTCGCTTAGTTTATCTTCTTCTCTTTTTCTTTCGTGCAAAATTAGACATAAACATCTTTAACTGACTCCACAATTGTAAAAAAGAGATAAAATTGTTGTTTATACGGGATTACTTATTGTCGCTTAGTTTATCTTCTTCTCTTTTTCTTTCGTGCAAAATTAGACATAAACATCTTTAACTGACTCCACAATTGTAAAAAAGAGATAAAATTGTTTGATTATTAGGCAGATATTCAATTTTTGGCTTAGCTATCCTCGGTCTCTATTTTGTCGTAGTTAGATAGTTGTGGGACGGTATACAATAACATTGAATAAGCTATATTATAATCTATAGGTATATCTATCTATTATACAAAGCTTGACCATTGCCATTGGCAATATTGCTAGTTGGCTTTTATCAACACCAAATCGTATCCTGAACCAGGCGGTTCAGGACACGATTTGTGGTATACTTACTTTTCAGCTGTAGAAAGTCTTTGGACTGATAACAAATCGGTTTTTTGGTACAATTTTTCGCTAACCACTAAAGCGAATCACAAATGCCCTATAAAAAGAACATCATTAAAACTAAAGCACTTTCAGAAAATCTTCAAGGTCTTACAAAATTTCTCAACATGATTGAATATCGGTAGAGGAGGTCGCAGGGCACAATGGCCGGTCCCGAAGGGCATCTCCCATCTTCACGGTGGGCGCGCACCGGCACGGGCGCCGCTTTAGCGACGGCGGCAGTTGTCAAAACGAATTCTTAAATGAGGAGTACTTTGGGTTTTTTACGTTCATTCATATACTTAAGGTCTTGTAGATGAATGCTTATGAATCGGCTCAAGTCTGCTATTACAATCGTCTCTCAATTTGCCAGTCATTTGACAACTTTGACAGGTTTTGTACAGAAAATGTGTCAAAAGTTTAACGTTGCACGTCAAAAAACGATCATTGAACGACCATTGCAATAACAGCCCCTGATCAGAGCAATAAGTTTCAATTTAGGAATAGGGTAAATCTCAAATAATGTTTTGTTTTGCCCTCAAACCAGATTTATTTCAATTGACTGAGAAAAGATATTAGCTTTTTCTTGGCTTTCAAACTGACAAACAGATTTGTACAGAAAAAAAAATCGTTTTAACATTCAATAAAAAGTATGCCTTTAGTTAATTACACTAAGGACTTGTTGCACAACCTCAAAATAGTCCTTATCTACAAGATAAATTAAAAAATGAAACAGATTTTGTATGAATTTTTTGCCAGATATTTAAATCAGAAACTATCAGAAGAATGTGAAACAGGCGTTAAATAATATTATTTTTATAAAGAGACGTAATCACGTTAGAAATACACACATCGTTTTACTTGCTAAGACGATCAACAAAGAAAATCCAGGTCAAGAGGTTATACTAACGAATTTCAATATCAGACCCATCGAAGCACCGGAGCGTTCAGCAGTTGGTTTAACATTGAATGGAGGGTAGAAGCAGAAGGATGTTGCCAAACCTCTTCGAATATGATGCTGATACATTAGTGATATCTTCTACCTACTGCCGCCATTGTGTATAACCACGCATTGTTTTTGTTAGGTACAAGTTGAATATTATAATTGGGCTGAATATACGTATAATTAAACCTATCGCTGATCAAGATTGTGTCCGGTTAGGTGAGAAGATGAAGCTATCTAGACATCTTGGGTTTTTCAATTATGACGAGGTGGAGAGGGAAAATCCTGAAAGTAATGCCATGAAAAGATTTAGTCATATTTTTGGACTTAGGCCTGTATTTTTTATTGCTGTCCTTATTTTTTCCCTTTAGAATGACAAGGACAGCAATAAACTTGAGAGCGTCTCGGAGTTGAGTGACGTCTATTAATACGGGCCTTAGACATTGTGTAAATGAATCTAACGTAGCTTTCCAATTTTGAAATAACTCAGTTTCCATAGAGAAAACATCTACGTAGTACGCACGTAAAGAGTACGTACGTAAAGTGTTGCCTTGTTTTTGACGTGATTAAGTTAATTTATTTCCACCTTTTTTGAGTAAAATCCTGGCTAACTAACCATAAAAGCTTCCACCTTAATTATCGCAACTGACCAGCAAATCGCTATTGTGCTGCTACCCATCATTATAAATCTTCGGGGTAAACCAAACTTATATATCGCAGAAAACAATAGCACGGGTGGAAGGACACATGCAAATGCGCCGCAAAGGACCAATTTATCTTGAGCTGTGTTATTAAAAGTGGTTGGAACAATTATGTACAACTTGTGAGCTCAAGTTAGATGTTCGCTTTACAAGTCAGCGAGTACAATTCGACACTATAATCCGAGATGATCGCACCGGAACGAGCATCGGAGGTACTGTTTTCGTTGTAACACGAATTGTGATGTTGAATAATTGAATTGCAAAAAAAATAAATAGACATAATTCTTTTTCACTGTTTGAAACTTTGTCAGTTCCTTGTTAGATTCATTAATGAATGTAATGTGGTAATAATCCATTGATACTAAATAACAACTCAAATACTATCAATAAAACCTCTAAAATATTCAATAACTATCACAAGTTTATTGCCTTAAGCCAAAGTTACATCTCTACTCGATATCGTGGCACCATGCAACCACTCCTAACAAAGGTCTCTCATCAGAATTAGACATTTATTACAGCATTGTGCTACATCCACAAGGCTCGACAGACAGGGAAGTGAAACAAACGCCGGACGCTAATATTAATTAAGTCGATAATGAATAGAGACCATTGGCGATGGTCCCAGTATGCGCCCTTGAGGTACTCGCTAAAACTCGCCTCTTCAAGGAAAGATTTTTAAAGGAAATAAGTCATTAAATTATTAATCGGTTATTGTTAAGCTTTATGAAAAGTTTTGGTAGTGCGTTTTACATATAAAAAATACTAAACTGAGATAAATCAAACGTTATCCGAAACATAAGCGTTTCAATTGCGTAACTCAAAGCAAATCATGATAAAAAAATATCTGACAGACAATTTGTATGTGAATCTCGTTAAGTAGTATCTTATTCAAACAGATGCATACATAGGTGACTATATTATTTCTGTAGGTGTTTTTAATTAACTAAAATGTTAATAATGGTCATTGTTAGCATACGTAAAGTTATTATCTGAATGAACGCCAGTCTGTAAGAGCATTTAAAGCTTGAGAACTTGTGTTATTCCAACAGTTATTCTGGATACACATGCCTATGTATTTGGTATTTTTTCATCTTCTAATTATGTCCAAAAATATTTTAGTAAAGCATTATGTTGTAAACTATCCTTATTAAAAGTTCACTGATAAGAAGTAGGTATTTTTGTATATATATTTTGAATTCTTAGGCAAATCTTTCATTAAAGTTTACCGCTCTTTTAGAGGAATATTTTGTAGTATATTTGCATGTTTCAGATAATGCTAGAGTTAGACAAAACTTAAACGAAATAAACATCAGAATAAGCAAGCTTACATATCTCGACCTCGATCTAGTCTAGACTAAGATAAGTTTTATTGAGTGTTCAGTATCGTAATAAGAGTTATGAAATATTATGTGTTCGATTCCAATACTATCCCACAAATAATATAAAAACTACCTGTTGGCTCGATAGATGGCGATGGGATCGAATAACATCTCACTATGGTTTCGTTACCTAGCATTGTACATATACCTTGGGTGAAACAATAAACAATCGTCTTGCTCTGAGGTACTGTTTTTCATTTTGTATCACTGGCTTCAAAGGATTTTGTACCGATATTGTACATGGTCCATTCGAGCCGAAGGGTGTTTTTGGAATAACACAAGTCTAAAGGATTATTTACTGCTTTGGAAAAGAGGTGGCGCTAGTTATTGGCAAACAAAAATACCTACATGTTGAGGATTATTATACTGAAGAAAACTTGGATATATTGGACCTTATTGACTGGATCACGTGAGTAGTGAAGTGCATAGTGTGGACAATAAACTGTGAGTACATTCAAGTGTTTAATACAGTGTAGGGCACTAAGCGATTTAAACTTAGAAAATTCAGTGATTAGGGACTTAGAATAGTTTCGCTAAAAACGACCAGACGACGAATCTATGCCCGATTTTGCTGCGATTTCACAAGACCCAAACACTTAGAAAATTTACACTCTTGTTGAGATTTTGAAAAGTTACACTTCACGGGAAAAATACCTTTGATACACAAACATGGAAAAGGAATTGAGAAAGTTGAAGGATGTCAAGGGACAGATTGAGAAAGGCTTTATAAACTTCAAAAAGTCTCCGAAAGATCGGATAAATAACAATTATGTGGAGACACGTCTAGAGACGTTGGAGACACAACTCAGGAACTTCACTGCAAAGTATGAAGAAATAGTAGGCGAGTGTGAAGGAGAAGAGTTGTATGATTACTTTCAGGAAGATATTTATGAGAGAGTTTATGAAACCTATTTCATGTACAAAGTTGAATTAAAAAATGCTCTGTCTCAATATAAGGTCAATAATTCTAGTAAAGAAGTTTGTGACTGTTTGTCTGACAGTGTTGTAAGATTGCCAGAAATAGTTTTACCTACATTTAGTGGAAAATATACAGAGTGGTCGTCGTTTCGGGATCTTTTCACATCATTAGTTCACAATAACAAGAAACTTGATGACGTACAACGACTCCACTATTTAAAAACTCAACTGTCAGGTGAAGCAGAGCAGCTTATAAGACATATTCCCATAACTGATGTAAATTATAAAAAATGCTGGGAAATGTTGGAACATAGGTATAATAATAAGAAATTTATGTCTACATGTATTTTAAATCGTCTATTTGGCCAACGCAATATTGTTTCTGAATCATCTAAAGCACTTAAAGATTTGATCGACGTTACTAGTAATTGTTTGCACGAACTTACTAATATTGGCATTGATGTAGCTTCGTGGGACGTTATCGTTGTTTATATTACCAGTTTGAAGTTGGACGTAGAATCTAGGAAGCAGTGGGAACTGCATGTTAGTCAATCATCCGATGATCTACCCTCCTTTAAGAAATTTTGTGAGTTTTTTGAAACGCGATTTCGAGCCCTAGATTGCGTTGAATCCACGAATAAACCGAAAGCTGATATTAATGCTTCATCGCTCATAAAAGTATTGCATGCTGTTAATGTTTCGTGTCCACATTGTTCCGAAAATCACAAACTCGGTAATTGTAAGAAGTTTTGCCAACTAGATATTAACAAACGTCGATCTATTGCACAATCTTCAGGTGTTTGTTATAATTGTTTAGGCCTACGTCACACTTCTAAATTTTGTCGTGTTATTTCAAAATGCCGTATATGCCAGCGGAAGCATCATACTTTGTTACATCCAAAAAATCCTAGTGGAGCCAGCTTGGCTACGCCAATGGAACCTAAAACCCCATATGTTAGTAGTACTTCAGAGCCATTCCATGAGATCAGTGCAAATATAGCAACTCATTTTGTGAATGAACAAGCACAGGGTCAAGTCCTGTTACCCACGGCCCTTGTAAAGGCCGAGTCACAAAATGGGTCCTCTCAAATTTTGAGAGCTTTGTTGGATCAAGGATCACAAGCATCCTTTATAACTGAGGCAGCAGCGCAATTACTTTGTTTGAAGAGAGTAGTCTCGAAGACTACTATTGCAGGTGTAGGAGGAGGTCATAGCGATATTGTCTCTAGACATGTAGTTGATATTAACATTCAATCGTTGCATGATCCCTCTTTTACCCTTAAAGT